>OZ007499.1:104423490-105623490 GCA_963931805.1 Microdon myrmicae | reverse complement strand
AAAGAATGACTCTACGAGAAAGTTATCGTAATTTTCCATAATTCGACTTAATATAGGGATATAGAGGGATGGGAGCGAACATACAGGGTAAGGTCTATGCTTTCAACCCGGCGAAAACCTTGTGCCTGTTCAATCCAAGTTGACATGCAGTCTCCACGTGACACCTCTGGATAGGTGCTTTGGCACCCACCAAGTTGTGAACCAATGCATGCAGCGACATCCTGAGAAAGGTTGGCGCAAAACTAATAACCTTGCCCGGAAAAACAAATTATTATGAACAGTTTAACAAGTCTCGGATAAGGACCGGATACCGGTGGAGAGACTTGCTAAATAAGGCCAAGACCCGATCCCGGTTGTAGCGCCGATGATGATGATGGGGATATTAATTCCACACAATATATATTTCGCTGGTACCACAGCATCTGCGCTTCTACTCGAACCTAGAGTCAATCAATCGAACTTATTTCACTGTCATACTCATACTGTTGCACGAGTACCCAAAGAGTTAAATATATATACATAGAGGCGATGATCTAACTGAGGTCTTCCTCTAATTCTGACGTGGTGTTTTACTTCGTTGACTAAGCCGCCGTGAAAACTGTTGTATCTGACATACTCTACTCCACAACTCTCAATTAAATGGGAAAGGTTGCGAATACTCGTATGCAATCAATTCACGTACTCCTTTTTTTCCTAACAACTCATATGATTGACCGTCAATCTGCCGAACGAAGGTAATGGAGTCATTAAAAAATTATGAACCCTCGAAATGTTTTCAAACATTTTATGTCGTTAGTTTTCATAGCAATAGGTTGTGGCGATCCTAATAGACACTCAGGCACTGGCAACCGTAATGAAGAACATATAGTTGATTCTCAAAAGGTAAATCGAAAAAAAAACCATTAGAGTCGTATACCAGAGCAATAACGTAGCAACCACAGCTTAACTAGTGAGTTGAGTAGCATGGGTTCGAAACGCAATGTAGTCACATCCAGGGGGATAATGAGATGTCTTACCGAAAAATGGAGTCAGATCATACACTACTTCGTGGAAAGCAATTGTGTCGCATTGGATGTCTCTAAATCATTCGACATAGTTCATTACTATATTCTCTTAATGATATTGTCCTACTATGGAGTTGGAGTTGGCGAATCATTGAATGGACGAGTGATTATCTTTCCTTGGGCTAAATTCAGATTATATCATGTATACCAAGAAGTTTGCATGGTTATGGACGTTACTCTTTATCCTGTGGTAATCCTATCCACCGCTAGGGATACATGTATTAGAACTTCTCTGAGAATTTATGCATTGGCACATTGCGTCCGCCAACGTAGAGAACACGTTGACAATGCCAGTTCAGAAATTTGTAATTAAGGATGACTGTGACCAACGTAATTATTGGGACTCGTTTTTTGTATGAGTTCAAACTGGGAGCAAAAGATGCCGAAACGGAAAGAAAATATGTGTACCGTTCAGAGGGGGTAACCACGCCTTCTGATTTGACAAATGTCACATAACTTATGAAAATAGCAGAGCCTTAATTATCAGTATTTAAAAATAAATCTGTTTACAGGTTGGTGAGCGAATGTGGGGCACAAGCACATGCCCCAGAACTATTCTTAGCTTTGCAACTTTAACCTGTTCCTTACGCAGTGAGTCAGTTTTGCGTAAGACAGTCAATGGCCGTTCTTTAAATACGGGTAACTATCTCTAGCAGTCACAGTCAAGGGGGAGACAAAACGATTAGTCTCGAATTTTTCGCATACGCCTCACTTCAACAGTAGTTAATAATAGTTTACAATATGTCAACCACACAAACATGGTTCAAATAATGAACTGTTTTCTAGTTGTCTCTCTAGCATAAACACATGCAGCGATGGATTAAGTCACCCAGGCGTATGGCGGTTGTAACACGCTCCTATAACAAACGAGACCCAACTGCTGGCATTGTTCATGTCAAGTGCTAACATGCAACTACAACAACTGCTTCTGGTCTTACTGGTCGTGTTGGATGCAATTATAAAAATATCTTAGGCCGACAATGCACTTTGCCAAGGACAAAGTCATTGTGAAAAGAAATCGCCGCTACGATAGTCGTACACGATATATGTGAAGTCCCCAACAAGGGGGAGCTCACAAGAAGGCAATGAAACTGAAAATGAAACTAAATGAAATGAAATGAAAATCATATGGAAAGTGAGAAGATCATCGCGAGACGTTCTTGATAAGCCACTAACAGATACGTCTATCGATGCAAGTGTATACTGGACGAGTGATCCCTCAGCAATCATGTGGAGATGCTGTCCGTATTTCTACAACATTTCCCACCCAATTTCGTCTTTCGCTGAAAGAGACTTCGTTCCACAAGGTGTTTTGTAGCAGCGGGTTAGATTGCTGGATGAATCTTTAAGTAATTCAAGGACAAACGCCCAGAATGGAATAGCAATGAAGAAGTTGGCGATGCAAGCGGTTTTAAAAGCATAATGTGGAATTGTAATGATGCTGTGAATTAAAAAGGGGGGGTTTACGTTTTTCAGCGTCACCAAAAAAAGCTGAATAAACATCAACGAAGAGTTGAAATGAAGAGTTCATTTTCAAAAGCGAGTCATTATGTTATATGTTGACCTTGTCCAACGAATAATATGGTGCAATATTACTTATCAACTTGTGCCACTGTAAAAACTATTACTCTAATCCGGAAGTTAACTTTTCATGACTTTATTCACGTAATAAACATATTTTCATAACCTGTATATTTTCACTATTGTTTTCCATATACATTACGTCAGACACTGTCGTTCATCATCAACACCTTGAGACTATTCTCCCACCCTGCAATCGAAGTATCTTTGACCACCACAAATCTATTATATTCATCATTATCGGCACTGCAACCGGGATCCGGTCTTGACCTTATTTAGCAAGTCTCTCCACCGGTATCCGGTCCATATCCGTCCATAATAATTCGTTTTTCCGGGCAAGGTTATTAGCCTTGCGTCAACCTTTCTCAGGGTGTCGCTGCATGCATTGGTTCACTACTTGGAGGGTGCCAAAGTAGCCATCGTAGTCATGTGGAGAGTGCATGTCAACTTGGATTGAACAGGGACAAAGATCGTCCTGGCCTTCGCCGGGTTGAGAACAGAAACTTGGCCCGAATTGTCCCAATATCTATATTAAGGCTATAGCTGACGTAATAACCTACTACATTCCCACCGAACTCAAAATAAAACTTATTTCATTTACTCACTTAGTTCATTTATTTATTATAAAATTAATTTCCGAGAATAAAGGGGCAATCACTGGAACCACAATCATTTTAAATTAATACTGAAGGGACTGTCTACCTTGCAACGTACGACACAAAAACAACCAGCCACTGAGAAAGGCTAACGCCAACTAACTCATACCAGCACACAAAAAACCGACGACATCGAAATTTCTAGAGTTCTAAATGGTTGATGTGATTTTCATGTTGTTTTCTCTACCCCTAGAAGTTTGCCCATGACTCTCCATAAACTGACTAAAAATGCGAGGTTCCGTTCAGAGAGTGAATATTGTAATTTTAATTTCGACAAATTATAATATTGTATATAAATAATTTAAAACCGAAGTAATTTAGACACATCGCAGTCCCAGTAGAAACAATTCTTCCTTCAATACAGAACGACCGAAACGAAATAATTTATTTTCTTCCTACGAACGAAAAACCGACGCTATCGAAATTTCTAGAGAGTTCTAGATAATTGACTTGATTTTTTGTGGTTTCCTCTCCCACCACAGTTTACTCATGAATCTTCGAAAACTGGCGTAAAATGCTCAATATTGTAATTTTAATTTCGTAAAATTATAATATATAAATAATTAAAAACCGGCGTAACTTAGACAAACAGCAGTCCCAGTAGAAAAAAATGTCTTTCTTCAGGGAAGAACGGCCGAAACGACCTAACTTATTTTTTCCTATGAACAAAAAAAGAAAAAGCGACTGTATCGAAATTTCTAGAGTTCTAAATGATTGACGTGATTTTCTTGTGGTTTTCTCTCACCCTCGCATTTTACTCATGAATCTCCATTAACTGACTAAAAAGGCAAGACGACTCTGTGCAGAGAGTGAATATTGTAATTTTAATTTCGTAAAATTATAATATATAAATAATTAAAATCCGGCATAATTTAAACACACAGCAGTCCCAGTAGAAAAAATTCTTTCTTCAGTACAGAGCGGCCGAAACGAAGTTATTTATTTTCTTCCTACGAACAAAAAAACCGACGCTATCGAAAATTCTAGAGACTTCTAAATAATTGACGTGTTTTGTTGTCATCTTCTCTCCCTCTCGTAGTATACCCCTGAATCTTCGGAAGCTGACTAAAAATACGAGGCTCCGTTCAGAGAGTGAATACTTATTTATATATGAATTTTAATTTGGTAAAATTATATATAAATAATTTATAACCGACGTACGAGTAAAATCGCTACACAGCAGTGCCAGTAGAAAATTTCTTTGTTCAGAACAGAGCGGCCGGAACGCAGTAACTTATTTTTTTCCTATGAACAAAAAAAAAACCGACGCAATTAACATTTCTAAAGAATTGTAAGAGATTGGGGTAGCTTTGTTGTTACTTTTTCACGGCCGCAGATTTCAGTTAGAAAAGGTAGGGTATGATCGCTCAGACTTGTGGCATGTGACGAAACGGAGAACGGTCGGGAACAATTTATTGGGATATCTGGTGATTTGTGCATAATCTCAGTACAATGCAAATTTAACATCGCCCGTGTTTGGATGTTAGATCACCTGCGGAATCAGATCATGTTGCGGTCAACAACTTTGTGACACTTTTTGTTATTTCCTCTTTTCTAATATACCTAGAATCGGCCTTGGACCTATCTGGTCAGAGTGTTTCAATGGGGCATGGTAGAATCACACTGATTCATGAGAAAGCCTTTAGAGTCTTCCTTGCCAAACGCCTCGTTTGTGTTCCTGGCACTAAACCGAATCTCATTGATGCTAGGGCAACATTTTCCAACAGCGGGCGATGGCCAGAGAACCATTTGCTAAGCCGGCGGCGAAATGTTTTTTTTTTAACGACGCCTTGACTCGTGTGTGGCACACACTACATAATACGTATGAGGAAGACGCTGAGATGAAAGTAGGCGCTGTCAGCCGCCTCGTTCCCTCGCTTTTGGTGTGAGGTGGATCCTTAGTGAATATGTGATTGAAACTAGATAATATTAGGAGGTTGGATAAAACGTACCGACATAAAATCATCGCAGAATTCCTGCTAGAGATTTCGCCTTTGAATCGAGACATTCGCACATGTAAACATGTAGAAGATTAGATAATTGGACAGTCTCTCGGCATCTCGTTTAAACAATATTTCTAGAACGTAAGCGTAGTAGCGCACCTATTGCGGTGGCGTCGTCAATGTGCTCCCATGACTTCGGATGTATATAGCGTCGGTGTGTCGTTACAAAAACACGACCTAGTCTGGTGCATATCAGAGGTTGCTGAACGAAAGTGGCGCGAAAATCGCGTCTGATCAGTTAATTGTGCTGTGCGATCTGTGGCATGCCAAATGAAAAATTAAGTATTGACAAAATTACTCAATCACTAGACAAGTTAGAATATGAGGGAAAGCGGAGAGGGCGATGAGGTCAGCTGAGATAGAATAAACGACAGACGGTCCATGTAGCGCAAAACAATATCGTGACTCCGACCTTTGGGATATGCATGCTTTTGACATTAAAGCGAAATCTATCAAAACACCCGCGGCTGCCCCTTTGATGACAAAGGTGACTGAAATCATGAGACACTAATGAAAGGGCTCTGCCAATGCAAATGTTGAGAAGAAACGTATCTGTATATAAATTTCAACTTTGTTTGTGGCGTTTCCAAGGTAATTTGTAGTACATCAACTGCATCACCAAGTTATTATTTTGTTTATGTAAAGAACGGTAATTGTATTATTAAGTTTGCTAGTTTTTATTTCAAATATTCTCTTTAATGAATACGGACTCTAGCTTTTTAAAACCTCCCATAATGTCAGTGAATGTATGATAATGCATATCCAATTGACGAATGTGTGTTAGTGGTTGGGTATATACTAGTAACATACTATATTTATCGCTTGAAAACTGCGGTATATCGCATCCTGAAATTTATTTCATGCGGTTATGATCTTGCATGAGATCCGATGAGTGAATTTCAATCATTTGTATTCGTATCACTTCCCCACCGACGAGGCAGCACGCGTGCTGCTACTGCCTCGAAATCTGTATTACTGCATTTCAGTAATACAAATCTAAATAGTAATGTATCTAAAATATTGTGACGTATATGACAATCAGTACTAGAATACTCTAGATAGTCCAAAACAAAGTACTAGAATATTCTAGAAAGTACTGGAAAACTGGAGACTATGAACAGTAGAAAATTCGAGGCTATGGAACGGACGGAACGAAACGCCGAATCAGAATGAGGAAACGGTATAAATACGTCGCACGCAAGAGAAGAAGTAAGAAGTACGCAGTCAAAGACGCGATAAGTACGGAAGCGAAAGTCAAGAAATCGTTAAGTGTACGGTAAAAGTAACGGTTGTTATTAACGGACTAATAAAGTGTTAGATTAATTCAAAATCAATTTAACGGCTCGTATTTATTAAAAAAAAAATTAATCCAACGAACCCTAAGCTCGCTACAATATTAAATGAACATAAGATTCCCAGATGCATCATCAGTTCGTACAATAGGTTTGTGTGGAATCTAGAGTAAACGAACGGATCTCCACAAACGTTCACTCGAGTATGTGTGTAAAGCGCGTTATATTATTCCACCATCGGATTGGATCTGTTCCTCAGTTAGAACCTTAAAAAATGCACAACCAAAGTTTATGTTATTTTAAGCACTTCAGACCAATTTTCTCGAAATAATATGAGCATTAACGAAACTGTTTGAAACAGAATTGTATGGCTGTATAACGATATGTTATCGAGAGACATACGATTCGAACCCGCGTTGTGAAAAGACTAGAACGTGTGATTCAAACCGACGCGATGACGGTGAGAATCACTACAAATGGAACCCACGTTCAACACATCAGGGCACTGCCGCGTGTACGAATTCGATTTCTAAGCTCAAGTACACTGAACTGATTTCGAATTGCTTTGTTATTGCTTAGTATACGGCAAATGCTTTTTCTTGTTCGATTTTCTTTCGGTGTTTTTCACTATTTGCTTGTATATTGTGTATATGCATATGTTAAAAGCGCCACAGCACTCCTTCCTCAGTAACTTTGTTACAATCAACTTAGTGTGCGAACGACAGAGCGGAGTGAGAGAACGTCGCAGCAGGCGATTGTGGTGGTGCTCTATGCGGAAGTCGTTATTGTAGTAGTAAAGTCCTGTTTACCTATGGGAGATTAAAGAAAGTCTACACGACGTTTCAAATGATAATGGAATTCGAATTATCACGTTCGCAGCGTCAAAAGATCTGTTAGTAAAAAGCACGATATTCAAGCACAAGGAAATTTATAAAGCCACATGGATATCACCCGATGGCGTAACGCGTAACCAAATTGACCACTTCCTCATAGACAAGACACCACTCGAATATCCTTGACGTAAGATCATATAGAGGAGCTGATTGCGACTCCGATCATCTTCTGGTGATGGGCAAAATCAGGAGTCGCCTCGCAGCAATCCCACATGGGCAGTCACGGAAGACAAGCAAAAAGTTCGATACTGATAAACTGAAAGACCTACGCAAAAGCGCTGAATATCAAAACGAACTAACGAATAGATTTAGCATTCTAGAGAATGGGAGCAGTGAGGAAGAGGAAGCTAATAGTGTGGACACTAAATAGACATCGATCAGAGACACAATCAAACAAACACCCCAAAAGGTATTAGGATTTAAGAAAACAATAAGTCCAAACCTTGGTTTGACGAAGAGTGTAGGGCAAAGTTCGAAGAACGTAAACGCCTCAGAGTGATACACTTAGAAAGACATGATGAAGTCAACGCAGAAAGATACGCGACAATTCGGAGAGGGACAATGAGACTCTTCAAACGCAAAAAACGCGAATGGGAGAAGACTCGGATCGAAAAAATCCTGGAAAATTCTAGGGCAAAGAACATCTGGGGTATGTATGTCGACATAAATTCATTTAGAAATGGCTACCGAGGGAGAGTCAAAACAATTCGAGACGCAAACGGCTGTCTGGTCACAGAAGCATTTTTTGTGACAAGATGGAGGCAGCACTTTGAAAACCTGTTCAATGTGCGCACCCATCAACCACAAATAAATGCACAAGACGTACATACAGCCGAGCCCCAGATCCCAGAGCCGTCTCTCAACGAAGTTGTAGACGCAATAAAGCGATTGAAAAACAACAAGGCTCCCGGAGTCGACTCCATACCGGCAGAGCTTGTGAAGCATGGAGGAAAGGCAACCGCTCGAAAGATCCACCAGCTCATACAACCAATATGGGATAAGGAAGTCACTCCGGAAGAATGGAAAACCTCAATAGTCATCCCCATTTTCAAAAAAGGCGACAGATCTGACTGCGAAAACTACAGAGGAATATCATTGCTCCCAACCACATACAAAATATTAACAAATGTTATTCTGGCGAGAATCACACCGTACGCAGAAGAGATACTGGGAGACTACCAATGTGGATTCCGTAGGAACCGGTCAACAAGCGACCAAATGTTCACAATAAGACAACTGCTGGAAAAGAAGTGGGAATACGGAGAGACGGTTCACCAACTGTTCGTTGACTTCAAAAAAGCCTACGACTCAGTCGCAAGGCAGAGACTCTCTACCATATTCTACTTGAGTTGGGAGTCCCAAAAAAATATGCCGCCCTCATTCAAATTTGCATGAACGAAAACAAAGGGCGAGTCAGAATAAAAAACCACCTCTCAGAACCATTTGAAATCCGGGACGGACTAAAGCAGGGAGATGGTCTATCACCGTGTCTTTTTAACTTTGTGCTCGAGTATGTTATCAGAAAGGTACAAGACAACAACATGGCCGGATCATCCCTGAACGGGGTCACACAAGTGCTCGCATATGCGGATGACATCGTCGTTCTGGGCGATAATCTAGAGACTGTTAGTAAAAACTGTGAAATCATCATGCAAGCGGCAGAAGAGGTGGGCCTAGAAATAAATGAAGACAAAACAAAATACATGATTACGGCGAGAGCAGGTGGACCTCAGAGAACACATATAAACGTCAGAGGTAAGATATTTGAAAAAGTTAAAGAACTTAAATATCTGGGAACGATACTAATGGCCAGTAACGAAATGTCGAAGGAAATTAACAAGAGACTGCATTCCGGCAACGCTAGTTGGCACGCAGTCAGTAAACTGCTATCACGTAATGTAAAGCTCCGTGTCTATAGAACCATAATCATGCCGATTGTTCTATATGGATGCGAAACATGGGCTCTCACAAAACGGGAAGAAAACAAATTCCGCGTGTTCGAGAATAAAGTTTTGAGAAGCATCTTTGGAGGTAAATATGACGAGGAGGCAGGACAATGGACGAAACTCCATAACCACGAATTGGAAGAGCTATATCGCAAACCTACAATAGTGAGAGTAATCAAGTCGCGAAGATTAAGATGGGCCGGACAAGTGGCGCGAATGGGGAACGATAGGACCGTGCATAGAATTCTTGACGGTAGACCAACGGGAAAGAGACTGGGTAGGAAGGCCGCGACGGAGATGGGAGGACAATGTTAGGTTTGACCTTGAGGAGATCGGATCGAATGGTCAAGTGTGGAAGGAGAGTGCCCAGGACAGGGAACGATAGCGAAGCCGAGTCGGTGAGTTCATGAACTTCCGGGTTCCTACAGGCCAATAAATAATAATAATAATAAATTACCTATGGGAGATTGTGTGTTGTGTATACAAATCACGTCGGGGTTACCAAATACAGCATTTGCGATGACAGTGAAGAACGTATGATTCGAACAGACGCTATGACGGTGAGAATCACTAAAAATTGAACCAATTCTCTACACATAAGACCACTGCAGCGTGTACGAATTCGATTTTGAAACTCAAGTACACTCAACTGATGTGGAATTGTTATGTTATCCAATTTAGCATGTAATATGTCGATTTCCTCACAATATTTGATAGTGTTTATCATTTCTCTTAGCTGAAGAAATGAAAAGTGGATTGGTCCTTTCGATGTTCACCAAATTGTCACCATAACCTTTTTTGGGCGAAGATCGGGCTTGGGAGTGTGTTTTGGTTTTTCACGTGCATCCAATCACTGCCCAGGTCTTTTACGGTTATCATACAGAATCCACTTTTCATCATAGGTGACTATCCGGTGCAAAAACGATTCGGTTTGGCTTCTTAATCGAAGCAATGCACAGATTTCCAGGCGCCGTCGTTTTTGGGACTCGTTCAGTTCATGGGATACCCACTTATCGAGTTGCTTTACCTTTCCTATGAGAGAAAGGTGTCGATTTATTGTCATTGGGAATACTCCCATGCTTTGTGCAATCTCCCGCACCAATTTCGTTGTGTCCGCATCCACCGTTGCTCTTAAAATATCATCGTCAACTAACGTGTCCGGCTTCCCACGTGGTTCAATTTCGAGGCTGAAATCTCCTGAACGGAACAATCCAAACCAACGTCATATAGTACCTTCGTTTACCGCTACATCCTCAAATGCATCAGTAATGTTTTTCATTGCCAATGACGCATTATGTCCAATTTTGAATTCATAAAGGAAGAGAGTTCGAATTTGAACTGCCAACAGCATGGTAAACAGTTCCTAGAAAAAAAATAACTGTGCTTGTAACGAACCTTAAAATTCTCACACGTGCCACTTTACTTTATAAAAAAAGAAAATTTAACGTTCTAGCATAGATGTTCACCCGAGAACTTCTTATTGCCGAATGGGTGAAAATCGGACATTTCATGCGGTACAACCCAATATATATTAACACCACAAAATTTTTGAAGTGGAGCAACAAAGTTGACACCAAAGTTAAACTTCTCTGCTATAAGCAACTAATCCGATCTGGAATATCGTACCCCTTTCCCATATGGTCTTGTATATGGTTGGTCCGAATGGAAAGACCGAGTTTCCGAAAGGAAACTCCTCAGAAGATGCCTCAATCATGCTAGAAAACCTGACGGTCTCTATTTCCCCAACTCTCACTTATATAAAGGTGCATCCATTACCCTTATCAGCGAGTATTTACTACAATTAGCATACAACTACCTCGAAAGCGCTCAGAACAGCGAGAACCTACTTGAGTTCTTGACCTTCTCTCCTTCCGTCTCTTCGAATCCGACCACCACAATTTCTTCTTCAGTACAAAACTGAAGAAAGCACCCTTTCCCGCAAAATTTTCCTCTATAATAGAGGATTCCTGGACCCATCCCATTGGGTCTACTGCCGACTCACTACAAACACACACGGACAGTACAAGGCAGCACAAACACACACACATACACTCCGTTCAAAGCACAGATTATCAGACGCCAACGGCGTAATCTGCGTTTACTACCTGTCGGTCTTGTATGATTTTTATCCCACCATCCCATCATCTCAATAGTAATAGACCTTTGAACTAACCCTGTAGACACTATCCTTAGATACCTGCCCCTGCTACCCGATATCTTGAGACCGAGGCCAATATCCTCACGGGTGTGGGTGATTCTGGTAGCCGCGCAATGACCAGAAACCAAAAATAAAATGAAGGACAAATTTGTCCTGGTCTTGCTTATCGGCCTCCCGCCACAACTTTCTTTTTTTTGTGTTCGTGAATTCCTTTGAATAGTCCGGCGTTCTCGAAGGGCTGTTTCTTGGTCAAACTCGTCGCCCATTTCTATTTAATAGGTTTAAATTAGAAAGCAATGAAATATTTTATTTTCTAATATAGAACTGTTTTGAAACACTATAGCTATGACACTGTACACCACTAGACGAGGCGAATTGATTTTTTTTTACCGTACACGACGAAAACCGACGCCATCAAAATATCTAAGGACATGGTTTTGCTGCTCTCCCTCTCACCCACTCGACTTAGATCTCGAAGTTTACTCCGTAATTTAATTTTATTTGTTGAGGGCAGAACCTCACCTATTTTTTATTTTACGGGGACGTAAATCGCTATTGGCTTCATACAAGGTGGCATAATCATAAGCTTCCACGTTTGAGCTGACCCGTTGACGGATTGAGCGGTCTCTTGATGAGTTCTTGATATGATTGTTAGTGGCGATATTAATATACAATATTTCATAGGTAACTTTTTCAATTCATGCACCTTTTGGTTATAGTTCTCAATTATTGGAGCTATGTTACCAACCACTGAAAAGTTTCAAAATTGAAATACTATGATAAACTGTCCTCTACCCCTGTACATATTTTGATATACATCATATTTGTCAATAATTAAATGAATTGCACCATGTTAAATTAAATAGACCAAGTGCCAATAGGAACAAGTCATCAGCAATCTGCCCATAATTATATTGGAATACATATGGCCTGGCAATTTAATAAAGAACAGATGCGGATCTTCTTTTTTTTTCAACTCAGAAAATATTAAAGCAAACACAAAAAGAAAAAACTGAATTACAAAGGAAAAGAACACAATTCACAAAAGCCTTCAACACGAATAAAACGTGCTTAGAATTCTGTTTTTAACATCAATATTATTCAGTCAGCAGTAAGAACGCGATAAGAAGGAAATAAAATAAAAATCTAAAACAAAAATTTCGTCTGACCGAATTGAAACCAAAATTCTGGAAATCTAGACTCCCCGTGTCCAATAAAGTGGCCCCACAACCCAAGTATCTGCGATCACACAAACGTCATTCGATGAGATACACATGAATTTTAGATACTTGGACAAACGTCGCAGTTCTCCCTATAAGTTGTTTTACTAGACTCTCAAAGGGAATTCAAATTCTGGTAATGGAATTAGATTGGGTCTCAGTAGAGCGCCAGATATATCAAATGGTTAGTTCCGTTCCTTTTTACATTGATAAAATGCTTATAAAAATGGTTTGAATTTGCAAGCTTTCATTATTTTTTGATATCAGCCACTGTTTGAAGAAGGCCCCACAGAAGGGAGGGTTTTGAATGGCGCAGCAAAATTGTGATCAGTAGATAAGAAGAGAAAAATTGTAATATTATAAATTCATCGGATTTAAATTTCTGGGCTTTTGACGAGTTTTGCAAACATCAGACCACAATTGTGCTGTTCAAAATAATTAAGTTTACTCAGGGTTACTACCTCGGCTATGTTGGATAGGTGGTGGGTTAGTAGGTCAATGTTATAATTCAATTGAAGACTATTAGCTGAAAATTGTTGATATATTGTCGAATAGGAAATTTATTGATAGTTCAGTCCTGCACAGGTTTTCTTCTGAATTACTGGATTTGTACTTACAATCAGAAACTTAGCTTTCAAGTCCTAATAGCCTCCTACAGCACGAATCGAGTTTGGATATTGAGTTTGATACGTTTTACTCTGTATGGAATAATGGTCTTCATACCAAGCTAAATCATCTCTGTTATTGCACCATCTATACTACTATCCTCCTGAACGACCTGTTGGAATTTCTATAGAACCACATCATTCTTCTGGGAACACTATTCGTTAGACGAAATTTAGCTGACAAAACACCACATAGCAGTCTGAAGTGCCCAAGGGCAAAAAATACTCTAATATATATTTATATGGGTGGTCTATTGTCGAACCGAACGGTTACATCTCGCACCCGCTCATTTAGGAGTTGAGTTAAATTGTTTCAATCAACAAGGAGTTGGACATACTGGCTCTCAAGTGTTGTCGGCATATCACAACGAAACCATTGCAGATTAATCGTAGGTATACGGATTAGGGACTTCTGTGTGGAGATATAACATCAGAACTCCACTAACATAGTCGAATCATCATCATCATCGGCACTACAACCGGGATCCTGTCGTGGCCTATTTTGGCAAGTCTCTCCACCGGTATCTGATCCTTCTCCCAGACTTGTTAAATTGTCCATAATAATTCGTTTTTTGGGGCAAGGTTATTAGCCTTGCGCCAACCTTTTTCAGGATGTCGCTGCATGCATTGGTTCACTACTTCGCGGGTGTCAAAGTAGCTATCCAGGGGTGTCACGTGGAGACCGCATATTAACTTGGGTTGAACAGGGACAAGGATCGCCCTGGCTTTCGCCAGGTTGAAAGCATGTATGTTCGATCCCACCCTCGCAACATAGTCGGATACAACGTCGTATATGTTAAAGCATGCGTTTCTAACAATAAACAATGGCACGCTCTCGAATATGAATTATAACCAAGAGCATTTAGATTCTAAATTAGGTTGACATATAATATCATCTATATAGCCACGCCATCAAGTCTAAACAGCAGAGACACTAAATTATAACCCGTCAGATTGAATGCAAAATATCCACATCACAGTGATTACCCAAGTTTCGTTTAGTGCAAATATTGTTGGTTTCTGGTTTTAGATGTGCACAGACACAGCATGGAACTTTCCCAAATGTTGCACGGGTCGAAGCGAAACTCTCAGTTTATTGCACACCCAAATTTCATTGTAGACACACTACCGCGAAGTTCACTAAATCAACATTTGTAGTAACGTACGTAATATTGTAATTGTACCCTAGGAGCAACGTATTCGAACATATCGTTCACAACTTTCCATAAACGTGAAGTTCATCTGAAGAACGATTCATATGCACGTTTTGACTGACTTAGGGAGAAGAAACATTATTTTCGATTTTACTTGAACAATTTTTAATAGGTATAATATCAATGTAATAACTGTAGACAGGCAGAATATGCTTCTCTTGTGTTCTAAAGACAGAATTTAGGCGTATTGTAGGTTTTGGCGCAAGACTAATGACCTTGTCCGGAAAAAACAAATCATTATGGAAAATTTAACAAGCCTTAGGACTTGCTAAATAAGGCCAAGACCGGTTCCCGGTTGTAGTGCCGATGATGATGATGATGATACCAGGTTTTTACGATTCTTATTCGACGATTTTGCATGCTTGCCAGAATTGCAGTTCTAGTTTTATTGCTCCTCCGAGCATGAGTATTGAGAGGATATCACTTCAAATTCAACATCTTCTAGGGCAACTAATTGATCTAATGAATGGGGATAGAAGAGCATAGCAGCTATGTGCAACCTGTAATGTTGTAAAAAAAAATTTAACGACAGACCACATATCGATTGTGTAGCGCAAGAAGGGCGAATCTTTAGTGAGGGCAGAGCCCGCATTTATTTAGCTTAATGCAAGCTTACATTAATATAAAAGCCTTACAGACTATCTTAAATCTAGAGTAAGGAGAAAAAAAGAAAAAAACCAAGAAGGTGAAGATGACTGTGCGATGGGCGAGGTAGGAGGCTAGGGAGGAGCGACTGCATGCGGGGGTGGTAAATTCGGCATTTGTGAAACAGTGACAGTGAAGGGCATGTCTACGTACTGGTAGGGGGCGGGGTGGTGAGCTGGGGGGAGAGGTTGAAAATGTGGGTGGGGCTGAGGGAACTGTTTTGAGGGTAGGAGAGGAGAGGTAGGATTGCAGGGTAGAGGCGAGTATTGAGGGGGGGGGGGATTTAGGACGGGTTTATTCTGATACATCGTTTAAGAGCGGGAGTGGAGATGTTGAAATCGAAGGAGGTGGGGAAAGAGTTGGCCTGTCGTAGCATACGCGAGATGGGTTCGTTAGCGCCGTAAGAAGTGTGATGAGCAGGCACATAAAACAGTCGAGGGTTACGTACGTTACGGGGGTTTGTATGAAATGTTAAAGTGGAGAGCAAGCTTGGGCAATTGATTGAACCAGACAGAAGGCGATGGACAAAGATGATGTCGGGATGGATTCTGCGCTCTTCAAGTGTGTTTAGATTGATTAGACGGAGCCGGCTTGTGTATGGTGGTAGAATGAGCGGATTTTCCCAGTTTAGTCCGCGGAGGGCAAAGCGCAAGAAACGACGTTGAACACCCTCAATCCTACGAATGTGAGTCACTTGATACGGGGACCAGACCTGACTAGCGTATTCGAGCAGGGGCCGGACAAAAGTTGTGTAGAGTGATCGGGTGACGTATGGGTTAAGGAATTCCTTCGACCAGCGTTTGACAAACCCAAAGGCGGCGTTAGTCTTGTAATCAAAATGTGTGGTAAATTTGAGCTCCTTGTCGCATTGGACGCCCAGATCGCGAATCAATTCAACCGATCTTATCGGTTGGTTCAGTAAGAGATAGGAGCGTGGGTGAGTGGGGGGGCTCTTCCGAGAGAAGGTGATTGTGTGACATTTGGCGATATTCATTTCTAGACAATTATTTTGGCACCAAGTCGAAAAGCTGTCGAGATCCGCTTGGAGAAGTGAGGAGTCCAGTGGAGAGCGGATTGTCTTAAAAATTTTGGAATCATCCGCGTAAAGTGAGATGAAGGAGTGATTAATGCAAGAGCCTATGTCGTTTATGGTTAGGATAAATAGGAGTGGGCCGAGATGAGTGCCCCGGAGGACACCTGAGGTTGGTAAAAAAGGATCGGAGAGGGTGGATCTAAATCGCACGTGCCAGGTTCGATAATTGAGACCCACTTAATCAGCAGGGGTACGAAACCGAGGGAGGATAGGTTGAAGAGAATGAGGTTATGGGAGATTTTGTCGAGGGCCTTGTGGGGGTTCTCTGTACCACATGGAGAACCAACCCACAATGCCAACCAATCTTGGGCGCTAACAGCGCGTCACCTCAACCCAGCTCCCCACCCCAAGCCGGCAATACACATATTCGCAACCATGCAAAACCTACAAACGCACCCATCCCAATATGCAACAGCATCCGTCCCCAATCCGCAATTGCATACATCTCCAAAACCGGAGATATAATCTCCAAAACCGGACGACGTTCATACACAAAAACCCTTATCTTTCTTTCGTAATTCCGAAAGATGCATCCATTGTTTACACACAATAGATCTTTTTTGATACACATGAGGTATGCCTCGCAGTACATTTCCTGAAAATCATAAACATTGAAAATATTTATGATCTGGGAGACCTGATTGTGTGGATGCGTGTATACAATTCTTAGAACCTTGTATTTTGACAAGTGTACATTTATGGTCAACGTTGGCAAAGATATTTTGTATACTTTATTCCTTCGTTACCATGGAATTGTTCTTTGTTTTTAGTAGCACATTATTTTCTTTGTGTCGTCATGGATTTTTCGCAGATGTGGTATCTGGATTCCATGATTCGCCCGTATATGCATTTTGTATCTAATGCACTTTTACAGATACTCATTGGATTGGGTATGTTGATTTGGATTAATCAACATATGGGGCTTCACATGAAGGTGAATCCTGTTAATGTGGGGGGTGGCCCTCAAAAAGGGTGGGTATTAAGGGAGGGTAGGCGTTTCGTGTAACACAACGCCCATTATCACAGACTTCGCCATTCTTTCGACCTGTATGGGCAAGGTGGCACCGTTTACCTGTCCGAACGAATGTTCCGTTGTCCCCCTAGAACACTGTCGTTTTCCTTTTCATGATTGATCTTCATTGGGATTCGTTTTTTGTTTGTTTTATAATGTAAACACCGCAGTTTTTACCGGAGCACTGATATACACGTGGAAAAGCCAAACACTAACTATCGCTCGACTTTCAACAAACAGCTTTTTGACTTTCTGCAAACAGCTTTAAAATTGGGGTAGGAGACACGCCTATTGGTCGAAATTGAAATCTGGAAACTGATATGTGTAGGAATAATTCATATAAAGAATAATTAAGACCCAAAATGCATGCTTCTACGCACACTTGAAAAACCGCCAGTTTTACTCCAGGACTACACTCGGAAACACGACTTTTTGACCCACCTACAAGTTTCTCCTTCTTCCAATTTTTTTTATCATTCTTGGACACTTTAACGAGTGTGTAAGCCAATAAAATCACAAGGTGATATTACCCTTAAGAAAACTCACATAAATACTACAACTTAAATTGGTTTCAAACGAGAGTCTGGTTATATTTAACATTCATCAGTTTATTCGACATTTGTTCTTTATTTCTCTTTAAGAATACATTAAGCCCCAAATATTTTCAAGTAACGTGCTAAACATTCCCACGCTTTATAGCTGACTTCAATGGCAGGCAGGCAGGCAGGCAAATGGACATAAAAAAAGGGTAATTCTTTTCATCTTTGTTTTTTATTTGATTACGAATATTTATTATTCGAAATCAAATTGCAAACCTTCTCCCAAGTAATCTCTTTCTTACTGCTTTATATGAGTAATTGCGTGTACACGTTTATGTGACAAGCAAAACATTTAAGAATTACCCGAGAAGCCGTGACGAAGCGCTTGGTTGTTCTCCTTAATGATCGATCCCAAAATGCACAAAGCAATTAAAAATTATAAATTTACGTAATACCACTCCCAGAAATGTGTCTGAGAAGAGGCGAGTTCTCGCCCTGAATTTCAATTTCAAAAACACTCAAAGTAACCCATTTCGTTGGCGATTAACGCATTTTTAATAAATCAAACGTGCAGTGAATTGTTTGTAATTTACTTTTTTGTTTTTTTCGGTCTATGGTTGATGGACGTAAATGATGGAGGCGGTTGTTAGGTAGTTGACTGAAAGTCATACTGTCCGGAAGGCACAAGGTGAGGAATTCTTAATCTGAAATTTAGAATCCACGTCGCATTTTCGGATTTCATTTTCGCCGAATGTAATTATGGGTGAATTGTTGTTATTATCTTGGAATCAAGCTTTGCGAGATCATTCTGACAAATTTATCTATTCAAGACCCGTTTCACAACCACCTCTAACATTTAAAGAGTCAAATAATAAGGAAAGACATTTATTCAGACGACACAATTTATTTCTTTGAAATGGGTAGTTGAGTTATGTGACTTTTGTTTTTATAGGTTGAGGGTGTTAACTAAACGCCTTATGATTTTCCAGCTGGTATAATTCTATTTATAAACACTTCATCGATAACAAATAACTACAACCAACGACACTTCATTCTATGATCTAAACCATTGAAAATGATTTCTGTACGATTTTATAATATTATTAACTTTATTTTAATAGCCACAATAACACATACGTATCAATTGATCCTGGGTATATGTAGTCAAAAGTATATATCTTCATATTAACTTCCTTTTATAATATGGTGCACCGAACGACTAATCTTATAATAACTGACACTTGTAACTACTACATTCCTGGAGATATATAGAAATTCTAGTTGTTTAATAGAACTCTTTTATTTAATAAAATGTAGAAAATTGATCCCTTGGTGATCTTGACATTCAAAGTACAAGTAAAAAAAAAACAGGAAGAGAGTGGCATGACACAAAGGATATATCCTCAACTATAAATTTCACTGGCAATAAGGGTAGCCTGAAGCTTGAAATAGGCTGAAGAACAAATCCACCTCTTTATCTCCTTAATTTTAGATCCTTAACGTAGATCCATGACTGACAAATAGATTCCACATGTAATCCATGGCTAATGACTTTGGCATGCAAATATTTTACTAAGAAGAACGCAAATTTCGAGATTTTTTTTATAATAATAGGTTGGTAGAAAGATTATTGCCGATTTGGTACATAGATTGCATTAGGCATTTATTTGAAGGACTTCTGTCAATGCGCACAAAACGTTTTATTATTGATATCTTTAAATCTTAATGACCAGCGGAAATGAAAGAGGAGGGGAAAGAGTGAGAAAGAAGTCGATGCCTATAGATTGTAACCGCGAGAAAACACCCTATCTGACAGAGCGTTCTACGCTCGTGCGGTTCGGTAGAAGAACGATACTCAGTGTTTTCTGGTACCCTATAACTTGCCTTTAGTGAGGTTATAGCGTTTTGTGATGTAATAAAGAACGCCGTTAGAACCCACGTTATGAAAAGTTTAGAACCTATGCACCAACGCATCCGATTAAGGCGCATGTATAAGAGAAAGTTGAAAATCGTTCTTTTGGATTTGAATGCAAAAATAGGTCGGGAGCCGGTTTTCAGGCAATACACAGGTTCCCATAGTTTGCATGAGAACACTAATGACAATGGACTACGAGTCATCGAATTGGCAGCATCGAAAAACTTGGTAGTTGCGAGTACCAGGTTTCCGCGTGAAGATATCCACAAAGCCACCTGGGTATCACCTGATGGAGCCACTCGCAACCAAATTGACCACGTGCTGATAGATCGCCGCCACTCTTCGAGCCTGATGACGGTACGAACGTACCGAGGTGCCAACGTCGACTCGGATCACTATCTTGTTGGTACAGTTTTCCGAGCGCGGATTGCCTTACGGAGACGTATTGCATCCGCGGATCAGGTTCGAATCAACACGGCTGCCTTACGCAATGAGAATACCAGCAACACCTTTGGTCATGCGTTAAGACTCGCCCTCGAAGAGCTCGACGGAGGGAGAGTAAGTCCTGGGGCCAGAATGCCGGGCGTAGAAGAGAAATGGATACGCCTTAAGAATACTGCCATTAGTACTGCCAACTCCATCTTAGGCAGTAGTCGTAGAGATCGGAACGACTGGTTTGATGAGTGCAAACTAGCGACTGACTGTAAGAATGCTGCATACCGGGCAAAAGAAAAGTGCCTGGGAAAAAAACCTTGTCTGTGAAATAGAGAAAAGTAGAGAGCGGGGTCCGCTCCGGGCGCGGAAGGTCTACCAAATAATCCGCCGTATGACGCGGATCATACCACGCTGCACTTACTGCAAGGATAAAGAGGGTAATCTGATCACCAATCCTGAAGGCATTCTGGAGCGATGCGAAGTGCACTCCAATGAATTGCTAAATGGTCAGCTCACAGAACAATTGGAGGCTCCACCAACGCAAGACCAAGACCAAATGCTGCCGCCACCAAGCATTGAGAAAACATTAAAAGCCATTAGACAGCTAAAATCAAATAAAGCCCCTGGAGCTGATAGCATACCAGCTGAGCTGATCAAACAAGGAGGGACAGCGTTACATCACACAATTCATGAGATCGTGGTGCACGCATGGGAGCAGAGGAGATCCCGGAAGATTGGCGTCGTGGTATAATTTGCCCCATACATAAGAAAGGCGATATCACACTGTGCAGCAACTATAGGGGTATAACATTGCTGAGTACCGCCTATAAGATACTCTCCACTGTCCTACAAGACCGGATATCCCCATACGCTAAAGGCATCATTGGTCAATATCAGTGTGGCTTCATCCCAGGCAAATCAGCAATTGATCAGATATTCACCCTTAGGCAGGCGATGTAAAAACTCATGTATGGATTCGAGACCTGGGTGCTTAATAAAAGGCACTCTGAACTCTTGGCCGCATTCGAGGGAAAGGTCTTAAGGAGAATTGTTGGTCCCGTATGTGAGGGAGGACGATTCCGGAGACGCTACAACCATGAGTTGTACGCAATCTACCTTGAAGCTAATATTGTAAGAAAAATCAAGCTCGGTAGACTCCGGTGGGGGGGACACCTAGCTCGAATGAGCGAAGAGGAGGCTGTCTGAAAAGTCCTTTGTGGCAGGATGTATGGAAGGAGACAGCGCGACAGACCTTGTCTGCGATGGAGGGATGGCGTAGACCAGGGCGCCCAGAGCCTGGGAGTGCGTAACTGGATGACATCGGCTCGCAATCGGGACCGGTGGAGAGATTTGTTAAATAAGGCCAAGACCGGATCCCGGTTGTAGTGCCGATGATGATGATGATAAGAGGAAGTATTTACTCGTTACATAAACGATGATTTCTACGTTAATGCGCGCACAAAAAGGGACTTTGAAGTACCCTTAAATGTCAGAGCACAGAACGCGCCCAAGGAGACGAAGTGGATAGGGAAAGGAGGTATCGATGTACATTGGTCTTAAATGCCTGGGCATTACAACGACGAGGAAACGCATGATCAGGTGAAGCATTCCACAATTGTGTGGTTCAGCTAAAGAACGACTCTATGATTTGTGCGTCTGATTGCAGCAGTGCAGAATCAAGTGGTGACTCCATTACCTCGTATATGTTGGTGTCATCAGCGTATAGGGACAAGCAGGAATTATTAATAACATTATCAATGTCATTAGTGGAAAGTATATATAGGTGAGGACCCAGGTGGGTATACTGAGGGACCCCAGAGACGGCAAGGAAGGGGTTGGATATCATTGACCTGAGCCGAACCGAATAAAGTCTAAATCAGGTCGACTGTTTACCAGTTGCTGCGGTGAAAACCAGTTACACAGTACGGTGATTGGCAGCAAAGACTTTTCTCAAGAAAATTTGTGATAGGGTAACTTAGAAACGATATTTCTGGGAATTGTTTAGTATATCAATTTACGTAAGGATATAGCACTTGCGACAATTTCTTTATGCAAAATGTATAAGGGGATCAGTTATCAAACATGATTGCTCTCAATTAAGAGTCGGATTGAAACCGACAGTTGCCACTCTTTTGTATTAAACCGTATTAAAGAGTGCTTGCTTAGTGTATTGCCCGCAAAAATGCACGCCGCTCTTGGAAATTCACGTTAAGTGAATTGTAATTGTGCCCGGTTATGCGTTTAAAAAGTATTGTTTTGCTCTCGGTTTGTGAAGTTCATAGTTGTTGTGATGGAATTTTCTGGAGATTACTACATCACGAGTTTTATACCGCAACCGCAATTTAGTGGTGTGGAATTTGGCCTTACAGTTGCAAAATTGGTTCTTATATTGGACATTTGCGGTGAACGGCGAACGTTCAAGACATACAACACCAAAGTCTTTCTATCCGGGAAAAACGTAGGTAGGTTTTATTATAGTTTTCTTTGGTATAAAATTTAATGATGGTAATTGAGAAGTGATATCGTATTATTGCAGAAAGGCAAAGCTTATAACAGTAGCCATACTACGATTAGCTTAGAGTATCTGCGCGGGTTCAGTAGGTTAAGATCTAAGATATTTAACACTAGATTTACTGACATTAAATGTTTACCTTTTTTCACTGAAACCCGTCATTTTGATGTATATATTAAAATTACGTTTGTTGTAATGAAACTAGTTAATTTTATATTAAAACAATGTATTTTTATTCATTCTTTACAAAAGCATTATATATGAATAAGAATATTACATAGAATACATTTCTTACATATAATATTCATTTTGAGTGTACATTTTCCACACACATACTTATTACAATTATCACATATATTATTAGACCTATTTTTTTTTACAAAATCCTATTTGGCAAGACTTCCGTATATTGGAATTTACGGACGGTGTACTTGCACTAGTAGCAGGTATATCTTTGTGGTCATTTGCTAGTTCTTTAGCCAATTGAAAATTACATTTTTTTCAAGATATATTTTCTCCAGTGACCTCTTTATACAAAATCCATGATTGATGGCTGCTAAATCCAAGATGTTATAAAATACTTGAAGAGGCTATAGCGTTTGAATTTTTTGATTTTTAAACTCAACTATACTCCACTGATGTGAATTGTTATGTTATCGCTTGGTATACGGCTCTGATGTATTTTCTTATTCGATTTTTCGTTCGGTGCTCTTCACTATTTTGCTTGTGAATTGTGTGTGTATCTGTTAGAGTCGCCACATGGCCATCTACAAGATCCTGCTTTCACACTATACTTTTGCGCCATTTGATCGACAACATACACTCCATACTTGGTATTATTGTAAAATGTAACTGTTTCTGGGATACGTTTATCATTGTTTTCTATTTTAACTGATTTGTGCTTTGAACTAAGTAATAATACTTTTTTTGGTTTGCTTTTGTAAACTGTGAGAACGCAGTTTTCTGTTTTATAAAGTTTTGTTGAAAACCGAATCATGTTAACTCTTCGTTTTTACAGTTTTTGGTAATTCTTTTTTGTTCCCACATATAGTCCCAACCAGAGTAGTTTTTTTTTTTTGCAAGTAATTTTTTCGCAAATGAAAGACTAGTAAAAAAATTATCTGTGGTTATGTTTCGTCCACAACCTAAATATGGGTCAGTAAGTTTGAACATTACGTGTTCACCGAAAGGTATTTTGGCGTATATTTTATGTCTGTGTCGAAAGTTGAGGCAGTGTTCCACCGAACACTGTGCGCAAAAATTTAAAACACAAAACGAAACCAGAGCGAATGATGCGCTGCACAAATGAAACACAATGATATTTGTTCTTAACCTGGGGTATATTTTTATTAACTATAACTTTAGTTGACACTGGTTGATAATCGTTAGGACATGGTTCTAAATTTGTATTAATACACTAGGGTGCGTATATTTGTCTTTACTTATAATTTGCCTGGGGTATTGTGTGCAACGCAAACTACTCGACTGCAAGCGAAGTGTCAAACTCACGAAAATTTTAATGTACTTAATTTCACTTATTGTTTAGCATTATTTGCTGTTGAAACGGTCTTGGCGAATCATCATCACTCGGCACTACAACCGGGATCCGGGCTTGGCCTTTTTTAGCAAGTCCCGAGGCTTGTTAAATTTTCCATAATAATTTGTTTTTCCGGGCAAGGTTATTAGCCTTGGCGAATACTCCACTTAAGTACTGGTACGGGACACGTTACTTTCCGACAACGTTAAACTCGGCACACGTTAAAGATCACCTCCTCGTCCGAGTTCTCTGGGACGAATCTCGATATAGACTAACTCTATTTCGAATACGTTTTCCTATCCGAAAAATGCCCTGATACAGATTGTATCCGTATCTGTACAGACAACTTTTCCCAATAGGTCCGCTAACAGCATTTCCGAATCTCTGTTAGCAGCATGTTAATTAGTCCCAGGGGTAATTTTAGATTCCTGAAAAGGAGAAAGTCAATCGACGCATAAATCCTTATCACCATCCGTGGTGGTGATCGAAACTCATCTCCACGGCCTTGTGTTTGCACGGCACATCTGGCGCCCAGACCGGAGATATTCAATGGTTGTTTGGACGTACAGTCCGCGGGTCTTGTTTGACTTTTGTTACGAGGGTTGCCTTTTATATTTCGGGATTAAAGAACAAAAACAAATATTGATCATCGAAAATCACTCTATTGTTTTTCAAAATATTCCCCATGAAGATCTATACACGTTTGCATGCGTTTGAACCAATTGTCGAAGCACTTTTGCCACTCTGATTGAGGTATCTCCAACACATGCATTCTGAACAACTTTTGTTGGATTTGGCTCATCTTGAAACACCCAGACAGTCGACTGCTGTTTACTTTCGGGCTCATACGCGTAAATCCACGATTCATCACCTGTCACGATGTCATAGACGTGTTTCGAAGCATCGCGACCGTATTTTTTGAGCATTTCTTTCGACCAATTGACACGAGCCTTTTTTGGGCGATTGACAAATTGTGTGGGATCCAACGCGAACAAATTTTTTTGACAGTCAAATGTTTATGCAATATTGAATGTATGCTGGTCCCACTAACGCCTAAGGTTGTCTCAATCTCGCGATAGGTCACATGACGATCTTCCAATATCAGTTCGCGCACAGCATCAATGGTTTTCGGAACAACAACTGATTTTGGGCGACCTTCACGAAATTCATCTTGGAGTGAACTACGACCACGATTGAATTCACCATACCATCGATAAACACTGGTCCTTGATGGAGCTTCATCGCCAAAAATTGAATTAAGTTCATCCATGCACTGTTGCTGAGTTAATCCACGCCGAAAGTTGTAAAAAATAATCGCACGAAAATGTTGACGATTTAATTCTATTTTTGGGCGGAGATGAATCTTTTAAGTTACTGTAAACAACACAAATAGCGCTCGTATGTCAAAACGTTCTGAGTGCGTATAACCTCAAAAATGTCCAACTTTACGACAGAGCTGTCAATTGCCGGATTGCAACGCTAGGGTTGCCAAATCCCGAAACATAAGAGGCAACCCTCGTAATACACCCGAAATCCATTAGATCTTTCTAATGGTGTGAAATTTAAAAGGGACCGTGGGATTGGAATAGTTCCTTTTGTAGGTTTAAACCTCATATATTTTCCGAATTATCTCGTTGAGATAATTACGGTTGCCTACAATTTGGCAGCGGATAGGCGATATGCTTTATTGCCTGAGGTCGCCGTTTCCTTTGTTTGCCGATGGATTTGGTAGTCTTTGTGCGCACGTGCATCTGTTATGTCTCCAGCGCCGTGCTTCCTCGTTAGAGGGAAGAGCGTGGACCTTTTATTTTTAGTCACGATGAGAATGTACTTTTCTTATTTGTTTGAAGATTAAAGTCTTTTATTTATTTACTTGTTTCGAATTTCTGTTTATTCTTCAACTCTGTTTATTCTTTTCTAATAACTGCCGTTCTTACAACTCTGTATTCTATTCTCGACTCTCTTGTTACAACTCTGTTCTCTATTCTCGTCTATGTTTCTTCTCGACTTACTTTTCTCAACTTCCCAATCTCAACTAACTTTACAATAAAATTTTCCCTCTTCTTATAGAACGTTGAGATCTAATTTAGTGTAAATTATGATATGAACAAAATCAATTTTATCAAAGTATTATTTACTCTACTGTGACTTTTAAATTTTGAATAAACTTTGAACGAAAATCAAAGAGCCATGTTTCAAATGAAAAAAGGGGCATGTTATGAAATGTACTGGAACTGACTTGATATAGAATATTGTGGATGTTTATTTATGATATGTATTAAATGAGAATGTTAGGTATGTAAGGAGAATGTTTTAAGGATGTGTTAGATAAATAATGAGACTCAGTATTAAACTTAATAGTTATAAGGACAGTAGTATTCTGGAATATTACGCATCCGTCGGTCGGCTAATTTGCTGGTGCTAGCAATTCTTTGCATTGATATTCGGAATTGCCGATTATGCAGAGCTGGAATGCGATGTATTTCAATCTTTGGGAATTGCTCTTGGATGACTGTATGGTTTTACCTTTGTTTCAGGTATGAAGAACTATGTTCGTTGAGCTTGGCATAAAAAGCTTTGGGGACGTTCAGTTCCTCGCTTTTTGGTGTCGGGCTCAACATTGGCTGCGAGTTGCAGGCCCTATGGTGGGACTTTGGGACACGCGTCTGTGGGGGCGTGCAACTTTCTCAGGTAAGTAAGTTCCTTGAAGGTAGGAACCTTACTTGCGCGGAATTGTGCGTTTGTAGAACGCTACATGCCCGCCCGGAAAGTCCTTTGTGGCAGGATGTATGGAAGGAGACAGCGCGGCAGACCTTGTCTGCAATGCAGGGATAGCGTAGACCAGGACGCCCAGAGCCTGGGATTGTCAAACTGGATGACATCGGCTCGAAATCGGGACCGGTAGAGAGATTTGTTGAATAGGGCCAAGACCGGATCCCGGCTGTAGTGCCGATGATGATGATGAATATATTATTATTTATTATAAGCTGGAATAAGCAATACTCACACTGCCAAGCATCGTGTTTCTTTTAGCATAGGCGGTGGGACCAGAGACATCTTTGAATATCGAATAAGCTGGTGGTCTACCACTCCCTCCACCGCCTTCTAATATTTGCCATAAAGTCCTATCAGAAGATGTTTCGGTCAGATTGTTCTCATTATAATATATATCATCAGTATCCATGTTACTATCGCTTTCAGAGTCTGAAGAAAGAATACGCATTCCTTTCATACTACGACATATATTACGAACATTTCCATCTTCACTATCGGGAATTTCAATTTGGTTATTTTCTTTCGCAATTACTTCATCACTTTCACATAGTTTACGAATGTGTGCATCTGAATCAGTATCAGGTAAGTCTTCGTGTATGCTAATTGTTTTTTGTAGCCATTCATTTTTTTTTTTTATTCTTGTCCATGATTTTTACCTAAAAAGTAATATATTTATTTTATGATAATAAAAGTAAATATATTCATAGATTTTTAAATTATGACCTATCTGTTTGCCTTCCGTGAGACAGTTTCGGTAGCGAGTTATTGCGCGGCGTGGACTAACTACCTTGTTAGGTTCTCTATGACGGGACGACTGTGTGGTTCGGAGTGGACTATTCCTTCGTTTTTCTCTTTTGAATACCGAACCGTTAAACCTCCTTGTGAGAGTTCTCTATGACGCTGTTCTAAAAGTTTTTCCTTTTCAATTCCCAATTTTACTCCTCGCATCATTATCTTCTTTCGAAGAATCAGACGCATCGCCACTTATCTCTTGATCCTTTCTTGGGGTTTTGTTTGTGTTATCCATCTGACTTATAACAACACGAGTTTTTGTGCACTTCAGATGAGTAACACAGGATCCGTGGAAATTGGGTGTCAGTCTCTAGATTGGTGCATTTACAAGTTATAAAACATCTGGCATGTGAAGATATGCACTAGGATGTTTATGATGCGAGAATTGTGTGTCGGCGGATCGAATAGATATTCCTTTGTTTGGACACGTGCACTTTTTGGGTTTTGGATCTTGTAGGAGATTTGGAGGCATACATAAGAATAGCATACATAAGAAGATATGCATTATGCTGTTTGATTTCAGGGTACTGAATTGAATTGGATGAAATTGAATTGAATTCAATGTTAGAGAATTTGAACGTTTAGTTCGATTGGGTTTGACCATTGAAATCAATGTTGCGTTGGGGATATGTAATGGAGTATGCTAAAGGTAATTTGCGTGGTTCGTAGAACCGCCACAATGTAATACATATAGCATTTGCCACGCTGCTCAAAATTAGGGCAAGCAGAGGGAGAACAATGGGTCCTTTCATAATCCGTCAATTTGACGGATTTCCGTAAAAATAGGTATACACAACACATTTCCGCAAAATCAAAAGGCCGATAACAAAAAGGATAGTGATACATTTGCATATCATTGTATCAATAATAACCAACATACTGTGAGCGTCAAAAGAAAGTGTACAGCATTGAACTGCATTTTTACAACCCTGTTAAAGCAAGGCGGTTCGATCTATTAGTAAAATACTTATGTTATTTTTTAAGATAGTTTATTTTCAATGAATTGCCATATAAAACTTAACAGAAAATAATAAAGTGAAAATACAATTAAAAAAAAAAAAATTCTGTTTTAAAGCGTCAAAAAAAGTGTACAACTTGCCACATATACTGTGCAACTTTCCGCTTATCGGGAAAACAACCGTTAAATTTATTTTTTTTTCTTTACAACTCATAACTAATTGATTAAAAGTGTTATTGAGTTCATTTCCATCGCAAGTTGCTTCTTGCTTAAATTATTTTTTTAAATTACTTAAAAATGGGTAAACAAAGTGCAGTAGAAACACGACAACTTATTATTAAATTAAGAAAGGAAGGAAAATCTTACCGCGAAATAGCCAAAACAGTGGGCAGATGCCATAACACGGTGAAAAAAATTTTGGACAAATTTCAAAAGTTCAAGGATGTAAAAGATCGACCTCGTTCCGGAAGGCCACAAAGGCTGTCCGTAGGTGATGAACGGGCTATTGTCAGGGAAGTGCGAAAAAATTGCGTGTCTAGTGCAGTAAAGACAGCGGAAAACATTACCAAATCTTCTGGAGTCAACGTTAGCGCGAGCACTATCCGGCGGACTCTCCATAGCAGCGGGCTACACGGAAGAGTTCCTCGCAAAAAGCCATACATTTCTGAAAAAAATTAGAAGCGAAGACTTCTTTTTACCAAGAAGTATCAAAAAGAAAGTTCTTCATTCTGGGGAAATGTTCTCTTTAGTGACGAAAGCGAATTTGATTCAATAAAACCACCAAAAATATGGAGAACGAAAAAAACTGAATTTGAACAAAAAAATTTAAATTCAACAATTAAGCACGGAGGCGGTTCGATAAGGGCCTGGGGATGTATGGCGTCATCTGGAGTTGGGAACCTCGTCTTTATTGACAGTACAATGGGAAACGAAGATTATCTTAATATTTTAAGAGACAATTTGCCAAGTAGTGTTGCGAAACTGGGTTTAAGTGATTCATAGGTCTTCCAACAAGACAACGACACCAAGCACACATCGAAAATAGTCAAGGAATGGTTACTTTACCGTACACCTAAGCAACTGGATCACCCTCCGCAATCCCCTGACTTAAACCCCTTCGAACATTTGTGGGAGTATCTGGATAAGCAGATCCGAAAGAGGAATATTTCAGACGGAGAGTCACTAAAGTCAATTCTAGTTGAAGAGTGGCAAAAAATCCCAACCGAATTGACAAGGAAACTAGTAGAGTCAATGCCCAGACGCATTGATGCTGTTTTAAAGGCGAAAGGGAAGCAGACAAAGTACTAGTTTTAAGGTTTTTACTTTAATTGAATAATGTACAGTTTTTTTTGACGCTTTAAAACTGAAATATTTGTTTTTATTTTATTTTATTTACTTCATTATTTTCTGTTAAGTTTTATATGGCAATTCATTGAAAATAAACTACCTTAAAAAATAACATAAGTATTTTACTAACAGATCGAACCCCCTTGCTTTAACAGGGTTGCAAAAATGCAGTTCATAGCTGTACACTTTCATTTGACGCTCACAGTATGTTAATTGAGATTTTTTTTTTTTTTTTGGATTCTATAATTTAAAAAGTTAAATCCGTCAAATTGACGGGTTTCGTAAATCTAGTGTTAAGCTAAAATTTAAGTAAATTTTATATAGAACGTAAATTAGAATATTATAAATATTAAATATTATTTAATATCTCCTCCAGAAACACTCAATTTTCAAGATCCTATAGTCTATAATGACTGTTGAGGTTAAAAGTACACTTTTTCTTTGACCGGGTTTTTTGAAAGGGACTCCTAGTAAAATTTACCAAAGTACAACGGCAAATCTTTGAAGCGATCTCCACTTCAGTTCAATTGCAAAGCAATCGGTTAATTCTGGTCTAAATAATTCTAAGAACTTTGTTTTTAAATCATCGATCGCGTACTATTTGGATTAGTTGCCTTTTCTCACGAAAAGTGTTTGTTTGATTGCTAAATGTCTATAAATTACTCGCTGGTAAGGTGAACTCGATCCATTGAGCAAAAGCAACACATCTTTTGTTTTATTAATTATGGAACTTCAATCTCTACATTCAAGTATACGTTTCAACATCCGATATAAACCAAACAAAATAGATACTTTCTATTTGTACAACAATGTTTATTTATGTGGTGGATTTACTTGGAATCAGCTCTTGCTTGCTGATCGAATATCAATGTTTGCTATAAATATTAATAGTCAGCGTTAAAAAACAGCAGTAAGGAAACTACTCTGACCAAACAAAAGGATCTGTCCGTCCTTATCCTCACCTTCAACCTCATTATACGCTGCTAAATTAATTTTATCGTCAACAGAGATCGTATGTGCTTTAAACGTTAAGTAATCGCAGAAGTTTGAAGTAAACAGGAAAGGTGTCGAATATGAATCACAAGATAAAGCAATCACAAGAGAACGCGGCGCAGTTATTTATTGACTTTATCATTATCAACACCCGCACCTCAAACCAGCAGACAAATTCAATATCCGCACACTACCTTACCGTCAATAACAAAAAACTGTTTGTTTCTATACCTACACTCGGGAACAACACAGCCATCAAAATGCCACAAACAAAACAAAAAATGTGGGGACTGATTTTTATAGTATAAATTACAATTCAACTAAACCCATAAATATCGTTCACTATTTTCAGCTCATCATACGAAAGCAAACAACCATTTGCCCCGACAAATGTTTGAGAAATGAATGAGTTCTTTTGTTGTGTGCGGCGGTTCAAGTGGATAGATTTACATATCTTGCCAGCAACAGAACTACGAGCATAAGCAACTATGGGCATTGAGGATTTATAAAATGGTTTTCCTTCCTTAATTTATTGAGATCCAAATAAGACGTTGTATTGTTTCTGTGGAGCTTATGTAATAAATCGCACGTCGTATTGCGTACCTACCGATCGCAAACAATAGAATGTGTTAAGTGAGCTTTTCGCGGTGGCTTTCCGATCTACATTAACCGATTTTTCGGGACAGAGTGTTTTCAGCAACTTCTTTTTACGCGCCATCATCTCGATCTAGATGAAGGAAATCAATTTTCCAAATAACTGATCGAATTAAACCAATATCATGGTAATTTTAAGGAAGGATAACAAGAGACAAGCGCAAACTCATGATATATTAATAAATAGTATTCGGCGCGGTTTCTAGTATAGTCGATGCGCAATTCAACAATTGTTATAAAATTATATTAACCACAGAAAGGTAGTATCGATATTCCGCCAGTACTTTATTTTAGAATGTAGTTAGATAATTAACTTGAGAAATGAGTGCTCCATTTCCTGATAGGAAAAATCACTTAAAATAAAGACAAGGATACTTGAATGTAATTGACCGAGAATGAATTAAATATAAACGGTAATTTATTTTTGTATATTTATTGAATAATGCTACATACTAACTATACTAGTAACATTTTTCAATAGTCTCTTGCGTGATCTATACACTTTTGCCACCGATTTCGAAGCTTTAATATGCCTTGCCCATAGAAAGATTTAGGGCGAATTGCTAGTCGATTGCGCACATGCTCCTCGACTTCTTCATTACTTTCGATTTTTTTTCTTCCAAGTGGTTCCTTCAAGTGGGCGAACAAAAAATAGTCACAGGAAGACAAGTCAGGGCTATAAGGAAGGTGTTCGAGGGTTTCCTAGCCCATTTCATCTAATGTCAAAGACGCGGTCTGGGGGCTGGCGTTGTCATGAAGAAGGATGACATCTCGGATGGAGATACCTCGTCTTTTGTTTCGATATGCGGCTTTTACCGACTGTAACAACTGACAGTAGTAAGCTGCATTCACTGTTGTTCGTGAAGAAAATCAATCATTAAAACTCCCTTGGAGTTGAAAAAAATCATGGCAAGAGCTTTTCCGGCTGAGAGACGAGTTTTGATCTTCACTGGGCAGCCTCCACCCTTCCTTCGCCACTCCTTCCTAGCCATATTCGTCTGGGGAGTATAATGATATACCCACGACGTCTCATCACAGGTGACGATCTGCTACAAAAATTCTCCCCTTATCGAAATCGATCCAGAAGTCTTCCACTGATCTCCGACCTGGCCTCTTTTTGATTTACAGTCAATAACCTCGGAACCCATCGAGCAGTAATTTTGAAGCTCATGTCATCAGTCATTATGGATTAAAAACTTCCATAGCTAATACCCACTTCTGATAAGATGTCTGCAACAGGTAAGCGGCGATCACTTTCAATAAGCTCTCCATCGGCACGGATGTTGTCATCTGTACGACTTATCCTTGGGTGCCGATCATGACTCACATTTCCGATTCGTTCTCACCCACTTTTAAATTCTCTGGCCCACGTATACACATGATTCTGAGACAGTGTATCATCACCAAGCTGTGCCTTCAATCGAGAAAAATTTCCCGGGGTTTAACGCCTTCATTTGTTAACATTTTTATAACAATCCGCTGGGCAACAGACCTATGTACCTTTTGCTGGCTGGCTCATGGCTGTACTGACTACAAAGTCGAGCGCGACCGATAGCCAAGTCGTTTCCCCTATTCTCCATAAACCAAACAACACCCACGCACAAGATTATCTAGCTCCCCACTTTTTGCTACGCAAAAAAATAAAATTACTGTTTATATTTGATCCATCCTGGTAATTTTTTCCGTCCGTCTACCCAGATATTAAAAATCATATCCTTCACTGGATTAGTTTTTAAGGATCATTTCCTATTTTTCCATTTTCTCTTCTAATCATTTTCATACCTATTAGGTGGGTCCAAAGTGGCACCTTTTTGTAATCAGTGTATAAAAAAAAGGTCTTTGAACCTCCGTGTTTGTACCGCCTCGTGCTCATTCCCAGACGCAAAAACAAAATCAATCTATCGGCGTACACGATTTATAAAGGAGGATGTTCGAGGGTTTTGTAGTGGTTCTATAAACCACACAACCCACTATAGGGTGAGGTATCCTTTCCGCCAAGGAATATACTCACCTTTTCCAGTGCACGTGCCCACAGACACGTGTCCCAATAGTCATTAATCACGCCTGAAACAAAAGGTAATATGACATGCAACGACGTTGAAGTCGATATCAGAAATTAAGGAACTCAACGTTCAAAATCTTCCAATATCGAGTTCAACGCATCCATACATCGTATCCAAACCAATGCGCCAAATGCAGCAAGGCATCGCATCTAAGCCAATGTGCCATGCAGGAAAGTACCGCATGTAAGTCAAGCCCCCATTCTAACCATCAACGCGATGCTTCCCATGAAACACCATTGTCGGTAAATAAACCGAACAACGGATGCCTACTCTGGTAGCTAATAGCAATTAGCACCTAAATCCCTTGCATGACCCTAACGCAAAAGGCACACGTGTGCAAACAAAGCATATCGTTTCGCTGTCGACCAATAGTCATGCAACCATAAACATCTTAACACTACCCGCGATAGATGTTTATGAGTTGGAAATGCAAACAAAGCATTACTGATCCCATAGTCTTTTGAATCCATCTGAATAGCATCAAAACCCTTGTTTCTCAGGCCAGATGGGAAAGACAAACAATCCTAAGAAAAAGATCGGAGAATAAGCGGCGTACCACCGATCATAAGGCAAAGGAACAAGATTCCGATAATCACCAGATAATGATAATGATGATCACGAGAAAAAAATCTCTCCTTTTACAGATGCGATGGGAAATTCTGTTTAGCAGCTACTATGGGAAATTCTGTTGCAGAGATGCGTTGGAAAAATGTCCCTTACGATGGGGGATGCGAATACAGTTAGTCGACTTAGAGCATCAGTCTATATCGAATACTCGAAACAGGAGTGACAGTTACAGAATCCCTTAGAATAAGTTCGTCCGCGCGTGTGCCAGTAGTAAGGGTTGTAATCTTAAGTTAAATGAAATGTGTAAGACAGTAACGTGAGAACAAAAAAAATAAACCTGAAAAAAGGAAAACAATAAACAATTCGTGAAAACAAAGTTCTCCGTGTTTGATTTTTTTGGTAGTGTCTCCGGGTTCCAGGTTGTTCTTGTGTGTGTGGACAGTGTTCGGCGGAACACTTACGACCTAATTGACTAAAACCACCAAAGTTTCTCAACCCATTTCTTCCATTTTATCCCCTGTCAAGGACGATGTGGGGCCTGGCGTTGTCATGAAGAAGGATAACATCTCGAATGGGCATACCTCGTCTTTTCTTTCGGTATGCGAATACTTTCATAGCTGACACCCACTTCTGATTATATCTCTCCAACAATTAAGCGAGGATCACTTTCAATAAGCTCTCGAACGTACGGATGTTATCATCTGTACGACTTCTTCTTGGGGTCGATCATTACTTTCGCTTTCGATACGTTCTCATCCACTTTTAAATTCTCTGGCACACGTATACACACGATTGTGAGATAGTGTATCATCACCAAACTGTGCCTGCAATCGAGAAAAAATGTCTGAGCGTGTAACGCCTTTATTTGTTAAAATTTTTATAATAATCCGTTGCGCAACAGAGGTATGGACTTCTTGCTCGTTCATCGCTGTACTGACTATAAAGTCGATTGCGTCCGCTAGCCAAGCCGCTTCCCCTTCTCTTCATAAACCAAACAACAGCCACACACAAGTTTACTTAGCTGGCGACTCGTCGCTAAGCAAACAAGTAAAATTACAGTTTATATTTGATTCACCCTCGTATTACAGAAAGATACCTTTTTCATTTAACTGATATGTCCCCAGGTCCCACAAACACCAATATTCTGGAATAAACTATATCATTAATAGGTTGCTTTGGTGCAAGGATGACGTAATATTCGTAGCGCAGAGTTTCCGCGAAGTTTCAGTGGTGTAGCTGTTATAAGAAAAGCTATAGTTGGCACTTGTGCCCATCCACTGCGAACATAAATATTCGCCCCATTCCGAGTCGGCATGGGCTTTTCATGGCCAATTGTTCCAATGATGCAGGAGTTGCGCATCGAAAATTTCATTTCCTTTTCACCACACCACCAAAGTCACCCCAAACTGAGGATTGAATCAAAGTCAGAATTCAACCCTCGAGGAGTCGTATTCCAACTATCGAGCAATGCGGTCGAGAGTTAGAGTCTGAAATTAGGTTGTGTAGTGTTTTGTGACGCATTAACAAAGACCCAACGTTAACAAGTGTCAAAGATTCTCCTTCCACGTCAAACCCGTAATTACATATAAATCCTCTGATAAATGTGCTGCAAATAGAACCTATTAATGAATTAATAATCAGTATCGCGATCGGCCAGTGCAAACAATAAAAATCATGTAGACAAAACAATACCATGTTCTATTCAAACAATAAAACCAAGTGACAATAGAAATTCTTTAGACCAATCGATCCCAATGTGTTTTATTTCCTGGCGAGACGAATGTGAACCTTAATTAACAATAAAGAAATGCTCTGTGTTTGGTGGGACCAGAAGGGGGTGGTGTATCTTGAACTTCTAAAACCTGGCGAAACTGTTGATGCACAACGCAACCGACAACAAGTGATCAGTTTGAACCATGTATTTATCGAAAAACGACCAGAATGGGCCCCAAGACACGGAAAAGTAATTTTGTTGCATGATAATGCTCCGGTCATACAGAAAAACCCGTCAAAGAAACAATAAAAGCTCTCAGCTGGGAAGTGTTACCCCACCCGCCGGATTCACCAGACTTGGCTCCTTTCGACTACCATTTGTTTTCATCGATGGGACACACATTGGCTCAGCAGCATTTCAATTTCAACGAAGAAGTCGAAAATTGGGTCTCCGAATGGTTTGCATCAAAAGACGACCGGTTTTATTGGCGTGGTATCCACAAATTGCCAGAAAGGTGGTCGAAATGTGTAGAAAGTAATGGCCAATGCTTCGAATAAAATATTTTTTACTTACCTATTTAAAATTAGTGTTTTATTTTAAAATAAATTAAAAATTAACTTCTTACCGGTACACCTGGTATATTTCATTTTGCTGGTGGCCAGAAGTTCGGACACCAACCCAGTAATGGTTATGAAACTAAAAATGCAACTTCTTTTGTTCAAATCTTTGTTGAGATCTGCCAGACATGATTTGTCGTTATTTCAAATGGAATGAAATTGTAGAAACTGTAGCGAGGAATTCAGTTGAACACATTTCTGGAAAGAGTGACCTTGAAATGGATTTGAAGATACGTATTTCATGATCTTCAGACTTTTGGGAAAGAAATCAATGCGTGATAATGCGTAATAAGTGAACATCTGGTTCAATTTATCGCGCATTAACTAATTGAGACTTATTTGGTGTGAATTTTGTTGTTTAGTATAGGAGATGGATATTGTTTGGAATACATTATATGAATGGCGAAGAGTAGGGTTTCGGAAACAATGCTTCATTATTCTGGATGGATAACACCTGAGGTACATAATATTCACGGATTCAAATCATTTATTTCAGCTTACAAATGAGTCAGCAAGGGAAACAGAAATAGGCGGTTATTCCACCCATTTGTAAATCCCCCCCTTTTTTTCTTAAATATACAGTAGCCGAAGTTTCGATATATACTCCCAACTTTAATCGAAAATTCAAAATTCCAATTCATTTATACAGCAGTATAATATACATAATATTTAATTAATTTAATGCATTACATTATTGCTCAAGATGCTTTGCTATGCCTTGATTCACAGGTAAAAGGTGACGATCTTTCACTCAAAATGCTTACAGAATATCTATCGCTTGGTATTACAGTATAAGTTCATGTGGAACGCGATTTGTCCACAGAAAGATGTTAGTTGTACTCGTATATCACTTGTTTGATTGGTAATAAATGTTTGCATATACTGTCCGCGAATTGTGTCAAAAATGTTGCGCAATTTCCAACCACCTTGTTTAGCACCCACCTGTATTTATGACTTAGTCTCGTCATAGTCATACGTTTGGCATGCAATCGCACATGTACTTTTGTTTTTTTACACCTGTCAACACCAATCGGTTTATTGCTTTGAAAAGTTTAAAATCGTGACTGTCTGGATTTAATTTCGAGTTATTCTGCTCTGTTGCGGCAGCGGCACAAACAGTTTGCCATAGGTCAGGAAGTCGTCAGCGGTTTTGGTTGCGCTCTAAATTCCCATTAATTAGAATGATCAAACGCAAATATCTCGCAAATCAGTTTGGAAGTATACGAAAAGGCTTTCGGGTATGTCTCAGGACAGCTTAGCTTAACAGAAGAACCCATCCCTTGTGCGACCATAATGGCATTCACGGTTTCTTTAATTCAGCCGCAATCTTGAAGACACCTGGTTGGGAGTGGTGCTCATCAATCGAACTAAACGCCCTTTACTAAATTTGTCATTTAAATTAAGTCAATACAATTCGATAAGGTACAACAAGTAAGCAGCGATCTTGAGAGTCTATCGAACTCGGTCATTCAAAGTTATATTTATATGTATATAATTTATAACTAGTTATTCGTAACGAGCAGGTAATAGTTACCTTTCGCCTTGGGGTTGATCTCGACGAGTAAACTAGTTATGGGCACTACCACAAGTATGACCGTTAACTTGGTTTGTGACAGTTTTGTTTTTATAAAATTATGGATTCCATTGTGTCCAGTGTGGGGTCTACTGATCTTGATCTCGTCTAACTGCTACTCATTGTACAGATAATGTTGTTATGATCTAGATCTAGCCTCTTAATAATGAAAACAAATCCACTATTCCTCATTTTGATGGTCTGGATAATTATAATTACAATATGTAAGATTTACAATAACCCAATGTCAATTTTATAACGTCCGGTTGGGAGAATTCCAGCGAATAATCTTCATTTTACAAGAAACATCTTGTGAATATGCAAAATCAATGTGAAGCTGACTTAATGTTTGACCGACAATACACTGAAAACCGATTCAATTCGAAGAGGCCACTGGGTAGAGTGCCAACGCGGTTAATAGAATATGAAAAGAAAAAGTTTTGTTTAAGTGATTATTACTTGACCTTGGGTGGTAAGCGTCGGAGCGGACTATTATATTCATTAGCATTTTACATTGAACTTGAACTCTCGCAATGATATACGCTGAGAATTGTCTGTTAAATAATATCAAGTCCAAAGCTGTGAGCGGCGTCTGTGGGGTGAACGTAAACTGCGGAAGTTTTTCCGAAGGATGAAGACTTCTTTTATATGCTAGGAAAATCTAGTGTACTTCTGGCCCATAGAGAAACAATGTTAATGGCGATCAATTGCTTTAGTGGATTGCGCACTTCAAAATTTCATGGTCAACTCATGAGAAGTATTTCATAAGCAGTCATGAACAGTCTTTAGATTCATCCATTGTCTGGATTCATTAGGTGTGCAGCTTTGCTTCCGCCGTTATTTTTCCGAGATTCGGGGCCTTATTATAAAAAAAAAACTAGTTTTACATTTATAATTAAAGATATTGTTCATCACTGGCCACATCTTTTTTTTATCTTTCTGGTAGCATACGAATTCCGGGGATAAAAAGCTGATCAAGATTTGTGGCAATGCAAGAATCTATTCAATTGTTTACTTCTTCATAAGAATGGAAGTGTTGGTTAGCTAGGCCGTGTGTCATGGGACGAAGTAAGTGATAGTCAGAGAGAGAGAGAGAGAGATAGGGAGGGGGGGAGAGAGCGAGAGGAGAGAGAGGGGATGGAGATGGGGGGGGGGGGGGGGGGGGGGGGCAGTCTGAAAAATACGGTGAGGTTGGGGTAACACTTTCCATTTTATCGCTCGGGCATTGTCATGCTACAAAATTACTTTATTATATCACTTGTTGTATTGTGGCCGTTTGCCTTCTGATTTTCGCTTCAAATGTATCAAATGCGTTCGATTGGGATCGCCTGTGATAGTTTCAGTCGGTTTTGACAGCTCATGATGCACTACGCCGAGTTGGTTCAACCAAACACATAATACGATTTGGAACCGTGACTATTCGATATTGTCGTTTTAATCAAATAATTTGAATAATGCCCCAAACTCTATCTTCGAAAACCTTCTCTATTCCACCAGTTTTAGAGGTCACAATCGTCGTTAATGTGAAAGCATGAACAGGAACTTCTCAACATTTTCTATAATCGAAGTTATCACTAATTTTTCTTCCCTAGTCAGAATCCGAGAAATCTCTTCCGTCTTGGATTTTCAAGAAGCTGTTCACAAGCAAACAAATACGATCTTTCAGCTGCAACTCATACGATACCCAATCGATTGCGTCTCAATCACTCAGGTGGCTGTGAAGCGTTTTGAAATGGTTTATTAAGTCACTCCTAATGCTCTTGTCAAGTATTCTTTTTTTTTTATTATTAGACTTCTATCGGGAGAGGCGAACCTATAGCGCCGATTGGGCGCCTCGAGATTCCACCAAATAACGGTAGCAGTTCTTTTTGAACAGTTGTAGGCTGTAACGTTCCGGGAACACTCGCGTGGGAAAGGAGTTCCACAGCTTCCCCACTTTGTAACGGAACGAGTTCTGATGCAGATATGTTCGCGCCGTCGGAAGATGAACCACAAACGGGTGCGATCCGTCGGATTGTCTTGTGGAGCGCATATAAGCCGAATTGCGTGGAACAATACCACGAATCTCCTAAGAACAGCACCCGTGATAATATCCGTAAAACAGACAGAGGTCGGCTACGCGCCTTCGGTGTGATAGCGTCTGTAGTCCCGACGTTCGTGTGATGTTGATAAGAGTCGTGTCCAAGTAATATCTCAAATTCTGCATCTGCGCAATTCGGTTTATTTGCGCTCCACGAGACAATTCAACGGATCGCACCAATTTGCGGTTCATCGTCCGCGGGCTCGAATATCTCAACATCAGAACTCGTTCTGTTACAGAGCGGGAAAGTTGGGGAACCCCCCCCCCCCCCACCCGCGCGAGTGTTGCAACCAGCAGCTGTTCAAGAAGTATTGAAACAATTATTTAGTGGCATTTTAGGGGCGGCGACTCGGCGCTATAGGTTCACCTCTCCTGAGAAAAGAATAATAAAAAACATCTTCGAAAACTTTATAGCGTTTGGGATGATAGTGAACAACGTGTGATTCGAACTAACGCTATGACAGTTAGAATCACCAAAAATTGAACCAAAGCGCAACCCATCAGGCTACTGGCCGTGTTTTTAATTCGACTTTTAAACTTAAGTATAGGCCACTGATGTGAATTGTTATGTTATCGCTATGGTATACGGCTCTGATGCATTCTCTTATTCGATTTTCGTTCAGTGTTCTTCACTATTTGCTCGTGTCTTGTGTGTGTATCTGTTAGAGACGCTACACTACTCCCTCCTCAGTAACTTTGTTACGACCAGCTTCGTGTGCGAACGACGGAGCGAACGAGAGAACGTCGGAGCAGGCGAGTGCTCCTGGTGCTCTATGCGGAAGTCATGATCGTGTGTGAAGTTCTGTTTACTACGGGAAAGTGTGTGCTGTGTGTACAGATCACGTCGGGGTCACCAATTCTAGCGTTTGGGATGATAGATAAGAACGCGTGATTCGAACTGACGCTATGACAGTTAGAATCACGAAAATTTGAACCAAAGCCCAACCCATCAGGCTACTAGCCGTGTTTTTAATTCGATTTTTAAACTCAAGTATATTCCACTGATGTGAATTGTTATGTTATTGCTATGCTATACGGCTCTGATGCATTCTTTTATTCGGTGTTCTTCACTATTTGCTTGTGTCTTGTGTGTATCTGTTAGAGACGCTACAACCTCTCTTCCATCGGTCAAATCTACATTTATTGAAGCGTTGAACCCACTCAAGACACGTTCTTTCACTAACACCGGGGTTAACATAAGTGTATAAGAGCATTCAATAAACCTAATCCGCAGGTTTCTTTATATCAAAGTAGAAAACTAAAATGTCCTATCATCATCATCATCATCAGCACTACAACCGGGATCCGGTCTTGGCCTTATTTAGCAAGTCTCGAGGCTTGTTAAATTTTCCATAATAATTTATTTTAAGGGGCGGGGTTATCAGCCTTATTAGTCCTGTAAATTGCCCAAAATTGGGGCGAACATTGAGATTTTCAACCAGGAACGTTTATTATTCACCTAAGTGGGAAGTTGAGTTCCAGTGGCAAGGCACTCGTTGAAAGGGCTGAGTAGGAAGAGTCAGGAGGATGCTTGACGCGATGAATCATTGGAATGCCCAGGTATAGTCAAAAGGTAAATTCAAAAGAATGTGCAGGTATAGACAAGCCTCGGATATGGACCGGATACACGACCACGACCATGGAATCGAAAATGGCTAAACGATTTAAGAATTTTCTCATGGAACGTCCGCTCACTATATAGAGCTCGAGCTGCACAGCAGCTAGTCGATGCCCTGTCCGAATATGATACTGGCATAACAGCATTACAAGAAATAAGATGGACTGGGAGGAGTGGTGTTATTCAAAGAAACGAGTATGACATTTATACATTTACGAAGTAACCCTCCCCACACCCACATTTATCCCGCTGAGAAACCAGCAGATATATTCAAGTATACATAAAATATTCATTCACATTTTCACATATATAAAATATAACAAACATACATAAATAAAATAAATATCAAAAACACTGTACAGAGCTCGAGCTACACAGCAGCTAGCCGATGCCCTGCCCGAACATAAGGATGATATAACAGCATTACAAGAACTAAAATGGACGCGCAGTGGTGTTATTCAAAGAAACGAGTATGACATTTATTACAGCTGTCATGCAAAACACCATGTGCTCGGCGTAGGCTCTCTAGTCATCCAAAAACTGAAGCCTGCCATCATCGGGTTTAATGCAATAAACGAAAGGCTATGCACTCTTCGCGTGCGAGGCAAGTTTAAGAACATAAGCCTCATAAACGTTCACGTACAGAGGAGTCCTCTGACAACGAAAAACAAGAAATCTAGGAGAACGTCGAACGGCCCCTCAATCCCTGCCCAAGATACGATGTGAAAATCGTTTTTGGTAATTTGAATGCCAAAATAGGTCGGGAGCCGGTTTTCGGGCACTACGCAGGTTCCCGTAGTTTGCATGAGAACACTAATGACAACGGACTACAAGTCATCGAACTAGCAGCATCAAAGAACTTGATCGTTGCGAGTACCAGGTTTCCGTGTACAGATATCCACAAAGCCACCTGGGTATCACCTAGTGGAGCCACTCGCAACCAAATTGACCACGTGTGGAAGATCGCCGCCACTCTTCGAGCCTGATGACGGTACGAACGTACCGAGGTGCCAACGTCGACTCGGATCACTATCTTGTTGGTACAGTTTTCCGAGCGCGGATTGCCTTACGGAGACGTATTGCATCCGCGGAACAGGTTCGAATCAACACGGCTATCTTACGCAATGAGTATACCAGTAACACATTTAGTCATGCGCTAGGACTCGTCCTCGGAGAGCTCGACGGAGGGAGAGTGAGTCCTTGGGCCAGAATGCCGGGCGTAGAAGAGAAATGGGCACGCCTAAAGAATACTGTCATTAGTACTGACAACTCCATCTTAGGCAGTAGTCGTAGAGATCGGAGCGACTGGTTGGGTGATGAGTGCAAACTAGCGACTAAACGTAAGAATGTTGCACACCGGGCAATGCAGCAGTCTCATACAACGCGGATACGCAAGGAGACATACAAAGAACTCAGAAAATCTGAAAAAAGGCTTCACAGACAAAAGAAAAGTGCCTGGGAAGAAACTTGTCTGTGAAATATAGAAAAGTACAGAGTGCCTGTGAAATATAGAAAAGTACACTAGGTGCAGAAGTTCTACCAAATAATCCAGAGTATGTCGCGGTACACACCACGCTGCACTTACTGCAAGGATAAAGGAGGTAATCTGATCACCGATTCTGAAGGCATTCTGGAGCGATGCGAAGTGCACTTCAATGAATTGCTAAATAGTCAGCTCACAGAAGAATTGGAGGCTCCACCAATGCAAGATCAAGACCAAATGCCGCCGCCACCAAGCATTGAGGAAACATTAAAAGCCATAAGACAGCTCAACTCAAATAAAGCCCCCGGATCTGATGGCATACCAGCTGAGCTGATCAAACAAGGAACGACAGCGTTCCATCCCGCGATTCATGAGATCGTGGTGCACGTATGGGAGCAAGAGGAGATCCCGGAAGATTGGCGCCGCGAAATAATTTGCCCCATGCATAAGAACGGAGATATAACGGTGTACTATACTATAGGGGTATAACATTGCTGAGTACCGCCTATAAGATACTCTCGACTATCCTACAAGATCGTATAGCCCCATACGCTAAAGTCATCATTGGTCAATATCAGTGTGGCTTCACCCCAGGCAAATCAGCGATTGATCAGATATTCACCCTTAGGCGGGCGATGGAAAAATGTCTGAAGTTTAAGATTCCATTATATCATCTATTTATAGACTTTAAGGCCGCCTACGACAGCATAGCCGGGGTAGAACTATATAATGCCATGAGAGAGTTGGGCATTCCAAACAAATTAATACGACTTTGTAGGTTGACAATGACCAACGTAACTAGTCAAGTAAAAGTAGCGGGATTGTTGTCCAAACCAATAAACATCTTTAATGGACTCCGACAAGGGGATGATCTGGCTTGCCCCCTCTTCAACCTGGCGTTGGAGAAAGCAATCCGTGACTCTGGCGTTACAACAAGAGGGACTATTGTCACCAAGTCCAGCCAGATACTTGCCTACGCAGAAGACATCGACATCATCCGTAGATCCGATTCGGCTGTACAGGACTCCTTCATCCAGATAGTGCGGGTGGCACAAAAACTGAGACCGCACATTAATGGGGGGAAAACTAACTACATTGCGGCAACTTCTGCGAAGAGAAGACCTAACGTTGATCAAACTATCAGAGTAGCGGAACACGAATTTGAAGTAGTGCAATCCTTTAACTACCTTGGGTCAATAGTAGCAGGCGATAACAATATGGAGGAAGAAATACGTGGGCGGCTGATCAAATCCGAGAAGGCCTACTCTGGTCTATCAAGGCTCTTTAAATCCTGAAATTTATCGAGAACATCCAAGCTGCTACTGTACAAGACCATGGTCTTACCAGTACTCATGTATGGATACGAGACCTGGGTGCTCAATAAAAGGCACTCCAAACTCTTAGCCGCGTTCGAGAGGAAGGTCTTAAGGAGAATTGTTGGCCCCGTATGTGAGGGAGGACGATTCCGGAGACGCTACAACCATGAGTTCAACGCAATCTACCTTGAAGCTAATGTTGTAAGAAAAATCAAGGTCGCTAGACACTGGTGGGCGGGACACCTAGCTCGAATGAGTGAAGAGGAGTCTGCCCGGAAAGTCATTTGTGGCGTGATGTATGAAAAGCGACAGCGCGGCAAACCTTGCTTGCAATATTTTCGTGGCTAGAGAATTGTTTTTAAGAAAAGCATTTTTACGTGGTAAGCCTAAATACTTATAATCATTTGAATCACTAAAATTTGTTATTCGTAAGTTATGAATACGCTTTATCAAATAGTTTTGTAAAACCGCGTTTGGTATTTATTTAACTCTTCCGAAGTAGGGTCGTTTTGGCATCCTTAAATGATGAGGTCGTAGTCCGACGCTTTAAAAAGTACCTAAAAGTGCGTAAAAAAAAAAGATGAAAAAATGCATGGTGCTTCATTACCTATCCTTGTATAAGGACCAATCGCTATCCCATATTAATGATTTTTTAATTTATTTAAACAATAGAAATAAATAAACAAATAAAAACGTGAAGAATGTATCATATGGGAGGAGACAGCGCGGTTTACCTTGTCTGCGGTGGAGAATGGCCTAGACTAGGGAGCCCAGAGCCTGGGAGTGTCATCGCGGATGACATCGGCTCGAAATCGGGACCGATGGAGACATTGGTTAAGTAAGGCCAAGACCGGATCCCGGTTGTAGTGCCGATGACGATGATGCCCTTGAGTTTCAATAGAGCATTATAGTTTAAAAACCCTATTTTTAGTTGTTATATTTTTACTTTTTTTATCAAAAACAAGTTTATCGAATGAATTTCGTTTGATACGATAATGGCAAAAAAGGCTGATGAACAGTTCCGCTCATATGAAGTCATCAAAAAATGGCTTGATTCGTGGATAGCCTCAAAAGATGGACACTTTTACCGTAACGGTTTCGAGCTCTGCCAGAAAGATGGGAAAATATTGTAGCTAGCGATGGACAATACTTCGAATGATTTATTTGTATCCATTTTTTCACAATAAAGTTGTAATTTTTTAGAAAACAGGGAGAACTTAGTTTTGATGAAAAACTCTAAGCAGGTGTTAACGCCAAAATCAAATCTCTAATCACAAGGAAAACCCGAGGAATTCAGATAAATCGTCCTATGACAGAGACATATCCAAGATGCTCGGGGAATCATCCTGGTTATCCAGCAGTTACACTCACCCACGGCCTCCTCAACTCACTTTGGGTTCGTCACCCAGCGATAATCTGATGTGATAATGAAGCAAACACTAAAAGGCACGAGGAAATTCAGTATATGAATTGTATTGTAAGAGGAGACTCCAATAGGTAAGAATTTGGAGCCGGCGGCTTTTGTGTGTTATAGGTCTTCCAATAGCTCAGTTAAATTGCGTCTAATAACTAACGTTTATTTCATTGATCTAGATATATTTTACAAAGATAATTGACCAGAATACTGTGGTGTCACCCTGATAATGACAAAATGCCTAAAAATGCATAAGTTCTGTGATTTACTAATTCACGAAGACGGTAAATAATCAATTGATTTACATATTAATTGTATTTATAATTTTTATATATTAATTATATTTATTAGTTGTCTTTATATTTTTATGTTTCCTCTAAATCTTTTCTTGAGGTCATAAAAATATGATGAACTCTTGCGAAACTTATCAGTAGTTTGATACACAACGCCTCTTTTTTAACCTAACGTAAATGTCTCATCGATTCAAGTCGCAGGCGTTACAAACCATCAAACTCAACATAGTTATGTAACAGCACATAAAATGGATTAAGGCAGCGATGAAAATTCAGAAAACTGTGTATTGATGGTTGCTAATGTTTATACTCATAAAGACAGACCTCAAACTCCACCAAGATGGACTCTTATAGAATCAAAGATGTCAATAACCTCTATAAAACCCTCTTTCGATAAACTTAGTTATCTATATCCAACAGAAAGTATGCACTATTATCGCTCCTTTTTCAATCGTAACTGTCAACTATGCTGGCTCAACTGTGTTGACACGAGACCTAGAGAAACACTATTGGCGCCACTAACAATAATTTATTATGGTCTGCAGTCTTTAGCACTTAATCTGTCCTTACCTCGATTTGATTGCAACGATTGTAGGCGAACTGTGTGTGTGGCTCTAGTAGCGCTGCCTTTTACACGTTTGAATAAAATCTGTAATATGATTTTAAGAAGTGTGTACATAGACACCCGTCAAAGACATTGCGTAACACCAATTCCGAGAAATACCTAACTCGGTAATGAATATGCACCACAAAAAAAAAAGAACTAAAGGAAATGTTTGGGTAGTGTAAATCAAGATTTTGGATTATTACCTGGCTCATGGTCGTCTGTCTTCGAAGCCTTGGAGACCGGGATGTGTGGTTGCTTCAATATCTTGTTTCTTTTTTGCGGATCAATTTCAATGCGAACAAATTTATATACCTATGTATAGAAATTGAGGTTGATTGCCAGGTTTGGCGATGGAAAGGTCGGAGCGCATTGGCACCTTAACCCTCCGCGCGGAATACAGATTTAAAAACAAGTTCTTGTTCTTCAATTGAAACGAGAGAGTCACACGTATCATTACTGAAAAAATACATGTTTGCGCTCTTAGTTGATTGCTTTTAGTACGTTTGATGATCAGGTATTCAGATTCAAATCCAATGGATATTTGGCAGATTTATTTAAGCAAATTCCCAGACACATAGGGCACATTCTATCATGCTTGCGGCTAGAATATATTTTGTGTACATTTCGCGAAACTCTCATAATGACTTAACTAGACTCCAATTGTGCTCACTTTATCACCTCGTGTTGGCAACTAAGTCTAGATCTGCTAAACTTATAAGTGCGGTGTTTATCAAGTAGCAAAAAGAAATCGTTTGCCAAATGAATGAACGAACCTCTGGAGTTAATTAGGAACATAAGAAACAAGCATGATTGGATCAACGTTGGTCTTAAGAGTCAGAAGAGTAATGCCTTCAAATACTTGGAGGCACAAATGTCCTATACAAAAGAAACACAGATATATTATAATATTTTAACCCTAGTTGGGGCGTTGTAATAGAAGTTACTGTGAATAAATCAATATTAGCCACCCCAATATTATTAAAATGGGTTACCCACTCTAGAGTGATTAGCTGTTTGTACATAAGTGAATACACAAACAACTCTGTCCTCAAGCGGATGTGTTCGAAATTAGCTTCCCAACTACGTAAAAATCTGCTGATACCGAAAAAAATAGTAACCTGATAGAATAAATACCAAGGTCAAACAAATCATAACAAATAGTGTATCATGTACCATAATACAGCAAAAATCAAGAGATGTGCGGAATAATAGATTAAATTGGAAGTAAAATCAAAATGCTCAGATCGATACCAATAGAACTTTATAGACATGATTATCGATTCTAAAATCGCCCTACAAATCCATGGCCATTTTTGATATCGAATCACACTCCCACTGTCCCGGGCTCCTGAGTGGTAATAATGGACAAAATTCGACAATCAGGAAGGCTGCCACCGTCACATTTGTTACACACAAAAACAGCCACCCGGAAAAACGTATCCAGTCGCAGTTATCGAGTTCACTTAACGTGAATTTCTCCGCGTGGGTTAATATGTGTTTAATTTCAAACACTAAATTATTTATGGATAATGAATTAATAAATATAATATATTAATAAATATAATAAATATAATATATATAATATATAAATTATAAATTAAATCTGAAATGCCAAAATAAGAAATAGAGTCAAATAACCACGCTTGGAAAAACCTCTATATTGCCTCTCTACAATAAAATAATATGAGATACCGCTGCCAATAGGATATACCAAAATGTCTTTAGTACTGTTGAATAAGAATGGATATTTGTGTAAACAGTAGTTCGGATCGTGTTATTCCCAAAGTACAATAATACGGCGCAAGGCTAATAACCTTGCCCGTAAAAATAAATTATTATGGAAATTTAACCAGCCTCGAGACTTGCTAAATAGGGCCAAGTCCGGATCTCGGTTGTAGTGCCGATGATGATGATGAAAGTACAATCATAAACAAGTGACGATGAGCCATTAGGGGTCTGTGACAGGGCACTTAACTTCCTCTCTCACACTGATGAGACGATCCGGAAAGCCAACTCTGTTCTCGGATTCATGAAACGATGGTCTAAGGAATTCTCCGACCCTTTGCCTTTCCTTCGATCCCTTTGCCTTACCTTCGTCCGTCCGTTTAAATATGGTAGCTGGGTATGGTCCCCTTCTCACAAGACCCAAATCCGTAGAATCGAAAGTATTCAATGTCGCTTCCTTCCGTTCGCACTCAGCGGGCTAGGGTGGGAAAACCGTTTAATCCAATGCCGTACATTAACCGCCTCAAATTAATCAACCGCACAACCCTTAACGAGCGCGGGGTCCTGACTGACATAGTGCTCATTCATCGGACCCGGCCGGCTTAGTCAACCGTACCTACCTCCTTAACTTAAATCCTCTGAACACAAACCCTCGAAATAGGCGTAATCCCCCTTCTCTAAACTCCCCTCACCGTGCCCCCTATGGACCCAATGAACCGCTTTCGCGGATGCTGAGACCGGTCAACTCCAATTCCTCCTTGTTCGAGTTCTACCTCTCTACCCATACTCTCAGGCAAAGCCTCCTAAAAACCATTCTCACTACCAATCATAAGCGGCGCTTCTAAACTTTACTAAAACCTGCCCCCAACCGCAAGCCACTACTCCTTCCTTCTTAATTTGTCCTGGTTACCGTAGGTTAAGCTTAGTTAAGTTCGTTCTTACGCCCTTTAGTTTGGGAAGTTGTATATACTTTAGCCTATGAGTACTTTATGTTGCTTGAATTAACCCAATAAATGGGGTGGTAGGCCCACTAAACTTTTCTAAATAATCAACAAAAGTCTAGAGTAAATACAGATGCTTGCACTCTAAAGGACATTTAGATCACATCCATAGATAACATAGATAAACAAAGGTAAAAAGAATTTGAAAAACTGCTTATCGACCTGAATGGAAGAAGGTAACGACAGTTGAGATTTAACCTCTGACTGAGACCGTCATATTTTTAAAGATGGTCGCGTTTTTATTAGGCAAATTAGATTCGTTTATAAACGATCAACAAAGGCGGTCGCGTTTTTATTAGGTTAATTAGATATGTTCATAATCTGTCAACAAAGACGGTCACGTTTAAAGAATTTGAAAAACTGCCTATCGGCCTGCATGGAGGGAGGTAACGACAGTTGAGATTTAACCTCTGACTGAGACCGTCATATTTTTAAAAATGGTCGCGTTTTTATTGGGTAAATTAGATTCGTTCATAAACTGTCAACAAAGACGGTCGTGTTTTTATTAGATAAATTAGATTCGTTCATAAACTGTCAACAAAGACGGTCACGTTTAAAGAATTCGAAAAACGACACTTGAGAGTTAACCTCTGCCCGTTGTGTCGTGTGTGGAGAAATTTACTATCGCAGTGTTGCTTCGTAAAATAAGGAGATTATAAAAACAATTGAATATATTGTGACGCATATGACAATCAGTACTAGAATATTCTAGAGAGTCCGAAACAGAGTACTAGAACATTCCATAAAGTAATGGAAAACTGGAGACCGTGAACAGTAGAACATTCAAGACTATGGAACGGACGGAAACGAAACGCCGAATCAGAATACGGAAACCGTATAAATACGTCGCACACAGATCATGGAGGATAAATAATAAGTAAGAAAGTGAAGCAAGCGATAAGTCTCGAGTGAGAAGTAAGCAGTGAAGAAGTAAAAGACGCGATAAGTACGGAAGCGATAAGAAAAGTAATCGTTAAGTCTACGGTATAAGTAACGGTTGTTATTACGGACTAATAAAGTGTTATATTAATTCAAAATCGATTTAAGGGCTCTTATTTATTCAAAATAATTAATCCAGCGAACCCTAAGCTCGCTACAATATTAAACAATTTAAAAATAAATCAGTTTTTTATTTTACTACTCCCAGGAAAAGCGATCCTATAGCGCTTAATCAGAGTCATGTTTACAAATTTACTGGGACCGTTCAGTATTGAAAACCTTGCCCGGAAAAACAAATTATTATGGACAATTTAACAAGTTACGGAAAAGGACCGGATACCAATGAAGGGACTTGGTAAATAAGGTCAAGACCGAATCCCGATTGTAGTGCCGATGATGATAATGAAATTAAGAACATGTAATAAAAAACGTAGGGTGTTCAAACTTGAAACTTAATCTGTATAAGGTTGATACTATCTACCAGTCATTATATTTTAATCCACTGCGGGCGAGAGTTTCGCGCGGCAAGAAGAGTGCCGAGTGAGGGGCGACAGTCGGTGTATATGTTAGATTTCATTACCTCCAACCGATAGGGTCGCGCTATTGGTTCTTGGGAAGGTTACTTAGCTGTTAGTAGTCTTTTATACGATGTTTGAAATGACAGATCAGAGCAGAGATAAGATATTGAAAGATTCTTCTAAGAGTGTAGCTCTACAGTCTTTATCACCTCGAAGGCGTGTAGCCGACCTCTGTCTGTTTTACAGACATTATCACGGGTACTGTTCTCCGAGATTCGTGGTATTGTTCCACGCAATTCGGCTTATACGCACTCCACTAGACAATCCGACGGATCGCATCAATTTGCGGTTCATCTCCTGACGGCGCGAACAACACTGCAGCAGAACTCGCTCCGTTACAGAGCGGGGAAGCTGCGGAACTCCCTTCCCATATGAGTGTGCCGGGAGTTATTCAAAAAAAAAACTGCAACAGCTATTCAGTGCCATCTTGGGGAGCCCACTCGGCGCTATAGGTTTTCCTCTCCCAAGGCAAGTGTAGTAAAAGCCCAAAAAAAAAAAAAAAAAAAAAAAAAAACTCGGAAAAATCGCCTCGCCCTGCTACCTCACCTTGCCGAAAAAATCGTCGTCAGCAAAGGGTTAATAACTACCGCCATATATGTGCTAGGACGGTTAATTCTGGAACTATCCTCACAATATCAGAACGGAATCGACGAAACTAAAATTGCGCGTGACAGTACCGCGGCCATATACATCATTCACAATTTCAGCCGTCGTCTTGTATTTTTGTTAAATAACCGAATTATGCCTCTCCTCCTTGACAACTAAATCAAGCAATCAAAAGCTGTCGGAGAATTTTTCTTTAATACGGAATGCCACTTTGCCGACGAGCTCACGTCTAAATTTGTTTGATTAATAGTTTACGACATGCATCCTCTGTCCCAAAATAAACCGGAATACATTGTTGACGTCATCTGTCGGAAGGTGATTGATGTATGTAATTAGGTCCTTCCTTAACACACCGTTAAGGTCTGATGGCATTTCATACAACGGAAGCCGAAATACGACGCAACAAGTGACAGTCGTTTTTGTGTATCGGTGAAAAATGTATAGAGACCAAAGTGTCGATATTAAATTTTATTCTAAAATTGGGCAAATAGCAACACGAAACGTTTGAATTTCTAGAAGGAGCTTATGGTGATAATTTTTTATCTAAGCCACAAGTATTTGGGTGGTTTCGACGATTCAAGAAAGGCAGAGAAGACGTATAGGACAAGAAACGTACCCATCTGATGTGATTACCGAAGAAAACATCGAAAAGTACTTGATTAGTTCCAAGAAATCTTCAGTTATTACAAAAAGTACTCCATTACAAAAGTACTTCAGTTATTACAAATTGTACTCCGGAAGGCAAAAAAAATAAATTGATATTGTATAGTTTAGAGTGCCTTCGAAGAGCCAGTAAGTTAATGTAAGAATGATTGGTATAAAATAGAATTTTACATTTAGTCTTAGGTAAAATCAGTAATTGTATTAGAAATAAATGTGGATTTAAACCAAAAAAAAAAATCTTCAGTTAGATCCATGGACATGACAGTTAACATATCCGGAACAAGCATCGCATTTTAACTGAAAAACTTAGTCTAATGAAATTGAATTTGTTATGTTTGTCCTGAATATCGAGAAGCTGTCAGTTAGAGATTAATATATTATAATGCACCTTCTCATCGCTCGACAATTATTCATCATCATCATCATCGGCACTACAACCTGGAACCGGTCTAGGCCTTATTTAGCAAGTCCTGAGGCTTGTTAAATTTTCCATAATGATTTGTTTTTTCCGGGCAAGGTCATTAGTCTTGCGCCAGAGGCTCCCCGACGGGGAATCGAACCCCGGTCTCCCGCGTGACAGGCGGGTATACTAACCAGTATACTATTGAGGAGCTCGACAATTATTACCGATGTTTTAATTAAAAATCAAATTTCTTTGTTCCCCATACTCGCCTAATCTGTCTCTCTACGACTCAAGGGATTCACTGGACTACGACCGACATCCTCAACAATAACCCATTCAACAATACACAAAAGTCATTTAACACATTTGCAAAGAGCAAATCAATGTTTTTCAGTTCAGGTAGATTATTTCTTATATATGAAATGATTTTTATAAAAATGAATTAATCATATGTCTTGTTTTTTATATTCATTCCGGTTTATTTCGCGACAGAGGGTCTGTAACATTGCAGCCACCTGCCAAAAAAAATAATGAATTTCCTTTCCCCCAAACTAAAATTTACGATGTAATAAAACATAATAAAACGAATGGAAACGAATTATAATTAAAATAGGGAGAAAAATATGCAGATTACGACAATTTTTGTTAATAACTTTTTATAATGTAAAAATTCTTTTTATATTACAAGCCAAATGCTTTCAAAATCAATAATACAAGGATTTGTTACCTTCAGCACGTGTACAGAACTGACTTGATCGGCATTGCCATCTAATTGGCTGAATCGGGAAGAATTTGATTGTGCATACGTAATTTCAACTGACCAATCTTGCTAATTCTTGAAATGGTTGACAGAAATCCCAAACCATTGTACAGAGCTTAGTTTACGGACCCAATCGAGAAAAAGAAGCATTGATAAGGAGGCGAAAGTTACTGTGCATACCCACGAATCGATCGAACGCTTAATTCAGCATTTGTAACAAGGGACTCGACCCTTTCCGCCGTCTATAAGCAGCGTTGGTATGGGAACGGATAATTTCCTTGTAGCTGAATTGAAAATGCATCCTTTTTCCTTTTGTGTATTTTGCACATTAGCAGTCATTAGAAGGATTGCAAATTAAAAATTAAAAATTAAAATAATTTTCGATTACTCGACAAAGTTAATTTGTGCTCTTTCGATTTTGAATATCCGTACTTCTCCCCTCGAAATTAAACTTACATTTCAAACACAAACATTCAGTTACCACTGAAAAACAAGCTAAGCCACGTTACATCTTCCACACAGAGTGAACTCCTAGATACTCACGTAATCAATAAGTAGTCTTGAACTTATTTGTTTTAACCTCTTTCCCCAAACCAGTTCCAGAGATTAATCAGAATGTTGGGTTGGCGTTCACGTAAATAATCTCTAGGCCAAATGCATTTAAGGAAAGTGGTTACGATAATTCTTACTTTATCAGTTCACTTTCAGTGTAGTGTTTATTATTATTAGATTTTTCTCTTATTTGTGTACACAAATTAATATTTCGTTATCTGTAAGTCGTTAACAATTATGGTCTCAGTGAGGTTGCTGTGTTTATTTTTAATAATCACAAATATTGATATTTGCAAAAGCTCACACGTTAATAGTCATAATTGTCGATAATACAGTGACGGAGGAAAACGTAAAAAAAAACAGAGAAATTCTTTCACAGCACCGTTGTGTATTTCTATACCCACGAGTGGGTTGGTTTCTGTGAAAGTCAGTTTATTGTACTCTCGCATTTGGTTGGTGATTTGTATGATCGCAAAAGCTAAGCTACGGTGAACGGCTGGCTGCAAATGAAGGAGACCTCCGTAACATTTACGATGATTAATAAACTTGGTTATTTGCTTTATAAACCGTAGGCATGTTTGGTTTATAGACTTCATAAATCGACAGTTTTCAGATAAACACTACGGAGATATGTTTGTTGCTTGAAATAATCATATACATACATACGTATTAGTCATATATCTTCGCGGAGGTATGTTTACTTAATAACTTTTTCTTTTAACAATATTGGACGGAATTACAAGGGGCTCACATATTGTTTATTGAGAGACCGTATTCTATTGTATTATAGCCATCATAAAATATAAGTCCAGTGGGTTTACAGTCTAAGAGTGTCGTGACCTTCTAAAATTTATTAAGTTTCAAATATAGAGTAAGTAGGCAGTTTGTTCTGTAACCTTCACAAGCATGGACTGAACCGATGTATTACTGAGCGCGGTAACATATAGGACGATATCAGTTACTCAAGGCTCATCCAATTCATTGTACTAAAACGCAGGTTGAAAAATATCCGCCGTCTGTCAATTGAGGAGATGAAACGCAGATTACAAACACGTAGCCTTAGAGAAGGGCGCCGACCAAAAGAGAATCGAGAAAAGTATATACACATTAACGGAGCACTCACAGCTTATGCAGTGAGTTAAGCCGTTCTATAAGATGGGGTAAACGTAAAAGGAAGCTATGTCATAATGTAATATAATAATTTTTACAAATGCATTATGCTCTGAGTTGTACGACGGTCGTCTGAAAAATTCCGACCTAACAAAGATACAAGACGTTTTCTTAAAACTTATTTTTATTTTTCTACATAGTCTCCTATCTCTACACACTTCTCCCGGCGATGCTCCCATCTCTCTACCCCTTTCAAATAGTACTCGGCGTTTTCCTCTGCAAAATAACTGTTCACGAAGGTGATTACCTCCTCACTTGACGAAAATCTCTGTCTTCCGAGCCAAATTTTTAGATTAAGGAAAAAAAATAAGTCGCCTGGGGCTAGCTCTGGTGAGTAAGGCGGATGATCAAGCAGTTCAAAACGTAATTCGTGGATTTCCGCCATCGCAACCGCTGGGGTGTGAGACGGCGCGTTGTCTTGGTGAAACAGGATTTATTTTTTCTGCGAATGTGGTCGTTTTTCCGCAATTCTGCAATTACTGTCAAGTAATGATGCGTAGTATGTTCCTGTAACGGTTTTTCCTTTTTGAGGATAATCGATTAAGATAACTCCACGACTGCCGAAAAAAACAGTTTTTCCTTTTTTTTGGAGGCGGTTCCCCCTTTACAGTCCACTGTTTTGACTGTATTTTTGTTTCGGGCGTATAATGGTGTTGTGGCGGTTCCACGAACCGCACAAATCATCATAGGCTGAGACACCTTCGTTCCACCAAGGAACATACTCACCTATAACTAAAATTCACGTGCCCACAGACACGTTTCTCCAAAGACCACCTTTTCACCTGACCCAAAAAAAAAGATACGAGGGGCCCCAAGTCCCGAACAATTTCCCGATGCCTGCACGGGGATCGAAGGACACGACCAGTATGGAACATGTGTATCGATCCATTAGCTGGATAAACATAAGTGGTTGGCACAGCTGCGCCATATATCGACAAACATCAAATCCCCGGCGACAAGCAAATTGCCGTAAAATAAACCGTCGGCTGAACTTTTGACCCTACCGCAATGCACTTCACCAAACAAAGCCATTTCGGAGAAGCAGCAATAAACTAAAACGCTGTTCCCATAGGGCAAAGCAAATATAATTATCGCAACCGAAGATAATTATTGCGGGCAAAGGGATCATCATCATCGGCACTACAACCGGGAAACGGTCTTGGCCTTATTTAACAAGTCCTGAGGCTTGTTAAATTTTCCATAATGGTTTTTTTTTTTTTTTTTTGGCAAGGCCATTAGTCTTGCGCCAGGGCCAAAAGGGATCGCCAGGAATAATAAACCACACCAAAGATACACAGATCGATTCGACAGAAGGTGTGAACTTCGGGATCCCAGGAAGATCTTCGGCCACAGAGGCAGCAACATCCGCGTCTGTGTGTGGGTTTTTTTTTTTCGGTAGGAAGGTGGAAATCTTCAAAAGATGTGGGTGCAACCGCACATCTGGCCTGCGTCGAAACAGGAAACCGCAGGACAAAAAAGAGTACGATCTTCCCTAGTGGAGAGATTCTCGGGTAAGAGGGAGTCTCAGGTAAAAGGGAATCTCGAGTAAAAAGAGAAATGAATGAGAACCTTCGAGTTTCGTTTTTGCACCCCTTAGGGGAGCCTGTAAGTTTCGAACCAGTTAGTCTACTTCGAGCATCTCAACGACGAGGTTGAGACCGCACAAATAAAGGAAAAGAAAACGAGTCGACCCAAAGTGCATAAAGTCGGTGAAATACGCGAGTTCAGTCATTATCATTATCGGCACTAGAACCGGGATCGGTCTTGAACTCATTTAGCAAGTCTTTCCACCGGTATCCGTTCCATATCCGAGACTTGTTAAATTGTCCATCATAATTTGTTTTTCCGGGCAAGGTTATTAGCCTTGCGTCAACCTTTCTCAGGATGTCGCTGCATGCATTAGTTCACTACTTGGCGGGTGCCAAAATAGCGAACTAATGCGCGGAGACTTCATGTCAACTTGGATCGAACAGGGACAAGGATCGTCCTGGCCTTCGCCGGGTTGAAAGCAGAGACATTGCCCTGTATGCTCGCTCCCACTCCCCTCATAGATATGTATGCCGGCATAAAGTGAATGAGAAATGACTACCGAGGGAGACCCAAAATAATTGGAGATGCAAACGGCTGCCTGGTCACAGAAACAAACAATATCGTCACAAGATGGAAGCAGTACATTCAAAACCTGCTTAACGTGCGCACCCACCAACCACAAATAAACGCACCAGACGTACATACAGCCGGGCCTTAGATCCCATAAGCCCTATTTCAACGAAGTTGTAGACGCAATAAATCGATTGAAAAACAACAAGGCTCCCGGAGTCGACTGCATACCGACAGAGCTTATGAAACGAGGAGGAGAGGCAACCACTCGAAAGATCTGTAGTGATTCTAACAGATACACACACAATTCACAAGCAAAAATAGTGAAGAACACCGAACGAAAAATCGAATAAGAAAAATACATCAGAACCGTATACCAAGCGATAAATAAAAATAATTCACACCAGTGGAATATACTCGAGTTTGGAAATCAAATTCTAAACACGGTCAGTAGTCTGATGCTTCACTGCTTCGCTTTTCAATCGTTTCATCGTGTGTTCAATTCACCTTCTTCACTATCCTTGCTTAACGCTATAGATCTACCAACTGATTAAAACAATATGGAATAGGGAAGTCACTCCGGAAGAATGGAAAACCTCAATAGCCGTCCCCATTTTCAAATAAGGCGACAGATCTGACTGCGAAAACTACAGAGGAGTATCATTGGTCCCAACCACACACAAAATACTAACAAATGTCATGCTGGCGAAAACCACACCATATGTAGGAGAGATACTGGGGGGCTACCAGTGCGGATCTCGTAGGAACCGGTCAACGAGCGACCAAATGGTCACAGTAAGGCAATTGTTGGAAAAGAAGTGGGAACACGGAAACACGGTTCACCAACTGTCCGTTGACTTCAAAAAAGCCTACGACTCAGTCGCAAGGCAAAGACTTTACCGTATTGTAGTTGAGCTGTGAGTCGCGACAAAATATGCTGACATTCAAATCCGCATGAACGAAAATAAAGGGCAAGTTAGAATAGAAAACCACGTCTCAGAACCATTTGAAATCCGGGACGGACTAAAACAGGGGGATGCCCTCTCACCATGTCTTTTTAACTTTGTGCTCGAGTACGTCATCAGAAAGGTACAGACTAAAACATGGCCGGATCATCACTGAACGGGTTCACACAAGTGCTCGCATATGCGGATGACATAGCCGTTCTGGGCGATAATCTAGAAACTGTGAGTAAAAACAGTGAAATCATCATGCAGGCGGCAGAAGAAGTGGACCTAATAATAAATGAAGACAAACCACGGCGCGAGTAGGTGGACCTTAGGGAACGCACATAAATGCCAGAGGCAAGATATTTGAAAAGATTAAAGTACCTAAATATCTGGAAACAATACTGACGGCCAGTAACGAAATGTCGAAGGAAATTAACAAAAGACTACATTCTGACAACGCTAGTTGGCCCGCAGTCAGTAAACAGTAAACAGAAATCCAAACTGCTATCACGTATTATAGAGCTCCGTGTTTATATAACCATAATCATGCCGAGTGCTCTATACGGATGCGAAACATGGGATCTCACAAAACGGGAGGAAAACAAATTCCGCGTATTCGAGAATAAAGTTTTAAGGGGTATCTTTGGTGGTAAATATAGTGAAGAGGCAGGACAATGGGGAAACTCCACAACCATGAAAGCTATACCGCAAACCTACAATAGTGAGTCATCAGGTCGCAAAGATTAAGATGGTACGGACATGTGGCGCGAATGGGCAAGGATAGGACCGTGCGTAGAATTCTTGACGGTAGACCAACGGGAAAGAGACCGACAGGACGGCCGCGACGGAGATGGGAGGACAATGTTAGATCGGACCTCGAGGAGATCGGATCGGATGTCGAACGTGGAAGGAGAGTGCACGGGACAGAGAACGATGGCAGAGACGAGTCGGCGAGGTCATGAACTTCCGGGTTCCAATAAATAGTAATAGTAATAGTATATAAAACACAGGAAATTTAAAAAAAAATCTTTACACATAAATCACACCACGTGTTATTCCTGTGATACGAGGACTGTATAATAAGTACCCAGTCTAGGCCAGAGATGACACTAGTAATATTTAAAAGGCGAGGTTTAATAAGTGTAATTTTGACATCGGAAAGTATTAAAATAGAATTCGTTCTTATGTTTTTTGCAGGAAATTAAATATTTTTTTTAAGACTTATTTATCATTTCTTTAACACCTTAATAATTTTCTGGAATATTAAATGTTACCTCCAAACGGTTTCCATGCAAGTCAAGATCTTCCTAACTAATCAACTCTGACTGAATGTTGGCATTCAAAACTTAGATAACACTTAGGTCAACTTTAGCCAAAGAATCAAATTTAGTATTGGGCCAATGCTAATTATCGGCATTGGTTCAAGAATAAAAACCAGTATAGGGCCAACGCTTATAACCAGGCTTCAACCAATATTCCATACCAACGCTGAGACAAAGTTATCATCTCCGGCTATTAGCAAATCAGGACCAATAATGCTTCCTATACGTGGGCCGACTTTAAAAACGTAACATCTGGCTCATGCTGATACTAGACCGACTGAAACCTATTTTCCGATATGGACACTGGTGACTACAACCTCAAGGGAAACACCGCCAGAGGAGTCATTCTACGATATCATGTATGACGTGGCAATGCTTTTTTTAACAGCATTCCCTAAGCCTGCCACCGTCCCTCGGTTTCATCAGGCAATGGTATAACTTTTGGTTATCTTAAAATATGAAACAATATAATTTCCTGGAAACGCATTCTCATCGACAATACGGTGTAGGGCTTCTTCGTTGACACTGACTCTCAATCAACAAGTACTTCTCAAGTTTCACTGACATGAATTTATTATTGTATACCTTTGTTTTTAATTCTTCGTCATTACCAAAGATACTTTACACATTTTCCATATGAGTTCGCAACCAAAATTGTTATCACCTTCTTGCTTTTCGCATCTGTTCCCTCGTACCATATATGAACTGTTGGTTGATATCACCAAACGACAACAGTCACCACAAAGTTACACGATAACTTACTAAATAAACCACAAAAATTCGGTGTCATTGAAGTCAAATCGAAGATCTTTACGAGCCACAGTTACTAGGTCTTGGAGGGTTAACTTATACGAATTTTATGACATTAAGACAAGAAGACCCGACGAATGCGGACATTAAAAGTGACTTAGATAATCTAACATCATAAAAAGATACATTGAAATATGCTGTCTTCTATGGCCGCCATGGCGGTGGTCACGACAACACTATTACAACGATGTAAGTTAGTGCGATTTTATCTATTCAATTGAATTAATTTTTCGATGAAATCGGCAATAAAAATTAGGAGAAGTTTTTAGTTTGAAAAGTTTTTATTGTGGGTGTTGAATCGGAGGAGGTGGAGGCGATAGTATGGTATAGCTATCATCGTTTTGGTCGACGTCTTATGGAAATGTTTTACAGAAAACTTAGTGTTGTAAATATTGAACTATGGAGTTTCCTCTAATTATTTAAGTGTGCATTGTCTTAACGTCTCGTGATAATCTGATCCATTGCAATTATTGTTCAGAAGTTTTTCCATCAAACAACAATTTTTGACCAGTATGCCATACACTTGTGGTTGCATTTTTTTTTACGAAGATGAAAGTAACGTCACTAAACGACTGTAAATGACGAAATGCCACGAAACTTCACACATAACCTAGTGGCAGGTCAGCCTCTCGGATTAAGTCGTGTTAATTTTCTAATGGCGCCATCTATTGAAAAATCCCGGGAGTTTTCAGCGCATGTAGTATTGTGCAGATAGCCGATCTGTCATCGATAATAAGCGAAGGACTGGAGGAGGAGACATTGTTTTAGATGTTCTTTACGAATGTGTCGAAATTTCTACTACCTGTCAGAAACTGCTGACTTTTTTTTTGCCCCATTCTGTGGTCCTGCAAAAACATTGCCCGCTGAATACACTATGCACTATATTAGCACTCTTGACTCTTGTCCGGTGTTCCTTTACATTGTTTGATTTATGTAAGAAGAAGCTTAAATTTGTATCCCCGATAGCTTCTCTGCACCCGGAATCGAAGCCCATTTGCGTCTCAGATTTGATACGCTTTACCTGGTGAGGAAAAGGTCTGAATCGTCGATTTTGTTTACGTTAACGCACAAAAGTGATTTTGAAATACCCTTAAATGTCGGAGCACAGTGCGGACGGGCGGAGAGTAAGTGGACAAGGAAAGGACGTATCGATGTATATTGGCCTTGAATTACAACGACGAGGAAACACATGATCAGGTAGAGTATTCTACATTCGTGTGGTTCGGATAAAGAATGACTCTCTATGTTTACTTGTGCGCCCAAAGTTGGCTTTCAACATGAACTGAATGGGGCTTCGCGAGAAAATGTGTGAAGAGGCGGAACACATTCAGCAAGTTCAGTTGAGCAACGACTGTGGTATACCTATTGTTGGCGATGCTTCACATCGACACGAATTCCCAGGAAAGGCAAGGCTTCGGTTCACTTCCTTCCACCAGCTTAACGAAGACAAAGTTCCGCGGGGAAAAGTTCACCTGGTGCGTGAAAGTTTCAAACCGCAGGGCGAGACGTATACCGGGAAAGAAAGTCAAACGCACTGATGAAAGCTATTAATTAGATAATCACTTTATTTATTCCTTTAATGGCTGGCGCAAAACAAACTACTTTAAATATAAGCACTATTAATGTGTCCGCTAATGTAGACATCACACTTTATCAGACTACACATCAAGCTTATTACGGAAATTACACTTTGCTCATAATTGGGAGTTATTTTACTTTATGGGATTTAAATGTCACATCCAACAGACAGGATATTAGCGTTTGCCATTTTGCACACACACGACTCACAGGGGTGTGAAGTCCGATCGCGTCCCTCGATGGTAAAAAGGTGGCCCATCGTATTTATGCGTACCGAAGCGCTAAGGTAGCGTAGTGGAGACCCGACCAGCTCGGCCTGGTGTTGGAAAGAGACTCAATGATTCAACACTCTTTTGGGGTGAGTTTGGTGGTGTGGTGGTAGATATCGTCTCCACTAAGGTTATGTTTTACTTACCACAAGAGAGACGTAAAGTCTCTCTCTGTGGAACAGAAAACCAGATCTTGTAATAAAGATCATGGTGGTACACATGTATGTGTGTACATTGGTTCATTCATGGGAGAAAACCATGAAAACGAAACTGAAACGACGAAAAGGGCATAGAGTGTATTCATGAGATGCGAGTTCGGTAAAGCAAACAAACCAAATCTCCCTGGACGATAATTGGTTTTCTATTTGCTCATGCCGCTGCTGATGAGAAGCAGATCCCGAAATATGAGAAGACAAAGGGAACGTTTGGGTGTTTGTCTGAGATGTGCATTGCGGCTAAATAAATAGGCGGCAATGCAATGTGGAAATGTGCTAATGGGTTTTAGCTAGATTATCGGGAAATGGTGTTTATGGTATCGCTGGTAAGGGTAGGTATTGAATTCCTATTTGCATTTGCTTATGCTGTAGGATTTAATTGGTGCCAAGAGACGCGTGATGCGTATATCTGTTTTGGTCCCTTGGGTGTAGGTCGCCAGCCAATGTGTATGTATGGTGATTTATGATACACTTGGTGAGGACGGGAAATAGGCGACGCAATGTTTATGGCCCCTGTTGTGATGAATGATTGAATGTAACCAAATCATTTTTTTTTCAAAAATTTGTCTTGGGGAATTTGCCTGGCACCGAAGGTGCCGAATTGGTTTTGGGATTCCTGATAAGTTAGGAAAGAATTCTTACAGGGGATTTGTATGCGAAGAGATGCATGAAAGGTAAGGATTCTTTATAGGGACTTTTAGATTAAAGATTTGATCTGTTTAATGCGTGAAGCATTTAAGGTGCTAATGCGATTGCATTGGCGAAAACCTATGCGGGGGGGGGGGGGGGTGGGGGTTTTTTCATGTAAGTGAGCAGTGGGGTTCGGTGGAACCGCCACAGACCCCGGAAAGGAGCGAACGAGAGGACGGCTGCGGTCGTATATAAGGCGAGTTCATCGGCAGAGTAGTTGGAACCGTCCTGGACCCATCCCATAGGGTCTACTGCTGACACACTACAAACGCGCACGCACAGTACAAACACACACACACACACCGACCAAAGCGCAGATTATCAGACGCCAAAGACGTGATCTGCGTTTACAACCGCACTCAAGACCCACCGCTCTTTTACGATTCCTTCCCCACCACCCCCCCATCCAAGTAGTTAAAGAACAATTGAACTAACCCTGTCCACACTATCCTTAGATATCTCCCTCCCCTCTGTTTTCAGACCTCTTGAGACCGAGCGCAACATCCTCACGGATGTGGGTGATTCGGGTTATCGCAAGATGACCAGAAGCCAGAGACAAGATGAAGGACACATTTGTCCTTGTCTCCTTAAAGTCGGCCTCTCGCCACCCCCTTTTTTTGAGTAGTAGGAGTCACCACAGGAACTCCTCGCCGCACGGTCTTAACGAGACCACAATTATAAACAGAAGAATCAATAAACATCGACTAATTAGTGGCAGAGCCTTTCTTTTTTATATTGCAATTGCAGAGAATTGTACTGGGAAAGACAATAACGCCCTCCGTCCAGAACAGAGTCCGGCTCTGCAATTACGATACGCCTAGCAAAATAAATCGTTTGGCCGACCAGCCGCGGAATACAGTCCACACGAAGAAAGGGAAGCTGAAACGTCGCCGGAGAAGGCGTTGTTCCCACAGCAGTAATACCTATAGAAAAGAGATAGGCACGATACGTTGGGCCCTGATTTCCAAGCCTCAGACTTGTTAAATAAGGTCAAGACTGGATCCCGGTTGTAGTGCCGATGGTGATGATGATGATGATGAAAACAGCATTTGTGGGAACTTTTACATTTGTTGGTTTAACATAAGGAAAATGTTTCCGAAGATCATCGTTTGGTCTCAGAAGCCTACACCAAATATGCCTCAATTGTTGTTGAGTACGTCAGAAGTAGCTTACGCGTTCCAAAAGTGGTAAGTTGTATCCTCCAAAGTAAGTTCGAGTATACAGAATTGGAGACTTTATTCAGTCATACTCAACTCCTAAATTAATTGGCATAACACAAGCGACAATATTCAAGCGAAAATCATAGGGATCCATTCAAAAGCAAGAAATTGGGAGCCATATAAGTTATAGCGAAACGAGCCATTTCAGACAAACCTACCGTCTCGAAAGGCGAGTTCGAATGTCTGAAATGTTATTTAAGTGACATAAAAAAGTCGCTTTTACATCGAGCTGTTACTGGCGGCGAAAAATGTATACGCTACGACAAACTGAAATGCAAGAAAAAATATGAGAAACCCAGTCGAGCAGGAGCATTAACGCTAAAGCAGAATGTACATGGCGCCAAGGTATTGCTCTGTATTTAGTGGAATCAAAAGCGTGTCATCTATTACCGGCTACTAAAACCCGGTGAAACTATTACGGCAGAGATGTACAGGTAAAAAATGAATTTTTTAAAGATCTCATTGAGAGACAAAGGTCTTAAATCTGCGGCCAGATTTTCCATGATGAAAACTCTCGGCCTCATGTTGATAGACCGGTTAAAGTCTATTTGGAAGATAATGGATGGGAAGTTTGGCCTCACTCGCCATATTGACAAGACCTTACCCCCCCTAAGTAGCATTTGTTAAAATCAATGCAGAGAATAGGCTTCACCTCAGTCAGTAGTATTAAATATTGGTTGCATAAAAATTGGTGCGTGGCTTTAAAAGATGGGGGATTTTTTCGACAAGAAATCCATATATTACCTGAAGAATGGGGGGATGTGTCATAGCTATCGATGGACAATACGTTGAACCTGATTGTTCAATGTATATTAGAACTTTGAACCTGACTGTTCAATGTATATTATCCAGAACAAATACTGACTTTTATTAAATTATCCACGCAACAATTTCAATGTTGCGTTTTTGACAAGATTTTCATTATCTTTCAGCGTTGCCATAATGACTTCTTTTATACCCGAAAATAAATCACACATTTGACTTCATTTGCCGTGGAACAGTCACAACTAGCCTCTGTATTAAAACTTAAGGCACAACGAAAATGATACTTTTCATAATTATAACCATAATAAACATACGACTACTAATCTTCTTAAATAACTTAAGTACATTCATTTTTAAATCGAGATAATCAAGTGTTTGTGTTTAACATTCTACTAACAACCATTAACCAGCTAATTTCATCATGACAAAACCCTAGGGATTTTAAATTAAATCAGTTATAAATTGATTATGAATGAAGTCACAGACTTAAGCATATTCATATTTAAACCGCTGTTGTTTGTTAGAAAATTCACGGAAGCACTTTTTGGGTGTCCGAATTTAGGACGAATGTCGGTCACCATATGATGGACAAACCATTGTTCTATGGAAGTGTGTGACCGACCTTTCCTAAATTCACACCTGGCTTCATAAGCGGCAGCTGAACCTAATTTCGAATTTACAACACATTATGAAATATCCATCATCTGTTTATAATTACGATAACCTGACCTGAACTATCTAACCGCTGAAATGTGTATTCAGTCAGTGATACCCCGAAGCAGGCAGTGATTTGTGAAAAGAACAAAAGAAATCACAAACGTGTAAGCTCATATTTAAATGCGAGAATTTGAAATGAGGACAAAGTAAAAACAAAAATTGTTGTCTGCTAATTAATTCAAGGACACGCAATGACACAATAGCACCACGCACTTGCTTCTAATTTCGTTCCCCTTTGCAGCACCATTTAATCCCCGAATTAACACATCAAAATTGTTGTTACTTTTTCACACCGCTGCCCTTTCATAGAACATTTACCATGGCTCTCGGTCTCAACAAAGAAGCTGGTAAAGTATTTCATTTGATTAGATATCTACCTGGGATAGAAATACTTCCAGGTGTATTCGTCCCACTTCATGGAACTGATCACGATCGGAACGACGCGCGACTACCCATCATCATCAATTCAAGAGCTCACAACACCACTACCACACAAAAAAGTGTTTTTGTTCTTTTGTTTTTATTAGTTGAAAGTGCCGAATTTTGTGGTTACCTTCCAAACAAGGGGAAGGGTAAACAAAGTAAAGGTGTGACAGCCTTGACTAATTACACCTTCATACTCGAGTGATATTTGATTGTTTATTTTGTGCCAAGTCCGTGCATAGTATCAAAAAGTGTTTATGCAAATCAAGCAGTTGCCTAAATTGTCAGTTTGCCGAAATTTCCACATTTATCAAAGCCTAGTGATTAGATTGGACTTCAAACTGGCGGCTTAACTTTCCAAATGGACGCGCCGAATGTAACCTAAGTTCGACGATTAATGATTTTCACGACCTGAGAAGGAATATATGCAAATTCTGTGTTAAGTCTAATATTAAGCGCGGAATTAAATTGTTAGTGGCCTACGACGAGAACGATGTGTGGCAGTCAGGGGCTAGAACTATTAATCACATTAAACGTGTTTTTCTTAAGCTCTTCCTTTTTTATATGAAGGAAATAGAGAATTTCTTTAATTTCTTTCCATGGAAGGAGAATTGTTGTTCCCCTTTTTGAAAAGTTGATGAATGAGATAAACAAAGGCTTATTTTATATGTCGTGTAATAAAAGGACGTACATCATACCTCATCAATAAACTGCGTCCAACTCTGATCCTATTACCTTTCCGTTTATGTTAACATTCGATCAACTTCCCAAGACATTCATCACTAAATTTAGAAGTTCACATTTTCAATATGATAACGATGCCTGGTACCCAAATATGTCGATGTAACGCAACAGAATCGATGCCCAAAAAGTTTTCGAAAATAAACTGAAGCGTGAATTGGGAACGCCGTCAAATGTCAAATGTTCACTTTTTTGACATTTGTAAAAATGAGGCATTCGTAAATTGAACCACGGAGCGATACGAGCGATAGAAGAACGCGCTAATATAGTGCAAACGTTATACAATAATTGGCGTTAAAAAACACCTTTCGCGGATTGTGTGATTGTCCGCTAGCGTCATCGAGCTGTTAAACTTACAATTTGGAAGATCGTGCAGAAATTCAAAACACATGTTCAGTGGTGAAGGTATCCCTGGGCTTTCGTTCAGCTTTTGTCATCGATATATCGCTTCTGTACGCTGTACTCTGGTTTAGCATCTGGTCATCGCTTCTTTATCATGCGCAGAAATTAAACCTTAGATGACGAGTTGCCCAATTTTTTTTACGAGGGCAGGCCAATAAGTCTATAGAAAATCTAAGAGATGGCGCCCGTAGCATCGCTAATGGTCTATGTTTAGTAAGCATAGGTATCTGTCAATGGCGCAAAGCTAATAACCTTTCCCGTAAAAATAATTTATTACGGAAGATGTCACAAGGCTCGAGACTTGCTAAATGAGGCCAAGACTGGATCCCGGTTGCAGTGCCGATGATGGTGATGATGATGATGATAGGTATCTGTCAAATACAATATGTACTAGATGTATGCTTAAGTTTTTTTCTAGGGAAATTAATTTTTTTCATTCAAAATATTGGCCATAGGCTTCTACACATTTCGCCCATCTTTCAGGTAATTTATGCATAACATGCCAGAAAAACTGCTTGTCTTTCGTGGCAAACCGTTCGTCGAGCCATTTCCAACTTCCTCGAAATCGTTGAAGTGCTGCTGGCAAGCGCGTGTCCCATTGATATAAAAAAGTGATAATCAGATGGCGCCAGGTCTGGGGAGTATGTCGGGTGCAGAACCATGTCCTTTCCAAGCGATTTCAAGGTTTCTCAATCGTTTTGCTGTGTGCTGTATACTTGTCGCTGGCGCCATCTCTTAGTTAAACCGGAAAAAACGTATGCATATACCTGATAAATATCTTGTAGATATCTGATATATTGGGTATGAGAAAAATATCTGCGAGATGGGTGCCCCGTTTGCTCTCAGCTGAGACCAAACGCAACCGCAAGGTCTCTTCTAAGGCTCATCTGGAGCGCATGCGTCGCAACCCATGTAGATGAAACATGGATACACCACTACACTCCCGAGACGAGAGAACAATCAAAACAGTGGATTGTTAAAGGCGAACGGGCTCCAAAGAATGTAAAGACGGTGAAATCAGCTGAAAAGGTTTGGGCGACTGTATTTTGACGCAAAAATAATAACATTGTCCGGAAAAACAAATTATGGAAAATTTATCAAATTTTACTTGCTCAATAAGGCCGAGACCGGATCCCGGTTGTAGAGCCGATGATGATGACGATGATTTTGGGATGCACGTGGCATTATCTTCATTGACTATTTGGAAAAGGGACAGACGATAACTGGACATTATTATGCTTCATTATTAGATCAGTAAATGAGCGGCTCCTCGATAGTATAGTGGTTAGTATACCCGCCTGTCACGCGGGCGATCGAGGTTCGGTTCCCCGTCGGGGAGCCTCTGGCGCAAGACTAATGACCTTGCCCGGAAAAAACAAATCATTATGGAAAATTTGACAAGCCTCAGGACTTGCTAAATAAGGCCAAGACCGGTTCTCGGTTGTAGTGCCGATGATGATGAAATGAGAAAATAAAAGATAATCGTCCTCATTTGAAGAAAAAATAAGTCCTCTTTCTCCAGGATAATGCACGAGTGTAAACATGGGCAGTTTCAATGGCTAAAATTGAGGAATTGAAGTTTGAATTGATAGATCATCCACCGTCCTCAGCGGATCTGGCCCCGGGTGACTTCTTTTTAATTTCAAAAAATAGCTCAACGGTTTACATCAAATGTGGAGGTCATCGCACACACAAGTGCTTATTTTGAAGAACTGCCACAATCATACTTTTCTCAAGGTTTAAAAAAGTTGGGGTGACTTCTGTCAAAGTGTATTGAACTAGAAGGAGATGATGTTGGAAAATAATTTTTAAAAAATATAGACAAACGCTGTTTTTCTATCTTTTTCTAAAGAGTTATTGATTTGCCCTCGTATTTTACTTCTCCCGGCAGGGCGGGATGTTATTCTTTTTACCGGGTCCATAACCCAAGCTCCGGAAGATGGTCAACGATTTCTTCCAACCATTTCACGGAGCCTATAGCTTAATGAGTTTATTCGATTGATGAAAATCGTCTTCAGCGACGAAGCTTCCAGTTCAACAAACAGAAATGTCGCATCTGGGCTGATAAAAATCCAAGAACGCGTCTTGAGAAATTCATGCATCTTCAAAGAGACAATGTGTGGTGCACTTTTTGGGCTGGTGGCATCATCGAGCCATACTTCTTCGAAAACAACACGAAACATGGTGTTACAGTGGACGGCGAACGCTATCGCAACATGCTAAAGGGGTTTTTGCGGTGACATAAAATTGTATATTATACAAACTCGAATTTTACAGCCGCTGTGATTTAAAACCGCCCGGGAGAAAAAAATAGTTGAACAGAGCCGAACATACGTGCAACGCTTTCGTAAGAAAGTACTTTAGAAAACAATATGACCTATGTTTTTAGTATTGCAACAGGAGAGGATATGTTTTGCCTCTTTCGACCACTTGTAGTGATGTTCTGGCTAAACATGGAAGTATAGTTACAGCTCTGGTAAAATATGCGAGATATCCTATTCTCTGGTCTAAACATCATCATCATTATTGGCACTACAACCGGGATCTGGTCTTGGCCTTATTTAGCAAGTCTCTCCACCGGTATCCGGTCCTTATCCGAGACTTGTTAAATTGTCCATAATAATTTGTTTTTTCGGGCAAGGTTGTGAGGAAAGTACTTTAGGAAAAAGAATATTACCTATGTTTTTAGTATTACAACAGGAGAGGATATGTTTTGCCTCCTTCGACTACTTGCAGTGATGTTTTGGCTAAACAGGGAATATAGTTAAAGCTTTGGAAAAATATGCGAAATATCCTATCCTCGGGTCTAATCGTAGTATCTCCTATTTGTTATCGAATATTCTGTGAATATCGAGTAGTGAGTTGGGAGTGTTTACTACATAGAATTATGGCTACCACTGTAGAAGGATTACGTCGAATTTTCCATCGACTATAATACTGATACAGTTCGTTCAGGTGACGATTTGTTATAAGTTTAGGGCTTTTGGATGACGTGTGAACTAGGGCGTCATTTTCATAGCATATCTGGTTTATTTTCCCATATATATATTAAATAATGTGGGGCCTAGAATGGAGCCCTGTGGTACGCCAGCGGCGGTGTTGAAAGTTCGGGATAGCTTTCAATCTACCAGAACTTGAGAACAGATACACATACAATATGCAAGGAAATAGTGAAAAACACCGAAAAGAAATTCGAATGAGCAAAAGTATCCATATACCATAGCGTATACCATAGCGATAACATAACAATTCCACATCAGTTGAGTGTACTTGAGTTTAGAAATCGAATTCGTACACGCGGGCAGTAGCCTGATGCTTCATTGCTTCGCTTTTCACCCGTTTCGTCGTATGTTCAAATCACCGTATACACTATCCTTGCTTAACGCAACAACCCAACGTGATCTGTGTGCAACACAGCACACACTTTCCCATAGTAAAACAGAACTTCACGACACCATCATGACTTCTGCATAGAGCACCGGCACGCTCGTCTGCTCCGACGTTCTCTAGCTCGCTCGTTCCTCACTCCGTCGTTCGCACACGGAGCTGATCGTAACAAAGTTACTGAGCAGGGAGTAGTGTGATAGCGTGGCGTTTCTAGCAGATACACCCACAATATGCAATCAGATAGTGAAGGACACCGAAAGGAAATTCGAATGAGCAAAAGCATCAGAGCCATATACCAAAGCGATAACATAACAATTCCACATCAGTTGAATGTACTTGAGTTTAGAAACCGAATTCGTACACGCGGCAGTGGCTTGATGTGTCGAGCATTGGTTACATTTTTGGTGATTCTAAACGTCATAGCGTCAGTTCGAATCACACGCTTTTCACTATCGTCGCAAAACGCTATAATTGCTGACCCCGACATGATCTGTATACACAACACACAATTGCCCATAGGTAAACAGAACTTCACTACTACGGTCACGACTTCCGCATAGAGCACCGCTATACTCGCCTGCTCCGACGTTCTCTCGCTCGTACACGGGGCAGTGGCTTGATGTGTCGAGCATTGGTTACATTTTTGGTGATTCTAACCGTCATAAACTATGAAAACCTGCCGCGCATGTGTGGGACAGAAAACGTAGGCAGACAGACAGGGGTTCCGATGATTGTTTCCATAGTTTATTGCAGTTAGTTATTACGGCAGCCGAAATGTATTTCGTTTTAGATCAATGCTACGATGCATTGATGTTTGCGGTAATGGCGAACCGATTTCTTTCAGGTTAGAAATGGTTGAAAGGGAACTTTGTACTGCTCGTATACAGGTAAGAGGCAATGCTTGGTAAAGGATTGCAGGTTAGGAATGGGGAGTTGCGTTTAGGAAAATGGATGGTTCTTTGGCGAGCCTTTAAAGAACCCCCACAAGTTCCACTCGACTATTTACAATTTTTCCTCTCCTTATATACTATTCGGCGATCGTTCCAATGGGCAATTGTTGAGCAAAATTGTCTAATACGTAGATGTCGTCCAGCGAGCAACTGCCGTGTGTGGTGCTATTGCACGGCGAACATCTACCTAGGAACAGACAAAATGTTAATGCGGAATTGTCTGATGCGCAATCGTTGTGTAGATACCATTTGCCGCGTGTGCTGTGGCTACATCGCGAACATCTTCCTAGAAATGGGCAAAATGTTAATGCACAATTGTCTGATGGGCAATTCTTTCATGCGCAATCCTTGTGCAGATAGCAGATCCTGTGAGTGTTGCTATTGCGCCGGTAGCATCTTCCCGGCAGAATGTTGCTTTCGATGCAACGTCTTCCTGGGATTTGTATGATGAGTCTCCAACGATGAGCGATGAAAGACATAACAATATTCACAAATATTTTGAAACAGTGTAGCAGTATCTTCTTCTTCACTTTTAGATCATACAAGAACTGTCTGCCGTGAATATACGTATTGCAGTAGTTTTCTTTTAAAATTTTTAAAATTACTTCGACTTTCCTCTGTACTGTCTGAAATATATGTAAAATCTTAATTCTATGAGCTCTTTGAGCTCTTGACCGTAGCGCGAACACATTGTTAAAAGGAAATGTATTAATTACTTAATGAATGGTTATAAAAAAGTAACTAGATTATTTTGATTTGAGACCACAGTCACTTAAGTTTCGAACAACCGAGCCACTTTCTTTGTGTCTAATTGAAAGCCGGTCCCGTTCTTAGGTTTTACTGCCTCCCAGGTGTTGTACGTTCTTTTTTTTCCGTTTCCACTCACTTCTTTTTTAGCCTCAGTTATGCCCTTTACTTCGAGGACAGACGTTTTGGTAGGTCTTCGAGAGTGGAACCTTTCTAGAATGGCGCACCACCTCGTTTATTATCTATTAATTCTTCCAACAACAAGCTGCACGACCTAAATCTTGAATATCTCGACCTAGCCAATAAATCAGCAGCAAGTATTTGTTCCTAATTTTCCTATATGAATTAGTATTCATTAATTGTTGTTTGTGCTAACGTATTCCCCAATTCTCAAAGGCATTTCAACTAGAAGGTCTATGAGTAGTCGAATAACTTAATTATTTCATATTCAGTTGGGTGCCAGCCCTAATAAAATTTTCATTAGCTACATGGATCAGAGCAGACCTCACCGAAGGGGGCAAATCGAATGCTTGTTAAATTTTAAATACACTTGAGTACGACTCCAGACGATGACGCCGCCCAAATGCAATCAGACTGAACCCCGGCTCGTATGGATCAACGATATATTTAATTACGTTTACTTCAAGTACACTCGACTTTTTCCTTTTGCCTACAATTCATTTGTGTACAATGTCAGATAAATATATTTCAGTTCAGTTTGTCCTTGCCCTACACGATTGTCCGGGCCATCAAGTGTTATCTCTGAGAATGAATATATTCGATGCAGTTAATGTATTTATGGTTAAATATTAGATTTCATTTTTCATACAGTTTTTAGTAATATTTATATCCTGGAAGCCTGGGTGAAGCAGGATTATATATTTCTGACATTTGAAATTGTGCAATGAAAACTTCTTTGGGCAGTTTAATTATCACGAGAGCCAATGAATTTATAATTATCAACTTTGAAAATCAATAATATAACTAACCGCTTCGTAGCCATTGCAATAAATAACCTTCTGAAATACAATTCAAATTCCACAAATTAAGAGGATAATATGTTACGTTTATATCATATCCTGGATTTAACCACTAGATGAAATATAACAGTGCGGTATCTTATGCTTCCAAAATCCAATGCAGCTTGATTTCATTAAATAAGAGTCTTCTTAGACTTTCTGTCTAGGCATAACACTTGTATCATGAAATTTTTGATTTTTTGCATTCAAAAAATCTCGACCTATACTTAGAACGATGCTTTTGAAACTGCCAAGGTGAAACGAAATGTTTCATTTTTTGTAAGATATTTACCCATTCTGAGGCCGTGGGGATTTCAAAAGAACGGGCGGGATACATTTTGCACGAATTGTGGAGATGAAACAGCCATCGGCGCGATGGGTGCCGCGTTTGCCGACCGTCGATCAAAAACAGCAGCGCGTCGATGATTCAACGGCCCGTTGTTGCAGCGTTATCGAGTGGACTATTTGCGATGTTTTGTGATGATGGATGAAACGTGGTTCCATTACCATACGCCTGAGACCGATAGGCAGTCTGCAGAATGGCTGGAGAGCCACGAAAGTCGACCAAAGCGACCAAAATACCAGGTGTCGGCCGGAAAGGATATGGCCTTCGTTTTTTCTAGCAGATACACACGATCAATAGTGAAGAACAACACCACCAAAAGCACATCCATTAAACCCGTATGCCATAGCAATAATATAGCATTTCCACATCGGTCGAATGTACTTGAGTGTAGAAATCGAATTCGTACACGCGGCAGTGGCCTGATGTGTTGAGCTTGGGTTCTATCTTTTAGTGATTCTAACCGTGATAGCGTCGGTTCGAATCACACGCTCTCTTCACTATCGTCGCAAACGCTATACAGCGGCAACGCTGAAAAGATTGATGTCAAATATGGGCGGGACTAAAAGAACAGTCAGAATGATCCTACGAGTGTGAATCAAATATAAACGGTAATTTTACTTTTTTGCTTAGCAACAAGTTGCGAGCTAGATAATCTTGCGGGTGGCTGATGTTTGGTTTATAAAGAGTAGGGGAATCGGCTTGGCTAGGGGTCGCGCTCGATACAGCCATGAGCTAGCAAGAGATACATACGTCTCTTGCACAACGGATTATTATAAAATTTTTAACAAATAAATGCGTTAAACCCTCGGAAATTTGTTCTCGATTGAAGGCACAGTTTGGTGATGATACACTGTCTCACAATCCTGTGTATACGTTGGCCAGAGAATTGAAAAGTGGGCGAAGAATGTATCGAAGACGAAAGTTGTGATCGAGGCCAAATGACAGATGACAACATCCGTGCCGTTCGAGAGCTTATTGAAAGTTAAAGTGAATGCAGCTCACTAGTGTCAGTTGTTACAGTCGGTAAAAGCCGCATATCGAAACAACAGACGAGGTATGCTCATTCGAGATGTCGTCCTTCTCCATGACAACGTCAGGCCTTACATATCGTGGTTGGCAAGGGATATATTGGAAGAATTGGGCCGGGAAACTCTCGAACACCCTCCTTATAGCCCAGACTTGTCTCCCTGTGACTATTTTCTGTTCGTACCCTTGAAGGCATCACTTGGAGGAAAAAAAGAATTTAAAAGTAATGAAGAAGTCGAGGAGCACGTGCGCAATTGGCTAACAACTCGCCCTAAATCTTTCTACGAATAAGGGATATTAAAGCTTCCAAATCGGGGGCAAAAGTATGTAGATTACACAGGAGACTATATTGAAAAATGTTGATAGTACAATTACAATTAGTAAAAATAAATTATCGTTTATATTTGAGCAGATCAGTTCCCCTTACGCATCTCTCATATGGGCTAGAGCAACCGCTTACAGCTCATACACCAAGTCTATGGAATCCGTCCAAATAGGAAAACAGAGAATCTGCAGGGCATACAGAACGATGTCAAATCGGGGGTCTAGTGCGCACAGAAATAGAAACGAGATCAGTGGCCGAAATACACATACTGCACCAACTGAATGCACGAGATTCCAGTGTATATGAACTCGCGACTATGCAAAAACGAAGGACACAGAAGGAAGCACGAAATGATGCTGAACATCAAAGAGTGGGCAAATAGACCACTCCTTGTGGTAGACTCACATGCCCCAATTCCTGACAGGACATGGGTGCCTTGGTCAATACCTGCACAAATTATCCAAGGACAAGGAAAACCCACACTGACCTTCCTGCAAGGGATGCGTAGAAATCGCTGAACATATCCTAATCGGTGCCGTAGACGCAACCAGCATAAGAGCGTTTATGTTGTGCTCAAGTAATGGATGGGAACTCATCAGGGCATGGCTTGACAACATCTAGTAGTAATTCCACAGAGTACAAGAACTGCAACACCTTTAGAGACGTTATACTTCGACGCTACGACCGGAAGAAATGTCGAGAGACGGTGGGTGGGAACAAACAGGAATGAATTGTAAAACGGAGGTGCATAGTCGCGTTTTTTTTTTTTTTGTTCTACTTCTCCCAGGAAAGACGAACCTATAGCGCCCTGAGATGCTCCGGAAGATGGTCAACGATTTCTACCAACCATTTCACGGAGCCTATACCTTAATGAGTTTATTCGATTGATTGATTGATCCAGGAAGCTCAATAGAGCAGTAAAATGACTGCAATGGATGATTACTTATTGCAGAATATCGTCTTCAGCGACGAAGCTCACTTCCAATTCAAATAGAAATGTCGCATTTGGGCTGAGAAAAATCCAAGAACGATCGTTGAGAAACTCATGCATCTTCAAAGAGAGAATATGTGGTGCACTTTTTAGGCTGGTGGCATCATCGAGCCATAATTCTTCGAAAACAACACGAAACATGGTGTACGACAAATGTTAACCTCGGCTTTCATGGTACCAGTGTTCGTCTGTGGATCAGCTTTCTTTATCAATTTTATCGCCATCTACTACCACGCTTCCAGAGCCATTCCCTTTAGTACAATGGTCGCCGTGACATGCATCCGCCTTTTCGTTATAAAGGGTTCTCCAATAGGGACTTGACTATTTTTTTTCGGTAGTAAATTTTTATAATTTGCAGACGTTGTTCGTTCGTGTACTTAACCATGATGAAAATGTTGAGTTTACTGAATAAATTGACAGTGACAGTTCGATGGTTAGTGAAAGGGTGCGTTCACAAATTAAATTCAAAGTTGTCAAGTCTCTATTGTATAAGCCTATTGTATAACCCTGGGGTTTTCCAATAGGGACTTGACAACTTTTTTACGGTAGTAAATTTTTATAATTTGCAGACGTTGTTCGTTCGTGTACTTAACCATGATGAAAATGTTGAGTTTACTGAATAAATTGACAGTGACAGTTCGATGATTAGTGAAAGGGTGCGTTCACAAATTAAATTCAAAGTTGTCAAGTCCCTATTGGAAAACCCGATACTTCCATTAACACTAGGTGGAACGGTGGTCGGTCGAATTGTCGATGGCCAGCCCGATTATCCATGCCGAGTAAATGCCGTTCCCAGGCCCATTCCCGAAAAGAAGTGGTTCATGGAACCCGCCATCATTATCCTTCTCGGGTGTTTTACCATTTGGATCGATCCTCATCCAAATGTACTTCATATTCACGTCGTACTGGGCGTATAAGATATATTACGTGTAAGGATTTATGTTGTTGGTATTCACTATTCGGACAATAGTAACGATATGTGGACGATCGTGTGCACTTACTTCTTGCTAAATGCGGAAGACTACCGGTGGCAGTGGACAAGTTTTATGTCCGCCGCATCAACATCTATCTATGTATATGCGTATTCGTTTTATTACTTCTTTTTCAAAACAAACATGTGCGGCCTATTTCAGACGTCGTTCTATTTTGGATATATGGCTTAGGATATATGGATATGGGGCGTTAGGTTTAATTTGCGGCATAGTCGGATACGCTGGGACTAATATTTTTGTAAGAAAAATCTATTCGAATGTAAAAATCTATTAAGAAATCAGTAAGGTAAAAAACACAAAATTAACTTAACACCGTTTATAAATCCTATAACGTAACTGTTTTGAGAAATTTTCCGCGGAATATTTCTTTTATATTCATATAATTATATTTATATTTCTTTTTTCCTATCAAATGAGGTGTATAGATATTTGTACTACTATTTGCAATATGACTATTTATGTCGAACATTATTAATTACAAGAGTAAACCTACCTACCGGTTTTTCGTCTAAGGAACTCTTTGAAGACTCCGATAAGACAACATAAGAAATGCACTTCCATAGACAGCCAGGTAAATATTGCTAGTTTTCAAATCTGTCTCCAGTTCAGACTCACTGTTGTTTGCATATGATTGTAAACATTGTACAGCGCATAGGATCCTGTTTAACATAACTCCATAAAAAGGTCATAACCAGACATTTACTCACCTGAAAAGAAAGAAAAGCAAAAGCACAAATTAATAAATTAGCATTACATGAATATAAAGCTAATAACACTAAGTAAACAACAAGGATTAACATGAATCGTCATTCAACGATACTACTCTCTCAAGTACAATAATTTCAAAGCACGTTCTCCTGACGACGACCACCTTAATAAAATAGAGCAACCATTCAATGTAATTGAATTGAAAGTACCCCATTTCAGAGCACTCAACTAGCACCTCTGACAACAGCCCCAGGGATAACGCCCCAAAAACGTCCCACCACTCGTCGTTGAGCAAAGCTTACAAAAGCAATGCAGAAAGGGCAACAAACAAAAAAATTGTAATAACGATCAAAAAATCTTCTCAGAGAAAATATGCTAAGAAAATTGTTATTACCATCTAAGACGACGTCTACCATGCCCACAACATCGCCGAACTAAACCAACTCATAATCATAAAACCAAACGACAAAGGAGGAGGATCCTTTTCTACTATGTCCCTCTTCAACGTCAGCAGATTCAACTTTCTTTTACATTTTTTTTGCTTTTCCTCGACCCAGTCATAGGATCGATTAAAATGCGAGCTCAGTTGCGCACCGCGTGCCAGTATGTTGCGAAAATAATGTCCATAGAGCGATGGTGTTGACACGAGAAATTGACAGGGAATCCTTATTGGCGATTGCCATGTTAATAGCACTTAAGTTGGCGAAGGCCACTGATTTTCACTGCCCCTGAAAGTGTTGTATTGCAAGCATACGAAATTGGACAACATTCCCGTTAATTTTAATCAATTTGTCGCGTGTCTGAAAGTATCTGTTAACATGCAAACTACACTGTATTACCCGTATACAAAGAGGGTTATCTTTGTGGTCAGTTTTACTGGAAATAGAGAAGAAGAGTACTCTGGGGCTAATTAGAAAATGACAGAAGAATATAAATTGAATGAGCAAGTCCTTAAATGAAAGCTAGGAAAAGGATTTAAACGGAGAGTAAGTGTGTGGTATAGAACATACGTTGTCGATAAAGTAGTGCGGTAAATTGAATATATGGTAACCTTACTAATACCGTGTAATAATAATAGTATGAATGCTGTTAAAACGATAGTTTTTGCATAGCACGATGTTCAATCTTCTAACCATGTCAACATACAAACTGTACTTATACTTAAATTATACTTAGCTTTTGTATTGATCGGGAAGACGAAAATTGCAGCACTCTAATCATGCATCAAAGTGACTGCACAAGCCGCACTGTTGCGAATTTCCACGTATAAATTCATACTACATCCGGTTCTTCTTTGATTTCCCTAGAACACATAATGTCTTTGATGATCTTCAACAGGATTTGATCAAATCGAGGTCTTGTAAGTTGTAACCAGATCAGATCAGATCAATCCATCAAAGAATCAATGTTCACACATGTTTGATCAAAATCATATTTGCAGTCTAAATATAATCCAAAATAGTTCATTCTGTCCCAGAGAAAATTTCGCGTAGCTTTCATTTGTATTTGGATATTTCGTGAGTATCGAGAGATGGGTTTGAAGTGCTTTCACAACTATGGCGATGAGGTTTGTATGATTCAATTGAACTTTCACCGGAGATGTGGTTAATAATGACAAAAGATACATTACTCTCTTTTGGATACGGCATTAGGATAAATCTACGATTGGGCTGGCTTCTCGCAAAAGGTGACTATAAGCCGAATGCCCATCGCTTGTAGACCATCGATGAATCGACAAGATTAGTGCCTTTCTTTAACTATATTCAGTTCAGGTTCATGTTCGATTTGAATAGACTTAGATTTGTATTGGCTGAGTTATGCCAATCAAATTGGGAAAGACATGAGTCTAGTATCTGGCGCAAGACTAATGACCTTGCCCGGAAAAAACAAATCATTATGGAAAATTTAACAAGCCTCAGGACTTGCTAAATAAGGCCAGGACCGGTTTCCGGTTGTAGTGCCAATGATGATGATGATGATTCTAGTATATGAGTTGACACATTTTGTCATGAAAGCATAACGTTTGCGACAATGTGATAGGAAGAATGTAAGAGATTTTTTAGCTGCACCCTTATAGGGTTTTTTTTTCACGAAGATTTGAAGAACGGGATTCGAACCCACGCTATGAAAACATTGTCGCATGAGACCACGACTGCGTATTGATAGGTATTTTTCAACCCGCTACTAAAGTGAGATTACTACACTAATGGTCTGGTACATATATGGCTCTGAAGATATCTTTTTCCAATTCTCTTTTTTGCTGTGTTGTTTCTTGATGTTGTGTGTAGGTGTGTCTGCTGGAATTGCGATAGCTTCGCTTGATGGTGTTGAACTAATATTTGTTTGTGGCAGTTTATAATGACAGGCTTTTCTGGTGGGTGTGTGGGGAAGAAGTATTGTGCCAGGCAAGGGCACTCGGTTCACTTCTTCTTCCATCATAATTATCGGTGCGTTGGACACCACACGGAGAGAAGCAAAACTGTTCGAAAGCACGATCACCGAGAACAATGAGGAAAACACTCTCAGGAACAGCAGCACGGCAAATTAAAACACTGGTTTATTGATTAATTAATTAATGATTTTTATTGTAATAAGGTTCTTTAATTGGATTACATTTTATGGGGACTTCAGCAACGACGATGGCGACCAGTGCAACGAGTGCACCGATCAACAGCAATTTAGGGTTAATTGTTTTAAAATAAAGTTACTTTTCTCACTTATAAATTCTTTTTCACTATAAACGAACTGCGGCACAAACTCGCCAAACAATTGGAAACCGACAAGTTCGAAGTACCTCCCACGACTCCGGGTATTATCGCGTGTCCGCAGCGCTACGGACAGCGGGAGCAGCATGTGACCAGCGTGGTCAACGGATGGAAAACGACTCAACGATATTCAATTGTTGTCGAAAGAAATTCAGTCACTGACACTGGCTCTCTTAAATTAATGATGCATTTCATGTTCCAAGAGAGACATAAAGTCTCTCTTTGGGTTAACCAAACAGATCTCATATAGAAGATCGCCACAGTGCACATGTATGTGTGTACATTGGTTCTTTTATTGATCAAAGCCATGGGAAAGAATCTAACGAAAGAAAGGGAAAATGTGCATTCATGGGATGCGAGTCCGGTAAAGCAAACAAAACCGAAACTCGTCGGATGCTAATTGGATCTTTGTTTGAGATGTGCGTCGCGACGCATCGAAGAAATGGTGTTAATGGGTTTTGGCTAGATTACCGGGAAATGGTGTTTATGGCATCACTGGTAAGGGTAAGTATTGAATTCCTATTTGCATTTGCTTATGCTGTAGGATTTATGGGTGCCAAGAGATGCGTATATTTGTTTTGGTCCCTTGGGTGTAGGTCGCCAGCCAATGTGTTTGTATGGTGATTTATGATACACATGATGAAGCTGGGATAAGCCAACTCAAGGGTGAGATTTCCTGATTATACGGTAGTATTATATATGAAACGATGAATTTTCTTTCAGGGAATTTATGATAAGCTTCGAGAGAACTCTTATAGGGGATTTTAAATGCGAAGTTATGCATGCAGGTAAGAATTCTCTTCTCCAGGGGCTTTTTCGATTATAAATGGTAATGCTATTGCATTAGTGAAAGCTTATGCAGACTGGGTAAAAGTTATGGGGGTTTTTTAGGAAAGCCAACCGTGGGGTTTGGCGGAACCGCCACAGGTGTAAGGAAAACATATTTACAATAAGCAACGGTTAGCGAGCATACAGAATCAAAGCATTTTCGCACTCATTTATTCATCGTTTTTTTCTTCTTTTTTTTTTCATATCCACTATTCCTGCATCTACTTACTGCCCACCCAGTTACTTTCGAAACAAGAGACATTATTAATCCTTTCAAGGTGTACATATTATTATAATAAAAGCTTGTGCTTTTTGGAACGCTGAAGTTTGTGACATTATCGATAAGGGCACACCACGATTCTAGATCCGACCTACATCCACATCCCAAGTATCCAATCTCACCATCGTATGATTGCCACTACCCAAAGTTGAGCTACCGAATTTAGTGATCAGTATAAAAATAGCAATAGTGCAATCACATTTCAAAAATAGAGTAGCTAAGAATTCACGACTTTACTGTATCGAAAAAATCTCGGGGTATTAAAACCAAAAAAAAAAAATGGCAGAGTATACCTTTCAATGCCAAAGGCTGCTTTCATACATCCAAAATTCCCGATTGAGTCCCTCGAAATTATTCCCCGAACCGATTAGATTGGAGGTTGAATACCACGAAATGATATTGATCAATCGAAAGATTGAATCAACACAAGGAAATCTACCTTATGTGGTTCCAGGACTGATAAGAACCACTCAATTGATGTGCTGGTGGGAGTTCATAACATGAATTACCGATTCCGAATAACACGGGCACATTTGTCTAACGGACGTAGAAAAGTCTCAGGCCAGACGTGGAGTTAGCTATTCAACCACACTAAAGATGGTGGTCGACACAAACTGCAGACTCAAAAAAGCACGACTGCACTCTGGCGTCTGATTAAAGACAAGAACCAGATCTCTAAAAATACTGAACGCAGCTAATCAGTTACCCAACTATGTGAAGATCCGTTAGCTCCAAGGAAAACAGCACTGGAAAATGACCGCCAAACGAGGGCTCAAATTGATGATGAATGCAGGAAATACTCATCATCATCATCAACGGCACTACAACCGGGATCCGGTGTTGGCCTTCTTTAGCAAATCTCGAGCCTTGTTAAATTTTCCAACTTTAATTTATTTTTACGGGCAAGGTTATAAACCTTGCGCCATTGAAGGAAACACTCACCCCAACTTAAAAAATCGATATTCTTCATTGCCATTGTAAAGAGGCATTAAACTCTGTTTTGTTACTTTAATCGTATAAAAACCCGAAATGCCTTCTAGTTTTCGTATATATTATTGTAGTTGATAATATTTGTCAATTGTATTGGAAAATTTAATGTACAAACCATATAACAAATAAAACTACTATTACTACTACAATTACTTCTATTAAAATGAGCAGCCAAACGAGTGTTGTGACATATACTACTACATATACCATTTACTATGCGCAACGGCATCTTTTTTTTGCACTAACGCTCGAACAAAAGGCGATTTTGAAGTACCCTTAAATGTCAGAGCACAGTGCGGGCGTCGGTGTATATTTCTTATACGGGGGTGTATCAAATATAAACGCTAATTTTACTTTTTTGCGTAGCAACAAGTTGCGAGCTAGATAATCTTGTGCGTCGTTTTTTCGGTTTATGAAGAGTAGGGGAACCCGGCTTGGCTAGGGGTTTCGCTCGACTTTATAGTCAGTACAGCCATGAGCGAGCACGAGGTACACATACGTCTGTTGCGCAATAGATTATTATAACATTTTTAACAATTAAAGGCGTTAAACCCTCGGAAATTCTTCCTCGATTGAAGGCACAGTTTGATGATGATACACTATTTCAGAATCGTGTGTATACTTGCGCCAAAGAATATAAAAGTGGGCGTTAAACCCTCGGAAATTCTTCTTCGATTGAAGGCACAGTTTGATGATGATACACTACCCCAGAATCGTGTGTATACTTGCGCCAAAGAATATAAAAGTGGGCGAGAACGTATCGAAAACGGAAGTCATGATCGGCGCCCACGGACAAGTCGTACAGATGACAACATCCGTGCCGTTCGAGAGCTTTTTGAAAGTGATCGCCGCTTAACTGTCGGAGAAATCTCATTAGAAGTGGGTATCAGCTGTGGAAGTGTTCAATCCGTTATCACTGCTGATTTTAGCTTCAAAAAATTACTGCTTGATGGGTTCAGAGGTTATTGACCGTAAATCAAAAACAGTTTAGCTCGGAGGTCGGTGGGAGAATTCTAGATCGATTTCAACAAGAAGAGGAGGGTTATTTTAAGCGTATCATCATATGTGATGAGACGTGGGCACGTCATTATACTCCCGAGACGAAAATGGCAAGTAAGAATGGAGAAGAAAGGAGGAAGACCACTCAAGTAAAGACCAAAACTCGTCTCTCAGCCGGAAAAGATCTTACAAAGATTTTTTTCGACTCAAAGGGAGTTTTAATGATGGATTTTCTTCACGAACAACGAACAGTGAATGCAGTTTACTGCTGTCAGTTGAATAGTCGGCTAAAGCCGGATATCGAAACAAGAGAGGAGGTATGCTTATTCGAGTACTTCAGACCTTACACCGCGTCCTTGACAAGGGATACATTGGAAGAAATGGACCAGAAAACCCTCGAACACCCTCCTTATAGCCCAGGCCCTGTGCCTATTTTCTGTTCGCGCCCTTGAAGGAATCACTGGTGGAAAAGTATTCGAAAGTACTGAAGACGGCGAGGAGCAGGTGCGCAATTGGCTAACAACTTACCATAAATCTTTCTACGAACAAGGGATATTAAGGCCTCCAAATCGGTGGCAAAAGTGTGTAGATCACGTAGGAGACTATATTAAAAAACGTTGATCGTATAGTTAGTGTGTCACACACACTGAACTATCACAGTTTTTCAATAAATGTATAAAGAGAAATTACCGTTTATATTTGATTCAGCCTCGTATGCGGTCGAATTGCACAAAACCTCCTAGTACTTGGATGAACATATCAGCCACCAGGATCAATTTGGTATTGGTACACACAGACAAAAAGAATGATGCGATCAAAGAATAGCTTCATTGATGGGACGAAAACATCAAATGTTGCAGATGATGTGTAGAGATTCGATTGAGTTAGAGTCCCAAACGGGGAACGACAACAACGACCTATTCGCCTCCAAAGTGCCGCCGCAGAAGAATAAGAGCGCTTCATGAGCTCTACGAGGAACAGAAGTTCCATAGCTTCGACAGAGGAAAAGGCAAAACAACAACATAAAAAAAAAATAAAAAAAAAAAAAAAAAATAAAAAAAAAACATTATCGAACTATATTAATATTGAAAAACCAATTTCACTCTGTGCTGAGGATAAAACCGAAGTAACCCTGCGACTATTAAATGGAGCCGGAAAAACTTACGCTGTTAAGCGGACTTCCGATCACACGACCAAGCAGAAGCATCTCCGGCGGCATAGACCCTAAAAATGGCTATTGAAGGGCGGCTTACAAGAAAAGGTTTTCTGGAGTCCCAAGCACCGCGGGATTGTTTCTTTTTTTTTAAGCATAGATGTATTCAATCGCATGTTATTGTTCAACAGGCTCGTAATGGCTGGGCTATACTCGTAACCATCAAACATGGAATGGCAGTATTTTGAAAGATGAGGAAGCTCTTTTTATTGTGATATCCCATTGAATAAAGAATAAGATAGCTGTAAACTTACCAAGTTTAAGGACAATGGCACGACCAATCCTATGTATAAAAAAAAATTTTCCCCGGGCTACAAAACACTATATCCTACGACAGATTTAGAGCAAGGTATCATTTAGATATTTGTCACACCGCACGTATCAGTAAATTGAAAGTTATAAAACATACTGCGAAAGTAAGAAAGCAATAGAAACTGGTGCCGTATGTGGGAACCAAATAGAGAAATGTACGCAGCTCCGTTGATTAAATAGTTTAATTTGACCAAAATGCTGTGTCCCACAGTCATGGGGTTAGCGAGCAACAACTCCCAGGCGGCGGAACCCTCTAGTATAATATAAAATATGATAAAATAATGTACTAAAATAAAGTACACAGAGTATTTAACTGAAATTTAGCGATCAGTATGCAAAATATCTGTCAACCAGAACTATAGAATCCCTAATCTTGTTCTGATATCCCAGTATTATGACATTTGCAAGTGAGTACGCATTATTTAGTCAAAGTGGAAAGGCACCACAAACTGACATAACTCCTCCTCTACATATATTTGTACTACCATTTCAGAAATGTTTTTAAAATAAACATCATCCACAAAACTAGTATGCAAGACTTGCTTTCATTTCTTTTACTTTTCGTTAAATAAAAACTGTAAACAGAAAACACTTTCCACTTGAAGTGCAACTACCATCGGAACACTCGTACCCTGATGCCGGATCGTCCTTAATTTTCAAGAAGCGGGTAGTCTCAACAAAACAAACTTTTCCCAACTAAACTGTCTGCATGTTTTCAACGAAAGCTACAAAACTTAACCGCGTTCCGCTCCTTTCTCACCATGAATGTATATCTTTTGAAGTTTTTGAGGTTTCTAGAGTCCACACCTCAACCCCCACATTCTCGTTCGTTATTTATTTCGCACTCTTTAAACTTAAACCCCTGTGTCTCGTACACAACACACTAAGGGAATTTCCTTACTTTCATTAAGAAACTTTAGTTATGTGCATAATTTCTGATGATAATTTTCAGCAGAAAACATTTACTCCGGACAAACTCCTCTGTGCATCCCGAAAGGGCTACGAGAAACCTCAAACGAGACCAAACGAAGCATGCGAAAGCAGAACAGAGAGCCTCAAACAGTGCATTAAACAAACATGAAACCAGAACTTGAAGGATGGCATACAGAAATGCACCCGAAGTCTCGGGTATACTCCTCACCCGGCCGACGTGTTGAGAGTTCATAAAAAGTTGTTTAATTGAAAAATTTCAACTTTGTTTTATTGATTAATTTAAAAATACTTAAATTATTCTTACTCTGAGACTAAGCCCCATGTCTGTTGTTCGTGGGTTATGAATCCACGAACCGAGAAAGTTCTATTTGCCTATTGACAAGAAGAAATTGAAACAAACACAGCGTGGGGGGGAACAAACGAAGAAATAAGCTACCCAACAGAAAAAGGGAAACCAAAGAACCTTCTGCGGTTCTTGTCCTGACAGGTTATTAAAAGGATGAAATTGCATACTTAACAAAAGATCTAGCCCTGCCCCCCAAATCTATCTCTCTAGCCACTCAAAGAGCTTAAGTAAGAGAGGAGGGTCCCCCCCCTAACGACAGGATTTGTGTGCTTTTCAACGACGAATGTGAATTGTAGTAGGAGCGCTTTGTTTTCATCTTTGCAACTTTCGCTGCGGTTAATTCCTTTATTCGCCTCGGTTTACGAGGGGCACCTCCATCTGTATTCTTCCTCCTTTTTCTTCTTGGGTCGGAGTTTGCCCTTTTACCGCCTTTTGTTATGAGCGGGTTTATTGCCTCTCGAAACCAACACATCATCTATAAATTATGATAAATTTAAATGCCAGTTAAGCGCCGTCTTGGGACCAAAGGATATTTTACGCGAAACTTTTTTGCCCGAATTCTCTTGTAATACAGTGGAATGGTGGTACGTTGCCTTACATGACTATAGTCGCCTCCTTACGATTATATTCAGTTGAGATCTCTCTAGTCCGTGGGTTCACGGCACTATGGTTTATGAGCAATTTTAGCCGGAGGTGGTTTCTGAGATCAACGTTGTGAGATGAATTATTCCGCTGGTCTATGGGGAGCATTTTAAGAAAGTTTTAGTTCTTGCAGATTGCTTCGGTCTAGCGGGAGAGTTAAATATTAGCTTTACGACTTGCATTGTTGAACTTACAAAAAATATACAGCCAATGAAAAGGGAAAGTAATTAAAATTCTTATTACCTCGCTTGCATTTTTAACTGGGATTGGGAAGTCTTTATTTAATCTAATCTGGTAGTAAGCTCCTCGATAGTATAGTGGTTAGTAAACCCGACTGTTACGCGGGAGACCAGGGTTCGATTCCCCGTCGGGGAGCCTCTGGCGCAAGACTAATGACCTTGCCCGGAAAAAACAAATCATTATGGAAAATTTAACAAGCCCCAGGACTTGCTAAATAAGGCCAATACCGGTCTCCGGTTGTAGTGCCGATGATGATGATGATGGTAGTAAATAAGTTCGGAGATCATAAATTAGACTAAACATACAAAATACAAATTTGACGGACACACAAAACGCAATTATGTAGTGTTGTATCAGTCTGAACTACACAGCCTAAAGTTCCCCAACTCCATGTCGCAAGAATTCAAAAATGTTTACGATTAGGAGAAGTAACACTCTGTTTGCACCAATTACCTAACATATATATTATAGTTCGGAACTCAACCCATTGTAAACGACCAGATCAAGAGGGTATGGGCGACTGAAGAGGAACTATTCTCGAATTACTGCATGGGCTGAAAACTCTGGGGATTTTCCAATTGGTGGCGTCACTAGAAAATGGCCATGACTTACTTCGACAGACTCATCTGCTGTTACGAAGTAACCCCCTCTGCACGCACATTTCTCCGGCTGAGAAACCAGCAGAAATACACAAGTATACATAAAATATTCATTTCCATTTTCACATATATAAAATATAACAAACAAACAAATAAAATAAATATAGAAAACACTATACAGAGCTCGAGCTACACAGCAGCCAACCGATGCCCTGACCAAATCTAAGGATGATATAACAGCATTACAAGAAATAAGATGGATGGGGAGTGGTGTTATTCAAAGAAACGAGTATGACATTTCTTATAGCTGTCATGCAAAACACCATGTGCTTTCTAGTCAGTCAAAAACCGAAGCCTGCCGGCTTTAATACAATAAACGAATGGCTATGCAGTCTTCGCGTCCGAGGTAAGTTTAAAAACATAAGCCTCATAAACGTTCACGGACCTACAGAGGAGTCCCCTGACAGCGAAAAAGGAGAATTCTACGAGAACGTCGAACGGGCCCTCAATGTCTGCCCAAGATACGATAAGAAAATCGTTCTTGGTGATTTGAATACCAAAATAAGCCAGTTTCAGGAATGACGCAGGTTCCCACAGTTTGCATGAGAACATTAATGACAATGGACTATGAGTCATCGAACTGACAGCATCAAGGAACTTGATCGTTGCGAGTACCAGGTTTCCGTGTAGAGATATCCACAGACACCTGGGTATCACCCAGGATGATGGAGCCACTCGCAACCAAATTGACCACGTGTTGATGGATAGTCGCCAGTCCTCGTGCCAGATGACGGTACGAACGTACCGAACTGCCAACGTCGACTCTGATCGCTATTTTGTTGGTATAGTTTTCCGAGTGCAGATTGCCTTACGAAAACGTATTGCATCCATGGATCAGATTTGGATCAACACAGCTGTCTTACGTAATGAGAACACCAGTAACACCCTTGATCATGCGTTAAGACTCGCCCTCGAAGAGCTCGATGAACGGAGAGTAAATCCCCGGGTCAGAATGTCGGGTGTAGAAGAGAAATGGACACGCCTTAAGAATACTGTCATCAATACTGCCAACTCCATCTTAGGCAGTAGTCGTAGACATCGGAGCGACTGGTTTGATGATCAATGCAAACTAGCGACTAGACGTAAGAATGCTGCATACCGGGGAATGCAGCAGTCTCATAGGACGCGGGTACGCGAGGAGAAATACAAAGAGCTCAGAAGATCTGACAAAAATACTCCACAGACAAAAGAAAAATGCCTGGGAAAAATCTAGCCTGTGAAATAGAGAAAAGTAGAGAGCGAGGTCTGCACCAGGCGCGGAAGTTCTACCAAACAATCTACAGTATGACGCAGTACACACCGCGCTGCACTTACTGGATAAAGAGGGTAATCTGATCACCGATTCTCAAGGCATACTGGAGCGATGGGAAGTGCACTTCAATGAATTGCTAAATGATCAGCTCACAGAAGGATTGGAGGTTCCACCAATGCAAAATCAAGACCAAATGCTGCCGTCACCCAGCATTGAGGAAACAGTAAAAGCCATAATACAGCTCAAATTAAATAAAGCCCCCGGAGCTGATGGCATACCAGCTGAGCTGACCATACAAGGAGGGACAGCGTTACATTTCACGCAATTCATGAGATCGAGGTGCACGTATGGGAGCAAGAGGAAATGCCGGAAGATTGGCGTCGTGGAATGATTTGCCCCATATATAAGAAGGGAGATTTCACACTGTGCAGCAAATATATGGGGAATAACATTTGGAGTACCGCCTATAAAATACTCTCCTCTATCCTACAAGGATACTCTGTTCTATCCTACAAGGATACTCTCCTCTATCCTACGAGGATACTCTCCTCTATCCTACAAAGATACTCTCCACTATCCTACAAGATCGGATAGACACATAAGCTAAAGTCATCATTGGTCAATATCAGTGTGGTTTCATCCCAAGCAAATCAGCGATTGATATTCATCCTTATGCGGGCGATGGAAAAATGCTTGGAATTTAAGATTCCATTATATCATCTATTTATAGACTTTAAGGCCGCTTACGACAACATAGCCAGGGTAGAACTATATAATGTCATGAGAGAGTTCGGCATTCCAAACAAATTTATACGACTTTGTAGGTTGACCATGACCAACGTAACTAGTCAAGTAAAAGTAGCGGGATTGCTGTCCAAACCAATAAACATCTTTAATGGACTCCGACAAGGGGATGATCTGGCTTGCCCCCTCTTCAACCTGGCGTTGGAGAAAGCAATCCGTGACTCTGGAATTATAAATAGTGGGACTATTGTCACAATGTCCAGCCAGATACTTGCCTACGCAGATGACATGGACATCATCGGTAGAACCGATTCGGCTGTACAAGACTCCTTCACCCAGATCGAACAGACGGCACAAAAACTGGGACTGCACATTAATGAGGGAAAAACTGAGTACATGGTGGCAACTTCTGCGAAGAGAAGACGTAATGTTGGTCAAACTATACGGTTAGCGGAGCACGAATTTGTAGTAGTGCAATCCTTTAACTACCTTGAGTCAATAGTATTAGCCGATAACTATATGGAGGAAGAAATACGCGGACGGCTGACCAAATCCAACAAAGCCGACTATGGTCTATCAAGGCTCTTTAAATCCCGAAATTTATCCAGAACATCCAAGCTACTACTGTACAAGACCATGGTCTTACAAATACTCATGTATGGATTCGAGACCTGGGTGCTCAATAAAAGCCACTCTGAACCCTTAGCAGCGTTCGAGAAAAAGGTCTTAAGGAGAATTGTTGACCCCGTATGTGAGGGAAGACGAGTCCAACAAATAAGTCACTTTAAAATTTATGCTGTTGCCCTTGCAGTTAAAGGACTCAACATTCACAAATCTGGACAAATTGCATTTCTCCTACACTTCAGAAGATGTGTCTTTCTCTCGCTAAACCGACGTGGAAGGTCTTTCATTTGGCTTAGCTAGCTTGTGAGTTCCCGAAGCGATGCAAACCAGCAAATATTCAACCAAATTAAAAAAAGACGAACCATCATCCTTCTCTTCCTAAGAATCTATAGCGCTAACTTCCATTCTATCGAAGGTTATTGTGTCAATCAATTATCGCGAGGTTTTTGTAAACATGCTCGCTCAGCAAATCTGATGACATTGCTTACTCAACAGCGTTCACTCATTACGTGCACTACTTTGGTGACAGACAAATTATCGTACTAGACATTATGGGCATAGCCTTTGAAATGATAGTGAAGAACGTGTGATCCGAACTGACGCCATGACAGTAAGAATCACCAAAAATTGAACCTAAGCGTAACACATCACGCCACTGGCCGTGTTTAAAATTCAATTTATAAACTCAAGTATATTCCACTGATGTGAATTGTTTTAATATCGCTATGGTATACGGCTCTGATGTATTTTCTTATTCGATTTTCGTTCGGTATTCTTCACTATTTCCTTTGTGTATTGTGTGTGTATCTGTTAGAGACGCCACATGGGGTTTCCAACAAATTACAAACATGCAACCATAGTGCGAAACCCATCACCAAAGGATAGTCGAGTAAAAAACAGCAATCAGAGGTGTATACCAAAGCATTAATGTAGCAACCGACTAGTTACGACTAGAGACTAGTGGGTTGAAAACCCAGCAACGGTCTGATGCACTGATGCGTTGCTTTATATCTCTACAAAGGTAGGTTCGTGGCGCAAGGCTATAAACCTTGCTCGGAAAAACAAAATATTATGAAAAGTTTAACAGGCCTTAGACTTGTTAAATAAGGTCAAGACCGGATCCCGGTTGTAGTGCCGATGATGATGATGATGAAAGATAGGTTTAAATCACGTTCTGCACTACCATCTACTACTACTTACTTCAAAAACATTAGACAAAATGTGGCACCCCAAACTATTATCGAATTATAAGGATTTCACAATGCAGTATTTCAATAAATAATAACAGACTTTCTGGCCCTTTAGTCCCAGTGTTTGTTCTAGACGAGTAGGCTGGGCGATCTTTTTTAGCCCTATGGCGGTAATATGTATCTATATTCTATTGTATTGATTGGTCTCTAGGAATCCGCTAATGTGCATCTGTTAATAAAGCTGTGGATTGTTATTAAGGCCGTTTAAAATTGTCCACATCAGCGATGTCGAGTTTGAGAGTCGGTATGCGGCAAAAATAACCAAAAGTAAGAACTTGAATATAGGAGCTATAAACAAAACAGGTTAACGAGCTTGAAATGCACATGGAATGGAACTTGGATTACATATACCCTCTTTAAATTCTTTCCCCTATGTCTGCACACTTTATAAATTTAAACTGTAATCAGATGACTACAGTCCTGAGATGATCATGGAAATGAACGAAAAACCACAGTCAATACCACAATCGAAAGCCGACTTTCTTGTGACCCAGATTCCATTAAATATATATCCAATCATATGGCGAGCTCATGAACAGTCGCACCTATTTTACGGTAAACACAAGGACTTGCCTCACCTTAACGACCCAACAATCAAACCGCCAATCAATAAACACTTCACCACCCACACTGCCATGTAAAACCACTATCAAGTATTTGTTTCATCGCCGGATTAATGACCGCCGCCACACCACTACGAGAGGATAGGTGTTGGCACGGCATAATCATACCTCCGACGATAACACTGGTCCATGTGAAAGATCTCTGTTGCTACATAAATATTGCGTTCATCGGATGCTGTGGAGCATGCATATGTGCGCCTTATTCAGGAACATAGTATGGGCAACACAATAATGTCGTTTTCCATTCATCACTGCCGCTTTCAGCATTAATAGACAAAAGCACAGACAGTAGGGAGACGACGACATTGTGGTTTGACTCCGGCAAAAGCTGGCAGACATGCTAAGGGAGGGTACATATATATGTTGTTCCAATCCAACAACAAGTACACAAAAAAGGCTCCACATACTCATATAGAGGAACAGGATTTTCCTTATCGAGCAAATTCTCTTCTCTTTCTCCGTAGAGCGCTGTAGTACGTACCGCCAAGTCATACGGAAACCTACAGTTAGTGGTATATTTTTGTTGTCTAGCTTTAGCCACCTACTTCCCCTGTTCTTGTCGGAGCACTTTTATTGTTTGTTCCCTTATCTTACAGCTGGGTATCCCTAGAATGGGCGTAATCTATTTCCATGAGCATCAATGTACGTATACGGGTACCGACTGCATACGTACTTATATTGGTAATCGATTCGAACTGTTTTGGATGAAGACTGCAATTGCCACATAACACGAAGACTAGGTGGCCATAGGGAGGTTATTTTGAAATTAAATTCCCTCAAATGGATTCCCTTATTATCGAAGAACATGAGATTTCGCTTTGCTTTCCTTTGGGATTCCGGGAAGTTTATTTGAATTCGAAATGAACCTTTTTCATGGGTTAAGTGTCATCCACAGTCCGCATTCTAAAACATTTTTATCTGCAACCTCTGTACGATATCTACAATTTACTTTTCTCTTTATCCTCTTTACCTAACTTACTGGTCATTTTACTTGTGCATCTTTTAAACATCATCGTTAACCAAATTTTTTGATCGTTTAACATAGATACGATTTAAGCTTTCAGTTTTATATTAAATTAACGTGCCTCTGTGGTGCAATGGAGGCATCCACGCGTGTGTGCATGGGATCAAGTGATGACTTAGTATCGTGAACCGGGTAAAAAGGAGATTTACTACTTATTTTTTAACTTGTGATAAATTGTAGAACCTGCCTAATATCAGAAGTTTTTGATCCCATTGTAATGCCGGTGATTTTCTACACGCTTTTTTTAATGCTTGCGGAAGAAACGTCTTGGCTTTTTTGTAAATTAATTTACATTCCTTAAGCCGCATGTAATTTTCTCTCTTAACACTAAACCTACCGACGTATTATATATACTTATTTCTACCGATGGCGGTCAAATGACCGCTTTTGAAATAAACATTATAGTCTTTTCCAGTTGATTGTAATTAATACAAAATTTAGCATAAACAATAAACACAAAATAATTATCATATAATAATTATAAAACATTTATTTTTCGGGCTCTCAAAAGCGGTCATTTGACCGCTCTGGTAGGTTTAGTGTTAAATAAGCAAATACGATTTATAAGGTGTAAACAATTACTTGTTCAGAAAAATAGATAAAAAGATTTTGTCTAATTTGAAAAATTTGGCGGAACTAGTTACAGTTAAGGCAAAACAACAAAATATCGAATCAGTAATAAAATTAACGACGATTCGCTATTAATATTCAATTTAAAAAGCGCAATTAGTTGTGGAAAGCATTTTTTACGCTCTCAATGGTGGTGGTGATGTTATGGTCATTAAAATATTTATTAAAGATTTTTATGAACTCATACAAATCGCAAATAGATGTATGTTGTTACGGAAATTAAGAAGGCGATTTATTATTCAGGTTTGAACGCCATTGAGTTTCCAATTAACTGACATCATAAAAAGTCGTGTAAAAATTTATTTTTATTAACAAAAAGAAGGCGCTTGGCACTCGTAACTCTAAATATTAGTACGCTCTATCAAAGATTATTTTACCAATTAAAAGTAAATGAGTCAGCCGAGATAATTCGCAACAAAAGTATAGTTGAAGTAGATAGTATATAACAGTCAAACTTATTTAATGTGAGCCATTAAAAAAATGTAATACAACACCGATATATCAACTATACGAGATTCTACGAATAACTAAATACATCCGCATCCGAATAACGCTATTCTCTGCGCAACCATCAACACTTGTGTCAACGCTAGTGTTTTAGAGCCGGGATACACATAACCCAAATAATAAACAAGTGCCAGCGATCAATCAGGAATCGTAATATACTATAATATCGTATTCAAATATAAACGGTATTTTACTTTTTTGCTTAGCAACAAGTTACGTTAGATAATTTTGTGCGTGGCTCTTGTTTGTTTTATGAAGAGCCTACGTTTCAGTATGGCGATAAGTGAAAGAGTTAAATCTAAAAGATACCGATCTCATTCCAACTGGTGGACGACTAGTGACGAAGAGAGGACTTAATCTCCCCAAATATAGTATGCCTCTCAGGCGCAACGCCCTCATTTCCCCTCCCTATATGTAGTTTTGGTTTTAGTATTATTATCGTCCATTCAGTTTCATTTAGTACCTAATGATGTTTCTCGTTTGGTTCTAAAATTCTTGTGTATTCGAACAAAAAAAAAAATTAACAGATGTAAAAAAGGAAGGCCAATGGACGAAATTCACCAGGGTGAATGAAAGATAAACGCTCATTTCATCTCTTTGTTTAGCAACAAGTTGCAAGCTAGATAATCTTGTGCGTGGCTGTTGATTGATTTATGAAAAGTAGGGGAACCGGCTTGGTTGGCTTGGCTCGCACTCGACTTTGCAATCAGCACAGCCATGAGCGAGCCAGAGGTAAATACGTCTGTTGCGCAATGGATTATTATAACATTGTTAACAAATGAAGGCGTTAAACCCTCGGACATTTTTTCTCGATTGAAAGCACAGTTTGGTGATGATACACTATCTCAGATTCGTGTGTAATACGTGGGCCAGAGAATGTAAAGGTGCGCGAGAACGTATCGAAAACGAAAGTCATGATCGACGCCCAAGGACAAGTCGTACAGATGCAAACATCCGTGCCGTTCAAGAGCTTATTCAAGGTAATGGATTAAACACTTCCATAGGCGATACGCACTTCTGATGAGATTTTTCCAACAGTTAAGCGGAGATCACTTTCAATAAGTGATTCGCCTTCGTATTATTCGCCCCAAATCGTGGATAAGAAAGGAATACATCATGATGCGTGCATTTTGAAACAGCAAAATCTCTCATGTAATAAACAAGTGCCAGCGGCCAATCAGGAATCGTAATATATTATTGGCCCAAAATCGTGGGTAAACAAGGAATGTATCATGCATTTTGAAACACATACTAAGTTTTTTTTGTGTAAGAAGATGAAAATTTTGAAAAGATACATCTGGACCGATCTAGATGTAGGGCGGATCTTTACCGGGCACAATCACCTCCGCACAATACATATTTCCATTGTGAGCCGTACTACTTTCTATTTAGTTACTCCATCGGCGGATGGGACGGAGTTCATCTCATATTTCGCTCGCCAAATTCGAAGATACTGTGTGCTGGTTATAATGAGCCATCATCATCACCATCGGCACTACAACCAGGATCCGGTCTTGGCCTTATTTAACAAGTCTCGAGGCTTGTTAAATTTTCCATAATAATTTATTTTTACGGGCAAGGTTATTATCCAATTATTATTAATGAGCCAACGGATTTAAAATTTACTCATCGATCTGGGCGGTCGAAGATGAGTCACAATTTTCCCCTGATGATAGAAAGTAATTTTTAGGGGAATCGACATGTTAACCGTCAACGAAGATGGTCCTTTTTTCTCATCAAATATAGGAAAAAAGTTTTAATCAGTCACAAGATAGTCGTGTCATATTTTCCATTAAAAAAAAGAGTCCTTATATAAACCATCGACCTACACAGTCATTAGAAATTAGAAAGAAAGCCATCGCTAACAGTGTTCCCGCAGAAGTTGTCCGTATATAAGGTAGCATATCGGATCGAATCAGAGCAGTAAGTCGATTTTACCATATCAAAATAGCCGACTATTTGAAACCCCAAGACTCATAGGAACCATCCAGAATGAATGAAGTGTCGCCTCATCACATCTACGTTACCCGGTTTTTTGTCCGTTGTGTTTATAGTTTAAGTCAACGAACATGCAAAAAATTGGGTAGGGGTAGATGTGATGAGGCGACACTGCCATAAAGGAGGAATTCACAAGGAAGACACCGCGCCCGCAAAACGAAAACGTAGACGAGTCGGTGACATCAGGAACTCTCGGAAAGAGAAAAAGAGAGAGAGGGAGAAAAAGAAAGAGTGAGAGGGAGAAAAAGAAAGAGAGAGGGAGAAAAAGAAAAAGAGAGGGATAAAGAGAGAGAGAGAAAAAGAAAAAGAGAAAAAGAGGGGGAGAAAGATAGACAGAAAGAGAAAGAGAGAGAAAGGGGGTAAGAGAAAAAAGGAGAGAAACAGAGAGGAAGAGAAAAAAGGAGAGGTCGGGAGAGAGAGGAAGAGAAAAAAGGAGAACGGGAGAGAGAGAAAGATAAAGAAAAAGAAAGAGAAAGAAAGAGAAAGAGAGAGAGAGAGAAGGAGAGAGAGGGGGGAGAAAGAGAGACAGAGTGAAACAGAAAGAGAGCGAGAGATAAAGAGAGGAGGAGAGGAAAAGAGAGGGGTAGGAAGAGAGAGGAAGAGAGGAAGAGAAAAGAGGAGGGGTAGAGACGGAAAGAAAGGAAGGGAGAGAAAGGCAGGAAGAGAAAAAAAGAGAGGAAGAGAAAAAAGGGGAGGAAGAGAAAAAAGGGGAGGAAGAGAAAAAAAGAGAGGAAGAGAAAAAAGGAGAGGAAGGGAAAAAAGAGAGGAAGGGAAAAAAGAGAGGAAGGGAAAAAAGAGAGGAAGGGAAAAAAGAGAGGAAGGGAAAAAAGAGGGGGGGGGGGGGAAGGAGAGCGAGAGAGAGAGAGTATAAGGTCTCATATGATGAATTGTAGGTTTAGCAAAATGACAATTAATCGACATTCTAAGGTATACTTCACAATTTGTGAAAGAAACAAAGTGTTAAAGACAATTTAAGGGCAACATCATAATTGCCTTATGAAGTAAATAAGTTATTATCTTAGAGCCTTAGGTATTCCATCAACATCCTACACCAGTTGCTCATCTCCCACCATGAAAAATGCGCAGTCGAAATTCCTTCGCATTTGGTTACTTCTGACCGCTGTGTCGGATCAGTTGAATTTCCTCTGTGTTTGTACAATGACTTGATGCATGCTAAATATGTTTGACAGATATCATAGCAACCAAATAAAAAAAAAATATATGGCTCGTTCACAACAAAAGTTCCCTATCGATACATTTGTATCTCGACGCTCATTTCACACCGGTACACCCGGTAATGCGGTACACATTAATGACGCATTTGAGGATGTCGCGGTAAACGAACGCACTATACGACGTTGGTTTGTCGGCAGATTTCAGTCTCGAAAATGAAGCACGTGGGAAGCCGGAAACGTTAGTTGACGACGATTGTTTTTAAGAGCAACGGTGGATGCGGATCGAACGAAATTGGCGCGGGATATTGCACGAAGCATGGGAGTATCCCCAATGGCAATAAGTCGACACCTTTCTCTCATAGGAAAGGTAAAGAAACTAGATAAGTAGGTACCCCATGAACTGAAAAAAAGTAGTTGAGAATAAAAAAAAAAAAAAGTTGTAAGGAAAAAAGTAGTTGAGAATAAAAAAAAAAGTTGTTAGGAAAAAAAGTAGTTGAGAATACAAAAAAAGTAAAATATAAAGAAAAATGTTGAGAATAACAATTCATTTCTTACCCACGGCAGTGGCGAGTTTAATTGAGATTTTGGTTCTATTGTTTCGGGATTCTAACCGTCATAGAGTTGGTTCGAGCCGCATCCTCTTCACTATCACCGTAAAACAATATGCTGATGATATTGATGGTCTATTTTTCGATTCTTTGCTCTGCACTACGGTTGTGTTCGTGTGTGACTGTTAGGGCAGCCATAAACCTCGTTATTAATTAGCAGGATATGTTCAATTCCTTAAATTTCGATCTTCAATGGATTATCCACGGGGAGAAATTGAGAGCTTTGAAAACAGCGAAATACCTCTTATCGTCAATGAACGGCACTTGTATGGTTAAAGTCAAGGAACTATCATTTTATTGGTATTTTTGCTATCTTTGTGGCGTTTCTAACAGATACACACACAATATACAAGCAAATAGTGGAAGAAAATCGAACAAGAAAAAGCATCAGCCGTATACTAAGCAATAACATCGCAATTCCAGATCAGTTGAGTGTACTTGAGTTTAAAATTCGAATTCGTACACGCGGCAGTGGCCTGATGTGTTGAGCATTGGTTACATTTTTAGTGATTCTAACTGTCATAGAGTCAGTTCTAATCACACGTTTTTCAGCATCGTTGCAAACGCTATAATTGGTGACCCCGACGTGATGTGGATACACACAACACACAATCTCCCCTATAGGTAAACAGAACTTTACTACTTGATCACGACTTCCATATAGAGCACAGGCACACTCGTTTGCTCCTACATCCTCTCGCTCGTTCGGTCCACCCTTCGTCGTTCGCACACGAAGTTGATCGTAACAAAGTCACTGAGGAAGGCGTAGTGTGGCGTTTCTAACAGATGCACCCACAATACACAAGCAAATAGTGAAGAACACCGAAAGGAAATCGAATAAGAAAATGCATCAGCCGTATACCAAGCAATTACAGCAATTACAGCAATTCCACATCAGTTGAGTGTACTTGAGTTTATAAATCGAATTCGTACACGCAGCAGTGGCCTGATCTGTTGAGCATTGGTTACATTTTTAGTGATTCTAACCGTCATAGCGTCAGTTCAAATCACACGTTTTCACTATCGTCGCAATACGCGATATCTTGTGTCGAAGGGGATCAGTTATCAAACATGATTGGTCTCAATTAAGGGACGGAATTATTCCGTTACCACTCTTTTGGAACCACCCTCATCATCATCGGCACTACAACCGGGATCCGGTCTTGGCCTTATTCAGCAATTGTCGAGGCTTGTTAAATTTACCATAATAATTTATTTTTACGGGCAAGGTTATTAGCCTTGCGCCGACATTAAACCACCCTAGAAAGTATCAAATCTTTGCAATTAAATCAATTTCACTCATTATTGGGAGAACTAGATATTTGAAATTGCAAAAAGTACAGCCAAATGTATGCGGTTTCCTAAAGAAATACTCCAATTTAAAAAAAAAACGTATATTCGACCTGAACTGGACTTCAATTCCCACATTTGTTTAGACACAATTAAAACAGTATCCATGTTCTATAAGATACTGAAACGACCAATTAAACTCTTCCCGGAACCAGCTGCAGACTATCCTGTCGAGCTATTTGTCATAAGTATTACCACGGCCATTGCTCAAGCGATATTAGTAACTGCGGAGCACCCTTTCTAAATATTTTCCAGAGTCAACCAGTGAATCCGCATCGATCACCATATGTTAAGAACTTGCACCAGACGTAAGAATAAGCAAGGAATCGTTTTTCAGCCGAACCATTCCAATGTGAAATGCTCTGCTTGATCAGATGTTTTCTTGTGTCGTTAAAATCAAGCTCAATTTGCATCGGTACCCTTTTCTTATCCTCTTCCTCCCACTAAATCTTGTGCACGTCTTGACATCCGTTTTATGAGTCCGATCCTATATAATGGAATATTTTTATTAACAACTAAACTGGTCGGCAACAAAAATCCATCCCAAATTATCTTCTAAAGGTTTACACATGCTCATTGAAGAAAACGCATGATCACACAAACCTTGTTTGCTTTAAATGGTCCCGTGTCAAAAATTGCCAGAAAAATCATGAATACTCGTTCCGCTTTAAGATTTTTGCTGAAATCGTTATAACGAAAAAAAGATCTAATAAGTGGCATTTATATCGCCTTGTAATTAGCACTGGAGATGATTTAAATTATTTGAATTTTATGTCTAAACAAATTCTGCAAATGAAGTGAAGGTTGTTCGCAAATAGAATTTCTGTTGAGTCAAATTCAAAAAACAAAATCTACTAGGCCGAAATCTTGGTAATTATTTCAAGTGAGTCATAACCACAAGACTGTATTTCTATGGGAAAGTACCAACTCGATATGTTCACACTGAAAACATTGACGTACTAAAAAACCATGGTATTCTTTAGCGGCTAGAGTTCGCGTTCCATGATTGATGGACCATCTGTTTGCTTCATGAGTCCGCCTGAGTGAACACTTCACAGCAAATATTTATATAATCTCTCCGACATTATTTTACAACCATATGTGTTTGCACAACAAATTGTATGAAGAGTCACAGTTTCATCAGATAATCATGGTGTGTAGAAAAATCACAAGTAGTGTAAACGACGTCCCTATCCCCGGACAAATCCTTGGAATAAAGTGGAGGTTTGCGTAAGCAGAGTCCTCCTCACAAATCACAACTCGTGGTTAGGATACGAAGAACAAAAAAATACGGCTGTAGGGTATACATTATGTGTGGAACATATTTGTTGATTTTGTTGGTCCAAAAGCAGAGGAGATTGTGACTAAAGCGCTGTCTCGCAAACCCTCGACCAACGAATTGTTTTTGCAATTATCAATTATTGCTGGACGATCAAAACTTAAGGCACCAAGAGTGTATGATAATTCAGCAAACATGTATCGTAGTTCCATTCTTCGAACGTCTCCAGGTTCGCGCACAGACAACTTTGCTGTATCTTACCATCCGAGAAGCTGCACAGTGGCTCTTGTTTAACTCAATTAGAGGCAATAAATTTCATTGACGGAATTAAGATTGCTTTTTGGGACTCCTCCGTATGAATGTTGGTATTTATTTCTTTATTTATTTATTTTGATTTTGACTACAAGATGATGTCAGAAAATGGTTATATTTAGCCCTATTCGATGTTTTATTTGTTCCATTGTGTGCAGTGCATCTCCTCGTTGTTAAATCACAAAATATTTAGGTCAGCATTCTCCTTGGAACATCTTTAAGAAACTCATGGGAATCTGTTGCGCAGATGTGAGCTACAGATGGTGTGGTCGGTCGATCTTGGTCCATGATTGAGACATGTTTCATCACTTAGGGCTGTATATGAATTTAAGATAAAAAAAAGGAGAGTTCGATTACTCCGAACGGGTACATTATACAACATCAAGGTTCAAAGGGATTAAGCTTTTCCTTACATTTCGCAAACCATTAAATAGCGGCGACAGAGAATAATGAATATGACTTCTGGGATGATGCGTTTAATTAACTATGACACTCGTATGCTTTTTGATTTTTTATACCGTTAACGGCGACGACGTTGTACGTATTCATTAAGTGCGACTATGGTGAATATGACGATAAGAATTGCAATCGGCTTTATAATGCAGAGGTTGTCCATTTTGGTATATTTTTGGGACTACCAGCGAAATTGAAAACCTGGTTGGGTCTTTATCAAATAACTTAACTGCAGCCGCCAGCTGACAATTGTGGTCAATAGTAACTATTACTAAATGATAAAGGAGCAAAATTTGAATGTTATGTTATACACGAAATTGTTTCCAACATTACTTTTCAAACTATAAATTTACCGTTTCCGACATTTTTTACTCGCGAATTTCTAGAAGCCTTGACTCACTTATCGTGTCTCACTTAGATTTGCGTGGAGAAACAAACACTTTTTAGTAGTTTTTTAAATACGAAATGGGCAGGTTTAAACGTTATTGTTGTAGTACAATCTTCATTTTTACACATCATCTCAATTGTTGTTTAACAACAGTTCACCGCCAGATAATTGTTTATATCTAGTTCCACAATTCTTATTTTTGAATCATCTATACTGACAACAATTTAAAGGAATGAGTGCGCCGCGTCGTTTTGCGGATCCAAGAGTTGAGAATCTCAGAACAAGTAAAATGACAAACTCACTCGGAAAGGATGCCTACAAGTCCTCCAAATATCAATGTCTTGGTCTCTATTTTAGCGCACGGCCGATGGTCCCGTCTACGATTAGAAGTAAGCGACGTGATATTACTTTTTGAAATAATGAATATAGATAATGAGGATAGTATCACAGTCAAATATTCTGACGAAACTACCTTAATAGGAACAATATAGGATACAGATTTCTGGATGTCACGCGACACAATGCTAATCAATGCCTCTCCGTGGAATCGGCCCTGTTCACGAAACAACGCCAACACTGAATTTGTAAAGATATTTTGTAATATTAGATATCACCGCATCATACCATAGACTCCGTAAAATGGTCGACAGAAACGGGTAAACATATTTCGGCAATCAGCTGACCAATCGAGAAAGTTGAAATACGTCGGTTCCCAGTTTGGTCACAACGTTGTTCGATATAGTGAAGAACGCGACTCGACTATATGCCATTAAAAGGTTAGAAACACAGCTTCGATGCATTAGAACATCGCCGCATATTTATGACGATGGTCTTGTGGCGTATCTACCAACGCCACTGCTACCTTTTCAATCTACCTCAAAATCTTCCCTCCTAAAGCCCCATTAATTTCGTCATTTTTGCGTATGCAAGCGCAATAACTTCCCCAAGCATTCTCCCACCGATTTCATTACCTTTCGGTTTTTTTTTTTTTTTTTTTTTTTTTTTTTATTAGACTTCTCTCGGGAGAGGCGAACCTATAGCGTCGAGTGGGCGCCCCGAGATGCCATCAAATAACTGTTGCAGTTCTTTTTGAACAGTTGCAGGTTGTAACGCTCCGGGAACACTCGCGTGGGAAGGCAGTTCCACAGCTTCCCCGCTCTGTAACGGAACGAGTTCTGATACAGGGATGTTCGCGCTGTCGGGAGATGAACCACAAACGGGTGCGATCCGTCGGATTGTCTTGTGGAGCGCATATAGACCGAATTTCGAGGAACAATGCCAAGAATCTCCGAAGAACAGCGCCCGTGATAATATCTGTAGAACAGACAGAGGTCGGCCACGCGCCTTCGATGTGATAGCGACTGTAGTCCCGACGTCAGCGCCGAGTCCCCGATCAGGCGGATCGCTCGTCTTTGTACGCTCTCAAGTAGGTCGAGAGTATGTTTAGGAGCCGAGCTCCAAACTTGAGAGCAATATTCGAGCGCGGGTCTAATTTGAGATTTATATAGGAGAAGAAGTTGGGCCGGAGTAAAATATTTCTTGGCTCTAAAAAGATAACTCAGTTTTCCTGAGGCTGATTCAGAGAGTCAATCTGTCTACATCTCAGCTGGTGCGACGTTGATGCACCAATCGGCCGATCACTCGAAAAGGAGGAAACAAGCGTACTATCATCCGCAAAACTGAACACTTTGTTATCCGTTGCCTCCAACAAATCATTTATGTGGAGCAAGAACAAGGTTGGAGCCAAAATAGAACCCTGGGGCACCCCCGAATTAACAGGATACAGATCCGAACACTCGCCGTCCACAACAACCCGGATCGATCGATTCTCGAGGAAGCTCCTCGTCCAGTCGCAAAGCTGTTGGGAAAGTCCATATGAACGAAGTTTGCTCAGCAATGCCCCGTGCCAGACGCGGTCAAAAGCCCTGGAGACATCCAATGCGACCGCCCTTGACTCACCATGCCGTTCAATCGCAGATGTCCATATATCGGTTATAAGTGTCAAAAGGTCTCCCGTGGACCGCCTGCCACGGAATCCGTATTGACGATCATTCAGAAGACCGTTGCACTCCAAATACTTAACCAACTCTGTATTGATGACTTTTTCCATTACCTTAGATAAAATAGACAGTAATGCTATCGGACGGTAATTTTGTGGGGGACACTTTTTCCCGTCTTTGGGATTGGCTGAACTCGAGCGATTTTCCAGCAGGCAGGAAAGGTCCTCTGTGCATAAGATAAGCGGAAGAGTCTGCCAAGAACCGGCGATAGTTCTGGAGCACAGTTCTTAAGGACTATTGCTGGTATTCCAAATATTTTATGCAAATAGCATCCAATATCAAGCATCTGCCCATCAAGGACATGCACGCAATTAACGCGTTATATAAATTTCCGTAGAATAAATTCGGTACGCCAGTACCGCATACATCAATGCATCTCAGCATTGTTCTAAAAGGAAAACATTTCGGTTGCCATACTAGATAACCGAAGTGGATTATAAAAACAATCAGAATGTCTGCCTGCATTTACTGTCCCACACGTGCGCAACAGATTTTCATGTTGCACCAGTACTCACGGCGGCTTTTATGCAATCTTCAAAGCACCGGCGCAATTCGCGCCTAGCTGCCAAGAGCCGAATTCAATGCCAGTGTAAATACTCACAATGGAATTCGACCCATGACTCCCTAGGATCGCAATACACAATTAACATGGTTGTAAACACAACCATCATTGTGTAATTATCCCAAATGCATCCTAATCCCAAAGATGCTTTTTAATGAATTTTTATTCCCACGGTTCGACCACCCATGAGCTCGCATCACGAGCCAACAAGGTGATCCGCGCACAAAAGTAGTTTAGTGGATCAAATAGTTTTAAAGGAGTCGAGTCTCCTGGAGTGCGCCCAAAAAGTCGAGTTTGATAAGTTGTCGAGGCACACCACGAGTGTCGTAAGCATAGAGTCGCAGTTAGTTTTCCGCGCCAATAGAAATTACTCTTATAACCAGTGAATTTATTGATACAGAGTCTGCGCGGACGAACAATCCTTTTATAAATAGTGACTAACTTATAGAGTGCAGAATTTGCTAATACGGTGGTTTTCGGTGAAGTGTTGCGACGGTCACGAGAAGACAGAGTAAAGGGAGACGATCGTCGTTTGTGTTTATTAACATTTTGAGATCCCTAGAATTAAGTGCCACATTTATTCATGTACAGAGGTCCTCCTCTAAGTGGTAACCAGAGAGACAACTACATGTTAATTAGTGCAAGATCAGCCACACCATTGTGAAAGTGTAATAAAATATTCAAGTGTTAATAAAGGAGCAGATAACCCCAACCTCATCAGCAGCGTGTTTTTTCTTTCTACTGTGGAACAGCGTGCTATCGAACTCGGTTTTACGGGATTCTTTTCGTCGGGTAAGTTAGGACACTCGGTGAACCTTGCCAAGGCCGGCATATAACCAAGTGAAATTCCCACAGTCTCAACTCATTACATAACCCGTGGGTTGCTACGTGAATGCTCTGGTATTAACCAACGATTTCTGCAATACATAACAGCAACATCTAACAGTAGAGAGCTCATCCCGCGGAAGCGGGTGTAATGGGCAAACCCCAAAACTGAAATTGTAACGGCAATTGGTCATATCAGATAACTTGGTGTCTAACTTTTATTTTCATTTAACTTAGTAAGACGTAAATTAATCCTATTTTAGATAGTTTGGCAGAGACTGAAGAAACCGTTGGTCACATTTGAAATGGGTGACTGTCCGATGGCGTCCCTAGGCGATGACGCATTGTCAGCTGGCGACTGACAGGCGTGTGGTGAGTATTCTGGTCGGGGAGTGTACTAGACGGTGAACGTACTAGATTCTCCCCGCCGTATTTAGTTGCGAATCCGAAACACTTGGTGTTTTACTAATACAAACATAAACACCCATCATCAGTATTTATGAACAGTGAAACCCGATACTCTGGCCTCAACCGAGATTCACGATGTTGACTCGGCAATCAACTTAATGTCTACAAAAAGGATTGTCACACAAAATTTTGATGCAAGGACGACATTTGCGTCTCCACACATTTAATTTGGCAAAGGAGGTAAGCTTCTCGAAAATGTCATCATAAAGATACAAGACGACAACATGGCCAGATTATCCCTGAACGGAGTCACACAAGTGCTCGCATATGCGGATTACATCACCATTTCAGGCAATAATCCAGAAACTGAAAAGCAGTGGAATCATCATGCGGCAGATGAGGTGGGTCTAGTTTAATAGTTTAGTGTGGGCAGAATCCTTATTTATTTGGCTTAATTCAAGCTGTATAAACGAGCTTAAAAAAAAAACAAAGAAAAAGAAGACTGGGCAAATGGGGTGGTAGGAGGCTGGAGGGGGGTGAGTGTATGTAGTGTAGTAGTATTTGTGAGTCAGCGTGAGTGAATGGTATAGGTGCGACCTGGTAGGGGGACGGGGCTAGAGAGCGGGAGAGGTGAGGTTGAAGCTGGAGGAAGGGTTGAAAAGGTGTAGGGGGTGGGGCGTAGGCTTGTTGGGGAAACCTAGTTTGAGAGCTGTATAAGAGAGGTAGTATTGGGGGGGGGGGGGGGGGGGGGGGGGGGGGGGGGGGGTTCGGCGTTTGAGAGCGGGAGTGGAGAGGTTGAAGTCAAAGGAGGTGTGGGGAATGAACTGGCTCTTCGTAGTATACGCGTGACGGGTTCGTTAGAGCCCCATAAGAAGTGTGATGGGCGGGCTAGTAAAAGAGACAAGGATTACGTAAGTTACGCGGGTTTGTGTGAAATGTTATGGAGGATAGCAGGCTTGGGTAATTGATTGTGTCTGACAGAAGACGATGGATGACGAGAATGTCTGCATTCTTCAAGTGTTTCAAGATTGCTTAAAAGGAGCCGGCTTGTATATGATGGTAGAATAAGAGGATTTTCCCAGCTTACTCCTCGGAGGACAAACCGCAAGAAATGACGTTGAACGCTCTCAATCCCGCGACTGTGAGACAAATGATACGGGGAGCAGACCTGAATAATTAGAAGAGGACGGACAAAGATTATGTGGAGTGAGTGTGTGACGTGCGGATTTAGGAATTTTTCCGAAAATCGTTTCACAAAGCCAAGGGCTTTGATTAAGTAAGAGATAGGAGCGTGGCCGCGTGTTTCCAGGAGAAGGTAATTGAGTGTCATTTGGCGATATTCAGTTCAAGGCAGTTGTTTTGGCACCAAATCGAAAAGCTGCCAAGATCAGATTGGAGATGTGAGAAGTCTAGGGGGAAGCTGATTGTCTTGAAAAGTTTGGTATCATCCGCGTAAACCGAGATAGAGGAGTCATTGATACTAAGGCCTATGTCGTTAATGGTTAGAATAAATACGAGGGGACCGAGACGATTGCCATGGGAAACCCCTGAAGTTGGAAAAAAAGGATTAGAGAGGGTGGATCTAAATCGCACGCAGCAGGTTCGATTATTAACATAGTATGAAATCCACTTAGTCAGTAGGGGTTCAAAGGCAAGAGAAGACAAGTTAAAGAGAATTAAGTTGTGGGGGATTTTGTCAAAGGCCTTGCTGAAATCGGTAATAATTATCGACTTCATTACAGTTTTTAACAAGACAAAACAAAATATTTAATTACGGCGAGAGCGGCGACGGAGGTGAGGGGGAGAATGTAAGACGCGACCTTGAGCAAGTCGGATAAGAGGGCGATGTGTGGATGGAGAGCATACCGGGCAGGGAACAATGGCGCAGCCGAGGTAGTTAAGTGATGAACTTTCGGGTTCCCACAGGTCAATAAATAGTAATAGAGGAATCCAGCTTTCCATCAACGACATGAACATTATTTAGCTGAAATTAAATTTATAGGATTCTTCGTTTCCTATACCGATCTCCAAATAATGATCGATTACCACAGGTTGTTGAAAATCTATCTTATATCGTCAACTGGATACAAATCAATCATCCAACTAATATATGTAATGTAATTTCTCGGCAACTGTAATGAACATAACCTAACTAACTACTACGTTCGATGAGAACAAAAGAGGTTGGAGGCTGGAGACTACCAATTGTTATGTGAGTTTGGTAGTAGAAAAAACTACCTAAAGGGGGTGGGGAAAGGGTTGGCTCTTCGTAGCTTACGCGAGATGGGTTCGTTAGAGCCATAAGAAGTGTGATGGGCGTACAAGTAGAAGAGACGAGGATTACGCAAGTTACGGGGGTTTGTGTGAAATGTTATAGAAGAGAGCAGGCTTGGCCCATTCATCGAGTCGAACTGAACCCAAACTACTACGTTCGATGCGAATTTTGGAGACTTTGGATCTGTTTTTGTCTTTTGCGCCGAGCACCTATTACGCACAGTTGAAATTACACCTAGGTGAAACTCGGAACTCCGATCAAATCATGCGAGGCCGCATAAATAATGGAGGCTCTAAGCTCATGTCACCAGCACCGGAGAATATGTGGTGAGTTAAATAGGCTGATTTAACAAAGTTATTTTACATCTAATGGCGCAAGGCTAATAACCTTGCCCGGAAAAACAAATTATTATGGATAATTTAACAAGCCTCAGACTTTTCAAATAAGGCCAAGACCGGATCCCGGTTGTAGTGCCGATGATGATGAACATACATCTAAATATTTGGGCAAATGGTTTGTAGCATATTTTTTAGCCGGCTCATATGGTGTGATAAATGGCCAGCTTATAAAGGATTAATGGGTAACCCCTCTATAAAAAACAAAAAAGGTTTGACTTAAAAGAGACTTTAAACCATGTAGCAAAAATGAAACAATTTAGACTTTCGAGGATGCTTTTCATTGCTGTTCTGAAGGGACTGCTCAAAATTTTATATATTTTTCATTTTTGTGGTAAAAAATTAAACTTTTATTTCAAATGCTTAGTAATCATTCAAAATCCCTTATGTATTTCGGTAGCTACGCTCGTGTAGATTAAGACAGTTTTTTAAAACAAAATGCGAATTTGCGATCCCATACCGCAGAGCACCTCAAACGACTTGAAATGGTGCTCAGCCAATGCGTGTCCCATCGATGAAAACAAATGGTAGTCAGAAGGAGCTAAGTCTGGTGAATACGGCGGTTGGGGTAACATTTCCCAGCCGAGAGCTTTTATTGTTTCTTTGACGGGTTTTTCTGTATGACTCGGAGCATTATCATGCAACAAAATTACTTTTCCGTGTCTTGTGGCCCATTCTGGTCGTTTTTCGATCAATACATGGTTCAAATTGATCACTTGTTGTCGGTAGCGTTGCGCATCAACAGTTTCGACAGGTTTTAGAAGTTCATGATACGCCACCCCCCCTTCTGGTCCTACCAAACACAGATCATTGTCTTTTTTCCTAACCGACCAGGCTTTGCAGTCGATGTTGAGGCTTCTCCTGGATGTACCCATGATTTTTTGGGTTTAGGATTTTAAAAATAAATCCATTTTTCATCACCAGTCACAATTTGATGGAAGACTGACTTCCTTTCGTGTCGTAGAAGCAACGTTTCACATGTGGTGTTTCGCTTTTCCATCTGCCTGTCATTCAATTCATGTGGCACCCAGTTTCTACACTTTTGGATCTTTACCATAGCTTTTAAACGGTCAGAAATTGTTTGTTCAGCAACATTTAACATTTGTGCCATTTGCTTTTGACTTAAAGTGTCATCTTGATCCAATATTGCTTGCAATTCGGCGTCTTCAAACTTTTTTGGTGGTCTTCCACGTTCTTCATTTCGCACATCAAAATCATTATCTCTGAACCGCTTAAACCATCTTTTGCATGTTGCTTCCGATAGAGCACGATCACCATAAGCCTCGACAAGCATTCAATGCGACTCCGCAGCACTTTTCTTCAAATGAAAACAAAAAATTAATGCTTTCCGCAAATCATCATTTTCTGGTACAAAATTCGAAATTTTTAACAGGATTAAAAATAATGACTTGATGCATACTAAATATGTTTGACAGATGTCATAGCAACCAAATAAAAAATATATAAGGGCTTGTTCACAATAAACGTTCCCTTATCGATACATTTGTATCTTGACGCTCACTTCAGACCGGTACACCTGGTACATGGATGTTCTGAAAAGTTTCCGAACTTAATGTGAATATAACAGCACTCGTGCATCTTTTGACAGTTACTCGTCAAATTTCAGCCATTTCGAACGCGTAGTTTTTATTTGACAGTCGTTTGAGTGAGTCGATGTGAGTGTTTTTGTGAAAATGGAAAAAATTGAGTATCGACCTGTCATTAAATTTTTGTTTTCGAAAGGCAATCATCATCATCATCGGCACTACAACCGGTAACCGGTCTTGGCCTTATTTAGCAAGTCCTGAAGCTTGTTAAATTTTCCATAATGATTTGTTTTTTCCGGGCAAGGTCATTAGTCTTGCGCCATTTTGAAAGGCAATACACCTACGCAAATCAAAGTTGAGTTGGACTCCGTGTATGGGGACTCTGCACCATAATTTACCACCGTGAAATTTTGAATTAAAACGTGACCGTGAGAGCTTGGTTCAGCAAATGGTGCTAGACGACCGCCGAATTAAAGTGAGAGATATCAGAGGCTCTGAAAATGCCCAAGGAACGTGTTTGTCACATATTAAATCTAGATTTAGGCATGAGAAAGCTGTCCACGCATTGGGTGCCGCGTTTGCTCACGTTACACCAAAAACGTGTTCGAATGAACATTTACAACGATCTGTTGGCGCAATTTAGGCGCAATAAATCCGAGTTTTTGGCGCCGATTTATTACTCTCGATGAAACTTGGATACACCATTATTCGCCCGAAAGAAAAATACAGTCAAAACAGTGGACTGTAAAAGTGGGAATCGGCTCCAAAAAAAAAGCAAAAACTGTTTTTTCGGCTGGGAAAGTGATGGCGTCTGTTTTTTGGGATAGTCATGGAGTTATCTTAATTGATTATCTTCAAAAAAAAAAAAAAACCATTACCGGACCATACTACGTATCATTACTTGACCAACTGAAGGCAGAAATTGCGGAAAAACGGCCCCATTAGCAGAAAACGTAAATCCTGTTTCGCCAAGACAACGCGCCGTCTCACACCTCAGTGGTTGCCATGGCGAAAATCCACGAATTATGGTTTGAACTACTTGACCATCCGCCTTACTAACCAGATCAATCCGAAGCGACTTCTTTTTGCTCTCTAATCTAAAAATCGCTCTCGGAGGACAGAGATTTTCGTCAAATGAGGAGGCTATCACTTTCGTGGACAGTTATTTTGCAGAGAAAAACGCCGAGTACTATTTGGACGGGGTAGAGAGATGGGAGCATCACTGGGAGAAGTGCATAGAGTCACATGGAGACTATGTAGAAAAATAAAAATAAATTTTAAGTAAAAATGTCTTGTATCCTTGTTAGGTCGGAAACCTTTCAGGCCTCCCTCATAGATTTAAAACAAAGAGGGAGATCAAAGAACGATTTTTTAAGTATCTCTATTTTCTTTGTTATTAAATTTATACTAAAAACAATACATTAGGCCGTGATGTAAGAATTTTTTGCGTCTTTTATTTGAGTTATATTTGTTTGCGGTAGTAAAAGGAAAGATAATCGTTTAAATGAACGAAGCCAAACATGAGTTGACATATCTTTTTTTCTTCTGATGAAAATCGAAAAAAAAATTTAATATTGTGTGCAATAAAAATTCTGAAAGAAGTCGACTTAAAACCGAAAGTCACAGCTTTACTCAGTAAAGACGGTTCTGTCATAGTATTTCTACTCCGTCATCCACCCAGCGAAACGAAGTAGTTTTGAAGAATCCCTAAATGTCAACTACAGTGCAAGGGCGTGCTACCCTCAACTTTACATGTACAAATTCTCAAACCGATACATTGAACTCGATATAGAAGTGCTCAACTGTGGGGTGCATTACTGCCAAAGTTTTGAAGGCACACCTGCAACACAAACTACTTACTACATTACATTACAACTTAACAAAAGCAAGAATACCAAAAGAGTACAAAAATATGCTGGAATAGAATGGAAAGATTTCAGTAGGGCCTCTAAACAAATTATAAATTTCAATCGTTCATGACTTTCATATGTTCGTCTAATTCACATCTATCTTTAGTCGTATGGAAAGAGCGGAACACGCAGCAACATATATAGAACCTGTCTAACTGAAGTCTTTTTTAATCACAAACCGCCTTCGTCGACTTAAAAAAGTATATATATATATATATATATATATATATATATATATGTATATTAATCCGAATGTGCCACACTCCACCATCAGTGGTAGCCAGACGTTCCACAAACATTAACGCAATAACATTGAATCCTATAATTTCCTGGATTTGCTGTGCCTCTGCTATTGCCGTTCTTTCTTCTCGTTCTTCTGTTTCCATAAAGCCGCCTACAATTTGAGGCTATTCACTAGATTTTTATTTTTCCTATTCGATCTCTCATTCTTCGCCTGCGAATAGGATCTGTGCCCACCTCGCCCTTTTTTGGTTTTATGTAATCAATGTCACATCGGAAAATAAGCAACCGCTCCCCGAGATCTCCCCAAATGCACTCAGAGAAGCTCATGAAAACAAAGCCATTAAGAGAATTCTCATCAGTCTTCCTTCCACCAGTTTAGTTGCTGTCTCCCAGTTTTCCACTTTTTTTTCCTTTCCTGTTCACAACCCATTCATATTGCGCAGAGTTCGGGAACACCGGGTGGAGGGACTTATATTTTCTCCACTTCCTTTGGTTGAACTTGACTATTGAAATTGCAGACATTAAAGTATATAATACTCCCGGGCCAGTTGTGTGCTCCATTGCTGCGCCCTATGTGTCTGGTGAAATGGTTCGTTCATGTAGGGAGTGGAGCATTATCCGCCTACCCCCAACAGAAAGCCCTTACCATGCATGTTTATAACAAAAGGCCTCCGAATACGGTCACTGCAGAAAATTGCATATTTTATTATAGCACATTGTGGGATTATGATGATTATACTTTGTGCACGTTTGCTCCAAGTATGTGGAGACGTCCTCCCCGGGCATGGTATACCCTTCAAGTCTGGAGACAATTTTTAAGTATAGTTAACAGTGAGAATCTATTTGCAGCTTCATTAGACAAGTTCTCAGATGCGAGCATTGTTCTAAACACTGGGGTGGTATTCTATGAGGAAAGATAATTGAGGACTTCAAAATGTACAGCTCCAAGAATGGGGAAGACAATGACCAACATAAACCTGCAAACTGGTATAGCGTAGGAAATTAAGTCATTAGAATATGGAATGTAGGAGTTCCAGAAAGGTCTGTACTTCTTAGCGTAAATGATAAAACATGATCAACGAATACATATTTCAGTACAGTAACACTACAAGTAAAGGCGTAAGTTCTAAAATCAAATAAAATAAATAAATAAAACGTAAGGTGATTAAGAAATCAATCAATCGCGAACTTATAGAAACATTCAAGGTCTTTACTTATTTAATTGGACTGAACGTGTTACTTGATATCCCTAAGGAGCAAATTCTCTCTCCGCTCACAAAAAATTAAACAAATCATTTAATAATAATTATAAAACCAATAAGTAAATAAAAAGAACTAAAACAAATACAAACAAAAATAAATAATTAAATTAAAGGAAAAAAAAACATCTAGATAAATAAAAACAAAACAATACAAACAAAAACAAATAATTGAATTAAAGAAAAAAAACATCTAGATAAATAAAAAAAAAATACAAATAAAAATAAATAATTAAATTAAAAGAAAAGAAAAAAACATCTAGATAAATAAAAATAAACTAATATTAAAAAAACAAAGAAACAAAAAACAAAATAAAAAGAAAAACAAATAAAAGAAAGATGTATAAAAAAAAATTAATAAACGAGACACCAGTTCTCGGACATCTCAGGAAAAAGACTCAGTAGAGAAACCCCCAAAGAAGGAATCTCGTGAGTCGGAATCCAAGAATAAACGAGTCGTGCTGTTACTGATCACTTGCTTCCGTGGATTGTATTTTTCTTCTCTGACTGGTAGGATGATGTGCTATGGCCTGCGACTTTCTTTTGCAAGTTTTACTAAAAAATATAAGGAAACGTCAAGAGAAGGAAAAGACAAATCAAAAGAAACACGGGATATAGAAAACAAATGGAGTCGAAAACGACTTTTTTAAACTTACTGCAATCGTCAATTGCCTTCTATGCGCTTGATCCCTCCAACTCATGGAGCATTCTTTTTGTTAGCACATCTTTTATGTGCTGGAAGATTTTCAGCTCTCAAACTCTCAAAATGGCTTTTTTACATTCTTGTGCCGTCAGTTCTTTGTAATGGAATTTTTCTAGCTTGTAGCTTAAACTTTTGTATTGAAAATGACTCAAACTTCTTGCGGTTACGTGTTGTGGGTATCGAGATATTACAGCGTTACCGCCTCGGTAGTTGAATTGGTAAGGAAGTTGTGGCATATGATGGTGCAAACGGAGGTTCAGCTGACCACTCTGACTATTATGCGGATCGACACAATACTGTGGGGTAGGTTGTGCACCAAAGCACAACTGCCCGGGTAATATCACCCCAATAGGCTATAAGGTTCGTGAAATGGTTGAGATAAATACTTGACAATTTCTCAGAGCTTGGATGATGGACTCGGGAGCCTCTGGCGCAAGACTAATGACCTTGCCCGGAAAAAACAAATCATTATGGAAAATTTAAAAAGACTCAGGACTTGCTAAATAAGGCCAAGACCGGTTCCCGGCTGTAGTGCCGATGATGATGATGATGGTTCTCAATGAGGAATGAAGCTTTTACTGAAAATGTGAGGCAACACTGTCTCTTACAGGTAGATCATCAATTCTTAACCTTGTTAAATTTATATCCATTTTTTTTAAATGTCCGCCTGGCTTTGGAACCATTCTCTAAAAATGGAGTTATTCCTACCACTACAGTATACGTTTCAGATCTGTGATAGATAGCCCTTCTTGGCTTCTTCTAGGCAGTCACTTAGGTCGCCGACGTTTTATATTAACGACAAACGACACTGATAAGAGTCGTCAAGCATTCTTGACGGCACAAAATTCTATAAGATTATCATGTCACCACTTGATTCTGCACTGCTTCAAACAGATCTCGACAACTTTTCGGTTTGTTGTGGTAAAAACTGCTTGGAGCTTAATTTCGCTAAATGCAAGTCTATAATCTTTTCACGAAAGCGCATACCTCCCCGTCCTCACTTCCTTCATGTCCAACCACCACAATAATCCAATCAATCCGCGACCTTCATCTCTGCATTAGCGACCAAGAATCGAATTCTCGTTTAGTGTAAATACTCACACTAGAACTCGACCCTTGAGTTGCCTTAGATGCCATATACAATTGGCATAGATGTTATACAAACCATCATTGTGTAACCATCTAAATTGCTTCGCAATGACTTGCAGCTGTTGATACAGCTGCAAGCACTTTATCCCGAAATGCTCCTTTGTTTGAATCTCCAAACAATCATCAACTCCGCGCATAGCCGCCGGATTGAATTCAATAGCATCAACAAATGCAAATAAAGAATCCGTTTCTTACAACGAAGATACGATATACAAATTGTATGATGTATCCCAAATGCATTTCACACCTAATGAGTTATAGCTTATTTATTTAGCCGACCCTCATTACAGACCGATGCCTTAGGTCGCTTCTCCCTCTTTTCCCCTCGTTTCAGGTTTCGTTTATCCTTTGCTCAAATGCATCGATAAACACTGTGATCTTACGATCACCCATACACCATGATCTTCTCTATGAGATCCAGTTACCTACCCCAAAGAGAGACTTCAAATTTCTTTTGTAATAGGAAACACACCCTGTTGCAGTTCCGCAACATGTATTATGCATTATACCATTACGGAAAAAACACCATTGGCACTGAATGCTGCCAATGACAACCAGCAGATTCATCGGACTGATAACGAGCCCGTTATCAGTAAAATAACATGAAGGAGAACAAAGAAGTGTGATATATTTTACCACTGTACTGTTCTCTCACAGTTTGTTTTTAATGTTAAAGTTAAAATCTTGTTTTGTATACGGTGCTTTCAGCACCTGTTGTTTTTCTTAACGTTAGTAGATTACACAGTGTGCTAGACAGTTGTTACATTCTGGATGTAATTCTAATCGTTCATAAAAAATGAAGAACAGATTATTGATGTATCGCGCACCTTTCAACGTGTTTTAAATCGTTTTTATTGTGAAAGATTAAATCGTAATAAAGGTTAAATTGTAGTGTTAAAATGTGTTTAATTACTGCCCAATGCGGCAGTCATTTGCTGAGTCAACGCCATGATTTTTATTTTTCTGTCACGTCGAGGAATCTTTCTCGATGCTGAACACACCCTAAATTAAGAGAGCCCGTACCGCCGGCCGAATTTCATTTCCTAGCGAATTGACATCGCTGAGTCGTTTACCATCACTCGACCGAGGCGGTCGGCCCGTCTTCCGTTCCCCGTTTCGCGCACGGGGAACCGTATAACCGGAGTCGAGAGTGTGTCGAGTAATTTTCCAATTCAATTCATGAACAATTAAGAACAAAGTGTGTTAAGTAATTTTCCAATTCAATTCATGAACAATTAAGAATAAAGTGTGTCGAGTAATTTTCCAATAGAATTCATGAACAATTAGAACAAAGTGCGTCGAGTAGTTTTCTAATACAAGTTATGAACAACTAAAACAAAGTGTATCGAGTAATTTTCCAATACAATTAATGAACAATTAGAACAGAGTGTTAAACCAGCAAGGATCCAAAATGTAATCAAATACATCATGTAATACAATTAAAGCCGTCGACAATAAAAACCTTGTACACTAAACAACTTGCTGTGCATTTTATTTCCGTGGTTCAGTGTCCGCTCCATGTTGTATTCAACTGCCGATACCTTCTTCTCCGTGGTGCATGTAGAGAAAGCGATTGATGAGGAAGGAAGTGAATCAGCGCCGTACGCCGGCGCCCCACACTTCATCCCCACACGTCCACTGCTTGAGTGTGGTAGTCAGATGTCGTCCCCCTACCAACAGGCTCACTTTCCCAGAATCAAGAGCATTCCTCTGATCTTACGCCGTTACACCAACCGTCTGAAATTAATTAACCTGAAAACCCTGAAAGAACGCAGATCTTGTTCTATATTCTATTACACACATTCACCGACTTTTCTTTGGCTTCATCGTCTGCGCCAATCTTCTCAACTCTGCTATATTCGACACAACTCCCTACAACATGCGTAATCCTCACCCAATCTACCCTCTCCTGAATTATTTACATGTGAGAGCTGTCAACCACGGATAATAAATTAAATGACCAGATAAAAACAGAGAATTGTTCTTCAGCCGAACTGCGCAATTCCAAATTTGAAGAGTCTCGGACTAATGTGATTCGACACTTCCTTTTCTATCTCTCCCTCACCATTATCAACCGCCGTCCTTAGTTGGATTGCGTATTGGTATATAAAGAGACCACAAACTAAATTTTATGCGAACGTATATAAAACATAGCTGTTGTTGATAGGATGATTAAATAAGTTTTAGGCTCACCGATTCAACCGACTTTTTTTTTGCAATTTACAACAATTAACTATGAGAAAAGCAATCTGTGTAAAGTCAAATGCTCAGGAAGTCGATTCTATGTTACGTAACTTGCCAAATTTTTTCAGAAACCAGCAATAAATTAATTAATTAGATTCTTCAGTTGTGTACACAATCTCTTACCATCATAACCATTAGTGCGGGTAATTAGTAGTAATAAGCTAGATTGTGAAACACGAAATTAACCCCAAAAGATGTTGGTCTAATGTGAGCTGGTTGGTTTTATTTAAGGGCAGGCTAGAAAGAAGGGTGAAGATATTGAATGTGGAAATACGGGGGAGTATACCCCCAAAGGCATAATGACCTGTGCCCCCACACATTTCATTACTATCCCCTTTTCTATTCGTCTTCCAATTTTAAAAAAATTGCAGGTCGGCTACCTTGTTGCTCCCTTTCAGCTCAATATAAACTTTTTTTATTCACACAGAATTGGTACAAGGGGTGTATTCCTCTCCTGTCCAGGAATTATAGGAGAACAATATGTTTTCCACACCCAAAATATTTCTCACTGAAGTAAGCTCTGGAACTCCCGTGTGTACTACTAAAAAGACACGACTTGTTCTTTCATGGATCAACTACTATTAAGCATCTCTCCAATAAACCCGGGAATTAACCCTCCCACTCTGTCAACTCGATTGCCAGAGACATCTAATCCAAGCAAAAGGACTTGAATATAATTACTTCCGAGTGCATGTCAGATTACAGATATTAGCTTTCCAAACAAAGACGTAGAACGTAGGCTCTTGGCGTCTGATTGAATGAAAGTGTGGGAAGGAACTGTATTCAAATCTAATAAATAATATCTCAAGCCTTACCATTGGACAGAGATGGGTAGTAAGCACGGACTTGCTAGCTACAGCAATCGTACCACAAAGGAATCACTAGATAGATTAGCGAAGAATAAGAAGCGAGGAAAAGTCATCAAGATTTTCCTAGACTTCCCTACCATCACATCTGTCTGGGGCTTCATAAAGAGAAATCACCGGCAGAACCTAATTTATTTAACCAATTTGTAAACCGGCATTAAAAACAGAAAGACACATAAGAAATGTAGACAGAGCTAATTGTGAGGGCGGCTTCATTATCGCGCACGTCGTAACAACTGGATCAGATGGTCGTTAGACAGAACGATCATAGGTACTCGTATTGCAGCCTGCGGTCAGGGGCCTGTCATGCGTTTTGTGTTAGACTATTTCTATTTTGGTGAAGTGATAAAATGAACAGCCAACGGCAGAGTAGGTGTAGAAGTTCCTATGAGTACGTGCACCTTTATTGTAGAAGGACACAACCGTCGATAAACATTACCAAGGTTTATTAACACCCTAGAACAACCATGACATTGTGTGGGCGTCAAATAAATGACTTCGATACTGTTCAGATATTGTAAATGGCGCCCTAAACCTAATCAAACCCTAAATAGATTTAAAACGGGATGGCATTGAATTTATTTTGAGAGACAATACCACATTCATGGACATCTTAGCAAACTGGTGACTTTTTAAGAGACGACAACAGTTCTCCATCAAAACTTTAAAGGAATGTTCAAATTGTTATAGCTTTCCTAATCACAGTAGAAAATAAAATAATATTGTTATTATGATTTCCAATTACATTAAATTATAGCTCGGACGAAGAAGAATCGTGATGATGGGTAGTACGAGAGTAGTTTGATAAGTCAGTGACTTTCTGAATTTCCTGCCTTGAAACTTTAATAACTTGCTCCCGTCAACTACCATCTATGAATGGACTACTGGCAATGTTTTAGCAAACTGTACCATTTAGTTTATGTTGGACACCCAATGAAAGCAGACAAGCTCGTGAATTTCAACGAAAATGGAGAAAAGTGAATTTCGTATGCTGATTAAGCATAATCAAGCAAAATCCATAAATTGGGCTACGAACTGCATATTCTCCAGATTTGGCCCCCTGCTACCATTTTCTGTTTCCAAACCTGAAGAAATGGCTGGGTGGTAAGAGATTTGGGACAAGTTAAGAGGTCATCAAAGAAACGAACGCTTATTTTGAGGACGTTGAGAAAATATATTATTTGGAAGGAATACAAAATTGGAATAACGGTGGACCAAATGTATTGAGCTAAAAGCAGACTATATTGAGAAATAATATGCTTATTTTAAAAAAAAAAGAGCCTTTTATTCAAAGAGCCTGACTTATCAAAGTACCCTCCCACATCACATTCGTATTAAATCTCATTCCCTTTTTTTGACCACTTTTATAAACTCATTGCATTTTCGACCATGTTCCAGTTAGAGCCAATATTCTAGATCCCGAACCAGTATCGTCGTAAAATTGATGCGGATTGCTTTTCAGGCATGGCGTTTGAAGGCACTTAGTAAAAGAGTTTTGCATATGCCCAAATGAATGACAATCTGGCGATACACACCAGACAATGGGGTCTAAAATTCCGCTCTTAAGATTGACGCGATTTTAATTTACATTATTTACAAATTTTAAAATGTTCTCACGGAACGACGCCACTTTCGAAGTTTTGTAAAACAGTCTGAACTTTTGTAAGAAAGGTGCGAAATAGGGAAAAGCCAACAACAGGTTATTTTAGGAAAGTTTGTCAAAATCAGTTGGCTTCAGTCACTCGTCCGGAAGAGTTGGTTTTCGTGTTTGCTTTAAGTGATAGCAGTTTGCTACGACGCCACTAGCAATTCAATTTTCAAAAAATTTGTCTATGGTAAAAGAATTTATTAAAAAACTTGACTTGTTAAATAACAACCAGAAGCAAAGCAGTAATTGAATTTTCATTTGATTTTTTTTTTAAATTTATTTTGCTTCTCCCAAGAAAGGCGAACCTATAGCTCTGAGTCAGCGCCCTGAGATCCTATTTTTTCTCTCGACCGGGTCCATCAGGAAAGCTCCTGGGCAAGGATTTCTCTCAACCATTTCACGAAGAATGTAGCTCGTAGTCGGGACCGGTGGAGAGACTTGGATCCCGATTGTAGTGGCGATGATGATTTCACCTGGCGGCTGGGCTTTGGGACCCTACCGGTAATTTTGAAGTCAAAGACACACCACATCTGGAAGGTCGATTGTCGAAAATGACGATAAATTTATGGAAATCGTCGAGTCCGACCGTTGACTGCACAAAAAACCGTTTGAAAGCACTTGAATAAGACTAGATACAAAAACTAGCTCGATGTATGGGTTCCACATAAGTTAACACAAAAAAAAACGTAAGGACCGAATTTTCATCTGCAAGTCGCTGATGAATAGCAACAAAATCGACTCATATCTGAAGCGGATAGTAACTGGTGAAGAATAATAGTGGGTCACTTACGACAGCTTCAGCGCAAAATGATCGTGGTCAAATTGCGGTGAGCCGGCGCAAACGCTCCCCAACACAGAATTGACGGTCAGGAAGGTTTTAGTGGAATTGGCAGGGAATCAGCTACTATGAGCTGCTTTCCTAGGGCCAAACTCTTATTACAGGCATGTACTGTCAACAATTAGACCGTCTGAAGGAAGCAATCGTCAGAAGCGGCCATCGTTGGCCAATAGTAGAGAAATTATGTCCCATGAGGACAACGCTTCTTTTCATCATCATCATCGGCACCACAACCGGGATCCGGTCTTGGCCTTATTTAGCAAGTCCCGAGGGCTTGTTGAATTTTCCATAATAATTTGCTTTTCCGGGCAAGGTTATTAGCGTTGCGCCAACAATGGTTCTTTGATTGGCTTTAAATCCACATTTTAACTAAGATTAAATGTTGAATTCTATTTTATACGTATCATTCTTACATTAACATACCGGCTCTTCGCAAGCACTGTAAATTACACAATATCAATTTTTTGTTTTCTTATGCCTTTCGGCGTCCAAATCAAGGCAACGCCATGACACACATATTGACAGTGACTCGCCCGAATCTCCGGGAGCTTGGTTGTGAGATTCCTATGCATCCACCTCATAATCCGAACCTGGCACTAAGTGATTACCACCTGTTCCCATCTGTGGGCGCTGGTATAAATTCGCTTCAAGAGAAGCTTATAAAAATCGACTGGGTCGGGGTTTTTGCCAATAGGGAGGAGGGTTTCTGTGAGAGAGGTGTAGTGCTCCTAATTCACTACCCTCTTCCAATCCCCCATTATTTCATCATAGTTTATAACCATACCCAATGACCCTACCATTTATCCATAATCCCAATCAGGTACCGCAAGTGAATCATATGCGCGACAAATTAAGCTAAAAATCTATTTGTCACACATTGATTCAATTCCCATTAACCCTAACATCATGAAATGCGTAATTCCAAATGCATTTCATGATTTTACCTTCCGGGAATTTGTTCAAATAAATTCCCATATTCTTCCTGGAACCCTATTCCAAATGAAGCACACACAAAATCTTGCTTGCGCTTCTTGGAATTTGTATGTACAATTTTTACCAAATCTCCGTAGATGCAGAGTATAAAAGGGCGGCACGTTTTGGATTCGAGATCACGCAGCTAATCCGATCAGGTCCTGTATATCTTCAGCCCAAATGGAATGACTTTGGGTTTTCGAAAGGAAACTCCTCAGAAGATGCACCAACCACTCTAGAAGGTTCAATGGTCGCCACTACCCCAACTCTCACCTATACGAAGGCACCTCCATTATCCCTATCGACGAGTACTTGCTACAATTAGCATACCAGTAACTCGAAGGCATTCAAAACAGCGAAAACTTACTTGTACGGGAGTTTGGCGTTCTTGACCCTTCTCTCTTTCGATCTCTTCGGATACGACCACCACAATTTCTTCTTCAGTACGAAACTGAAGAAAGCACCCTTCCCAACAACATTCCGCTCTATAATAGAGGATTCCTGAAGCTATTCCATAGGGTAATACTACAGACATCCTATCTATAAACACGCACGCGCACTACAAGACAGCACAAATCCACACACACACCGACCAGCGCTATAAATATTTTGGGCGGGAGGACACCACTTGACACTGCCGCTTAAGAAAATGCTGCACTGCATGCACTCAGGTCTACCAAGAGAATCTTCGGAGAATGCGGTCACAATTAGAACTCGCATGCCTAAGAGAATGGCAACGAAGGTGGGATTCTTCCACCAAAGGAAGATGGACCCACACCAGGATACCTGATATAGAAACATGGGGGAAAAGAAAACATGGAGAGCTGAATTGCCACTTGACTCAGCTAATATCACGACATGGATGCTTTCGGCTATGCTTGCACAAGTATAAGCATGTGAATCACCCATACTGTATGAGAAGGCAAAATAGAAAATGCGGAACACCTACTCACAGAGTGCGTGAGATTCGAGATCGCACGAACGATTTTGGAGAGACATATGAGACGGACAGTAACTCCGACATGCTGAGTTCAAAGCAGGCATGGTCCGTAGCAAATATTGTTCTATGGGACATGATGCAGCAGTTGCGACGCGACGAGCGGAGTAACAGGTAAACTCCGTCCCGCCCCGCGATGGAATATCTAAAAGAAAGTTCCGCGAGGATCAACGGGAGTATGTGCCTGGCGGGAAGTTGTTTTAGTCGGTAAAAACCCGACATGCCTCTGGATCGGTCCGGAGGTATCTTTTGAAGATTCCCACCTTCCTACCGAAAAAAAAGAGTAGAGAATTCCTGGACCCATCCCATAGGCTCTACTGCAAACACGTCACACACAAGATGGCACAAACATACACACACCGACCAAAGCGAAGATTATCAGACGCCGAAGGCGTGATCTGCGCTTACCACCGCACTCAAGACCTACCGGTCTTGTATGATTGCTTCCCCACCATCCGCCCATCCATGTAGTTAGAGAACATTTGAACTAATCCTGCCCACACTATCCTTTGATAGGGAGAGGCTTGTTAAATTTACAGGCCAATAAATAGTAATAAATAGTAATAGTACTTTGATCACTCTCTTGGCAAGAGAGAGTACAGACAGATTCGCTCACCATGTAGGCCACAACCGGTGAACGAAAGACAGATCGGCACTTGGAGGGGAACCAGTCGCTCCTCATAGGTAGGACTACCATCAAAAACTAACAACAGAGGCATCATACAATTACCTTCGAAATAGCAACAATTTATCGAACAAAACGGTGGATCATCATCATCATCGGCACTATAACCGGGATCCGGTCTTGGCCTTATTTAGCAAGTCTCTCCACCGGTATCGGATTGTTATCCAAGACTTGTTAAATTGTCCATAATAATTTGTTTTTCCGGCCAAGGTTATTAGCCTTATGCCAAACTTTCTCAGGATGTCGCTGCATGCATTGGTTCACTACTTGGTGGGTGCGAAAGTAGCTATCCAGGGGTGTCACGTGGAGAGTGCTTGTCAACTTGGATTGAACAGGGACAAAGATCCTCCTGGCCTTCGCCGGGTTGAAAGCAGAGACTTTACCCCGTATGTTCGCTCCCATCGCCCTAAAACGGTGGATATTTAACCTAAATCAGATCATTCTAACTATGCTGAAAAAGCCTTCAATTTCACGTGGGAATAATGGATTTTTTTTTAACTACACCTACTATTTATGTGGACTCCTCGATAGTATAGTGGTTAGTATACCCGCGGGAGACTGGGTTCGGGGTTCGATTCCCCGTCGGTGAGCCTCTGGCGCAAGACTAATGACCTTGCCCGGAAAAAAACAAATCATTATGGAAAATTTAACAAGCCTCAGGACTTGCTAAATATAAGGCCAAGACCGGTTCCCGGTTGTAGTGCCGATGACGTTTATTTATGTACCGTCTGATCTTGTGGCAAGAATTCGGAGCGCACATCACCGTGATAATCAAAGGAACAGTCAACAATACATTGAGTTTTAATCGGTTTTGACGTGGTTACGGCTCAGTTGGAAAGCCCATACGAAAGCTTCTTGACTGCTTTGCATGTCAAACTTGTAAACCCATGTCTGATCAACTGTTATAATGCGTTATATAAAAGTGTCGGAATTGATTCGTTCTAGCATGTCTTCAACGGCCTTTACGCGATTGAGTTTCTTAAGCAAATTCGGGGAAAATCGAAAAACACATTTGAGATGTACTGGCGTTGTAAACAAATTAAATGACAGATCGCGCTGGAACTTCACGTAAGCACAGAGGACAGTAATGCCAACTTAGCGACAAAAAGAATTTTGACAAGCCCCTTAAGTGGGCTTTTTAAATGATTAGTTCTCGGTACTTTTTTGACAGAACATATCTTTCATCGGCTTCTCCTGTTCCGTCCCCCTCCTTCCACCAATACTATGCTTTGGCAATATAGGTATCGCAGAAGGCCCATTTATTCGCTCATATTATTACAAAACAACAACCAATTACACTAGCTTTGTCAATTATTTTTTACTGAACATCACAAAACAAGGCAGTGTGTTACTTAAAACCATTGCCATCTGGTGCGTACACCCTTCTTTCAGTTATTTCCCTAAAATTCCTCTTCAAAATTATGACTCACTCATTCAGGAATATCGATTTGTATACCATAACCCACCCCACAAAATCTTCCCTTGTTCCTGATCAGAATCCTGCGTATTACCTACCTCTCTACCACTCCAGCATTCATTCAAAAACTCTTCCTCGTCTTCATCACTCCTTTTCCAAAACTCACATAGACTGAAGACGTTCTCTTCAATCTGCACTCAAGCAGAACACATATTTCTCCCCTCAAAACGATTGAGAAACACCATTTACCCCTCAAATGCGTATCTTCTTAGGAATTCTATTATGTATGTCCAAAAATATTCTAATCTCTACTTAGCGGGTGGGGCTTCGTTTAACCTTGACACTGCCACCAAATTGAAACACAAAAAACAAATCCAAATACGAACCATACGTGAAATTATTCAAATGTAGTCGATACAAAAATAGCTTTATTATAAACAAATTTTCGAGGAGAAACAAATAACAATATTCAAAAAAAGCTAAATAAATAAATAACCATAAAGAACTAAATTACAAAAGACAAAATAACTCCGACTAACGTGTGCCGGTCCATTCATTTCCACTCTCACAACCACTAAACAGATTTTTTTATATTTTGCACCTAAATTTGGTGGTGAACCGGCGTCACAGCCCAAACGCTCTTCCTTATTGGACGAGTTTTGTGGCTGCCTGATATCTGAATAATTGCGTGTTTTCGAGAGCTTTTCCTCTCTTATAATAATCCGCCGTCTGTGTTTAGATACTTTTTTGTCTCATTTCTCTTGCAGAAGTAGGCACAATAGACTCGAAAGCAGCAAGAAACCAGCAGAGTAGGCCCAACAATGCTCAACAGATACACACTGTTCAACACCGAAATTTTGTACACAAATTCGACCTTGACAATACAAGGAGTCGTAAAAAAGCTCCCGAAAAGACGCTTAGGCTTGCAGTATCTCGCCCCAAGTAAATTTTACACATAAAAAACGTCAAGTTAGGTCAGGACTTGTGGCAGCGATAAAGCACAATCTAAAAGCAGGTTCGTCTCAAGCCTCATCAACGCACAATCGCACGCTGAGTTGATTTTATCTACACCTTGACCTTGAGTTTCTCACATTTTGTCACTGCAGGGGGATTTAAGGCCTTGTAAGTTGTTGGATACATAGTGAATGTATCTACAGCAGAATGAAGCCTATTCAAAAATAGCCATAAAACATACCTCCATAGTAATCTAAATTAAAATACAAAGTAACCGGAAAGCGTGAAATTGTGTCAAAGCAAAAAAGGAAGGAATAAACACGAAGATATTGTCAGTAAAATAAAAAAAAACCATTCAAGTGTCTTAATTTATTCTGATAACGACCAGAAAACACTGATTTATTTATCATTATATTTATAGCAATTTCCAAACATACAATATAGCTGTTTTTAACGATAAGCGGTGTTGCGTTCTTCATGAACGAGCCAACCAGTGCACCACACATCGCTGCTTTATTGGGTTTTTTTAATCTACTTTGTTTTTAAGATAATTTTGGAACTGAAAATAAAAGCCGGCATCCAGAAGATCGATTGAAAACAGACGTGAAGGACGCTTCTAGAACGTGCTGGAGGAAGCCAAGTGAAAATTCAGCCTTCGACTGTAAAATGAACTGTTTATAGAAGAGATTTTTTTTTTTTCTGAGAAAACCACTGAATTGCTTTTTATATTGAAAGCCTAATTCTGCTTACGAAAGCAGAGGGATTTGTTTGGAAATTAATTCGGGAACTACAAAGTGTTGGCCTGAAGATTTGGAGTTTATTTGAGGTCTTATAATGTGGCGCTCAAATGCTGCCATTAAATAAGAACACTAAGGAAGATGCACTTTTTTAATATAAAAATCCCTCGTTCAAAAAAGGTGTTTGGAAGTAGTGTAGTTAGTTAGTTATGTGTTAAGTATTGTATTATTATGAAAATGAAATGAAGTAGGTCGACATAGCGACCACAAGCATTGCCATATTTTGTATTGTGAAAATTGAGTTTTGTGCGCTATCGGTTAAATTATTTTTTTATCTTCATAAGGATATAGAACGCCAAAGTCATTCTTCCATTCTTGATGGAGTAATATACGACTGGCTCTTGAGCTATGTTTTCAAAATCCAGGTGAGTGCAGTGAAAAGGGTGTCTGAATTGTGATTTCCCTACATTAGTAATTAATGGCTTAACACAACCTTTGCACTGCAAACACACATTGTATATAATTTGTTATCTAGAAAATTGAAATTCCAAGGCAAACAATTTTAGCGGCTATACATTTTAGATGTTGCTTATGGTTGCTATGAGCGAATCGTTTAATAGGGATCCTCATTTTATATTTAAGTTTATAGATAATTAGCCTTAAAATATTATTAAATATAATTTAATATCATAAATAATGGCTACAAAAAACGAATACACTTCACAATACTTCACCAGTAATGCAAAAAATAAAAATCGAATTCTCTCCCTACAAGTTTGTACAACACTTATTTTCAATAAGCGAATAAACGTTAAAATAAAATATACATCTACGAACTTCATGTTTAAGTTTAAATGTTTGGTATTTAGGAAAACATACAAATAAAATAATCATCATCATCATCGGCACTACAGCCGGGAACCGGTCTTGGCCTTATTTAGCAAGTCCTGAGTCTTGTTAAATTTCTTTGTTTTTTCCGGGCAAGGTCTTTAGTCTTGTGCCAGAGGCTCCCCGACGGGGGATCGAACCCCGGTCTCCCGCGTGACAGGCGGGTATACTAACCACTATACTATCGAGGAGCAAATAAAATAATAAAATTAAAAAAAAAAACAATATACACAAATAAATAAATAAAAAAATATTTTGAAGGCGATTTATTTTCAACGAACTGTCAATTGAAACTAAACGAAAAACGTTATAAATAAAATACAATACAGAAACAAAAAAAAAAAAAACGTATACAGCATTAAAACTAAGTGAACAACTTGACGCACACACTGTAAAAACTAAGACATCACCATTAAATTTTTTTTTTTTTTTTTTTTTTTTTTTTTTTATGTATGCTTAATAAGAAGTGAAAAATTTATTGTTCTTCAACTTTCTTTTTTCAAAATAGGTTAAAATAATTAAATAAAAATTCCCGAAGGATAGGTTTGTGGCGGTTTCGCCAAACCCCACGGTTCGCTTTCCTAAAAAAAAAAAAACCCCATAACTTTCATCCAATCTCCTAATTTCACTAATGCTTCACGCATTAAAGAGATCAAATCGGTGATCTAAAAAGGCCCTGGAAAAGAAAACTTATCATTTCATGCATCCCTTCGCATACAATTCTCCGTAAGATTTCTTTCTTAACATTATCAGTCAGAACCCCATTATTACAACCCAACTCCCATTGTTTCCCGCCAATGCAATCGCCTGAAAACATTCCCTTCCCAAGGATAGTTAATGTTTTCCATCCATTACCTGGAAATGCTGCAGAGAATTTTTCCTACATGGGCATTCATACATTATCAATGCATCTCTGCATTAGTGACCCAAAAACCGAATTTCCAATTAGTGTAGATATTCACACTATAGTTCGATCCTGCCGTCGCCATAGATGCCATGCATAATTGACACAGATGGTATACACAACCGTCATTGTGTATCTATCTAAATTACTTTCCGAAGACTTGCAACTATTGATTCAGTTCCAAGCACTTCTCGCGGAAATATTTCTTTGTTTGAATCTTCAAACAATCACCGACGCCACGCTTTGCCGTCGGATTGGATTCAATAGCTTAAACATATGCAAACAAAAGAATCCGATTCTCCCAGTCGGTAGAGAGACGATATACGATCTCTATTGTATAAATTATCACAATACCTTTTAGCATCTAATGAGTGGCTGCTATTTAGACAGCTGACCAAAAGATACCCTAGGTCGTTTCCCCTTTGTTTTTTTTTTCCTCATTGTAGGTTCCGTTTATCCTTGGCTAAACGCATCGATAAACATGGTGATGTGTACAAACACACACATACACCACCGCGTCCCAGAGATCGCCTTCGATTGGTCACTGGTCAAAGGAAATTTCATTTCCCTTTCACCACACCACCAAAAACTCACCCCAAACGATTGAATATCGTTGAGTCGTATTTCATCCGCTGACCACAATGGGAATGCCGCTCCCGCTCTCCACCGGCTGCGGAGATGCGTAAATCTTTGAGTCGAGAGTTAACACCCACTGTTTAAATTCAATAGTGCAAATGTGAATCGAGTAAAAAACAAAAAAGAAATCCATGTAACCAAAAATAATAAAGGAATAATAAAAATCATTTAATATTAACAATAGGTTATAAGTAAAGACCATTGACAATAAAAAATGTTTGTGCATAAATAGCACGCCTGAGTTTCTGTGTTGTGTCCGCTCGGTCGTGAAGGTCAACCATCGTTTTCTTCCCCCTTGCGTTGTGAGCAGTGTCCGCGTGAACAATAGACGATGGGGATGGAAGTGAACCGAATGTCCGTGTTAGGCACAATACTTCCTCCCAACAGGTTCATATGAGCAAAGTTTGAACACTAAAACTTTCATTTCAAAATAAAATTTTTACAGTTCAATTTTTGACGAATCTGTATTATTCGCAAATGATCCACCTCGTTCCGGAAGATCAAAAGGACCGTCCGCAGGAAATGAACGATATATTGTGAACAAAGTGAGAAAGAATGCAGTAGCAAGTGCAGTGAAAATTGTAGAAAACATAACCGAAATTCCTAGAGTTACTGTCAATGCGAACACTATTCGCCGGACCCTACACAGTCATCATCACCACCATCGGGTCTTGTCCTTATTTAGTAAGTCTCTCCGCCGGTTTCCGGTCCATATCCGAGACTTGTTAAATTGTTCATATAATAATGCATTTTTCCGGGCAAGGTTATTAGCCTTGCGCCGACCCTACACAGTAATATGTCAGAATTCTCCGAAAAAAACATACATTTATGAAACAAATAAAAGCAGAGGATTTCTGTATAGACAAAGGACATAAAAAGTGAATTTGACATTCTGGGGAAGTATCCTCTTTAGCGACGAAAGAAAATTTGAGATTTTTGGATCTAACAATATTATGTTTATTATTGGTCTGTAGTGCTCCTCGATAATATAGTGGTTAGTATACCCGCCTGTCACGCGGGAGACCGGGGTTCGATTCCCCGTCGGGAAGCCTCTGGCGCGAGACCTTATGACCTTGCCCGGGAAAAACAAATCATTATGGAAAATTTAACGAGCCTCGGGACTTGCTAAATAAGGCCAAGACCGGTTCCCGGTTGTAGTGCCGTTGAAGATGATGATATGTGGCTTTAACCCTATCGAGACTGGGCTAAAGCATTGGAATAGCAAAAAACAGGTTAGTATATTCATTACTTGAGAAGGGGGATCACTACCCGGTTTCCAAATAAAGTCATCCCCAAAACCGCCTGGGCACAACCTGATGGAGCCACTCGCAACCAAATTGACCACGTGTTGACAGATCGCTGCTACTCCTCGAGCCTGATGACGGTACGAATGTACCGAGGTGCCAACGTCGACTCTGATCACTGTATCACCAGGTCAGCTTCAGGAAAACTGAGCTATCTTTTTAGAGCCAAGAAATATTTTACTCCGGCTCAACTTCTTCTCCTATATAAATCCCAAATTAGACCCGCGCTCGAATATTGCTCTCTTGTTTGGAGCTCGGCTCCTAAACATACCCTCGACCTACTTGAGAGCATACAGAGACGAGAGATCCGCCTGATCGGCGACTCGGCGCTGACGTCGGGACTACAGTTGCTATCACATCGAAGGCGCGTAGCCGACCTCCGTCTGTATTACAGATATTATCACGGGTGCTGTTCTTCGGAGATTCTGGGTATTGTTCCGCGCAATTCGGCTTTTATGCGATCCACAAGACAATCCGAGGGATCGCACCCGTTTGTGGTTCATCTCCCGACGGCGCAAACATCCCTGCATCAGAACTCGTTCCGTTACAGAGCGGGGAAGCTGTGGAACTCCCTTCCCGCGCGAGTGTTCACGTAGCGTTACAACCTGCAACTGTTCAAAAAGAACTGCAACAGTTATTTGATGGCATCTCGGGGCGCCCACTCGGCACTATAGGTTCGCCTCTCGCGAGAGAAGTCTAATAAAAATAAAAATAAAAAATATATATATATCACGACTGTTGGTATAGTTTTCCGAGCGCGGATTCCCTTACCGAGATGTATTCCATTCGCGGGTCAGGTTCGAATCAACACGACTGCCTGACGCAATGAGAACACCAGCAACACTTTTGGTCATATGCTAGAACACGCCCTCGGAAAGCACGACGGAGCGAGGGTAAGTCGTGGGGCCAGAATGCCGGGTGTAGAAGAGAAATGGACACGCCTTAAGAATACTGTCATTAGTACTCCCATCTCTATCTTAGGCATAGTCGTAGAGATCGGAGCGACAGGTTTGTACAAACTAGTGACTGAATGTACCGGGCAATACAGCAGTCTTATAGGATACGGGTACGAGTATGCGAGGAGAAATAGAAAGAGCTCAGAAGATCTGAACAAACAATACACAGACAAAAGAAAAGAACTTGGAAAAAAAATTTAGTCTATGTGATTGAGAAAAGTGAGGTCCACAGCAGGCGCGGAAGGTTCTACCAAATAATCTACAGAATGACGCGGTACACATCACGCTGCACTTACTGCAAGGATAAAGGGAGTAATCTGATCACCGATCCTGAAGGCATTCTGGAGCGATAGGAAGTGCACTTCAATGAATTGCTAAATGGTCAGCTCACAGAAGAGGTGGAAGCTCCACCAATGCAAGATCAAGACCAAATGCTGCCGCCACCAAGCAATGAGGAAGCAGTAAAAGTCATAAGACAGCTCAAATTAAATAAAGCCCCGGAGCTGATGGCATACCCGCTGAGCTGAACAAACAAGGAGGGACAGCGTTACATCACGCAATTCATCAGATCGTGGTGCAGAAGTGGGGCAAGAGGAGATGCCCGAAGATTGGGGTCGTGGAATAATTTGCCCCATATATAAGAAGGGAGATATCACAGTGTGCAGCAACTATAAGGGTATAACATTGCACACATCAGTGCGGCTTCATCCCAGGAAAAGCAGTGATTAATCAGATATTCACCCTTAGGCAGGCGATGGAAAAGTGTCTGGAATTTAAGATTCCATTATACCATATATATAGGTAGAACTATATAATGCCATGAGAGAGTTCGACATTCCAAACAAACTGATACGACTTTGTAGGTTGACCATGACCAACGTAACTCATCATCATCGGCACTGCAATCAGGATCCGGTCTTGGGCTAATTTAGCAAGTGTCGAGGCTTGTTAAATTTTCCATAATAATTTATTTTTACGGGCAAGGTTATTAGTCTTGCGCCGATGACCAAAGTAACTACTCAAGTAAAAATAGCGGGATTGCTGTCCAAACCAATAAACATCTTTAATGGACTCCGACAAGGGGATGATCTGGCTTGCTCCCCGTTCAACCTGGCGTTGGAGAAAGCAATCCGTGACTCTGGTGTCACAACTAGCGGGACTATTATCACCAAGTCCAGCCAGATACTTGCCTACGCAGATGACTTCGACATCATCGGTAGATCCGATTCGGCTGTACAGGAATCCTTCACCCAGAGCGAGCATGCGGCACAAAAACTGGGACTGCACATTAATGAGGGAAAAACTAAGCACATGGTTGCAACTTCTGCGAAGAGCAGACGTAATGTTGGTCAAACTATCAGGGTAGTGGAGCACGAATTTGAAGTAGTGCAATCCTTTAACTACCTTGGGTCAATAGTAGAAGCCGATAACAATATGGAAGAAGAAATACGCGGGCGGCTGTTCAAATACAACAAAGCCTACTATGGTCTATCATCATCATCATCGGCACTACAACCGGGAACCGGTCTTGGCCTTATTTAGCAAGTCCTGAGGCTTGTTAAATTTTCCATAATGATTTATTTTGTCTGGGCAAGGTCATTAGTCTTGCGCCAGGGGCTCCCCGACGGGGAATCGAACCCCGGTCTCCGGGGTGACAGGCGGGTATACTAACCACTATACTATCGAGGAGCACACTATGGTCTATCAAGGCTCTTTAAATCCCGAAATTTATCCAAAACATCCAAGCTGCTACTGTACAAGACTGCGGTCTTACCAGTATTTATATATGGATCCGAGACCTGGGTGCTCAATAAAAGACACTCTGAAGTTTTAGCCGCGTTCTAGAGGAAGGTCTTAAAGAGAATTGTTGGTCCCATATGTGAGGGGGGACGATTCCGGAGACGCTACAACCATGAGTTGTACGCGATCTACCTTGAAGCTAATGTTGTAAGAAAAATCGAGTTCGGTAGACTCCGGTGGGTGGGACACCTAGCTCGAATGAGCGAGGAGAACCTGCCCGGAAAGTCATTTGTGGCGGGATGTATGGAAGGTGACAGCGCGGCAAACCTTGTCTGCGATGCAGGGATGGCGTAAACCAGGACGCCAAGAGCCCAGGAGTGCCAAACTGGATGACATTGGCTCGAAATCGGGATCGGTGGAGAGACTTGCTAAATAAGGCCAAGACCGGATTTCGGTTGTGGTGCCGATGATGATATTGTCGTCGCTAGAGAGTTGTTTATAAAAAAATCATTTTTACGTTTTAAGCCTAAATACTTATAATCATTTGAATGAAAAAAATTTGTTATTGTAAGTAATGAATACGCTTTATAAAATAGTTTAGTGAAACCGCGTTTGATATTTAATTATTTCTTCCGAGGTAGGGTCGTTTTGACATCCTTAAATGGTGAGGTGGTCCGACGCTTTAAAAAGTACCTAAAAGTGCTGAACAAAAAAAGGGAAAAAATGCATGTTGCGTCATTAACTATCCTTGTATAAGGACCAATCGCTATACCATATTAATGATTTTTTAATTTATTTAAACAATAGAAGTAAGTAAACAAATAAAAACATGCAGAATGTATCATTTTGTTAAAAAAATCATAACTTTGTACCAGATAAATATATTTTTTTGTTTAATTTTCAACCGGAAATTGAAGCTTAAGAATAGTACTTTTAAGAAAATAATTGCAAATATATATTAAAAAGAAAGCTTACTTTCGAAGCATCAAAATCGCGTTTTTTCAAGATACATAAAAAAGGTAATATTTACAATAAAATAGACAAAATATAATTTTTTCTTATGAATTTTATATATAAAAATGACGTGGTGAGTATTCATTATACAAAAAAGAAGGAATGTGAAAATAAAAAAAGTATGGCAACGCCAAGATACAATTACAGAACGCAATCGCTACATAAGTCAGTGTCTGTGTGATATCTATTTAACCCTTCTAAGGTAGGGCCGTTGGGGCATCAATAAATGGTCGTCCGACGCTTAAACAAAAAGCATGTTGCTTCATTAACATTAACTATCCTTGTATATTTCATCATTTATTTAAATAATAGAAATAAATAAGTAAATATCTCGCCCACCTTTCGAAAAGCCACGAGTGACCCGAGCCTACCATTTAGTTAAGTAACAACCAATTTAACTTCCCAAAGAAGTCGTTCAGACCTTCCCAGTTGGCTTTCTCATAGAACCATACTGTTCTTTTGGGAGTTTTCTCGTTAGCGTTGCTGTTGGTTAGAGGAAATTTAGCTGACACAACACAGTGGTCTGAAGCGCCCAAGAGCGAAGAAACTTCAATTGTGTATTTTTCTGGGTGGGAGGTGAGAATTTTTTATTTTAATTTCAATAATTTTTACGTATAATAGATGTTGTTGAAGTTGAGTCCTCGAAAAAGATGCTGCAAATCCGAAAGAAACAAAAAATGTTTATAAAGAGAAAATCTTCACATCGGAATCTACTACAAAAAAAGATCGGTTTTACTCCTTCAAAATATGACAAATGTATGTGTGGGTATTGTTTAGTCGATGCGCCGGCACGGACGCTGAGTTAACTAAACCTCCACTGATTGTCACTAATAAAACGCACAACAATGATCGGTTCTGTTGAATCCTTTATTTTTATTTCTCCTTAATACGATTTACACAATCTTAGGTCAGCTGTACAAATTATTGTAAACAAGGGAAGATACTGCCGAAGGCAGAAATGGATTTGTCTGTGATGTTGAGTCAACAGAAAATTTGTTCACGATGGCAAGAGCTAGAATAGAGATTTGTTTGCTTTAGAAAAACGGATCGTGGGATACGGCCGTTGATATGATTGTTTTGATAACAATGGTTATCGGTTTAGGCGATCGATCATGGGAAATTTGCACGGCTTGTCTTTTGGACCAATGGATTGTTGGAACAAGCAAACACAGGAGGATTGCTGTGTTTGATGAACATGTTGCCAACCAGAGGGACCGATCGAGTTCTTAAATGATTCGTAAAGATGAATCGGAATGGTTTTGGATGACTCGGTATCGCTTGATGCCATGGCAAGATGGTGATCTTGCCGTGGATTTATATTTCAGGTTAGAAATGATAAAGGAGAGCTTTGAACTGCTCTTATGTAGGTAAGAGGCTATGATCGGTGATGTATTGCAGGTTGGGAAAGGGGAGTTGGGTTAGGACGATGGGTGGTTCTTCGGGCGAGCCTTAAAGAACCCCCACATGTGTATTACAAAGTTGCAAAGGGCAAAATCACATTGTTTACTGTCTATGCGAATGATCTATTGGTGGCAACGAACGATCCAAGAGAGGTTGGTGTGCTGAAGCACCGACTGACTGATAGTTTCGATTAAGGGACCTAGAACAACCTGAACTGTGGACTTAAGGATTGCAAACCACACCGATTACCGATGGCGAGGAACTTGAGCTTGGAACGGGAACCATCAAACGAAGGAGTGTGAAAAAGTGCTGGGATTGTGTATAAGACATCACATGTTCTATACGCATTTGCTGATGCCAGTTGGGCATGTGATTACAACGACTGGAAGTCCCAAAACGGATATGCTTTTTTCTACAGAGGAGAAATGGTTCTCTGGGGCTTGAAGAAACAGAGGATTGTGACCACATCAAGCAAAAAAGCGGAATACGTAAATCCCAGCTCTGTTGCATAGCAAACTGCATTTTTACGGAACTTGCCAGAAGAACTTGGACTACATCAAGGACCAGTGACAATTGGTCCCGACAACCGCAGCGCATAGGCGATTGCAAGTGATTTGGGGGCGCAAGGACGAACTAAACATCTTGATATCAGGTATCATCTCGTCCAGGAGGCGTTTGGAGATGCGACAATCAAGTTGGAATTTATTACTGCAGAAGGAACGCCTGCGAACGCTTTAACAATGGGATTGTGGTTTTGGACTAAATCAAATCAGCAGATTATGCAATCGAGAAATGGTGGTGGGTGTGTAATGTGTACACTACTTTATCGTCTCTGGACAGATTTAGTTCCAACAATCTTTCTTTTGGCATCCATTCGACGATAGGATAGCACTGCCAGTTAGCTGTCAGATCTACTTCACTTCCTTGATCTACTTTACTTTATTTTTTTTTGTCTACTGATAACTATACATGTGTTCTTCTGCTGTTCAATAAAGAAACTTTCAATCTAAATGCAATCTCTTTTTTTCAAACGTATCTCAACAATAAGTTCTCGCAATTTCCAACAGATGGCGCTGCCCATATCAAGTCCAGCTGATCTTACAAGATCATTAGGAGTAGGTCGCACAGCAGTTTTGAAAGTATTCAAAAACAAAACACAGTGGAAGCCGTACGAGTTGAAGCCAGCGGGAGCTTAATCACGCCAGTTAGGAATTATTCAATGTTGTAATACTTAATTTGAGGACGACACTAGCAGTTGTTTTCTGATAGAAGAAACTGGCTTAAAATTGGAAATTAAATTTCTTTTTTCCATAGTACTCACACACATGTTGGCGTCCACATCATCACTTGGACTTGGATAGAGGTCATACGATAAGGGTCCTTTCGGATTTTGAACCTTTTACTACGTTTCTCTTTGGAACGAAATTTGGCTATGTGATTTATGACCCCCGATAGGGTTTATTTTTTTCGCCTGCAATATTTTATTTCGAACAATGTGGCAAAGATTCACTGTATGTTTCTGGAGAAGGATAAAGTAGAGGTCACGTATCAGAATATATGAACAGCCTTGTAATTACTGCGATCTCTATTGGTAAATTTTCGAGGAAGGAAATCTAACTGGTTCAGCATTAAAACAATTGATTCCTATTTGCGTTCGCTCGATTGATTCCTAATTGCGTGCCCATCGCCAAGAGTTTTCTGGTGGACGGGCATCTGGCAGTAACTTGTTTGCCCACGTCTCTGGATCAACAGAAACTTGAAATGGTCTTTGTGTCTTGAGATTGCCGTGCAGATATAAGATATTGTAGCGAGCTTAGGATTCGCTGGATTAATTATTTTTAATAAATAAGAGCCGTTAAATTGATTTTGAATTAATATAACACTTTATTACTCCGTTAATCACAACCGTTACTTTTACCGTACACAACGATTTCTTGACTTATCGCTTCCGTACTTATCGCGTCTTTTACTGTTACTTATCGCTTGCTTCACATTCATACTTATTACTTCTTACTTCACTGCCTATCGCTTGCTTCACTTTTTACTTCTTACTTGTCTCCATGATCTGTGTGCGACGTATTTATACCATTTCTCATTCTGATTCGGCGTTTCGTTTCCCTCCGTTCCATAGCTTTGAATGTTCTACTGTTCCTAGTCTCCAGTTTTCCAGTACTTTCTACAATATTCTAGTACTTTGTTTCGGACTTTCTCGAATATTCTAGTACTGATTGCCATATGCGTCACAATATGATCCCTTTAATGGGCAAAGAGTTTAGTGATTTTCGGAGCTTGTAGAAAGGTCACGGAACCGCCATAACATCAATTTTGCTTTCCTCAGAATGGTCAAAAGAAGCCCTTTTTGGACGACCCTTTTGCATAAATGTAGGATCGTCAATTCTGAATGGTATACAACACAATGGTTTGTCGGAAGTCTTCGATGGTATAAAAAAAACAAACAAGTTTCGTCAGATCAATCTTCATCAAAACAATTCGAGCTTTCACGCATTTGGTCTAACAATAAAGTATTCAAACACCCTACAAATTGAATTAATGGGTCATATACTGCAGTTTTGATTTGGCACCCAATCATTCTTTTTATTCCTCAGCATTGGGAATCAATTATACAGGCGATTTTCGTCAACAGAAAAATCCATTGATATGTTCAAAAATCACCTTTTGGGGTTTTCTCAAGCAGAAGGGGGAACACATCAAATCATAAAGGAGAATATTTTGGAAATCAATTAAGTCATCATCATCGGCACTACAACCGGGATCTGGTCTTGGCCTTATTTCACAAGTATGAGGCTTGTTAAATGTTCCATAATAATTTGTTTTTCCGGGCAAGGTTATTAGCCTTGCGCCAAATAAAGTCATTAACAATGGCAAATTTATGTATTTTTATGTATGTGGTTATCACGATCGCTGCTTAAGTGAACTTCGTGAATACCCCCCCATTTTCTGCGGCTAAGTTTACAATGAAATATAACTTTAGTTTTACAAATAAACTCGAATATACTTCAGTCAAATCACACGAAAGCTCTGCCCGATCGTGTATTTCGTCGACATTGCAATACCGAAGAGCATTCAAGACCAATAAACAGAAATTTTTTCCTTAACGTCTCCCTTTTCTCCCACTCGCACTGTTTTGAATTTATAAGCTATATCGTATAACGACCAACTGTAGACGCGGATGTTTCAATTCGCCGCTTATACCGCAGGTTACTACGTTAATGCTCTGGTATACGGCTCTGAAGATTTCTTTTGGTGCTGTGTGCTCCATTATAGTTGCCTATGCATGTCAGTCTATTGGAATCACCACAAAATCACCGGGATCATAAATAAAATCAATCAAAAAACACTTTCAAAGCTACTAAAATAATTTTCAATCTATGAACTCCTTAAACTAGTTCAAAACTAAATAATTCGACTCAAAGCTCTTAGTGTGCCTAGTGCATAAGCGATAACCAGTTGAATCTTCTCAACCGTAAAACCAGCCTATGTGGCTGTATAGACAGTTTTCCAATGAGAAACGATTTACCCGGCTATGAACTCCACACAAGAGCTCCCTCTTTTACCAGACATGTCCATCATCACCCAAAACGATTTTTGTGAAGTCCCGCTAAAGTTTAATTTTCTTTATGTTGGCGGCTGAAGACACTTCGAGCCTCCCTTTAATTTCGAATATTTCAACAGCCACACTGTTTAAAAAATTCGTTACTTTACATAATGGGTGTTTATGTTATACGTTGAACAATGTGCCAACATAAACATAGTGTGTGCCCACATTCAATGGTCTCGATTATAAAAAAATTGTTAATGAATGGAAATTGAAGGTAAAATTTTCATTTTTATTCGATAGTCATTTTCAAGTCATTTTCCTTACACTTGATTTGTTTGTTTTTTTATTATTTCTTCTTTAGTTTGCTTAGTAGCACAAAAACACAGATTTGATTTTGATATTTCCGCTAGACATCCTCCGCCACCATCTGTTGATATTAATTAAACACTTATACTCCATGAATTATTTCACTTTAAATAAAAAATAAATTTTATTATGAACCGAAAAACTAAAAAGCAGATATCGTGAATATGAATGACGTGTTATTAAAATGGTGGCGTTTTAGGGTACTCAAAAACATGCTGAATAACCTTATTTCAATTTTATTGGTTACATAAATTAACTTGAATGGCATTTAAATATTTTGGAAATTATACATTTTATGGAGGGGAAAAAAAACAATTTGCACTAATTGAATCACTTTGTCGCTAAAAGATGGAATTTGAAAGCATTCTAAGAAAGAAGCAAATTTATTAACACAAAAAATTCGGGTATTCCGTATAACGCATATAACAGCAGTGTGTCATCGCATCTTGATGGGGCAAAAAGTCGCCGGGGTGTATTTTTTTATATTTATATGGGACAAGGATATTTTTTCTTATATTTTCGATAGCGTTTGTAATATGTCATTTTTTGTACACGAACGCGCGTACAAAGAGGATTTTGTGATACCTTTAAACGTAGTGTGCGAACGGAAGAAGAAGTAATGGATAAAGGAAGGGGGCGGAGTGCATCTGTACGAAGTCTTCGCAGGTGCGAATTATCAATTAGAATATGCGTGGTGCGAAAACGATTTATGGTTAATGGAATAACCTTCAGACGGACAAGAACGACAACCTTAAACGGATGTAGTACATGGTTATAACAAAGCACTCACAAGTTATTTGATTGTTGTACCGCTGGGTGTATTTAAAATAGCTTATATCTTTATATGTTCCAGATCGATTTTGTTTGTCATTTAACAACCAAAAAGGGAGTCAATATTAATTGTTAATTGCAACAATGTATTAATATTATTAAAGTATTTTATTATAATAATTGTTCAATTGTGAATACGCAGACAAAATCAATTGACTCTTTTGGTGTATATCATGGGCCAAAATAACAAGTCAATCATTCAAAGGTTTAATGAAAAATTTTGATAATTTGCATACACTGGCAAATAAAGTAAAGACCGGGTGACAATTAATTAACGCCTACGTACACCAGAAAATATTGATGCAATGAGAAGCAGAGCTTTGCTGAATTTCTGGGTACTTTTCATCGACGCCATCTACGAAAGTTAAGAATGTCTGCCATTATGTTTACTGAAAATTCGAAAAGAAGATATCCATTTTCACGCGAATAAACATCAAAACCAAATATATACATGAGAACATTGCGGAGATAGCTTTAAATGGCTTCCAAGTAAATATTGTTGAATAAATAAGGACGACAAATAGGAGTAATTGTACGTTCATTAACATCTTGTACCTTTTGAACCTTGCCTCTAGGTTTTCAATGCCGAACCCATAGATCACATTATAGAAACAACAAAGTAAAAGCGGGAACAAGAGAATACACCAGTGTCGTTATTTTCGCCTCTTGTTGCAAATAGAAAACAAATACAATCTGTCTCTTAACGTCAAATGTAATGCGTACCTTTCAAAATGATCCAAAGAATTGAAAACTATTTGTGCTGATAATTATCACACAGATGCATTTACAAATTCTACAAAAGGCTTTCAAATATTTAGATCGCTAACATAACAAGGATATTTTTTGTTAATACTGCAAAACAGGTCTGGAGAAGAACAATTCCGAGAAAAGGGTGACTTAATATGTTTCGACAGATGGCTGAAGATCTTGTTATATAAGATATTCTACAAATACAATGATGCAAACTCCGGTTGTTTAATTACGAGCAAAAAAAACAATCTAAAAGGCGAAAAAGATCTAAAACAAGGAACAACAATTTGTAACCGCAATAAGAGCGGCTACGAAAAAAAATTGGACACCTGCAGTTGCTCTCATAAATTTCTAAGACGACCGATGTCTAATTTGGTAAGAACTGCCAGAAAAACGGCGACTAGAGAGTACTATAAGCAAAACAAATTAAATTGGATCGATATTACGTAACTTGACATTACACACATTACTACAAAAATTTGAATACTGAATTGCAATCATTTAATTTAAAGGAGTGACTAGTTGTTATATATTCTTCCACTTCTGACATTGTCTAAATTTGGTTGGATTTAAAATACGACTGTATAATAACATTATTTATTTAAGTGCTAGTTGTTTATAATATATTGTAGAATTCACAATTAAATGAATACAATGCAAAGGTGACTTTACTGGATGTGGTGCTATTTCGAATACGGGGTTAGATAATCGTAATAAACATGTTCAACGTAACTTAATTTACAACGTTTTAACACTAGCGTACAAGCGCCTCTTGCACGCGTGGTCTACCATGGTAACCATTTCAAAATGTCAAACAATTTTTTTTTTAGATAATTTATAAATAAAGTCAATAATTAAATGATAAATTCATTTATTACGTTTAGCATTTATAAATTTTAATTAATTCGTATTAAGTAGGAAGATTGGAATATAAATACGAGGGTGGGCTGAAAAGTTTCCGACCTCAACGTGAAGATGGCAGCACTGTCAATAAAAGCTAGTGAATGCAGTTGACAGTTACTCACCAGCTACTTTTGACAGTTACTCACCAAAATTTTAGCCAATTTGGACGCGTAGTTTTTATTTGACAGTCGTTTGAATGCGTCGATGTGTGTTTTTGTGAAAATGAACAAAATTGAGTATCGAGCTGTCATACAATTTTTGTTTTTGAAAGGCAATACGCCTACGCAAATCTCTACACCTTCATTTCATCTCCACACCATCATTTCATCATCATCATCGGCACCACAACCGGGATCCGGTCTTGGCCTATTTAGTAAGTTTCGAGGCTTGTTACATTTTGCATAATAATTTATTTTTACGGGCACGATTATTAGCCTTGCGCCACCTACACCATCATTTACCACAGTGAAATTTTGGGCAGCTGAAGCTAAACGTAGCCGTGAGAGTTTGCGAGACGATGAGCGTTCGTGTTGCGGATTCGCACTAGATGCAACCAGCGAATTCGCTATTGAATGCAGCCATTCCCAATCAAAAATAACAAATGTCAGCAAACAGCTGACAGACAACTTTGGTGTTGGTTGTCAAGCAATTCTTTGGATTGTTTTCTCTTTCTCATTAGCTGTTGGCGACCACGGTTAACAAATTAATAATCAATGAACATCTACATAATCAACGTGAATAAACCGAATATTTAAGTACAATTAAAAAGGAGAGTTATTATTGGAGTCAGCTGAATTATTCTTGGGGTCCTGCTGACATCATTTCTCTGGCACACAGGTACTCGTTTTCAATTAAATACCATTAAAAACAATTGTTTCAGTCAGCGGCAACCACCATCGTTGCCCGCTATGAGAGCAGAGCAGTGTTCCTGATGCCAGTTTTTTGGCCCACCAGCACGATACCTTTGCTGGTGGACAATTATTAAAAGCAAAGATTTTGGTCCGAAAAAGTGCTGTCAAATCATCTCCGACGCCCCCATCTGGTCGTCGGAGTCCCAACTACGTGTGGGGCGCTCGATTGCCAACACAGTTCGGGACGTCCAAAAACTGCAACAACTGACGATAACATCGCTGAAGTTCAGCAAATGGTGCTAGACCACCGCCGAATTATAGCGAGAGAGATAGCAGGCCATGGAAATGTCCAAAGAACGTGTTTGTCACATATTAAATCAAGATTTAGGCATGAGAAAGCTGTCGGCGCGTTGGGTGCCGCGTTTGCTCACGTTAGACCAAAAACGTGTTCAAATGAACATTTCCAACACTCTGTTGGCGCAATTTAGGCGCAATAAAACCGAGTTTTTGGCGCCGATTAATTACTGTCGATGAAATTTGAATACACCATTATACGCCCAAAACAAAAATACAGTCAAAACAGTGAACTGCAAAGGGGGAATCGGCTCCAAAAAAAAGCAACAACCTTTCTTCGGCTGGGAAATTGATGGCGACTGTTTTTTGGAACAGTCCTGGAGTTATCTTAATTGATTATCTTCAAAAAGGAAAAACCATTACAGGGGCATACTACGTATCATGACTTGACGAACTGAAGGTAGAAATTGCGGAAAAACGGACTAAACCGGACTCATCTTTGGTCGCTCGTCAAAAATTATTGGGCTTTGGTTGGGAATGTCACATCTATCATAGCCCTGACCTTGTGCCAAGAATTATCTATTATTTCCATCTTTGCAAAACTCCCTGAATAGCAAAACTTTCAAAGATGACGGTTCATGTTTTGGCCAGTAAAACCCAGAAATTTTATGTGCGTGAAGTCATGAAGCTTACAGAAAGAAGATCAACGACCAAAACAGAAAATATATCAATGATTAAAGTTCATTCGTTGCATAAAATAATGATGTTTTATTTGTATGAAAAAATCAGCAATTACCCAATATAATATTCCGGGCTTATTTTGTCCTTGTATGTCCGTATAACTTATTTTCATGTTCATTACAAATAAATTGCTTAACCCTTCCAAGGGTGACATCCTTAAATGGTAGGATCATCCGAGGCTTAAAAAAAATTCATGTTCCTTCATTAACTATCCTTGTATAAAGACCAATCGCTATGTTAATGATTTTTAAATTTATTTAAACAGTAGAAGTAAATAAGTAAATGACTCCCCCACCATTGCTTAAAGACGACATGTGAAACGTTTGCTGAGAAACTGTTGGAAAAATGTACTTAAAAGACCTTGCCATTGCGCTAAATCTATAGGTGACTACTAGACTGACATCACAATCCATTTATAACGTTAAAAACCATGTATTCGATTACTGATATTTAAATAAAATTTTATTTCATATAAACGTTATTAAGAAACAACATCAACTTGGAGCATAAAGCACACTCCCTATTAGTCATATTTTTAGATTAGTGTTACATTTACTGCATGGGCTGAAAAATCCCGGGGTTTTCCAATAGGCGGCACCACTAAAAAATGAACATGACCCATTTCGAGAGGCTCATCTGTCAATAGTTTAAATATGAAATTTCATGACATTTCACCATTCGTTTCGAAACTACAGTCGCCTTCGTAAAAAAAAAATGGAAAAACAGGAATATCGCATCTTGATCAAACATTGTGTTATGATGGCAAAAACTTCTGAACAATCATTGCAATGGTTGCAGAAATTTGTGTTTTTGATAGAACTGAGTCGCCACAAATTTTAACCAACATTTTCAACGATTTCGTACAAGAAATTCTGTTGGAAACACAAACTTGTAGGCAAACTCTTTGCTCAACCAAATTTCCCATTATACAAACATACTTGGGGTGCTCCTCATGTGCTCCTTGGAGAACAACAGTTTATCGGTCATTTAGTGAATTTAGAATAGGTCGTACAAGCACCGAAGACGCACCTCGTTCGCGAATGTCAAAAGAGGCTACGAATGCGGAAATCGTAAAGCAAGTGCATCTAATCGTTTTGAGCGATCGTAGAGTGAAGTTGCACGAGTTAGCTGAGGGCGTGGGCATCTCAAAAGGCCGGCCGGATTCATTTTACACGATCTTTTGGAGATGAAAAAGCTATTGGCGGGACGGCTGCCGCGTTTGCCGACCGTTCACCAAAAACAGCAGTGCGTTGATGAATCAACGGCCGAGTTAGCGTTGATGCAATGCAATCGAGCGAACTTTTTTCAATGATTTGTGACGATGGGTGACACATGGGCCATTACCATATGGCTTAGTCCAACAGGCAGTCTGCAGAGTTGAAAACCCCCGAAAGTCGACCAAAGCGGCCAAAAGACCAACGCTGGGTCGAAAAGGTTACCGCTTCGGTTTTTTTGGGATGCGCATGGCATAATCTTCATCGATTATCTGCAGAACGACAATATAAAGAATAAAGGGCCCTATATGGCGAAGAAAACAGTTCTATACTATCACGATAACCCACCGTCACACACATCCTTGAAAACTATGGCCAAATTTTACCAATTTCGATTTGAATTGGTTGTTCACCCACCGTATTCTTCAGGCTTGGCCCCGAACGACTATTGTCTGTTCCTAAACCTCAAGTGGTGGATCCAAGAAAGACATCCAGATCGAATGAGGAAGTCATCGCGGAAATGGGGGCGTATTTTGAAGACTTGGAGGTTTCGTACTACAGAAAAGGCATCGAAATATTGGAAAATCGCAATACCAAGTGTATCGCCCTTGAAGGCAACTACGTTGTGGAATAAATATAACTTTACCCAAAATAACGCTTGTCTTCATTAAAAATCCCGGGACTTTTCAGGGTATATAGTATATATGTATATTATTTACTTATTTAGTTTTATATATTTAGAATGGACCACATACCTATATGTATATTATTTATTTATTTAGCTTTATATTTTTGGAATGGAAATGCATGTATGTATTATTTTATTTGTATATTATTTACTTATTTAGTTTCATATTTTTAGAATGGAACTGCATGTATGTATTATATTTTATGTGTATTATTTATTTATTTAGCTTTATATTTTTAGAATGGAACTGCATGTATGTATTATATTGTATACGTATATTATTTTTTCATTTAGCTTTACATTTTTAGAATGGAACTGCATGTATGTATTATATTTTATGTGTATTATTTATTTATTTAGCTTTATATTTTTAGAATGGAACTGCATGTATGTATTATATAGTATACGTATATTATTTTTTTATTTAGCTTTACATTTTTAAAATGAAACTACATGTATGTATTATTTTATATGTATATTATTTACTTATTAAGTTTTATATTTTTTGAATGGACCTACATACCTATATGTATTATTTTTTTTATTTAGTTTTATATTGTTTAGAATGGAACTACGTATATGTATTATTTTATATCTATATTATTTAAATATTTAGCATTATATTTTTAGAATACTGCTACACTTATATATTATTTTATATGTAAAGTTGTGTTCACGAAAATAGCGGTGCTCAACCATATTTCAGAGAATGCAAAATATAAAAATGAAAATAAAATAAGTTATAAATCTAAATATAAAACTAAGACAAATAGCTTTGGTAATATATTTCATATATTATATAAAATGGTTTTTTCATATTTATCACTTTTTTATATTTATATATTGTATTAGTTTTATATTTATATAAATTTAATATTCATATTATATATAAATTTAATATTCATATTACATTATAGACCACGTTTAGATTTATATTTTTACATTAGTTCTAAACAGTGAATACTTGCTACAAAAAACCTAGACTGGATGAATGTTGGTATTTCAGAAAAATAGTATTTGCAAGAAACCGATTTTTGTTGGAACAAATACAGGAAAAATACAAAGGACACGCTAGATATGAAATTAAAATAATCCAGTCTTTGTTTCCATTGAAAATAAGGTGATTTTATTTTGAGACGTTGTTTTGCACTCTGACACAGTGTACACAAATTTTATTATTACAATCTATCCAATATCTACCCGAAATTTCTCATTTAAAATTCCCTCGTAAGCCTATTTTCAAATATCTTTTTGCCACTAGGTTGGTACCACTCTGAGGCATAATGACGTCAATATCGAGTGCTATCTGTCAATTAGCTAATTTTGATGGTAGCCTCTTTTGGCCTTCCAGAACGAGGTGCGTCTTCGGTGCTTGTACGACCCATTCTAAATCCACGAAACCATCGATAAACTGTTGTTCTCGAAAGAACATGTGTTTTTCGATTTTTATAATGGATAATTTGGTTGAGCAGAGTTTGCCTAAAACTTTGTTTTTCCGGCGGAATTTCTTGCGCGGAATCGTTGAAAATGTTGGTTAAGACCTATAGCGACTCAGTTCTATCGAAAACACAAGTATATGAATGGTACAAAGCATTCAAAAGTGGCCGTCAATACGTTAAAGATATGCCTCGCGCGAGCGCTCCAAGAACGGTACAAAGCATTCAAAAATAGTCATCAAGACGTTAATGATTCGTCTCGCGCGAGCGTTTCAAGAATGGCTGCGACTGAGAAAAACATTGCGGATTGGTGCTTGAAAATCGTCGTTATAGTGAGAGACAAAGCTAGCACAAGAGCTAACATTTCACACGAATCAGTTGGTAAGATTTTGGTTGACATTTTGGGGATGAGACGCGTCGCAACAATGCTTTTTTTTCACAAACGGGCGCACGAAAAAGAATTTTGAACTACCCTTAAATGTCAGAGCACAGTGCGGCTTATTCCAAAGATCTGAATTTTTTGCAAAAAGAAGGAAAAAAGCGGTTGCAAAAGACAACTTTCTCGATTCGCCAGTGACTACATTCAATGCATCATACTGGCGACGAGACATGGGTCTACGAGTACGGCATGCAAACAATGGCGCTACCAAAACGAGCCGAAGCTGAAAAAGACCACAACAAACTCCATCAACATTTCAAATCAAGCTCATTGTTGTGGTGTGGTGAACTATAAATTCCTTCTGCAAGGTCAAACCGTGAATAATGTATACTACTTAGGTGTTATGAAGCATTTGCGAGAATGTGTTCGTCAAAAGAGGCTGGATTTCTGGAAATACATATCTTGGATTGTGCACCATCTCATAAAGGCACCATTGTGAGCGAATTTTTGACCAAACACTCCTCTAATATGATCAAACAAGCACCGTATTCAGAAGCAAAACCGAAAGGCAATAATACACGATAACAGTCACCCTAAGTTTAGCTTATTTAAATTATATTCCCCGCTGGGGACCAGTAAGTTAAAATATCATTTAAATAAGCTAGAATTTAAGCACTTTTTGGCTAGTAAGTAAGATGAATATAAGAAAAAGAACCAAACAAAATTTTACGTAAAATGGAACCATGTTCACCAGATGTTCACACTTTCCTGTTTCCCAAACTCAAATCCCCACTTCGAGGAATACGTTTTGAGTCGATTGAAGCCATAAAAGAAAAATCGAAGAAGGAGCTAAATAGATCCCGGCCGCGGCCTATAAAATGCGTATGGATGATTGAATTAATGGTTGGTGTAAGTGTATTGCCTCGGAAGGGACCTACTTTGAGGGCGATAAAATAAATGTTGATTAATTCGAATTTGTTGTTTTATTGAGAAATTCCGGGTTGACGTTTGTCAAAGTGTATGTTTCATCATCGTCATCGGTACTACAACCGGGAACCGGTCTTGGCCTTATTTAGCAAGTCCCGAGGATTGTTAAATTTTCCATGATTTCTTTTTTCCGGCCAAGGTCATTAGTCTTGCGACAGAGGCTCCCCGACGGGGAATCGAACCTCGGTCTCCCGCGTGACAGGCGGGTATACTAACCACTATACTATCGAGGAGCCAAAAAGTGTATGTTTACGTGTTGATTATTTTTGTTTTATTCTCCATAATCGATGTTTCAAAAGTTGTGAATCCCGACAAATGAATGAGTGAGGCTTGGTAAAAAAGAAATAAATTAACTTCAATAATTATTTGATTAAGGGGTTATATCAATGTATACTTTAGATGTACGTAATTATGTTGTTTGGATTAAGCCAATAAATGGGGTGGTAGCCGCACTAAGCTTAAACTTAGAGACCCGAAAAACGACCACTTCTTTGTTTTTTTTTTTTTTTGGATAGGAGAAAATGTATTATTAATAAAACGGAGTTTACCACATGTTTATATATGTATGTATTATGGTGTTTTTTTTTCAAAAAATACAAAATTGAGGCACACGGCCGTTGAAAAGAAACAAACAAGTTGCTCCGGAGCCGGAAAAATATCTTGAACAGTTTTTATCCTACAAAAACAAAAAAAATCTTTTTAAACTGCATGAAAATGTCTAGTGCATGCCGTATGAAGTTTTAAAAATATTGATCTTTGAAAAAATTACAAATTTTTGAAAAAAAAAACGATTTTTCGACATTTCTTTATTAATTTATTAATCATAACTTTTATAATATTTAATATTAGGCATACACTGCGGAATCTAATTAAGAACTAAAGTTAAAGTTTGATATCAGTCGGTTAAAAATTGAGAGTTATCTTGCAAGCCAACATAGTTTTGAGATAATCGGGTTTAAAGTTCTGTTTTATTTCATACGAGGGTGGGGTGAAAAGTTTCCGGCCTGAACTACAAATGGCGGTAGGTAGATCTAATTTTTGGCTTGTATTCTATAGTACTATGGCGCAAGGCTAATAACCTTGCACGGAAAAACAAATTATTATGGACAATTTAACAAGTCTCGGATAAGGACCGGATACCGGTGGAGAGACTTGCTAAATAAGGCCAAGACCGAATCCCGGTTGTAGTGCCGATGATGATGATTCTATAGTACTATGTCTCATTAGCTTGTATATAAATTTTCAGGTCGATTTCTTTATTAGTATACGTTTGAGAGGTCAGTTTCATCCCACCCCCATACGTCGTCAAACATCATGACTATGTTCAATAAAATGGTGTAAATGAACTGATAAAATTTTGTTCTATGGTATAAAACATTATTTTTTACATTTTTGAATAGTTTATCTATCAATTAAGCCAATAAAAAAAACCGATTTGTTGAAAACCTTACAGTGAGATATAACCCTTTAATTGTTGAATTAATTATCCAAACAAACCCAAAATTTATTTTAGTTACCATTCACAGTAAACATTTTTATAATCGTTTTTGGAAGTGAGAGTTTAAATTTACTGTAAAGGGTCGCAATTTAATCATTGTGCCATGAGATGAAGCAAACCTGTGGTGGATATAAAGTTAGCTCTTCTAAAAACTCAACAACTACCATTTATACTTTGGAAACGTTTTTCGTACGTTTTTGGCAGGGATCACAGAAGGTCGGTATTTAATTTATTTCTCGTCATTAATGTTTTCTTGGGCGGTAAAAATTTTAAACAAGTTAGTGAAACTTTAAATTTGAATAAAAAAGTTTCAACCGAAAAAAAAATTCCTCCAATTGAAAAAGGGCGTTTAAAACGAAAGCGAATAGATGAAAGCAAAATAAGAGTTTGAACGCTAATATTTCCCTTATAGCAACATGGTTTAAGATGTTTACTGAAAACGCATGTTTAATTTGTAATTCGAATTGAAGTTGGAGAAGCGTTCCCAAAAACGCTCAAAACTCCAAATGAGCATATGACAATTATAGAGACTGGTCGATAACAACAACATAATACAACTTGTTAATGAGAGCATGCTGAGCCATTTTTTTTTCGGATTGCCGCCGTTTTTCCGTTTGTTGATTTTCAATGCCACGTCCCAGCCATAATTTATGATTGGGCAATAACAATGAGTACAAGATCATGCCGCCATCACCACCAGATTCCACCAACAGGATCTGCATTTGTCCGCAACCGGAAAATTCCAATTTACCATCCGCAAACACACTCGTCAGCAGAGGTGATAAATTGAATTTGCCGCCAACTCCAAATGACCGCCATAAACCTACGGCACGGATCCGCTGCACTGCGGTACACATCATGTAACCCTTATGTTTTTTGTACAGGAACTTGCGTTCCTTTTGCATCCGGTATTTTTTTTTGTGTATTTTGTAAGAACCTCAATACCTATTGTCTTTGGTTAATAACGCAGATAAGATTCAATTTTAGGTGGTGCCTTTGTTGTTTGGTTCCTATTTTTCGATGTATGGATTAGTAATGCTTAGTGGCGAGCAAGAATTTATGTATTCATTAAGTATAATAATATTAGTGTAGATAATTTGTATATAGAGGATTGTAAGAGCAAAAGAAAATTAGAATTTTTTTTGTTTTTTTTTTTTATAAAATTAGAATGGCTCTCAACATATTTCTAAGCCACGTCTGCGTGCGGCTCTTTAATAAGGAACCCACCGTTGCGGTGAGCCTGGACATTGAAAAAGCTTTTGACACGACATGGATCGAAGGTTTCGTTTATAAATTATTGAATACTGGCCTCAGTAGAACGCTATGTAGTATCATCTACCAGTTCGTTCGAAACAGAACCCTCCAAGTTAGAGTGAATGGAAAGCTTTCCCGAACTTTTTACGCCGCTGCAGGCGTACCACAGGGCTCCATTCTAGGCCCCATCTTATTCAATATTTACAACTCCGATATTCCTCGCCCTGTGGACGGGAGAGTAAACCAGATATGCTATGCGGATGACGTCCTAGTGTACACGTCATCCAAAGGCCCTAAACTCGCAACAAATCGACTCAACCGTCACTTGGACGAACTAAATCGGTATTACAGTCGATGGAAAATTAGGCTTAACCCATCCAAAGCAGTAGCTATAATTCTGAGTAGTAAACACTTCCAACCTACTTCTCGATATTCACAGAATATTCGAATACAAATGGGAGATACTACGATTAGACCACAGGACAGGATGAAATATCTTGCGGTCATCTATACCCCAAAAATGAATTTCATCAAACATGTGACCCACATTCTCCAAAGGGGCCTCGGCCGGTCTAAGGAACTGCACAACATCTTGAAGTGGAGCAACAAAGTTGACACCAAAGTTAAGCTTCTCTGCTATAAGCAGCTAATTCGATCTAGAATATCGTACGCCTTTCCCATATGGTCCTGCATATCTTCGGCTCAAATGGAAAGACTTCGAGTTTTCGAAAGGAAACTCCTCAGAAGATGCACCAATCAGTCTAGAAGGCCCGATGGTCGTCATTACCCCAACTCTCACCTATACGAAGGCGCCTCCATTACCCCTATCGACGGGTACTTGCTACAATTAGCATACAAGTACCTCGAAAGCATTCAGAACAGCGAGAACCTACTTGTACGGGAGTCTTGCGTTCTTGACCCTTCTCTCTCTCGATCTCTTCGGATCAGACCACCACAATTTCTTCTTCAGTACAAAACTGAAGAAAGCACCCTTTCCCAACAACATACCCTTCTATAATTGAGGATTCCTGGATCCATCCCATAGGGTCTACTGTTAACAAACTACGCACACACGGATGCACAGTACAAGACGGCACAAACACAAACATACACACCGACCAAAGCGCAGATTATCAGACGCCAAAGACGTGATCTGCGTTTACTACCGCACTCAAGACCTACCGGTATGATTTCTTTCCCACCATCCCACTATACAATTAGTTAGAGAACACCTGGACTAACACTGTCCACACTATCCTTGGATGTACCCCTTTTTTCTTTTCTTTTCAGATATCGCGAGACCGAGCCCAACATCCTCACGGATGTGGGTGATTCTGGTTATCGCAAGATGACCAGAAGCCAGAGACAAGATGAAGGACACATCTGTCCTTGTCTCGCTAAAGTCGGCCCTCTCGCCAACCCATTTTTTTTTTTTTTTTTTTTTTTTTAAATAAAATTAGAATGCTTCCGACCGTAACCCCGGACGTATCCTCAATTCTTTATCCTTTTCCTGTTTTTATCCTTGGAAATATTTTGTGGCGTTGCGCCCGAATTTTCAGGATATATTTTTTAGATGTTCAGTGGCGTTGGGCCCGAACATTAAACCAAAATATCACACTAAGGGTGTTGCACCCTAGTGTCCATTAGGGCTTTAGAATTTAGGTCCAGCAACAAACTTCAGACCAAAAGAGGCCTGAATCAAACATTGTACTTAGATTCTTCAACAGCAACAAAAATCAGGTCAAAAGAGGCCTGATCAAACACAACTATTACTTAAAATAAAAAACATCTTTCATTTGTAACTGAATTTGAGCTCGAGGTACGGTACTAAAAACCCCCAAAACCCCAAAGGAGCATTCGACAGTTATATAGAATGGTGGTTAACAGCAACATAATACAACTATTAGTAAAAAAAAAAACCCCCATCTTTCATTTTTAACTGAGATTGAGCTCGAGGTACACTACCAAAAGCCCCCAAAACCCCAAAAGAGCATTCGACAATTATAGAGAGTGATTCTTAACAGCAACATAATACAACTGTATATTATTGAAAAAAGCGCATCTTTCATTTGTAATTGGAATCGATGCTGGAGAAGCGTACCCAAAAACCCCCAAAACCCCAAAAGAGCATTCGACAGTTATAGAGAGTGGTGGATAACAGCAACATAATACAACTGTCTATTACCGAAAAAAAAAAACGCATCTTTCGGTTGTAATTGGAATTGAGGCTGGAGAGCGGTTTCCAAAAACCCCAAAAGAGCATTTGACAATTATAGAGAGTGGTCGATAACAACAACATAATACAACTGTCTATTACTGAAAAAATCTTTCATTTGTAATTCGAATCGAGGCTGGAGAAGTATCTCCCAAAACCCCAAAAGAGCATTTGACAGTTATAGAGAGTGGTCGATAACAACAGCATAATACTACTGAAAAAAAAACCCATCTTTCATTTGTAACTGAGATTGAGCTCGAGGTATAGTTCCCAAAAAACCCCAAAACCCCAAAAGAGCATTCGACAGTTATAGAGAGTGGTGGATAACAGCAACATAATACAACTATTACTGGAAAAAAAAAACCCATCTTTCATTTGTAGCTGAGATTGAGCTCGATGTACAGTACTAAAAACCCCCAAAACCCCAAAAGAGCATTCGACAATTATAGAGAGTGGTCGAGATAACAACATAATACACTTATTATTGAAAAAAAAAACGCATCTTTCTTTTGTAACTGAGATTGATCTCGAGGTACAGTTCCCGAAAACCCACAAAACCCCAAAAGAACATTTGACATTCCTCGCAGTTTATAAATGTATCGTCTATCACGAGATAAAATATTTTTACAACTAAATGCAAATAGAACCGGTAAGAAAACACACCCCTAAACTACCCCCGGGACCCTGTTCATAAACCGCACACTTAACCCTAACGAACCTTTATCGTCTTCACATCGGATGAGGCCACTTGATCAAGGGCACCGCATTGTTCGCACCCCCATGCAAATGAAATAGATTGATATGTTAGAAAACAAAAAAGACTGGACTTACCGAACGCGTTCTGAATAAATCTCAACTTCCATATTCTTCTGCTGCTGCACGAGGTGTTGCTGCTCCAGCGGCGTTAATTGCTTCATTTTGCTTCCCGGTGCTAAATTCTCGTTCGTTATTAAAATCATATTATTGGCACTGGCATTACTATTATTATTGTTGTTCAGGGCGCTGTTGCTGGTGATCAACGTAGCGGTAGCGGTTGTAGCGATCGCTGACGCAATGGCGGTAACTGAGTTCGGAATCGATCCGCCTACACCATGATTACAATTGTTATGATTATTGCTAATCACATTAACATTGGCCTTGTGATGTATTGGAGAAATGTTGACCTCAGTTGAAGCCACTGGTGGCGAAGTGGTTCCGCTGCTGGACGAAGGACTACTAGTGCGAACCCTCAAGTCCAACGAGTTGTTGCAATTGTGTGAATTATTGTGTCCTCCGCCACTTCCAATGACACCAATATTTCCGTTGGTCTGATGGTGTTGATTTCCCTGCTGCTGTTGTTGGCTGTTGGGATGATATGTTCCCGGATTTATAGTGGTCATCGTTAATGTGGGCTTTTGGTTGATGCGATTGCGTTTCTTCTTTTTCTTGGTGGAGTCATCTTCACCATTGGCGGCACGACCATTGATAAAACCCCCTCCGTTGAGTGACGCTTTTGTCGGTGGCGGCGGTGGTGCCCATTCGAGATCTTTACGGATGTGTCCACGACCACATTTACAACCACACACCTTATAGACCAAATCGTATCCTTTCTTCGTCCAGAGATTCTGAACGCGTTGTCTTTCTGACCATGAACGTGCACGACCGACTGTCTTCAATGCAACAAGAACGGTTTGTTCCCAGGACTCGAAGCACTCTCGATGCATGTAACGTCCTGCCGAACAGTTGTCATTGCTACAGATCATCCGGATACAGTCGCTTAGATCCTCCATTGAGATTAGGCCATAATCTGAAGTGGCGGAGGTTAATTTGAAGCAATCACCAGTTGGTACGCAACATGCGACATAAGTCGTTTCCCTTGTTGGCGACATCATCAAAGATGATGAAGACGATGCTGAGGAAGGCGACGTTGACGATTGCGAGGACGATAGAGTTGAAGAAGATGATGAAGATGATGTTGGCGATGAGGGAGATGATGACGATGATCCCGAGGAGGATGTAACTTTATTATTGTCCAAATATTGTTCCTGCTGTTGGTGGTGGTGATGCTGCTCACCAATAGCTCCAACTACTGCCAAACCAAGTAGATTATGCACATCAACTGTTGCAGATGATGATGCTGACACTGGTGGTGACACCGTCGTATGATGATTGCTCAAGTTGTTCCTTCGCGGCGCCATAAGGAACAGCGGATGATATGCCGTTAAGGTAGCTATTTTCGTAGCTTTTATTTAACGCAAGTCTATCACAATAAGATCAATATGAGAATATTAGATTAGAGATAATTGCTCTGGTATGCACAACCAACCGATTTCCGCGCGCACTACATGTAACTCCCTTCGTTCCCCTGCTGAACTGAAACTCACCCGCACACAATACAAATTCCAATGCACTTCAATTCATTTTAAGGATAACATCCGGACCATTCCACTCGTCCGCAACTCTTTTTTAATTATTAACTTACACGTATTGTTATTATTGTTCTTTTTTCTCTTCCTTTTCTATTTGGTTTTGTATTAATCTTATTATTATGATTATTTTCTATTTTTATTTGTATAAAAAATTTCCTGAGATTGTTGCTATAAAAAAACCGTTCACTGTTTTACTTGTTCGTCTTCGTCTCTTTTAACGTTTTTGTTGGTGAAGGTGAAGGTTCGTAAATAAAAAAAATTATGTCGTTTTATTTTTAGAAAAACCGTTTTAGATAAACATATTCACTAGTCACTCGGCAAGGTACGAAGTTTTGAGGGTAATACAATCGAGTAGAAGCAAAATAACAAACTAACAGACTCCCGGAAGGATATTTCGTAAAATACTATTGTATTCCTTGCCCGAGATACTATAGTTGTTGTTACTTGTTTTTCTGTCTTTCTTCCTTTTTTCAGTTTTCTTTTCTGTTTCTTGTTTTTTGTCTGCCGGAAAAAACTTCGAGCTTAGTGTGTTTCTAGAACGAACTGATCTATCGGAAAGCGAAAATGAAACTGAAATTTCACTCGAGTTACGATAATCAATGGAGGCACACACCACACCGAGCAGCATATACAAGAATCTACGATACGCGACACACAGCACCGGAGCCGGAGCATAGTAGTTTAGCGGTCGGCAGTGGCAGTGGCAGCGGCAGCAAGGCTGGCTGTCGGTCGCCGGCCGTCGTCGCTAGTAGTTAGTAGTAAGCAGGAGATATCCGAGTTGTGAACGAAGTTGTCCAAAGAGTCGCCCACGGGCCAGCCAGGGATAGGTATATGGGTAAGGTTGCATGCGCCCGAGAGAGATGCAGCGAGAGATTTTATATGGAATGTACACTTGAACATATCATCCCTATGGTTGCACCAGCAAAATCGTGCTGTTTGGGGATGTGTTGGTGAGTGTTCTTGAAATTTCCCGTTGCAGATGGAAACCCTTGAACAGTGGCACGCACACATCTGCCGGCAAGCGCCTTGCAGTAGCGCTTGTGGGGTAAACTTGAAATTGAAAATGAAATTTTTTGTTGGCTGTTGCTCAGACGGGTTAATGGAAGAGCGCCCGCAGGATGATGGTGCGATGCGTGTACATGGCTTTCGTTGGCAACGCTGTGCAGTTGTGTGCGTGGTGCGAGTTTAGATTTTGACTACCCTCTCCCGCTCTCTGTGTCTCTCTCAGTTGGTGCTCTTAAGACGGTTGTTTTGCTGCTTTTGCTTTCTGGTTGTTCGTTTATTGCGAATTCTGCAAAGGTGGGGAGTGCAATGTGATGAAGATGGAGGAGGTGAAGTGTCGCATGTGTAGTGATGTTAGTATTTTTGTTTTTTGTTTTACTGCTTTCGTCCTCTTGTTTTTTTTTTTCTCTATGCACTTTAAACTCCCACTGGCGTGTGAAGTCGAACGAACGGTGTTTTATTTTACTCTATTTATGTGTTACTTGCTCTTGTTTTTGTTTCAACTTTTTTTGTTTTGTTCTTAGTTTTGCGGAACATCATCGGAGGAATTTTTTTTGGTGTTATATCAAGGCATTGTTGAGAGTTGCCAGAAATAGGCTTCGGATGTGATGCTTAACTGTGCAAGTTGCCTGCGATAAGAAGAGGCTCAGTAGAGGCCTGCGCCAGCTAACGTTGTTGCTATTTATCCTATTGCAGTAATTTATATATTAATAAAATAAATGCTCGTAATGATATTTTTCATGTCACGTCTCTGTAATTGATAACACACTTAATGGACGTCTTTATTTCTCGTTAGAGCAATATTGATGAGTTTAAATAACAGCTATAACGAATGGAACAATAAACTGTATACCCGTCCTTCTTTTTATACCAACGCCCGTCTGACCTACTATGGTAGACCATTTTGACCCTACCAAGGTAGGGTCGTTTGCGGCATCCTTAACACTAAAGCTACCGACATTTCATATATACCTATTTCTACCACTAGGGGTCAAATGACCCATGTTTTAAAAATGATCTAGTTTAAGATTTATAGCATATAACAACTCTTAGTCCAATTTAGTGTATGAATAAAACATTTTTCAATTCCATCTTCTTTATTTATTAAATTGAAGGAAACGTAAAAACGTTCTCCGCACGGGTCATTTGACCCGCCCGAGGTGGGTTTAGTGTTAAATAATAGGGTCGTCCGACGTTTTAAAAAGTACTAAAAAAAAAATTAAAAAATGCATGTTGCCTCATTAACTATCCTTCTATAAGAACCATTCGCTATATACATTTATTTAAACAATATGATTTTTAAATTTATTTAAACAATAGAATTTTTTTAATTGATTGAAACAATAGAATTTTTTAATTTATGTAAACAATACAATTTTTTTAATTTATTTAAACAAGAGAATTTGTTTCATTTATTGAAACAATACAATTTTTTTAATTTATTTAAACAATCGATTTTTTTTTATTTATTAAAACAATACAATTTTTTTATTTATTTAAACAATAGCATTTTTTTAATTTATTAAAACAACACAATTTTTTAATTTATTAAAACAATACAATTTTTTTAATTTATTAAAACAAAAGAATTTTTTAATTTATTAAAACAATAGATTTTTTTAAATTTATTAAAACAATACAGTCTTTTTAATTTATTTAAACAATAGAATTATTTTAATTTATTAAAACAATACAATTTTTTTAATTTATTTAAACAATCAAATTTTTTTAATTAATTAAAACAATACAATTTTTTTAATTTATTGAAACAATAGAAATTTTTTAATTTATTAAAACAATACAATTTTTTTAATCTATTTAAGCAATAGCATTTTTTAAATTTATTTAAACAATAGCATTTTTTTTAATTTATTAAAACAATACAATTTTTTTAATTTACTTAAACAATAGAATTTTTTTAATTTATTAAAACAATACAATTTTTAATTTATTTAAACAATAGAATTATTTTAATTTATTAAAACAATCGAATTTTTTAATTTATTAAAACAATACAATTTTTTTAATTTATTTAAACAATAGCATTTTTTAATTTATTAAAACAATACAATTTTTTTAGTCTATTTAAACAATAGCATTTTTTAAATTTATTTAAACAATAGCATTTTTTTAAATATATTAAAACAATACAATTTTTTTAATTTATTTAAACAATAGAATTTTTTTAATTTATTAAAACAATACTTTTTTTTTTAATTTATGTAAACAATAGAATTTTTTTAATGTAGTAAAACAATACAATTTTTTTAATCTATGTAAACAATAGCATTTTTTAATTTATTAAAACAATACAATTTTTTTAATTTATTTAAACAATCAAATTTTTTTAATTTATTAAAACAATACAATTTTTTTAATGTATTGAAACAATAGAATTTTTTAATTTATTAAAACAATACAATTTTTTTAATCTATTTAAACAATAGCATTTTTTAAATTTATTTAAACAATAGCATTTTTTTTAATTTGTTAAAACAATACAATTTTTTAATTTATTTAAACAATAGAATTTTTTTAATTTATTAAAACAATAGAATTTTCTAATTTATTTAAACAATAGAATTATTTTAATTTATTAAAACAATCGAATTTTTTAATTTATTAAAACAATACATTTTTTTTTAATTTATTTAAACAATAGCATTTTTTAATTTATTAAAACAATACAATTGTTTTAGTCTATTTAAACAATAGCATTTTTTAAATTTATTTAAACAATAGCATTTTTTTAAATTTATTAAAACAATACAATTTTTTTAATTTATTTAAACAATAGAATTTTTTTAATTTATTAAAACAATACTTTTTTTTTAATTTATGTAAACAATAGAATTTTTTTAATGTAGTAAAACAATACAATTTTTTTAATCTATTTAAACAATACCATTTTTTAATTTATTAAAACAATACAATTTTTTTAATCTATTTAAACAATAGCATTTTTTTAATTTATTAAAACAATAGAAGTAAATACCTCTCCCACCTTTCGAAATGGCACGAGTGACCCGAACTTACCATTTAAGGGTGTCAATAAATACATAAAACCAATGATTAAATAATACGAGGGTGAATCAAATATAATGGCGCAAGGCTAATAACCTTGCCCGGAAAAACAAATTATTATGGAAAATTTAACAAGCCTTGGGACTTGCTAAAAAGGCCAAGACCGGATCCCGGTTGTAGTGCCGAATGATGATGAATCAAATAAAAACGGTAATTTTATTTGTTTGCTTAGCAACAAGTTGCGAGCAAGATAAACTAGTGCGTGGCTGTCGTTTGGTTTATGAAAAGTAGGGGAACCGACTTGCCCAACGGTTGTGTGGGGTGCTGTGGCGGGCCAAACCCCACGGTTCACTTACCTAAAATACCTCCATAACTCCCATCCGGTCATATAATTTCGCTAATGCAATCGCATTAGCACCTTAAATGCTTTATGCATCTAGGATTATCTAAGGTATTAATCTAAAAAGCTTCGGTAAAAGAATTCTTAACTTTTCTTGCATTCCCTTCGCATACAAATTTCTGTAAGAGTTCTTTCTTGCCTTATCATAAATTCCCTGTAATAAAATTAATCGGTTCGCATATCATACGACCGCATATCAGGGAATCTTACCCTTTAGTTGAGTAATCCCAGCCTCAATATGGGTACATAAAAACTATCTATGCTCACATCAGCTGTCGAACCTTTTAGCCAGCGATAAATAGTCCAACACCAGCTGCGTGTAATTACCACCATCCACGTTGAGACTATTTCCCTAACTCACACCACGAGTAAACAAAACACCGCTGTCCTTCAGCAGGCATTCTGACGATACGCAAACAATTCAATCATCCTAGTACCCCAAATGCACCTCCCATCTAATGTTTACTCAGTTGAACTCTCAGGCCATAAATTCCTTTTATCCTACATAGTTCTGGATTCCTTTCCCAGTAACCTCTCACATAAACAAAGAACTCCACGATCCCTTTTTCTTTCTTTGTTTCAGGTTCATTCCCATGGCCTTGTGTATGAAAAAAACCAATGTGCTCTTCACTCACACATACACATACATTGCCAAGTCTTTCTTCCTTGTTTTCACCACGAGAGAAACACTTTCTCTCTTGGGAAAACTCACCACAAAACGATTAAATATCGTTGAGTCAAATTCCACCCGCTGACCGCCATGGTCGTGCCGCTCCCGCTCTCCGTCACTACGGAGACGCGTAAAAATACCCGGAGTCGTGTGGGTAATAGTTTTTAAAGTAATTAAAATCAAGTCTGTCGTGTGGGTATTAAAATCCAATAAGTAAAAACCAATTTAATACTGTTGTAGCAGGAGAAGAAATGAACGGGCGACTCCTCGTACGAAAGATATTATTTATTTAATATTACGAACATTGAAACTGATGTCGATGTGTTTCGATCTCGCGTGAAACGTGTGATTCTGGGTCAGTAGTTGTGCCCCTCGGTTGTCGTTCATCACCAGAACTTTTTCACACTCGGACAGCTTGAACTCCGACGAGAATTCCTGTATGTATAGGGCTTCTCTCGCGGCTTCAGTTAATGCCATGTACTCCGCCTCGGTGGACGAAAGCGCGACGGTGCGCTGCTTCCTCGACTCCCAGCGGATGGCGGCACCGCTCAGGTTAAAGACGTATTCGGTATACGAACTTCGATCCACCGGTCACCCAGCCCAATCGGCGGCAACAAACCCTTCCAAGGTTTTCGTGCTCTTCGTGTATGTGATTCCGAAGTCGACGGTCCCCTTCAGATATCTCAGGACGCGTTTCGCCGCCTTCCAGTGTGCCTCGCCGTGACAAGTGTTGAATTGACTGAGACAACTGACAATATGCGAAATGTCCGGTCTTGTGGTAATCGCCAAGTAATTCAGAGCTCCGATAAGCTCGCGATAGGGCCGATTTCCTCCTGGTGATCCTTCTTCTTCAACGCCCTTCTCGAGCCTCGAACCCGATTCAACTGGAGTACTGACGGTGTTACAGTCCTCCATCCGAAATCGAGAGAATAGTTCCCGAACGTAATTTGGTTGAGAAATGGTGATCCGATTTCTGGTCCTGGCGATTTCGATCCCCAAACAATACCGAGCTGTTGCCAGATCTCCCGCCTCGAATTCCTGCGACAAACCTATTCTGGTAATTCCATGTATGTTTTGTTCTCCGATCGTACCGTTTAGGTAGGCGGTCGTGATGCCCATCTGATGCAACTTAAGGTCGTGCTTGACCGCCAGTGCAAGTAGCATACGCATGGATCGCAGGCGAGCGACCGGAGCATAGGTATAGTGAAAATCGATCCCGGGTCGCTGCGCGAACCCCCTCGCCACGACTCGTGCTTTTCTTCTCTCGACCTTGCCACCCGAGTCGTACTTGTTCCTAAGAACCATTCGACATTGAACCACGTTGCGATTCTTGGGTCGATTCACGATCAGCCATGTATCGTTCTTGATTAAGCATTTGACTTCTTCGACGATGGCGTCCAACCATTCTTCTTTGTCCGGTCCGTTCAATGCTTGCCGATACGGGACCTCCGAGTGAAGACTTTTTTTTTTTTTTATTTATTAGACTTCTCTCGGGAGAGGCGAACCTAGGGCGCCACATGGGCGCCCCGAGATGCCATCAAATAACTGCTGCAGGTTGTTACGCTCCGGGAACACTCGCGTGGGAAGGGAGTTCCACAGCTTCCCCGCCTCCAGGCCGCCCGAGATGTACGACTTCTCGTCGTCGAGAGTTCGGTCGATCTCATCCCCGCTCGAGCCGCGAGGATCCTCGTCTTCTTGCATGATTCGATACAATTCTCGCGGGCGACCGGGTCGTCCGATGAGAATCTTTCTAGGTCTACCCGGAACCCTTCTGATCGTTTCGGTGATCTCGTCCCTTTCTCACGCCGGGTCATCGTGTTCCTGCGATTCATTTCTCGATTCCTCGTCGCGGTCCCCACCTAGGTGAGGTTCAAAGAAATTCGACAGTGATACTCCCTCGGGGTTGTGGTTCGAATCTCGATTCAGATTTGACGATTTTTTTCGTTTGTTTGATACCCATACTCGATAGCCTTGAGTCGATTCGTCGTATCCGAGGAAAATGAATTTCATACCTCGCGGTTCGTGTTTCCCTTTTCCGGGAGTTTCATCCAACATATATGCTGTCTCTCCGAAAGTTCGCATGTTCTTCACGTTCGGGCGTTTTCCGTGCCATAATTCGTAAGGAGTTTTACCTCCTAGTGTCTTCGTGATGCATCGATTTCTTACGAAGCTTGCCGTGGCGATCGCTTCTGCCCAAAACGAGGTTGAGAACTTCGATTGCGACAACATGCAACGCGCCATTTCCAAGAGCGTGCGGGTTTTCCTTTCCGCTACTCCATTTAACTGGGGAGTGTATGGCGTCGTGAGTTTTCGCGCAATTCCCTCTCCCTTCAAGAACCTGTCAAATTCTTCGTTACAGAACTCTCGTTCGTTGTCGGATTGCATATATTTAATTTTTCCTCCTGATTGATTTTCGACGAGGGCCTTGATTTCCTTGAAAAACTTCAAGACGTCGCCTTTTTTTTGCAAAAACCTTACTTCTGTCCAACGAGAGTAGTCGTCGGTTAGCGTGAGGAAGTACCTAGCTTTGCCCCTTGATTCGTTTCTCATCGGTCCGCACACGTCGGCAGGGACGATATTCAATAGTTTTCCGCTTCGGTGCGATTTCTTTCCGAAGGGTAGCGCAGTAATCTTCGCTTCCGAACAAATCTCGGACATATTTGTGGTTCCGTCGTCTTCTACGTCAAGCCCGGACAATATCCCCCTTTTGCTCATCTCCAAGAGTTCGCGCCAGTTAAGGTGGCCGAATCTCTCGTGCCAAACGGTTATTAAAGGATTACGCGTTCCCACCGACAGGGCACAGATCGATTCTTTTCCGTCTCTAAATAGATGATATAATGGAATCTTAAATTCCAGACATTTTTCCATCGCCTGCCTAAGGGTGAATATCTGATCAATCACTGATTTGCTCGGGTTGAAGCCACACTATATTGACCAATGATGACTTTAGCGTGTCTTATACCATAGATGAGAGTATTGTGGTGGTTCTACGAACCGCACAAAGCACCATAGGGTCACTATACCTTCGTTCCACCAAGGAACATACTCCCCTATGACTAAACTTCACGTGCCCACAGACACGTGTCCCCAAAGTCCACATTTTCACCTGACAAAAGGTGACATCCGTACCGGTGTCAACAACCCCACGTATCCACAGATACGTGGACCCAAGTCCCGAACAAATTCCCGACGCCTGCATGGCGATCGAAGGACACGACTCGTTTGGAAAATGTGTACCAATCCATTAGCTGGATAAACACAACTGGTTGGCACAGCTGCGCCAGATGTCGACAAACATCAAATCCCTTGGTAGGGATGGCACATTCTGTGATGCCCTTATTTGGCGTATATATTTGTGTTGAGGCTCCTCGATAGTATAGTGGTTAGTGTGCCCGCCTGTCACGCCGGAGACCGGGGTTTGATTCTCCGTAAGGGAGCCTCTGGCGCAAGACTAATGACCTTGCTCGGAAAAAACAAACCATTATGGAAAATTTAACGAGCCTCAGGACTTGCTAAATAAGGCCAAGACCGGTTCCCGTTTGTAGAGCCGATGATGATGATGATTTGTGTTGAAGTGGTAGCCTTTTATGTCGTTACCCTTTTTAGTGACCCGCTGCTATAGATTCCGGACCACCCCCCTCAGAAAATTATAGTGTTATTTGATTTATAATTCTGGCCTTTCTTTTTTTTAACACCCTCGATCGATTTCTATTCCTTTCAGGGACCTTTGCGTCTCCAAGATTATCACTCGACTGAATTATTTTTTTCCTTTCGGGGATGATCAGACTCGTCCGATAGTTCTCTTTTCCTTTCCGATTCTCCCTTAATCGAGAATCTCTCCACTAGGGAAGATCGTCTTTTTTTTTGGTCCCGCGGTTTCCTGCTTCGTCGCAGGCCAGCTGTGCGGTTGCTGCCTGTGTGCCCGGAGATCTTCCTAGGATCGCCAGAATTTTCACACCCTCTGTTGAATTGATTTTTTATATATATTCGGATGTGTTGTTTATTCTTGGCGATGCTGGGATCGTGGTAAACAACCCATCGACTAAACCTTTGACCCTACCGCCATGCACTTCGCCTAAACAAAGGCCATTGCGGAGAAACAGCAATCAACTAAAACGTTGTTCCCATAGGGCAAACCAAATACAATTATCATAACCGACGATAATTACCACGATCCCAGGATCGCCAAGAATAAACCACGCTATGCGTGCACCACAATCTCATGAATTGTGTGATGTAACGCTGTCCCCCCTTGTTTGATCAGCTCAGCTGGTATGCCATCAGCTCCGGGGCTTTATTTAATTTGAGCTGTCTTGTGGCTTTTACTGTTTTCTCAATGCTTGGTGGCGGAGCATTTGGTCTTGAACTTGCATTGGTGGAGCCTCCAATTCTTCTGCGAGCTGACCATTTAGCAATTCATTGAACTGTACTTCCCACCGCGCCACAATGCCTTTAGGATCGGTGATCAGATTACCCTCTTTATTCTTGCAGTAAGTACAGCTTGGTAGAACTTCCGCGCCTGGTGCGGACCTCGCTCTCTACTTTTCTTTATTTGACAGACAAGGTTTTTTTCACTTTTCTTTTGGCTGTGAAGTCTTTTTTTCAAATCTTCTGAGCTCTCTGTATTTCTCCTCGCGTACCCGCGTCCTATGAGACTGCTGCATTGCCCGGTATGCAGCATTCTTACGTTCAGTCGCAAGTTTGCACTCATCATCAAACCAGTCGCTCCGATCTCTACGACTACTGCTGTTACGTCTCCAGTCGCCGTGCTTCCTCTTTCGAGGGAAGAGCGTGGAGGTTATTATAATAATTAAAGAATTAAAGTTTTCTTTTTAAATAATTATTTTATTTTTATATTATTTTATCGAACTCAGCTATCTCAAGCTGAGCTCTCTTCTTTCTGATCTTTTCATATAAATTTACTTGTTTATATAGAACATTTTGTTCTAACTGACTGTGGCGTATAAACTGAACAAAACAATCTAGAAGTCTCTGTGACTTAGAATTTTGAATAAACTTTGAACGAAAATCAAAGTGGCCATGTTTTGAAATGAAAAATGTGCTTGTTATGAAAAGGGGCATATTTATGAAATGTGCTGTAAGTGACTGGATATAGAATATAGTGTCTGTTTATTTATGAAATGTGCTGTAAGTGACTGGATATAGAATATTGTGTCTGTTTATTTATGAATTGTATTAACTGAGAATGTAGAATATGTGAGGATGTAGTTTTAAGGGTTGTGTTTTTAAGGGTTGTGTTGGAAAGGACATTAGTTAGTGTTAAAGCGAATAAGGGTAGTATTCTGGAATACAACATCCCACCCTTCTTCGAGAAAGAAAATTATCCTTGAAGAGAATAATTTTCTGTTAACTATTGCTTAGGTTGGGTTTAATTACCGACTTGGATTTTCGTTCAATTACAATGGCGTTCAAAGTTAATCTTATATCAAAAGTTACAAAAATCCAAAAGTTCTTAATACTAGAAAAATAGGTTACAATAATCTAAAAGTTTACTTATAGTCTAGTTACATTATCTTTTAACTAACATTAAATATTTCTAACTAACTTAATATTTCCACTTGGAACCTTTTCTTTTATTATCCAACAACTTTTTTTTTCTATATATATAATTAATATTATTTCTCAAAATTCTCTTTTTCGTTCGAATTTCCAATATATTATATCCCAGTATATAATAAAATTTTTTTTCTTTCTTCCCCTTTTTTACCTTTTCTTTTTTTTTTTTTTTTTTTTTTCGTTTCCGTCATTTCTTACAATTGTTTTATATATTGAATAAAAACAAAGGCCATTTGTTAAGTGTCTATCTTTTCCTTAAATTTATGGAAAATTTTCCAAAACTTTTTTGGGCCTATTATTATGATGACTGCATAGAATTGCATAATACCAAAAATTTTCTTAAGAAATGATCTCAGTTGTCCTAATTGACTGTGTACCTTTTTATTTTTTCTTATTCTGTGTTCGAATACATGTTTATTGTTGTAAAATTTAATTTGTAAGGTATTTATAAGGTTTTTCTTTTCAATACCTATTTTAATTAAATTATTATTTTCAATGTTCATAACTTCGTGTTGGTGTTTAGTATCGTTATTTAAAATGTTTAGTGTTTTCGGCTCATTGTCATCATTTTCTATAGCTTTAACTTCTTTAATTGAATTATTATTTTCAATTTTCATTACTTCGTGTTGCTGTTCAGTATTGTTATTTAAAATGTTTAGTGTTTTCGGCTCAATGTCATCATTTTCTATAGCTTTAACTTCTGTCGGAACGTTTACCTTTTCAGTCTTACTCATTGCTGATGGATCGTTTAGTTTCTCTGTCTCATTTACTGATTCGTATAGTTCTTCAGACTTATTTGCTGTTAGAACATCTTGGTTCCCAGTCTTATTTGCTGTTTGAACTATTTCTTCAGTTATATCTGCTGTAGAAACCTTCAATCCTTCAGACTTTGCTGCTGAAACATGGTGTTCTTCAGTGTTAACTACTGAACTGACCTGGGTTTCGATTTTTATTGCACCTTTTGGATCTTCAGTCTTTACCACTGCTGAATTTTCAGTCTTTGTTGCTGAAGTGTCGGGGTTGTCTATAGGGATAGCCGAAATGTGAGGGATTTTTGTTAGTGTATTTTCTGCAAGTTCTGAATTTTCAGTCTTTAATATTGCTGAGTTTTCAGTCTTGGTTGCTGAAGTGTCTGTGTGGTCAATAGGGATATTCGAAATATTAGGGATTTCAGTCTTTACTACTGCTGAAAATTTCGAATTTTCAGTCTGTGTTGCTGAATTATTTTCCAAAATTGGAGTATGAATCAGAATATTTATATTAGTGCTTGTTTTCTCTTCGTTTATCTGTATCGCTTTAGTTATTTGGTTAGGAGCTTCATTAAAATTGTCGTTATCTATTGCCAAAGATCTAATGTTATAAATAGAAAAGTTTTGTCTGTCTTCCATAAAATTGGGTTGGCGTCAGGCCTCGTTTTCCGACTCTTGCACCCGAGAAAAGTGAACATTTTGCCTATCGTTTTGTCTATTGGTGATTCTAGGATTTTCATTAAAGCGATTTTCGGTGTTTGCGGGATTATTTCGGAATGGATTACGCGTTGTTGTACCTTGTTGGTAATTTGTTAAGGACGGTCCGTTCCTAGATATCTTGTATCTACACTCGTTCTCTGTGTGATTATTCCGTCCACAGAAATTGCATATAATGTTATATTCTCTTTTTATTGGTTGTCTATTCGGAAAATTGTTGGACTGCATGTTCCGATAACAAGTGTCCTGAGAATGACCTGGCTTACCGCAGGTTTGGCAGACTATTCGATTAAATCTATCATTATAGTTATATGGCCTGGGAGAGTTGTCCATTCGAGCAGCATGTGATACTACATGTGCAATAGACTGTTTTAAACTACTTCCCCCATGGAATTTGGCTAGGATTTTCAGTTGTTCATTCTTGAGACCATCCTCAAATATTTGCACTGCCAATTTTGAGTTTTCTTCTATCAAGAATTCTCTAACCACCGCGTCTGCTGTTATTTCACACGTAGCAGAGTTCAGCGTCCTCAGAGCATTCGCAACTCTATCTCCGTATTCCCGAACGGTTTCTCTGAAGTTTTGTTTCAGGGATATCAACTCATTGTGTGCCGTTGACCGAGATTGCTCCTCTTTATATTCTGATTCAAGTTTATCCTTTAAATCCTCCCATTTAGCGATTGTGCTATACCTAATTAAATCATAGGCAGGACCCTCTAGTCTATTTTTCACTAGCTCCAAAAATGTTTCATATATCTCCGGGTCTGCCCTTTTTATAGATCTAAATAAAACGTCTCCCCCGGAAATAAATTTATCTAGGTCGCAGGGTTTTCCGTCAAAGGTAGGGACGATTCTGAAAACATCAGAAATTCCGACAGAAAGAGCCATTTCAGGGAGATTATGGTGTATTTGTAGAGAGTGGATTTGTTCTTCCCCCTGCCTAGCCGCCTGTCTCGTGTAATACGGACTCGTAATATTGAAAACTCTGAAATCAATGTATGGCAAAATCACTTCTTAAAAATACGGTATATAAAAATGGCCTTTCTTTTAGTTATTCAATATATATATGAAAAAGAAAGTTAATTTGGTCTCAAAGCTGTAGAAAAAGAAAATTCGGCGAAAAAGACAAAACGGAAATGTCGTCGAAATACTGGAAAGAGAATATTCGAAATAATTTCTATCGGACAAAATTGTTAGTAAAAAGGAAAAGTTAAAAGTTCCAAGGTAAAAATATTCCTACGGAAAAATAAACAGAAAAATTGATATTTCGCTAACGATTCTTACTACTAATATATGTTGATTGATGTTCTGTTCTCCTTTTTTTTTTTTTTTTTTTTGTGTTGTCTTCTTGTGTTTTTTTTTCTGCTACCACTGAGGTTAATTTAGATTTCCTCTGGAACTCATCGGCAGACCTTCCTTCCCTCTTTAGGGTTTTATCTTGCACTAATCTTCCTCTGGGATCGATTCCTCCTTCGAGGATTAAGTCGTCCTTCGGGGATTGGTCTTCCTTCGAGAATTTAGTCGTCCTTCGAGGATTAAGTCGTCTTTCGGGGATTGGTCTTCCTTCGAGGATTAAGTCGTCCTTCGGGGATTGGTCTTCCTCCGAGGATTAGTCTTCCTTCGAGGATAGAGTCGTCCTTCGGGGAGTCCACCAGTCTTCGTGGATCGGTCTTCCTTCGAGGATTGGTCTTCCTTCGAGGATAGAGTCGTCCTTCGGGGAGTCCACCAGTCTTCGTGGATCGGTCTTCCTTCGAGGATAGAGTCGTCCTTCGGGGAGTCCACCAGTCTTTGTGGATCGGGCTTCCTTCGAGGAGTCCACTAGTCGGGAGTCCACCAGTCTTCGTGGATCGGTCTTCCTTCGAGGAGTCCACTAGTCGGGAGTCCACCAGTCTTCGTGGATCGGTCTTCCTTCGAGGATTGGTCTTCCTTCGAGGAGTGGTCGTCCTTCGAGGAGTCCACTAGTCGGGAGTCCACTAGTCGGGAGTCCACTAGTCGGGAGTCCACTAGTCGGGAGTCCACTAGTCGGGAGTCCACCAGTCTTCGTGGACCGGTCTTTCTTCGAGGATTGGTCTTCCTTCGAGGATAGAGTCGTCCTTCGGGGAGTCTGTGGGGCTTTTCAGGGCCCGAAGAGCCATACATCGCTCGATCCCCACCTTTCCAGGCGAACGACTTACCTCTCGGTCGAACTTCAGCAAGGTTGCGTAACCTTGCTACGGCATTTACCCTCAGCCAAATCGCCGGAATTAATACGGTTACCCAATCGGATAACCGTTTTGAATTTATGTTAGGCAGCTTACCTATTCTGTAGGGGATTTCCTTCCAAACCCCTTTTTCTCCAGCATCACCACTGAAAACATTAAATCCACGGCAAAGCTTATCACCTTGCCGTGGCATCGAAAACTCACCCTCGGCCAGACCATATTCCCTAAAAAACATTAAGCCCACGGCAAAGCTTATCACCTTGCCGTGGCATCGAAAACTCACCCTCGGCCAGACCATATTCCCTAAAAAACATTAAGCCCACGGCAAAGCTTATCACCTTGCCGTGGCATCGAAAATTTACCCCCGAGGCGTACATCATTTCCTGAAAAGAACATAAGTCCATGGCAAAATCATCACATTGCCATGGCATCTGAAATCTTATCTTTAGGCATACATTCTGCCAGGGCATCTCGTTTCCATAGCCTTAAGCTATGGAAACAACAATCAACAAGAGTTCCTTGTGACTCGTTGTATTTGTTTACCCCCGGCATAACATGCATACGGCTATTGCCCCTATTGATTTACTACCGCCGACAAGGTTTCTGTTGACGCAAATCAAACATGTCCCTGTTTACCAGCAATCGCTGGCTTCCAATTAGCGGTCCCCATGTTCAGAGACCGTAATCGCGCAACGACCAGGATGCAGCCAGAAAATGTTTACTTTCAACATCTGGCAACGGCTGCACCCTATGTTCGTTGCAATGTAATCATCGGCAACCGAAATGAAGATTTATGGCCTTCCATTAGGATGACCAAATTATCGGTTTCAGTTTTTCACACCCCACATGCTAGTGTTTGCATTCTTAGAAAATGCACTAGCGATGTTGCCCTCCATCCACGGTCGCCGAACGATCGTATGCATGGCATACGCACACATGCGTAATGTATGCCTATTCCGTCAGGTCCAATCACGATTAACTACATCAAGTTAATCGGGTAACTCCGCCTTCCTTCCAGTTTCTTTCGGGATTCTTTCACTTTAATGATTTCCAATGGGATTAGTCAGTCAGATTTTTGCCAAACAACGGGACACACGTGCCCAACTATCGCGTCATTCAAAGTCGGGAGTCGAAGTGCAGAACTTATATTATTTAATTACGGAGCAGTAAAACCTGCAAATTCGCGTTTGCCATGTAGAATTAATCTAAATAGAATGTGTTGTGTTTTTCAAATTAGTTTATAATTCCATTCCCTGTTTGAATTAAGGATCGACTTCAATAAAAGCATACCAGTTAAATAAAAAATCTAGAAACTAAAATTCTCCGGCGTTTTTATTTGACGTTTGTTCTGTAGTGCACAGAACCTAGGAACTTGAGTACAGAGGCCAGTGTTCGTCAGCCTCATGTTGTTTTCGGTTTTTCTTATGTGACAATTTCTCGGTTATTCGGTGGTGTTTTAGCTGAATCCGCACCCGTGTTTGGTGCATAGTCAAAACATCCACATTGGTGACACGCGACGTTTTTTTTTTATATATCTTTTATATATAAACGTGAACACGCAATTCTCGAACTTTTGCGCTACCGTGTTAACCCCCTTTTTTTTGTCACATTAACAAAACCTAATCCATTAAACCAAAAGACAGTTCGAGTGCCAGCAAACAGTGAAAGTGACCTGCGCTAAGAAACCAGTAAAGAGTGCAGTAACCCCAACGCACCTGTGTTTATCAACGTCACATGAGAATCAACACCATTCGGGATTCCCAGCAAAGCCCCCTTAACCATCAGGACACTCCGACTGCCGCCAACAAACAGCACGTGCACATAATTGTTTCAATGCACATCAACCCAATGTAAGTGCAACAAATTCTATGTTAAATTAAATGAAATTATACACAGGAGAGACTACAAAACGCCACAACCTACGTTTTCTTATGGCATATATCTATGAAATGGTTTTACTTGCCCAACAGTAATTAACACCGTTTAAACACTTATCGCCAATCAGAAAATTCAAGTCGAAATTTAATTTCAACACCAGGACATCGTAAATAAATCAAGTGGACAATACAATCATCGTCACACCAATTAAAGTCGAAGTACCTGAACCTATAGAACCATCACTTTCTTAGTCTAGCACTGATCGACATAAATTTATGAAAGGAGTCCTGCGTAAAAAAACCTCCAACGATTAAAACAACTAACAACAAAATTAAATAAAATAAAGAAAAAGACAATTAAAGGGTACGCCCCAACGCCAGCCCAACAACAGCACCTGGCATAACATCACCGGAAGCAGTCGAGGACTACCGAGACCGGAACAACACAGCTGTATCTAACAACACCTGGGCTAGGAGCAACAGCCCCAACACCACATCACCAGGCACCCCATACGAGGACAAGGTTTATTTTCTTCTTTCTTTACTTTATGTTCTTTTAATATTTTTCAAAATTTGTTAATTCCTTTTCGGCGAGCTCCTTCTGAGCCACCATATATAAATTTAAAAACAAACACTCGTTTTCCTTTATTATTCACGTTTACTATTTTTACAATTACATAAACAGTTTTAAGTACCGTAAGCCAAAATTAAATATTCAAAATAATTAACAAATAACACCTAAAACAACAAGACCCATAGTTAATAGACAACTGACAGAACAAGGTCAATTAATTATTAAGTAAAGCTAAAACAAAATAGATATACTCTTTCACTTAGCACCTAATAGTAACACATCCAATTTGGCAGGCATAGAATGTTAAGAACCCGAATCAGATCGCAATTCGCGGTTCAGTGTAAAACAACACGGAACTACTATTAATTCTAAAGAACTACACTTACGATCATGTACAAGTTATGCATAAACACCAAATTACAAAATTTACATATTTAACCGGAAATTATCGCCCAACAAACATATGCAATTAACATTCCAAAAATAGTACATAACATTCCCTTTAAAACAAAGCAAACGTTTGCACCTCATACACTAAGTCATAATCACATTAGGATTGTTTCGAATGTACTCGACCAAATAAATTTTTAACTCCAAACCAACTTGAATAGAGACGAATGTTGCCAAATGCTATAAAGTATAAAAACAAAATTTAACTAAAACCATTTGTAAGCCCCTTCTGGGCACATTTGAACGCACAAGACTCCTCACACTCATATCACGACTCCACACGACCACTTATTCGCGACTCAAAGTAAGCCCACGGCTCGATTCCCTTTTGGCTCCTCTTGACTCCACTTCCGACCTTCGCTCGGCTTATTTTGGTTAGGGAAAACCATTGTTTTAAGACATCCGTGGTTCTCTCAACTTCCTGCGACTCCTTTTCACCCATTGGCCTCCTTTCACCCTTCTTCGCGTTCTCTTACGCCTTTGACTCCCGTTTCGCGTCACTATCCATTATGGTCAACACGAGAAACACCATGGCCAAAAAGGCTCAGGAACAATCCGAGCCTCTCGAATTCCACGACGCCTCCAGCGTCGATTTCCCCACCGAGCAAGTCGATGCTGACCTAGACTTGCCCGGACAATCTACTCCTCTGGCACCACCCGTTGCCCCCAGCGTCGTGAACCGACCCCAGCCTTCTTCCACAGACACACTCCCGACTGCTCCTAACGCCCCTGGTACCGGCCCTTTGGTAGATTCCGGCATTTTTATGCCCACAACTAGTGCCGGTACCTCACAACAAACTCATAGGCACCCAGAGTCCCAAGAATTCCGCGATGCTTCCAGCCTCGGGAACGGGACTCGTCATTTAAATATAGGGCTTCCCCCCTTCGACGAGGAGGACCCAGACCTTTGGTTTGCAGTGGCAGACCGCATCTTCCAGGCCTCAGCCTTGCACGACGAACAACTTCGTGCAGTTGAGCTGTTGAAAGTGCTTGACCGCACTCAACGACCGCATGTTGCACACATAATAAGGTCGGCCGGCCGCAACCCATATAGCAACATGCGTGAAGCTCTGCTCGACGCATTGGACGAGCCAGGAAGTGTGCGGCAACAACGTTTAGCCGCTGTATCCAACCTTTCTGGGATGAGACCATCTCTTTTCCTGACCCATTTACGCTCTATAGCGGGGACCAGGATTGGGGACGACCTAATAAAGCCTCACTTTTTGAGGTGTCTTCCCCAGCATGCCCGTTCGGCACTTATAGCCCAACCCAATCAGAGTTTGGGCTATTTATCCAAAATTGCGGACGCAATTATGGAAAGCTCAGATCAGTATTCTGAGCCTCCAGCGTACCAGGTAGCGGCGGTTTCTCAACACGCCGCCCAGCCTGCACGGCACCCTCGTCTGCCTTTCTCAGCCCATGAATTGGTCTCAACTCCCCATCCTCCTCAAACCCAATTACCTTTTAGAAGGCCCGCCTCAACCAATTTCCCTCAGGGGAATCCAGAGGCAGGCCCCAACCTTAACCAAAGAAATTCGCCCACACAACTAACTCCTGCTGACCTCCGGGCGCTCCAAACCTCACTCCTCCGCGAGATAACTCAATTGCGTGCGGAGGTGAGGAACAATCCTCGAAGCGCCCAGAATCGAGCCATGCCGAGCCGTCCTCTCAATCGGCAGAATTTCTACCAAAATGCCCCTCAGAGGGCCTATATTCCCCAAAATGCCCCACAGAGGGCCAATCCCACCCAAAACGGCCCTCACCGGGCCAATTCCCAGCGAGCTCCGGCTCGACCTCCCCGTAACGGCAATACTAATAGGCAGAACATACCTGATAATGCCGTTACTCTGCCTTGGTGCGCCAATCACCAGCGATATGGTGATCGCGCATTCAATTGCAAAGCGCCTTGTGGTTGGACGCAACCTTCCACCAACCAGAGGCGCTCTTTAAACTAATTTTGCCGACCGACACCCTCGCGCAATCGGCCGGCACCCATACGATAAGCCGCTTAACCATCCGGGATTCGAAACTGAATATCGCTTTTACTGTCGACACCGGCGCCGATATTTCAGTCCTCTCGCGATCGTTTGCTCCGCGTAACCGCGTGCCAGCCGCACTTAAATTGTCAGCTGCAAATAATACGCCGATACTTACGTACGGACGTAAAAAGCTGACACTTCAATTGGGTCTTTGTCGTCCGATCACTTGGCGTTTCGTCATTGCGGACGTAAACGAACCCCTGATAGGTTCCGACCTATTAGGTGCACATAATCTGTTGGTCGATTCGACCCATAACAGACTTGTGGCTCCAACCGCACCCCCCTTGCCCATGACGGCATCACCAGCGGCAACTTCAGGGGCCACAGAGTGCATAGACCCATTCCAGGTTATGGTACAGGAATTCGTGAGTACAACAATTCCTCTGCCTAACCAGCGCCGACATAAAGCCACGGTGTTTCATCATATAGAAACACGTGGTCCCCCTGTGAGCCAGCGTCCACGTCGACTGGCTCCGGAAAAATTACGTGCGGCGCGCGCGGAGTTCGAGCATATGATCGAACTAGGTATCTGCCAACCGTCGGACAGTCCCTGGGCAAGCCCACTCCACTTAGTGAAGAAACGTTCTGGCGAGTGGCGCCCATGTGGCGATTATAGGCTGTTGAACGCAGCAACTGTCCCGGACAGATACCCAATTGCACACCTCTACGATTTTTCGTACAAGTTGCGAGGGTGCAATGTCTTCACAACCCTGGATCTCACCAGGGCATACCACCAAATTCCGGTGGCACCTGAAGACATCCCCAAGACCGCAGTCATTACACCTTTCGGACTCTTCGAGTTCAAAGTGATGACTTTCGGTCTCAGGAATGCCGCACAGACATTCCAGCGGTATCTCGACACGGCTTTACGAGGTCTTAATTGCTGCCATGCATACCTTGATGACATTCTCATCGCCTCCAAAGACCTCGCCGAACATAAACACCACTTACGTCAGGTCCTAGAGCGCCTCCGCGAATTCGGTCTTGTCATCAACCCAGAAAAGTGTCAATACGCCAAAGAGCAAATCACCTATCTGGGTTATGTCGTTGACAACCAGGGCATTCGCCCACTACCAGACCGTGTGGAGGCCCTCATGAAGTACCCCCGGCCTACTAACGTGAGTGAGCTGCGTCGATTTTTGGGCATGCTTAACTTTTACCGCCCAACCCTGAAGAATGCCGCTCAGATTCAAGCTCCCTTAAATGAATTTTTGAAAGGAGCTAAGCGCAATGATAAGCGCCCCATCAATTGGACAGAAGTCTCTGATAGAGCATTCCAACTGTCCAAAGAACAATTAGCAAATGCCACCTTACTCCGATACCCTCTCGAGGGAGCGGCACTTTCTATCCAATGCGACGCATCGGATACCGCAATCGGAGCCGTCCTCGAACAGGACATTGAAGGCCGTCCGGAACCACTTGGTTTCTTTTCAAGGAAACTGAGTCCCACTGAGCGACGTTACAGCGCCTACGACCGTGAATTGCTCGCGATCTACAGCGCTGTTAAGTACTTTCGTCATATGATAGAAGGACGTTCGCTCTCTATTTTAACAGACCACAAACCATTGGTCTATGCGTTCCGGAAGAAGTCGGGAAATGCCTCCCCCCGACAAGAGCGTCAATTAGACCTCATTGGGCAATATTCTACGGAGATCAAGCATATCTCCGGTAAACAGAACGTCACGGCGGACGCCCTTTCTCGAATCGATACGATTCATTTGCGTGCCGCCTTGAATAACGCTGATCTTGCCCTAGCTCAAGAGGAGGATGAACAGCTCAAGTCCCTCCTAACTGCCGATACGGCACTAGAGCTTAAGAAAATTACCCTTCGCGACCCCTTGGGCGAAATCTGGTGTGATGTCTCCACTGGAACCGCTAGACCTTACATTCCCGAGAAACTTCGTAAGGGCGTGTTCCAGGTTTACCACAACCCTGCCCACCCCAGCGGCCGAGCAACAGCCGCTGCTGTCCGTCGCAAATTTATTTGGCCCCGGATGAACAAAGACCTCACCGGTTGGGCCCGTGCTTGTCTCCAGTGCCAGCGCTGCAAGGTAGCGCGACATAATGTACTGGAGCCAGCGCAATTCAAGCTTCCCACGGCACGCTTCGCCCATGTCCACATAGACATAGTGGGACCGCTTACTCCATCAAGAGGATTTTCTTATATCCTCACTATGATGGATCGCTGCACGCGATGGCCAGAGGCGACACCCCTCCGGGCAGTTACTGCCGAATCAGTCGCCAAGGCCTTTTACTCAACTTGGGTCACACGCTTCGGTGTACCAACCACCATTACTTCGGACCGAGGTCCACAATTTGAGGCGACAATCTTTAGGCAGCTAACAAATCTTCTCGGCTGCCAAAGAAGTCGTACCACCGCCTACCACCCGCAATCAAATGGGATGATAGAGCGCTGGCACAGATCTCTAAAAGCCTCACTCATGTGTCATAATGACACACAATGGTTTGACGCCCTTCCAACCGTCCTCCTCGGCCTGAGGACAAGCATTAAGGAGGACCTGGGTGCTTCGGCAGCAGAGCTTACCTATGGTACCAACCTCCTTCTTCCAGGAGAACTTTTCCTGAACGGCGAAACACCGCGTGACCAACTTCGTGAATTGGGACATCTCCGTGACCTGCTACGTAAGGTTAGGGCAACCCCCGTAACCAGGCACGGCTCCAAAAAACTTTCGTCCACCCTGAACTGCACAGCTGCACGCACGTCTTTGTCAGGGTGGATAAGGTCAAAAAACCCCTCGACCCACCTTATGATGGCCCATTCAAAGTCTTCCGCCGCATCAGTGACCGCGTCTTCGAGATCGACATTAGAGGCAAGCGATCCACGGTCAGCGTCGAAAGGCTTAAGCCCTGTTTTCTGGAAGCTTCCGCTCCAGAATCACCTCCATCTACTGACACCACTCCTACTCCACCAGCACAACCTCCCCATACTCGCGCTCATACGCGCGCCCATAACCAACTAACCACCCCCTAACCTGCCTTACCTGTTTCGTGACTACGTCACTGGGGAGGGAGTGATGTGGGGCTTTTCAGGGCCCGAAGAGCCATACATCGCTCGATCCCCACCTTTCCAGGCGAACGACTTACCTCTCGGTCGAACTTCAGCAAGGTTGCGTAACCTTGCTACGGCATTTACCCTCAGCCAAATCGCCGGAATTAATACGGTTACCCAATCGGATAACCGTTTTGAATTTATGTTAGGCAGCTTACCTATTCTGTAGGGGATTTCCTTCCAAACCCCTTTTTCTCCAGCATCACCACTGAAAACATTAAATCCACGGCAAAGCTTATCACCTTGCCGTGGCATCGAAAACTCACCCTCGGCCAGACCATATTCCCTAAAAAACATTAAGCCCACGGCAAAGCTTATCACCTTGCCGTGGCATCGAAAACTCACCCTCGGCCAGACCATATTCCCTAAAAAACATTAAGCCCACGGCAAAGCTTATCACCTTGCCGTGGCATCGAAAATTTACCCCCGAGGCGTACATCATTTCCTGAAAAGAACATAAGTCCATGGCAAAATCATCACATTGCCATGGCATCTGAAATCTTATCTTTAGGCATACATTCTGCCAGGGCATCTCGTTTCCATAGCCTTAAGCTATGGAAACAACAATCAACAAGAGTTCCTTGTGACTCGTTGTATTTGTTTACCCCCGGCATAACATGCATACGGCTATTGCCCCTATTGATTTACTACCGCCGACAAGGTTTCTGTTGACGCAAATCAAACATGTCCCTGTTTACCAGCAATCGCTGGCTTCCAATTAGCGGTCCCCATGTTCAGAGACCGTAATCGCGCAACGACCAGGATGCAGCCAGAAAATGTTTACTTTCAACATCTGGCAACGGCTGCACCCTATGTTCGTTGCAATGTAATCATCGGCAACCGAAATGAAGATTTATGGCCTTCCATTAGGATGACCAAATTATCGGTTTCAGTTTTTCACACCCCACATGCTAGTGTTTGCATTCTTAGAAAATGCACTAGCGATGTTGCCCTCCATCCACGGTCGCCGAACGATCGTATGCATGGCATACGCACACATGCGTAATGTATGCCTATTCCGTCAGGTCCAATCACGATTAACTACATCAAGTTAATCGTGTAACTCCGCCTTCCTTCCAGTTTCTTTCGGGATTCTTTCACTTTAATGATTTCCAATGGGATTAGTCAGTCAGATTTTTGCCAAACAACGGGACACACGTGCCCAACTATCGCGTCATTCAAAGTCGGGAGTCGAAGTGCAGAACTTATATTATTTAATTACGGAGCAGTAAAACCTGCAAATTCGCGTTTGCCATGTAGAATTAATCTAAATAGAATGTGTTGTGTTTTTCAAATTAGTTTATAATTCCATTCCCTGTTTGAATTAAGGATCGACTTCAATAAAAGCATACCAGTTAAATAAAAAATCTAGAAACTAAAATTCTCCGGCGTTTTTATTTGACGTTTGTTCTGTAGTGCACAGAACCTAGGAACTTGAGTACAGAGGCCAGTGTTCGTCAGCCTCATGTTGTTTTCGGTTTTTCTTATGTGACAATTTCTCGGTTATTCGGTGGTGTTTTAGCTGAATCCGCACCCGTGTTTGGTGCATAGTCAAAACATCCACAAGTCCACCACTCTTCGTGGATCGGTCTTCCTTCGAGGATAGAGTCGTCCTTCGGGGAGTCTACCAGTCTTCGTGGATCGGTCTTCCTTCGAGGATATAGTCGTCCTTCGGGGAGTCCACCAGTCTTCGTGGATCCCGCCGCTGCCACCAGTGTTACGTCTCCAGTCGCCGTGCTTCCTCTTTCGAGGGAAGAGCGTGGAGGTTATTATAATAATTAAAGAATTAAAGTTTTCTTTTTAAATAATTATTTTATTTTTATTTTATTTTATCGAACTCAGCTATCTCAAGCTGAGCTCTCTTCTTTCTGATCTTTTCATATAAATTTACTTGTTTATATAGAACATTTTGTTCTAACTGACTGTGGCGTATAAACTGAACAAAACAATCTAGAAGTCTCTGTGACTTAGAATTTTGAATAAACTTTGAACGAAAATCAAAGTGGCCATGTTTTGAAATGAAAAATGTGCTTGTTATGAAAAGGGGCATATTTATGAAATGTGCTGTAAGTGACTGGATATAGAATATAGTGTCTGTTTATTTATGAAATGTGCTGTAAGTGACTGGATATAGAATATTGTGTCTGTTTATTTATGAATTGTATTAACTGAGAATGTAGAATATGTGAGGATGTAGTTTTAAGGGTTGTGTTTTTAAGGGTTGTGTTGGAAAGGACATTAGTTAGTGTTAAAGCGAATAAGGGTAGTATTCTGGAATACAACACTGCCTAAGATGGAGTTGGCAGTACTAATCACGATATGACGGTTAGAATCAGTAAAAATGTACACTGCCGCGTGTACGAATTGGATTTATAAATTCAAGTACACTCAACTGATGTGGAATTGTTATGTTATCGCTTTGGTATACGGCTCTGATGCTTTTGCTTATTCGAGTTTCTTTTCGGTGTTCTTCACTATTTGCTTGTATATTGTGTGTGTATCTGTTAGAAACGCCACACTACTCTCTCCTCAGTAACTTTGTTACGATCAACTTCGTGTGCGAACGACGGAGCGAGAGGACGTCGGAGCAGGCGAGTGTGCCGGTGCTCTATGCGGAAGTCGTGATCGAATAATAAAGTTCTGTTTATCTATGGGAGATTGTGTGTTGTGTGTATGCAGATCAAAACAAGATAAATGTAGGTACAATGTGTTAAGTCGGTTGAAGGCAAATGAAAGGATACAAACTATGATTAACCCGGAAAACCAGAAATACAAGAATCTAAAGCAGCATAATCCAGGCTGAAAAGCACATCTTCACTCCTTTTAGAAATGCACAATGCAACAGGTAAACTTCGTCCCGGCCCGCGATGGAATATCTAAGAGAAAGTCCCACAGGGATCAACAGGCATATGTGCCTGGCGGGAGGTGGTTTTAGTCGCTAAAAATCCGGGCTGCCTCCGGATCTGTCCAGAGGTACCTTTTGAAATGCTCCATCTTTCTACCGAAACTAAAAAAAAAAACTAAAAAAATAACCCCTTAACTGACAGATCACAATGCCATCGGAGGATGAGGTAGTGGATAAGATCAAGGGGTATCGATGTATGTGCGTATAATATCGACATGCATGATTTTATACTGCGCTCCAACCAACCGGGGGAGCACCTCACTCCATTGACTATTAGTCTACCCCATTTTGTCAGAAAGGCCTTCAAAAAGACCTGTGGCGGTTCTATGAACCACACAACCCACTATAGGTTGAGATATCGTCGTTCCACCAAGGAACATACTCACCTATATCCATTACACGTGCCCACAGATGCGTTTCCCAAAAGTCCTTTCGTCCGCCTGAAACAAAGGTAACATTCCAAATACCCAAACATTGAATTCAATAGTAAAAACCAATCGAACTTAACCTTCAAAATTTCCTAATATTGAATTCAATGCATCCATTCGATTCATCCATTAGACGCATTGTTCTGAAAACAAACAGAATAATCTCCTCATGAAGCTAATAGCAATTAGCACCCTAAATTCCTCGCAAGATTCCAAACCGACAAGCCCACGTGCGGAAACAAAGGCCTAGCGATTCGCCCGCCGACCAACAATTCTTGCGATCGTAAACATCGTAACGCCTATCCCACGTTAGATGTTTATGACTGGGAAATGCGATCTACGAACCAAATCCCACGGTTCCTTTGTTACCCATCGGAAGCATACAAAAACTCTGTTAACGTAATCCAGATGGGTAACGCAAACAAATCCTATGATAGGATCGAGAAAGAAGTGGCGGTACGCTCGATCCTTCGAACAAAGATACAGATAAGGAGAAGAACAGTCTGAGAACCCCACCTAGGAGGTCGATCCGGGTTGCGCCATTAATTTAATTCTTGAACTGCCTGCGAGTGTAGTTTCGCGAGTAATCGGAATATTGAAAGATACAGATAGAATGATAAAAAACGATGAACATCGAAACTGCATCCTCGTCCGTTTCGCAACAACCAAATTGTAAAGGCTGAGTGTGTTTTGACATTGAGATAACTCATAATAAAGCGCCATGGGCGTAATTGGAGTAAATCCTTGTTTTATATAAACGAAAGAAATAAATCAAAATTAATAAAAGAAAAAAGAAAACATTTCGTGTTTCAATTTTGTGCTGTGTTCTCTCCGTTGGCGTATTCTTTTCTCTGGGATAAACAGTGTTCGGCGGAATACTTGGACAACATACAAATCCGCCAAAGACCTTTGGACAGTACTCATCATTACAAATTGAGAGAGTTCCTGACAGCGTCGCCAAGTATAACCAGTGTTGATTCGGCCCTTTTCGAAACTTCACACTTCTCAGCGAAGGAAGACAAGAACAGAGATTAGCAGGACAAATTCTTCCGAATAAGGTTTTTTTTTTTAATTCTTCCCAGGTTTACAGTGCGGGGGTTCCTTTAAGCTTACCCAAAGAACCCCCCATAATTGCAACCCAACTCCCATTGTTTTTCGCCAATGTAATTACATTGTGCATATGCATCATAAATCTCAAACCATTCGGCACCCTTTGCCATCATTAAAATGTTATGTCAGACAGCTTGTTTTTATACCTGCAACAAACCGACCAGCGATTCGTTTGTTCAATCGACAAACAATTACCGCATGTCCAGCATTTCCCAAATACAAACAATCACCAATTTCGTGCTTTGCCACAAACGATTTACCCTGCATATACAAATGCAGAGAAGGGATCCGTTTCTTCCACCGACCCAAGATACGATATACAATATTCTTTGTATAAAGTATCCCAATCTATTAGCAACTTTTTCTAATGGCTATGTGTTGCGGATTCGCATTCGAAACAACCAGCGAATTCGCAATAACTAGATGTGGCATCACCTTTAACAATGTCAGCAATCAGCTGACATTTATGAATTCTGTTGGTTGTCACTTGACAACCATTTTTTATGTTTTTGTTTACTTCTTCGTTAACTATTTGGCGACTCCAGGTCGCATGTTAAATTAAGCCATAGAATTCCAACCAATCAATTAAATAAAACCTAGTTTAAATAGTGCAATTAACCCCAAATTGTTGTTTCTTCTATTTGGGAATATTCTTTATTGAGAGTTGCTGCTACACTTGAGGATTGGAGTTGAAATTCGAGGTATTCACTTCACTTTTCCGTTTCATAATTCAATTTGGTTTCAGGCATCATTGTTGCGGACGCCATTGCTTTTGCACATCCAGTCTCGTGTTTGTGACAGCATCTGGAGATTCACCAACGACATTCATCGGTCGACGTAACCCAAACACGGGTCTCCCCTGCTCAACCAAAGTGCTCGTCAGGAGACATCACTGTTCCTGACGCAAGGCCCACAACAAAATAGGAACCATTGTTCGTGGAAGGTGTGTTCAACGCTTGTTGGACATACACTATGCGTCTATTTACGCAAGGGCATCACTCATCCAAGACTTTTATGATGCCCTTGTCCCAATTTTCCTTTTAGCACCATTTCCTCGATGCATCGCCGTCTGTTTATTTAGCCGCACTGCACATCATAAACAATGATCTTCACGATCCCTTTGTCCTTACCGTCTTTTTGCTTCGTTTTTCCATGGCCTTGTTTCAGGAGAAAACCAATGTGATCTTCGCGATCACACATACATACACACCACCATGACCTTCATTACGAGATCTGGTTTTCTACTCCACAAAGAGAGACTTTACGTTTCTCTTGTGGTAAGTAAAACATATCCTTAGTCGAGAGGATATTCACCACCATCGAATCGAGGGTGAATCAAGGGCCAGATTCCAAACCTCGATAGAGTCGTGTTTCAACCAGCAAAGCGGTCGGGTTTTCCGCCATCCACCGTACCGACGCCGGTACGGTGTGGGAAACTAACAGTCGGGTGTGAATAGTGCTAGTCGGCCGCGCGAATAAATCGAATTTTTGTACGGAGTTTCGAAGTTGATATAGATAGTTTTACATAGAATATATACCCGATAAAAACAATTAAAATCTTTTTAAAATAAAACAAGCTATATGTGCAACAAATCAACAACAAGTGTTTTATTTTATTCTTTTTGGTGAACAGTGTCCCGGCGGAACAGCGGAATTTTGTCTTAGTGATGATGGGGATGGGAGTGAACCCGTGCCGTACGCCGGCGCACATACTTCCTACCCCACAACAGCATACTATTTTTTCTCGACCGGGTTGTGTGTGATGCTCAAGGATTTCTCTCAACCATTTCACGAAGCCTATAAGCTTAATGGGGTGATATTCCTCGGGCGACTGGGCTTTGGGACCCACCTACCACTCAGTAATTGTGCCGAACTGCACAATAGTAAGAGTCGTCAGTTGAACCAAAGGTTTGCACAATCAAGCACAAGACACAACCTGCTTACCAACTCAGCCATCTTTTTTTTTTTTTTTTTTAATATTATTATTATTATTTTTTTTTTAATTATATTATAATACAAAAATTAATAGTTACAATAAGTAATACAGCTAACTTATAATAGATTGGTTACATAATAAGTGTTTACATGTTATTTGTTAACATTTTTCAAACAATTCTTTTTAGATGTGCTTAAGATTTAATGTGATTATATATATTGTTAATTTTGTTTTTCCTGGAAAAGGTCAGAAGAAAAACCAGGAACTCTGTTTATTTTAACTTAGCCTACTTAAAATTACTTAACATAACTTAATCTAACTTAGTCTAATCTTATATACAATTTACAATATTTGATATTGCAATGATAGTGACAATTCGAATTTGACTTAAAAATAACATTTACAATTTTTAGTTATGGATGTGGGATTTCTCGTTGGGATTGAGAATACTAAGGGATAGGATCAGGTAAGTTCTTGAAGGAAGGGAGAGCCATTCGGTTCTGTGTTAAAGGTAAGGATCTTGGAGAATGGTTGGATGTTGCTGTATTTGAAATTATTGGGTGCCAGTTCGGTGTTGTTGTACACGATCTCGTTTAGATCGTTAACCAGTCTGCCTGCGGCGAAGAGGGTCCTGATTTGGAGACAATTACGGTAGTGTACTCCCGTATTGGAGGAGGGTGATGGTAGGTCCGTTCAGCCATCGATGCGGCAAGGTATTTATATAATTCTTAAATGCATTTTTAAATACACACACGTGAAGGCACTTTTCAAACCAGCTAGTGCTGAATAATAAATAAATGAACAAACAAATAAATAAAAAGAAGCGAACACAATTTGTTGGGAAAACAAAAGCGACCGTCACGCCGGAATCATTTAGAAAAACGTCGTTTACACATAAAACACCGACAAAGTCCTTCCAATATTTGGGCCTTCAAGGCCAATGTGCATCGATATTGTCTTTCGTAAATTCCTTCATCTCTTCTTCCTTGGTTTTCCACCCACCACAACCGTTATTGAAGATCTTATATCCCAAGGAAGACTCCAAATAAGGATAAAGGCAAAACCCTTTTTGTACGCGATTACGTATTGTAAACATTTTTTCTTGTTGTATGAATCAAACTATTTTTTAAAACTAAAAGATAATTTTATTTTTTCTTTATTAAATAACTTTAAATAATAAATAGATTGTACTTGTTCTTTTTTCTTCTTTTTTTAAGAGTATAATAAAAAAATGCCGTAAAATCGTTTTGTAGATCTCAATCAGAATTCACAGTGGTTCTACAACTGTTGCCTGGCACTGGCCTTCTGTAGTAGTTTATTGACATTGAATATAAATAACAAGAGTTTTTATTCGTGCATAATATTTATCAGTTAGACATCGCACAACAATAGTAAAAGAATTGATATGATATTTTTTACTTTTAATAATTCCGCGTTGTGTTTGAGACAAGAGATACTATATTTAAAAATCTTATTACTAATAAATGATAATAACAGTTTTCTCGAAAAACTTTAAACAAAATCTGTTATTAGAAGAACTGTACATATTACATACTCTCTCGCAAATGGTTTCACTATTTCGCCCGTTTTTTTCTTCTCCGCCAGAATGACGAGTAATTTCGCACTATTCCCCTCGTTGACTCGTTAAACAGATCCAAAAGAAAACGAAAGCGAAGCTACTTGTGTCTTCCCCTCATTTTTTCGGTTCCGTTTTCTCTTTTCGAATGGCTTCGTACAAACTGAAGGAGAAAGGCCGAAATAAACAAAAAACAAGTACGGCGAGATGTAAGTGCTCTTCGACGTTCGAATTCGCCGGGAAACTTTCTCACATTGGTAGTTTCTCTTCAACTTGCCGGCAAAATGACAACAATAACTACATGGGTGCAAATAGTTGTTTTGTTAATTCCCTTTACGCTTCTCCTTCGTTGCACTTTTTGCCCCTTTTTTGGATACCATTGCGTACGCGATGCTCGCCGCTGCACCGATTCGCACTAAAGTGTTGTACAATTCGTGTAAAATTTTCACTTTCGGTTTTGCGTTTGGCATTGACTGAGAGGTGAAATGACGGTATGTGAATCATGTTGGATCGTCGTCTGTGTAGGGTTGCGTGCATGCTTGGCAGCATTTAAGGGGAAAGAGTGCATCGGCGTGAGATCGTAAGTTACGATATGTCAATGTTAAATATCTCTAAGGCCAACTGCGGCATTTGACAGAATCATGACGTTTGCGGATGAGCTTCTTAACATAAGTGAATTATGAAAACCGGTTTTTAGGAATATCTAAAACAAAAACAGCGAGAATATAAATCAGAAATTAGTAAATTAATATAAATTTTATACCTCACTGGTAAAGGTCTTGTCGAAATTATTGTGTTGGCGGCGTTTTACGACTAGAAGTCGGTGCAAATTTAGCCAATGATACCGCCAGCGAGTTAGCCGTTTCGTTTTAATACTTTGTATGAAATATTAATAATTCTATAAATTTGAACATTTTGGGGTGGCGAATAACGGCACAATGGTTCTTAAATTAATTTTTATTTATTGCTTGTTCTTTGACCATGTTTAACACTAGATTTACGAAACCCGTCAATTTGACGGATTTAACTTTTTAGATTAAAAAATCCAAAAAAAAAATCTCAATTAACATATGTTGGTTATTATTGATACAATGATATGCAAATGTATCACTATCCTTTTTTGTTATCGGCCTTTTAATTTTGCGGAAATGTGTTGTATATACCTATTTTTACGGAAACCCGTCAACTTGACGGATTATGAAAGGACTGTTAAGTCTCCAGTCGCCGTGCTTCCTCTTTCGAGGGAAGAGCGTGGAGGTTATTATATCTTTTCTTATTTGAAATAATTATCGTTTCTTAGTTATTAAATAATTTATAACGTTTTATTTATTTTTATATTTTATTGAACTCAGCTATCTCAAGCTGAGCTCTCTTCTTTCTATCTTTTTCATATAAATTTACTTGTTTATATAGAACATTTTGTTCTAACTGACTGTGGCGTATAAACTGAACAAAACAATCTAGAAGTCTCTGTGACTTAGAATTTTGAATAAACTTTGAACGAAAATCAAAGTGGCCATGTTTTGAAATGAAAAATGTGCTTGTTATGAAAAGGGGCATATTTATGAAATGTGCTGTAAGTGACTTGATATAGAATATAGTGTCTGTTTATTTATGAAATGTGCTGTAAGTGACTGGATATAGAATATTGTGTCTGTTTATTTATGAATTGTATTAACTGAGAATGTAGGATATGTGAGGATGTAGTTTTAAGGGTTGTGTTTGAAAGGACATGAGTTAGTGTTAAAGCGAATAAGGGTAGTATTCTGGAATACAACAGGACCCACTGTTCTCCCTCTGCTTGCCCTAATTTTGAGCAGCGAGGCAAATGCTATATGAATTACATTGTGGCGGTTGTACGAACCACACAAATTATCTTTAGCATAATCCATTACATAGGACGATTCCGGAGACGCTACAACCATGAGTTGTACGTAATCTACCTTGAAGCTAATATTGTAAGAAAAATCAAGCTCGGTAGACTCCGGTGGGCGGGACACCTAGCTCGAATGAGCGAGGAGGAGCCTGCCCGGAAAGTCTTTTGTGGCAGGATGTATGGAAGGAGACAGCGCGGCAGACCTTGTCTGCGATGGAGGGATGGTGTAGACCAGGACGCCCAGAGCCTGGGAGTGCCAAACTGGATGACATCGGCTCGAAATCGTGACCGGTGGAGAGACTTGCTGAATAAGGCCAAGACCGGATTCCGGTTGTAGTGCCGATGATGATGATGAATATGATGATAGTGTTGACACTAGTTGGCGCAAGCCTAATGACCTTTCCCGGAATAACAAATTATTATGGACAATTTAACAAGTCTCGGATAAGGACCGGATACCGGTGGAGAGACTTGCTAAATGTTGTATTCCAGAATACTACCTTTATTCGATTTTTAACACTGAATCTCAATACTTTTCTAACACACCTTTAAAACTACCTCTGTTCATATCTAATTCTCACTTAATACATAACATTAATAAACTTTCACAATATTCTATATCAAGCCTGTTACAGCACATTTCCTAACATGCCCCTTTTCATAACATGCACCTTTTTTTCATTCAAAACATAGCACTTTGATTTTTGTTCAAAGTTTATTCAAAATTAAAAGTCACAGAGACTAAAAGGAATACTTTGAGAAAATTTGTTTTGTTCACATTATAATTTCCAACCAATTAGAAGAATAAGTAGCATAAGAAGAGAGAAATTTTAATTGTAAAATCAGTAGAGTTTTAGTTTGAATTCGGAGAAAGTAGAGTTAGAGTTTTGAGTTAGAAGTTGAAAAATTAAGTTTAGAAAAGAAGTTGAGTAAAGCATTGGAAGTTAAATTGAGTTTCATAAGTTGAGTTTCAATTAAGTTTTTGAGAGTTAAGTATTGAGGAAGTATTGTGGATTTGAGAGTATAAAATAAATATATCGAAGAGACGGAATAGTTTCTTTCTTTGATAATGGATGGCAATGAACATTGAAACGCGAATTGATGAAAGAATATTAAATAAAGAAATAATAAAAGGTCCCCGCTCTTCCCTCATCCGAGGAAGCACGGCGCCGGACCGTAACACTAAATAAGGCCAAGACCGGATCCCGGTTGTAGTGCCGATGATGATGATGAATATGATGATAGTGTTGACACTAGTTGGCGCAAGGCTAATGACCTTTCCCGGAATAACAAATTATTATGGACAATTTAACAAGTCTCGGAAAAGGACCGGATACCGGTGGAGAGACTTGCTAAATAAGGCCAAGACCAGATCCCGGTTGTAGTGCCGATTATGTTGACACTAGTTATCAGCTTCCTTATCTGGGGCCGGGGTCCACCAGCACTTAACGGCTTATGCTATAACGTTTGCGACCCATGCTATGACGAACAGAATCACTAATAGATTGAGTCAATGCTCAACACATCAGATCACTGCCGATGATAATCCATTACATATCCCCAACGCAACATTGAATTCAATGGTCAATCTCAATCGTCTAAACGTTCAAATTATCTAACATGGAATTCAATTCAATTTCATCGAATTCAATTCAATACCCTGAAATCAAACAGCATAATACATATCTTCTTATGTATGCTATTCTTATGTATGCCTCCCAATCTCCTACAAGATCCAAAACCCCAAAAGTGCAGGTGTCCAAACAAAGGAATATCTATTCGATCCGCCGACAAACAATTCTCGCAATCATAAACATCCTAATGCATATCTTCACATGCCAGATGTTTTATGACTTGTAAATGCACCAATCTAGAGACTGACACCCAATTTCCACGGATCCTGTGTTACTCATCTGAAGTGCACGAAAACTCGTGTTGTTATAAGCCAGATAGATAACACAATCAAAACCCCAAGAAAGGATCAAGAGATAAGCGGCGATGTGTCTGGATCTTCGAAAGAAGATAACGATACGAGGAGTAAATTGGGAATTGAAAAGGAAAAACTTTTACAACGGCGTCATAGAGAACTCTCACAAGGAGGTTTAACGGTTCGGTATTCAAAAGAGAAAAACGAAGGAATAGTCCACTCCGAACCACACAGCCGTCCCGTCATAGAGAACCTAACAAGGTAGTTAGTCCACGCCGCGCAATAACTCGCTACCGAAACTGTCTCACGGAAGGCAAACAGATAGGTCATAATTTAAAAATCTATGAATATATTTACTTTTATTATGATAAAATAAATATATTACTTTTTAGTCAAAAATCATGGACAAGAATCCAAAAAAAATATATATATAAATGGCTACAAAAAACAATTAGTATAAGCGAAGACTTATCTGATACTGAATCAGATGCACACATTCCTGAACTATGTGAAAGCGATGAAGTAATTGCGGAAGAAAATAACGAAATTGAACTTTCCGATAGTGAAGATGAAAATGTTCGTAATATATGTCGTAGTATGAGATGAATGCGTATTCTTTCTTCAGACTCTAGAAGCGATAGTAACATGGATACTGATGATATATATTGTAGCGAGCTTAGGGTTCGCTGGATTAATTATTTTGAATAAATAAGAGTCGTTAAATCGATTTTGAATTAATATAACACTTTATTAGTCCGTTAACCACAACCGTTACTTTTACCGTACACAACGATTTCTTGACTTATCGCTTCCGTACTTATCGCGTATTTTACTTCTTACTTATCGCTTGCTTCTCACTCGAGACTTATTACTTTCTACTTCTTACTCTCTACTTATCGCTTGCTTGACCTTCTACTTCTTACTCATCTCCATAGTCTGTGTGCGATGTATTTATACCGTTCGCTTATTCTGATTCGGGGCTCGTCGATAGTATAGTGGTTAGTATACCCGCCTGTCACCCGGGAGACCGGGGTTCGATTCCCCGTCGGGGAGCCCCTGGCGCAAGGCTAATGACCTTGCCCAGACAAAATAAATCATTATGGAAAATTTGACAAGCCTCAGGACTTGCTAAATAAGGCCAAGACCGGCTCCCGGTTGTAGTGCCGATGATGATGATGATGATGATGATGATGATTATTCTGATTCGGCGTTTCGTTTCCGTCCGTTCCATAGTCTTGAATGTTCTACTGTCCACGGTCTCCAGTTTTCCATTACTTTATAGAATATTCTAGTACTCTGTTTCGGACTCTCTAGAATATTCTAGTACTGATTGTCATATGCGTGACAATATTATTATAATGAGAACAATCTGATCGAAATATCTTCTGATGGGACTTTATGGCAAATATTAGAAGAAGGTGGAGAGAGTGGTAGACCACCACCTTATTCTATATTCAAAGATGTCTCTGGTCCCACCGCCTATGCTAAAAGAAACATCATGCTTGGCAGTGTGAGTAGTGCATTCCAGCTTATAATAAATAATCGTATATTGGATTATATCAAATCTTGCACTGAAACTGAGGCGTGCAAAGTTTTGAAAAAGGAATGGTCTCTTACACACTCTCAATTACGTGCTTTTTTAGCAATTTTATATGCCCGGGGAGCATATGAAGCAAAATCCTTGACAGCTTCATATTTATGGTCTAAGAAATGGGGACCTGCTTTTTTTTCACGAACAATGTCCAGGGATAAATTTATGGAAATCCTTAGATTTATCCGTTTCGACAAAAGGAATGAACGAAGTGAACGTCTGTAAACAGACAAATTCACATTGATTTCCACTATATGGAATGCATTTATTGAAAATAGCCAGAATTGTTACAAACCAAACGCAAACATTACAGTCGATGAACAATTATTCGCAACAAAGGCAAGGAACCGATTTCTTCAGTACATTCCAAATAAACCAGATAAATTTGGCATAAAATTCTGGTTAGCATCGAATATAAAAAGTAACTGTGGCGGTTCCGCCAAACCCCACTGTTACTTACCTGAAGAATCCCCATAACTTCGACCCAACCATATAAGTTTCGCTAATGCAATTGCATTAGCACCTTAAATGCTTTACGCATCTAGGTTATCTAAGGTATAACCTAAAAGTCCCTGTAAAAGAATTCTTACCTTTCATGCATCTCTTCGCATACAAATTCCCTATAAGAATTCTTTCCTAACTTATCATGAATCACTAAACCATCCGGCACACTGGTATGCCAAGCAATTCCGCTGTCCACGTGCACACCGCATGTCCTTGGCAATTCCACGGCCTCGGCAGCCTTTTGTCCAAGGGACAAAAGCAAACACTAGCGTCTAGTGTCATAAACCGAATTCCTTCGCATGTAAACATGCATACAAATTCGACCCCATTTCGTTCAGCAAGATACGGTACACGACCACCCATCGTATACCTGAATTTCTTTAGCATCACCAGCATAATAGCAACACGGCTATTTACCCAGCTGCAATAGAATTACCCATGACTTGTTTTTCAATGAACAAACAATCACAACTTCGTGTTTAGCCACCAAACGAATTATCCAGCATATACAAATGCAAGCAAATTCGTTCGGCCACCGACCCAAGATACGATATACAATTTTCATTGTATAAAGTATCGTAACCATTAGCACCTTTCCCAATGTCTATTCGTATATTTACACAAGGGCATCACTCATCTAAGACTTTTATGATGCCCTCGTCTCATCTTTTCTTTTACCACATTTCTTCGATGCGTCGTCGTCTATTTATTTTGACGCGATGCACTTCATAGACAACGATCTTCTCGATCCCTTTGTCCTTGCCGCTTGCCTGCTTTGTTTTGCCATTGCCTTCGCGCATGAGTAAACAACACAGATCTAAACAATCACACACATACCACCATGATTTTCATTACGAGATCTTGTTTTCTATACCACCAAGAGAGACTTTATGTTTCTCTGGTGGTAAGTAAAAACATATCCTTAGTGTAGAGGATATCTACCACCACACCACAAACTCACCCCATTAGCGAGTCGGCTCTGCACGAGCCGTTTATCGTTGAGTCCTTTACCATCCACCGGCCAAGGCGGTCGCGACGCCACCCACCGTACCGGGCACGGTGCGTTTGCGTTAAGTCGCTGTCGTGTCAATATCCTTCTTGGAAAAAAAGTGTGAAAATTGTGATTAACGCAAATTAAGTCAGATTAAGTAAATAACGAAATATTCAATTAAAAGCAACTTTTCTTGTGGCCCCTTGTTTAAATGCAATAATGAAAATTGTTGTAAAAGACAAACAAACAATTAACGTAATAAAAAACGGTGATCACCAATAGACAGTGTGTTTAATTTTCCGGCAGCGGTTCCTGGGTGTTGGCCATTAATGTGTTTTCCTTCCCTCCGGTGACGTGCAGTTTTCGTTCGGTGCATTAGTGGCGAAAGTTTTATGATGGAGGAGGAAGGTGAACCGAGTGCCCATGCCTGGCACAATACACTTCCTCCTCACATAACTATCTCATAAATGGTTTCCCCTATTTAGGTAAAGATGAAATGCGAACGACAAAAATACCTTTGGGTGAACACGTAGTGCTCAAACTTACTGACCCATATTTAGGTTGTGGACGAAACATAACCACAGATAATTTTTTACTAGTCTTTCACTTGAGAAAAAATTACTCGCAAAAATAAAACTACTCTGGTTGGGACTATACGTGGGAACAAAAAAGAATTACCAAAAACTGCAAAAACTAAAAAAGATAACATGATTCGGTTTCCAATAAAACTTTATAAAACAGAAAAGTGCGTTCTCACAGTTTACAAAAGCAAACCAAAAAAAAAGAAGTATTATTACTAAGTTCAAAGCACAAATCGGTAAAAATTGAAAACAATGATACGAGTAAACGTATCCCAGAAACAGTGACATTTTACAATAATACCAAGTATGGAGTGGATGCAGTCGATCAAATGGCGTGAAGGTATAGTGTGAAATCAGGATCCCGTAGATGGCCTCTTCAAGTATTTTATGACATCTTGGATTTAGCAGCCATCAATGCATGGATTTTGTATAAAGAGGTCACTGGAGAAAATATATCTAGAAAAAATTTTATTTTTCAATTGGCTGAAGAACTAGCAAATGACCACAAAGATATACTTGTTACTAGTTCAAGTTCACCGTCCGTAAATTCCAATATTCGCATATATATTGGTAAAAAAAAAATAGGTCTAATAATATTTGTGATAAGTGTAATAAGTATGTGTGTGGAAAATGTACACTCAAAATGAATATTATATGTAAGAAATGTAAGAAATGAATTAGAATACATTGTTTTTGTAAAGAATGAATAAAAATACATTGTTTTAATATAAAATTAACTAGTTTCATTACAACAAACGTAATTTTAATATATACGTCAAAATGACGGGTTTCAGTAAAGAAAGGTATACATTTAATGTCAGTACATCTAGTGTTAAGTGGTGAAAGGCTAATATCCAAATAGAGGGTAACTTAAGAAAACGTATTTACTATTCCATGATTTAATTCTCACTGGATATTAAAAACCTTGCACGCACACTGGAGAAAGACCGAAAAAGACCACAGTGTTAACGGTAATTTAACAATTATTTATTATTTTCTTTTTTTCTTAATTTTCTGGCTATTTTAAATAACTTTCTGGCTATTTTGAATGTACCCGAACCGCACGCTTTCACAGCTAACTGAACAAGACGGAAATCTCGTGTTGTTCTTTATAATATCCTTTTTTGTTCCGCTTCCACCATTGTTATCTTGAGGAAACGGAATTAGGAAGACTATGGCTAATAGGGAGACTATCCTTAATAGGGAGACTATGGCTAATAGGGAGAATATGGCTATGTTCAGTATTATTGCGGTTTTTTAATAGGGGTTTTAATTTATTTTACTTATTTAACTATTGTATATGGGAATATTCTATTGTAATGGGAAAGTGAAGTTTTGGGTATTGGGGAAGGGAAGGATATACATGTGTAGACACGAGATGTTAATTATTATAGGGGGTAATAATTAAACGAATTTAATTACATAACAAAAGTGTCATCTAATGTCGATCTGAGCAGATTAATTATGCCAATAAGTGGGGTGGTAGCCCCATTAAACTGAACTACATATACCTTTTTCCGCCCCCCTATGCCTCCTTTCGCTACTTAATTATAATAATAATAATTATTATTTATTGGCCTGTAGGAACCCGGAAGTTCATGACCTCACCGACTCGACTCCACCATCGTTCCCTGTCCTGTGCGCTCTCCTTCACGCTTGAAGGCGATCCGATCTCCTCAAGGTCAAACCTAACATTGTCCTTGCATCGCCGTCGCGGCCGTTCTGTTGGTCTCTTTCCCGTTGGTCTACCGTCAAGAATTCTACGCACGGTTCTATCGGTGCCCATTCGCGCCACATGTCCGGCCCATCTTAATCTTCTCGACCTAATTACTCTCACTATTGTAGGTTTGCGGTATACATCTTCCAATTTGTGGTTGTGGAGTTTCCTCCATTGTCCTGACTCCCCGTCAAATTTACCGTCAAAGATAGCCCATAAAACTGTATTCTCGAATACGCGGAATTTGTTTTCTTCCCGCTTTGTGAGAGCCCATGTTTCACATCCGTATAGAGCAATCGGCATGATTATCGTTCTATAGACACAGAGCCTTATGTTACGTGCAAGCACCGGATGATCCGGCCGTATTGTCGTCTTGTGCCTTTCTGATGACATTGTGGCCGTTCCGCCAAACCCCACGGCCCACTTACCTGAAAAACCCCCATAACATCATCTTAATCTGCATAGGTTTTTGCTAATGCAATCGCATTAGGCACCTGTAAATGCTTCACCCATCAAATGGATCAAATTTGTAATCTATGGGTCCCTGTAAAAGAATCCTTACCTTTCATCCATCTCTTCGCATACAAATTCCCGGTAAGAATTCTTTCCTAACTTATCAGGCATCCCAAAACCAATTCGGCACCTTCGGTGCCAGGCAAATCCCCCTAGACGAATTCCTGAAAACAAAATGATTTGGTTTACATACAATGTAACCATCATAACAGGGACCATAAACATTACGTCGCCGATTTCCCGCCCCCACCAAGTGTATCATAAATCACCATACATATACATTGGCTAGCGACCCACACCCAAGGGACCAAAACAAATGTACGCATCTCGCGTCTCTTGGCACCAATTACATCCTACAGCATAAGCAAATGCAAATAGGAATTCCATACCTACCCTTACCAGCGATGCCATAAACACAATTTCCCGGTAATCTAGCTAAAACCCATTAGCACATTTCCACATTGCATTGCCGCCTATTTATTTAGCCGCAATGCACATCTCAAACAAAGACCCAAACGTTCCCTTTGTTTTCTCATATTTCGGGATCTGCTTTTCATCAGCAGCGGCATAAGCAAACACAAACCCAATTAGCATCCAATGAGATTCGGCTTGTTTGCTTAGCCGAACTAAATCTCAAGGACACATTTTCCCTTTCTTTGTTTTAGATTGGTTCCCATGGCTTTGCCCCATGAACGAACCAATCTACACACATACATGTGTACCACCATGATCTTTATTACGAGATCTGGTTTTCTATTCCACCAAGAGAAACTTTATGTTTCTCTCGTGGTAAGTAAAAACATATCCTTAGTGGAGAGGATATCTACCACCACACCACCAAACTCACCCCATTAGCGAGTCGGCTCTACACGAGCCGTTTATCGCTAAGTCTTATTCCATCCACTGAACGAGTCAGTCGAGTGTTTTCTCCATCCACAGTAGCGTGTACGCGTGGGTGCACACGTCTCCGTGAATAAGTCGTGTCGCGTTTTTTTTTTTATCATCCACGGTGCGCATCAAAGAGTTGGGTCCTTATTCTAAATAAAATCAAATTTGTAATCGTCGGTTAATTTAAAGATACCATACAATATACATGTAAACAAAAAATTTTTTAACCAGTGCAACTCTTGACTAAAAGGTATTTAAGTAAGATCAGTGAAACAATAAAATCATTCATAAATAACTATATGCAGTGTGTTTTATTTTCACTTGTGCGATCTGTGTTGCGACCTCCCCTCGGTGATGTTTAGTGATCGGCGCACGATACCTCCTTTTCCTAGGTGATTAACTTTTGGCTGAACTTGTGATTGATGGGGAATGAAGTGAACCGAGTGCCCATGCCTGGCACAATATTTCTCCTCCCCACAACATGCTCGAGCACAAGGTTAAAAAGACACGGTGAGAGGCCATCTCCCTGTTTTAGTCCGTCTCGGATTTCAAATGGTTCTGAGAGGGGGTTTTCTATTCTAACTCGCCCTTTGTTTTCGTTCATGCAAATTTGAATGAGGGCGGCATATTTTTTCGCGATTCCCAGCTCACCTACAATATGGTAAAGTTTTTGTCTTGCGACTGAGTCGTAGGTTTTTTTGAAGTCAACGAACAGTTGGCGAACTCTTACCTCCATCTGTCAAACTCACTCAGCAAACCATTAATTCTTCCGACAATCGGTATGGCTTGTCTAAATTTAGGAACAAAAATGACCTACTAGAATGTCCGCCTCTATCTTTCATATCTCCACGACAAATCTGACTCTGTCTGTTATGAAGGTAAAACGAAAACCAGCGTAATGGCCCCCACCCAGCAATAAGGTATACCCACCGACTTTCCTATCCTTTGTGGGGTAGATAGTCGTGACGCCAGCATGGGCGAGAGTTCTACTATCAACCCACTCGCCGCTAAAACAAAGTTCCGCCGAATACAACCGAATGATCACCAAGGGAAGAAGAAAACATCAAGCGCACACAATTCACAGCACAAAAAATGAAACACTGTGATTGCCATTCATGAATGATTTTTTATTATTGTGTCTTGAATTCAATTTAATTCACATAAAATTTACTGAATATATAATTATATATGGTAAAGGGGACTAGATACCGTCAGCAACACTCATTGTTAATTCCTACGTTATTATAATTGTTCGCGCAACGACTCGCTTGATTAACACTCGACAAACCGTACCGGCGCGCGGTACGGTGGATGGTAGAGGACCCGACCACCTTGATTGATTGTTGTAATACGACTCCGCGGTGTGGATTCGGTAGTGGTTGAAATTTGGCCCCTGGTGAAACTCTTCCAGCTAAGGGGTGAGTTTCCTATTACAAGAGAGACGTAAAGTCTCTCTTTATGGAGTGGCGACTCGGATCTCGTAGTGAAGATCCTCTTGGTGTGTGTGAGATGATCTTAGCAATGTGCTAATGCACCACTGTTTGCTCATGTCATGAGGTCAGAAGAAACGAGTTCAGAGATATTGAAAGGCATAAATGAATTTATGAGCTGAGAGTTCGGATAAATAAACAAGTTGCAACTCATTAGATGCTAAATGCATTTGGGATACTTCAAACAATTTGGATGGTTTATCGTATCGCCAGAATGCCCGCGGAAGAACAGAATTCTTTTGTTTGCACATAAAAACGATATAAGCAACTACCGCCCCATGGCCAAACTGTCTCATATCCCTAAACTGTTCGAAGGGATTCTTTACAACGCGTTATCTTTCCGCTGTAAATCCATCATCTTACCCAACCACCATGGTTTTCTTTCGGCTAGGTCGACCACAACCAATCTGATCGAGTTCTCATCCCATACTCACCGTGCCTTAGAAAATGGCAACGAAGTCGATGTAATCACCACGGATTTCAGTAAGGCGTTCGACAAAATCTCCCATAATCTCATCCTTTTTAAGCTGTCCTCCCTGGGTTTCGAACCCCTATTGATCAAGTGGTTATCTTCTTATCTGAAAGATCGATCCTGCCATGTCAAATTCAGATCCTCCCTTTCCAATCCCTTTCGTCCCACGTCAGGGGTTCCGTAAGGCAGTCACCTAGGTCCCCTCCTATTTATCCTTACCATCAATAACGTTGATTCCATTATTAAATACTCATCCATTCTCCAAACCGATCTCGACAGCTTCTCAACTTGGTGCCATAATAACTGCCCGAAGTCAACGTTGTCAAATGTCACTCCATCACCTTCTCCCGCAAACGCCACTCCCCCCACTCCCCCCCACACGTTCCCAATTCCCGCTAAACCAGCAGATATCATCTGTACCCTCGATACGTGACCTCGGGATCTTATTTGACAGGGAACTTAGTTTCATCCCACATATTGATGACCTTATTCTTAAGGCCAACTCTGCCCTTGGGTTTGTGTAACTCTGGTTTAAACAATTCTCTAATCCTTACGTTTTCCGTTCTTTCTATATATCCTTCGTCCGCCCCCTTCTTGAATGCACCAGTCAGGTCTGGTCACCACACTACTCGTCCCGTATCCGCGGAATCGAAAGCGTGCAACGTCGTTTTATACGTTTTGCCTCCCGCAGACTGAACTGGGAGAATCCTCGGATCCCCCCCCCCCCATACACAAGCCAGCTCCACCTGATTAACCTCAACACACTTGAGGAGCGCAGAATTCATGCCGATATCCTTTTCATCCATAGTCTCATCTCAGGCACAATCAACTGCCCAAGCTAGCTCCCCACCATTGCACTCCACATTAACCCCCGTAAACTGCGAAACCCGCGTCTCCTCTATCTGCCCACCCACCACACTTCGTACAGCTCTAATGAACCCATTTCGCGACTGCTGAGCTGGGCAAACTCTTATCCTACCTCCTTCGATTTCTACCTTACATCTACAGCACTCAAACTCCGTCTCTCCTGTTTCCCCTCCCGACCTTGCCCCACCCACAGTCTATACACTTAATGCCACATTTGCCACCCCACATTCACTCGCTCTTCTCCAGCCTCCTACCTCCCCCGCCCCGAAGTCCTCTTCTCCTTCCATCTTTTTTCATCTTTTTTTTTAATTACGTTTTTTTTTTAATTTTTATATATATATATATATATACTTTTTTCTTTTTTAATTACTACTTTAATTTTAAGTTAGTCTGTAAAAAAAGAAAACCCAAAAGAACCGTCTCTCTTCTTCTTTTCCAGCAGTTGCCTTATTGTGAACATTTGGTTCATTCCTACAGAATCCGCACTGATGGTCTCCCAGTATTTCTTCTGCGTACGGGGTGATTCTCGCCAGTATGACATTTGTTAGTATTTTGTATGTGGTTGGGAGCAATGACATTCCTCTGTAATTTTCGCAGTCAGATCTGTCACCTTTTTTGAAAATGGGGATGACTATTGAGGTTTTCCATTCTTCCGGAGTGATTTCCTTATCACATATTGTTTTAATCAGTTGGTGGACCTTTCGAGCGGTTGCCTCTCCTCCATGCTTCACAAGCTTTGACGGCATGCAGTTGTTTCCGGGAGCCTCGTTGTTTTTCAATCGATTTATTGCGTCTACAACTTCGTCGAAAGCGGGCGCTGTGATCTGAGGCTCGGCTGTTTGTGGTTGATGGGTGCGCACGTTGAGGAGTTTTTCAAAGTACTGCTTCCATCTTGTCACGATATTGTTTGTTTCTGTGACCAGACAGCCGTTTACGTCTTGAATTATTTTGGCTCTCCCTCGGTAGCCATTTCTAATTGAATTTATGCCGGCATAAATATTTACCTCTGATGTTCTTTGCTCTGGAATTTTCTAGGATTATTTCGATCCGAGTCTTCTCCCATTCGCGTTTTTTGTGTTTGAAGAGTCTCATTGTCTCTTTCCGAATTGTCGCGTATCTTTGTGCGTTGACTTCATCATATTTTTCTAAGTGGATCACTCTGAGGCGTTACCGTTTTTCAATCTTCGCTCTGCACTCATCGTCAAACCAAGGTTTGGACTTAATTGTTTTCTTAAATCCTAATACCTTTTGGGCTGTTTGTTTGATTGCATCTCTGATCGATGCCCATTTAGTGTCCACATTATTGGATACTGCGCCCTGTGAGTAGGGCGTTAGAGTATACTCACAGCTAGGCCGCTTGTGGTAAGAGGCGACTAAAGACCGAGTGGTAGCCGGGGTCACAACGCCCCGTGCGCCCGGTGAAATACCACCCCATCAAGCTTTAGGCTCCGTGAAATGGTCGGGAGAATTCCCTGGCCATCTTTAGGAGCTTTGCTGATGGACCGGTTTTCGGATGTGTGGCTGGTGGTCCGGACTGACACGGAGATAAGTCATGATGGTACCTTGTGATATAAAGAATTCCAGAGGTAAACTAGTCTCCCATTCGGATCTCCGGGGGGGACTATGTCAGGGAGAACATCATGCAGATCATGATAAATAACCGAACTTTAAGAGGTTCGCCATCGCATAATCGGGCTCGCTCTCGAGGCTTTGCCTACGCTCGACTGGTGACAGCATTTTGTAACATCAGGGCCATCGGTTTCACCAATACGAATGTAAACGCCGTCCACCAATATTTGCAAACAACGAAACCTGACATCCTTGCCCTAACTGAGACCCAGATCGATTCGTCAACTGATTCGAACATCCTGGATCTGTTTTTGACACCCGAACCGAGTATTTATACTGTAGCGACTCTAACAGATACACACACATTTCACAAGCAAAATAGTGAAGAGCACCGAACGAAAAATCGAATAAGAAAATACACCAGAGCCGTATACCTTAGCGATAACATAACAATTCACATCAGTGGAGTATAGTCGAGTTTAAAAAAAAAAAAAAAAATCAAATTCTAAAAATCGGCCTGATGGGTAACGCTTAGGTAAATTTTTGGTGATTAAAACTGTCATAGCGTCAATTCGAATCACACGTTCTTCTTCACTATTATTTCAAACGCTATAATTGGTGACCCCGACGTGATCTGTGCACACAGCATACACTTTCCCATAGTAAACAGAACTTCACACACGATCACGACTTCCGCATAGAGCACAGCCTCCGACGTTTTCTCGTTCTCTCCGTCGTTCGCATACGAATCTGATCGTAACGAAGTTACTGCGGAGGGAGTGGTGTAGCGACTCTAACAGATACACACACAATTCACAAGCAAAATAGTGAAGAGCACCGAACGAAAAATCGAATAAGAAAATACATCAGAGCCGTATACCTTAGCGATAACATAACAATTCACATCAGTCGAGTATAGTCGAGTTTAAAAAAAAAAAATCAAATTCTAAAAATCGGCCTGATGGGTAACGCTTAGGTAAATTTTTGGTGATTAAAACTGGCATAGCGTCAGTTCGAATCACACGTTCTTTTTCACTATTATTTCAAACGCTATAATACCATAGAGGTTTCTGCGCCACTGGGAAACACAGATCACTGCTTGGTATCTGTCGCGCAAGCACTTGCATATCAAGCGAATAACCGACCTAGGCAGCTTCGCCATGTATGGAAGTATGGGGCTGCTAACTGGGACGATTTGCGAGATTTCTTCGCATCCTTTCCATGGTCCGAGGTGTGCTTCGGAAGCTCCGATGTTAACGCTTGCGCGGAGACGGTATCAGAGATTATTCTTCTGGGGATGGAGATGTATATTCCACATTCCATCAAACGAAGTTCGTCTGATAAACCTTGGTTTGATAAAAAATGCGAGCAGATTACAGCGGAAAAAAATAGAGCTTTTAAGCAATGGCGCTCCAATCCCACCGATGTTAACAGAACGATTTTTGTTAGAACCAGAAACGCGTGCAACCAGGCGATTGATACCGCGAAGAAGGCTCACAACGACAGGGTGATCAATAAGCTCCTTCGGTGACCAACTGGTTCGCGCTCGTTCTGGTCAATGGCAAAAGCTCTCAGTGGGAACTTCGCATCCTCCTCTTTCCCTCCACAGATGACAGACAGCGGGACGTTAGTCACGAATTCAAAGGATAAAGCTAATGTGTTCGCGAATTTATTTTCCGCGAATTCAATCCTCGATCCCGGCCTTTTGGAGCCACCTGTGATCTCGCCGGTACGGTCTTCGATGCGGGATGTGAGATTTCGTCCACGCACTATTCGAAGCATTCTACGTGAACTGGATTGTAGGAAGGCAACCGGCCCGGATGGAATACCAGCAATAGCTCTTAAGAACTGTGCTCCAGAACTATCGCCCGTTCTTGGCAGACTTCCACTTATCTTATGCACGGAGGACCTTTACTGCCTGCTGGAAAATCGCTCGAGTTCAGCCAATCCTAAAGACGGGAAAAAAGTGCCTCCCACAAAATTACCGTCCGATAGCATTACTGTCTATTTTATCTAAAGTAATGGAAAAAGTCATCAATACAGAGTTATTTGGAGTGCAACGGACTTCTGAGTGATCGTCAATATGAAACTTATAACCGATATATGGACATCTGCGATTGAACAGCATGGTGAGTCAAGGGCGGTCGCATTGGATATCTCCAAGGCTTTTGACCGTGTCTGGCACGGGGTATTGCTGAGCAAACTTCGTTCATATGGACTTTCCCAACAGCTTTGCGACTGGACGAGGAGCTTCCTCGAGAATCGATCGATCCGGGTTGTTGTGGACGGCGAGTGTTCGGATCTGTATCCTGTCAATTTGGGGCTGCCCCAGGGTTCTATTTTGGCTCCAACCTTGTTTTTGCTTCACATAAACGAGTTGTTGGAGGCAACGGATAACAAAGTGTTCAGTTTTGCGGATGATTGTACGCTTGTTTCCTCCTTTTCAAGTGTTCGGCCGATTGGTGCATCTGCGTCGCATCAGCTGAGATGTAGACAGATTGACTCTCTGAATCAGGATCTAGATAGGGTCTCTCAGCGGGGAGAGGCCAATCGAAGACACAATATACAACATTCACAAAGAAAAGTGGATCATCGGTTCCACAGCTGATGATGAATGGAAAGTTTGAAATTGCTCGGCGTCACGGTCTGTGGGAATGTATCATGGCATCAACACGTGTCTAGTATCGCCAGGTCAGCCTCAGGAAAACTGAGCTATCTTTGTCGAGCAAAGAAATATTTTACTTTCGGCCAAACTTCTTCTCCTATATAAATCCCAAATTAGACCCGCGCTCAAATATTGCTCTCATGTTTGGAGCTCTGCTTCTAAACATACCCTCAACCTACTTGAGAGCATATAGAGACGAGCGATCCGCCTGATCGGGGACTCGCCGCTGACGTCGGGAATCCAGTCGCTATCACATCGAAGGCGTGTAGCCGATCTCTGTCTGTTTTACAGATATTATCACGGGTACTGTTCTTGAGATTTTTAGTATTGTTCCACGCAATTCGGCTTATATGCGCTCCGCAAGACAATCCGACGGATCGCACCCGTTTGTGGTTCATCTCCAGTCGGCGCGAACATCCTTGCATCAGAACTCGTTCCGTTACAGAGCGGAGAAGATGTGGAACTGCCTTCCGACGCGAGTGTTCCCGGAGCGTTACAACCTGCAACTGTTCAAAAAGAACTGCAACAGTTCTTTGATGGCATCTCGGGGCGCCCACTCGGCGCTATAGGTTCGCCTCTCCCGAGAGAAGTCTAATAAAAAAAAACAAAAAGGTATTCCTTGGGGGTCAATCTGTTGTTGGGGGATTTTATAGAGGGACTAGATCTGATGGTGTGGATTCTATTTCCAAATAAAGGTATTCGTCTTTCTTGCGGCTGTTTATTAAAACTGCCTCCGCCTACATTTTTCTAAAATATTATTACATATTATTTAAAAGGGTTAACATAAACCCCCAAAACAAATTAAAAAATTGTTAAACATACTCAATTTAAGGGAGAACTGGCACGACAAAGATAAAAATTACATGTTTTTAATATACATATATACATATATTTCGAGGACAATAAGAGATCAAAAATTATCAAACATTTTTAATAATTTAAATAACTCAGTGAAGATTTTAATAGTGTCGGCAGCAAGATAAGTTATATATAAAATAGGCAGGAAAGATAAATTTTTAACCTTTGCCCCTAGCATCGTTTATAGGTTCCTCCTTAGTCTCAGGATTTTCCTGTAAAGGATTTTGGCGGTTTATATAATCGTTGTTCGTGTACCGCCGAACACACTCTACAAATAATACATGTTATCTTACTTTTTAACGGTCTTTCCTTTTACTTTTATTTACTACTATTTTTTTTTTGTTTCCTTCAGTTCGCCGATCGGATGACACACTAGTTTCACGTTTTCTATTTCGTGAGAAACTTCCGCCTTTCAACGTTAGCTGTAGACTACAGAAAATCTTTCCTGTAGGAAGGAAACTCATCCGGTTGTTCTTCCTTTCTCTGACTTTGTCATCCCTATCTATATCCCTAGATCAACGGGAAAGAGACCGACAGGACGGCCACGACGGAGACGGGAGGACAATGTTAGCTTAGACCTTGAGGAGTTCGGACCCATTGGTCAAGCGTGGAAGGAGAGCGCACAGGACAGGGAACGATGGCGGAGTCGAGTCGGCGAGGTCATCAACTTAGGGATCCCTACAGGCCAATAAATAGTAATAGTACATATTTGAAGCGAAAAGTGCGGCCAAATGTATTGGGTTAGTTAAGAGATGCAAAAAAAAAAAACGTCTCTTCCTTCCAACCTGGCCACTATTTCATCACCATCATCGGCACTATAACCGGGATCCGGTGTTGGGCTTATATAGCAAGTCTCTGCACCGATATCCGGTCCTTATCCGAGACTTGTTAAATTGCCCATAATAATTTGTTTTTCGGGGTAAGGTTATTAGCTCTCAGGATGTCGCTGCATGCATTGGTTCACTACTTGGCGGGTGCCAAAGTAGCTATCCAGGGGTGTCAGTGGAGACTGCATGTCAACTTGGATTGAACAGGGACAAGGATCGTCCTGGCCTTTGCCGAGTTAAAAGCATGTTCGGTCCCACCACCCCTTGGCCATAAGGCGTATCATCATCATCATCATTATCGGTACTACAACCTGGAACCGGTCTTGACCTTATTTAGCAAGTCTTGAGGCTTGTTAAATTTTCCATAATGATTAGTTTTTTACGGGCAAGGTCATTAGTCTTGCGCCAGAGGCTCCCCGACGGGGAATCGAACCCCAGTCTCCCGCGTGACAGGCGGGTTTACTAACCAGTATACTATCGAGGAGGCGTATATTCGTCCCAAAATGGAGTTCAACTCCCATATTTGGTCCGGCGCATCCAAAACTGGACTACACGTACTCGATAGGATGCAAAAACGGGCAGTGAAACTTATTGGGGACCCAGCTGTAAGTCGATCAATTCCGTCGTTAAAACACAGGAGCAACGTATCATGCCTATCTCTTTTTTATAAGTATTACCACGGTCGTTGCTCAACTGAACTTGCTAAATGTGTTCCGCCCATTCAGACATTTTTTCGCGATTCCCGTCAATCTGAGAATGCGCATCAATTCACGTTGAAAGTGATCTTCAGGCACACAAATAGAATAAACATTTAAGACCAATGTACATTGATACCTCCTTTCCCCATTCACTTCCTCTCCGTCCGCTCGCACTGTGCTCTGACATTTAAGGGTACTTCAAAATCCCCGTTAAGCGCGCCTTAGTGAAAAAAGAAAACCAAAGTTCCGTAGCTTGAGAAGCATTTTTTTTTTTCATTTGTAAACAGAATAGAACGCAATAAGGTAAATGTTGTTTTTTGAAATCCATCTCATATACAACTGATGCGGAATGACAGCTTGTAAATGATTATAATATAGTTATAAAAACACTAATGACTAAGCTCTACATATATCAAAAATGATATAGAAACATGGGTGAAAAGAAAACATGGCGAGTTGAATTACCACCTGACTCAACTAATATCAGGACATGGATGCTTTCGGCAATACTTGCACAAGTATAAGCATGTGAATCACCCATACTGCTTGTATTGCGAAGGCAAAATAGAAAATGCGGAACACGTACTCACAGAGCGCGTGAGATTCGAGACCGCACGAACGATTTTGGAGAGATATATGAGACGGACAGTTACTCCGGGAGGAGTAATAGAATACATGCTTAGTTCAAAACAGGCATGGTCCGTAACAAAAGGTATTCTATGTAAAATGATGCAGCAGTTGCGACGCAACGAGCGGAGTAACAGGTAAACTCCGTCCCGCCCCGCGATGGAATATCTAAAAGAAAGTTCCGCGGGGCTCAACAGGAATATGTGCCTGGCGGGAGGTGGTTTTAGTCAGTAAAAACCCGGCATGCCTCTGGATCCGTGAAGAGGTATCTTTTGAAGATTTCCACCTTCCTACCGAAACCAAAAAAAAAAAAAAACCTATTCAAAATGGCAAGCGAATTAGATGTGTTCAGATATGATTTTAATGTAACCAACTTCAGGGCCGAGTTTCTACCTGCACACTTATTACAAATACGTTTCAAGACGCATGTATTCTTTGTTTATTCATGGTGGGGTGAATGCTTACATTGTGATTCGTGACGACGGTCGCAAGCAATTTATATTTTCATACATATTTTCTTAAATCTCATTGACATCATTTCGATGTATTTACTTGCATTTACCAGTACTTGTACAAATTATCATCATCGGCACTACAACCGGGATTCGGTCTCGGCCTTGTTTAGCAAGTCTCTCCACCGGTCCCGATGTCCAGCCGATGTCATCCAGTTTGGCATTCCCAGGCTCTGGGCGTCCTGTTTTACGCCATGCCTCCATCACAGACAAGGTCTGCCGCGCTGTCGCCTTCCATACATCCCGCCACAAATGACTTTCCGGGCAGGCTCCTCTTCGCTCATTCAAGCTAGGTGTCCCGCCCATCGAAGTCTACCGAGCTTGATTTTTCTTGCAACACTAGCTTCAAGGTAGATCGCGTACAACTCATGGTTGTGGCGTTTCCGGAACCGTCCTCCCTCACATATGGAGCGAATAATTCTCCTTAAGACGTTCCTCTCGAACGCGGGTAAGAGTTTAGAGTGCCTTTTATTGAGCACCCAGGTCTCGGATCTATACATGATTACTGGTAAGACTTGGATGTTCTGGATACATTTCGGAATTTAAAGAGCCTTGATAGACCATAGTAGGCTTTGTTGGTTTGATCAGCCGTTCGCGTATTTCTTCTCCCATAAAGGATTGCATTACTTCAAATTCGTGCTCCACTACCCTGATAGTTTGACCAATGTTAGGTCTTCTCTTCGCAGAAGTTGCCACCATGTACTTAGTTTTTTCCTCATTAATGTGCAGACCCTGTTTTTGTGCCGCCTACTCGATCCGGGTGAAGGAGTCCTGTACAGCCGATTCGGTTCTACCGATGATGTCGATGTGATCTGCATAGGCAAGTATCTGGCTGGACTTGGTGACAATAGTCCCTCTAGTTGTGACACTAGAGTCACGGATTACTTTCTCCAATGCCAGATTGAAGAGGAGCCAGGCCAGACCGTCCCCTTGCCTGAGTCCATTAAAGATGTTTATTGGTTTGGACAGCAATCCCGGTATTTTTACTTGACTAGTTACGTTGGTCATAGTCAAACTACAAAGTCGTATCAATTTGTGTGGAATGTCGAACTCTCTCATGACATTATATACCATAGTTCAACTCTGGCTATGCTGTCGTGGGCGGCCTTAAAGTCTATAAATAGATGATATAATGGAATCTTAAATTCCAGACATTTTTCCATCGCCTGCCTAAGGGTGAACATCTGATCAATCGCTGATTTGCCCGGGATGAAGTCACACTGATATTGACCAATGATGACTTTAGCGTATGGGGCTATCCGATTTTGCAGGATAGTGGAGAGTATCTTATAGGTCGCTCCGATGTCTACGACTACTGCCTAAGATGGAGTTGGCAGTACTAATGACAGTATTCTTAAGGCATGTCTATTTCTCTTCTACGCCCGGCATTCTGGCCCCAGGACTTACTGTCCCTCCGTCTAGCTCTTCGAGGGCGAGTTTTAGCGCATGACCAAAGGTGTTACTGGTATTCTCATTGCGCAAGGCAGCAGTGTTGGTTCGAACCTGTTCCGCGGATGCAATACGTCTCCGTAAGGCAATCCGGGGTCGGAAAACTGTACCAACAAGATAGTGATCCGAGTCGTCGTGGGCACCTCGGTACGGTCATACCGTCATCAGGCTCGAGGAATGACGGCGATCTATCAACACGTGGTCAATTTGGTTGCGACTGGCTCCATCAGGTGATACCCAGGTGGCTTTGTGCATATATAGCGTTTGTGACGATAGTGAAGAACGTGTGATTCGAACTGACGCTATGACGGTTAGAATCACTAAAAATTGAACCAATGCTCAACACATCAGGCCACTGCCGCGTGTACGACTTCAATTTCTATACTCAAGTACACTGAATTTATGTGGAATTGTTATGTTATCGCTATGTTATACGGCTCTGGTTCATTTTCTTATTTGACTTTCGTTCGGTGTTCTTCACTATTTGCTTGTGTATTGTGTGTGTCTCTGTTAGAAACGCCACAGATATCTTGACGCGGAAACCTGGAACTTGCTGCCAGTTCGATGACTCGTAGTGCATTGCCATTAGTGTTCTCATGCAAACGATGAGAACCTGCATAGTGCCCGAAAACCGGCTCCCGACCTATTTTCGCTTTCAAATCACCAAGAACGATTTTCACATCGTATATTGGGCAGGCATTGGGGGCTCGTTCGACGTGCTCGTAGTATTCTTCTTTTTCGTCGTCAGGGGACTCCTCTGTAGGTCCGTGAACGTTTATGAGGCTTATGTTCTTAAACTTGCCTCGCACGCGAAGAGTGCATAGCATTTCGTTTATTGCATTAAAGCCGATGATGGCATGCTTCAGTTTTTGGTTGGCTAGAATGCCTACCCCGAACATATGGTGTTTTGCATGACAGCTGTAATAAATGTCATACTCGTTTCTTTGAATAACACCACTCCCCGTCTATTTTATTTCTTGTAATGCTGTCAGCCTTATTTTCGGACAGGGCATCGGCTAGTTGCTGTGCAGCTCGAGCTCTGTATAGTGAGCGGACGTTCCACGAGAAAATTCTCAAATAGTTTAGCCATTTCCGTTTCCGTGGTCGTCTTTGTGTAACCGGTCCATATCTGAGGCTTGTAAAATTTTCCTTTATTTGAATATGTAGTCCGCTCTGTCTCCAAGAAATGGTCATAGCAAGCGGATGATGTCTTGGCAGGAGTTCCTCAAGGATCGATACTTGGCCGGTTCCTGTGGAATATTAAGTACGACGGAATTTTACAAATAAAATAATCACAGGGAGTAGACATTATTGGCTTTCCAGATGATAGTGCAGTTGTAACAATCATCATCATCATCGGCACTACAACCTGGACCCAGTCTTGGCCTTATTTACAAATAGTATTGTAGAAATCATAGAATTTTTCCGTATGTGGGTATTTGAAAATAATTTCATTGCGTTTTGGGTTTTATGCCATATATACCATGAATAGTATTGTAGGTACATTGGTGATAAAAATCAATGCGGGAAATTTCACGTAAAGTGAATTACATTATTATTGGCGATTTCAATAGTGAAGTATTGGGAGTGGCAGATGTTGCGTGAACTTTCGGCGAAGGGGTTTTTTCACATATGAAAAAAAAAAACTCCCTAGTTTACCGAAAGTTAAAGGAGAGTCGAGAGATGTCGAGCTAAGTATGAAATGCACTTTTTAAAAGCAATTGCTGGGAGGCCGCCAGGTCCTGGGATGTAGTCGTCCTTAATATGGTTAATTTCTTGGAGTATAGTGACGACATCGATATTGTTATATATATTGCTTCTAGAGATGTTTGTCCGAAGTATTATAAATATTTGAAAAGTTATCAGCAGTTTAGTATTGATGAAGAACCGTTGTTCTTATACATGAGTATTTTAAGTTTAGACTTCGGAAAATGATGGTTTTTAATTATGTGAAAAGATGGACCACATTTTGTTATACCTAAGCTATTAAAAAGTGAACTGTCGATAGCAGTTTTGAGTTTTCAAATAATAAGGTAAAACGGATTTTTAACCACATCTAATAGTTTCGATCAACAGAAAAATGTATCCTAAAAAATGCAGATGTATCATGAGACCTACTGCCCGAGCAAAATTTCAATGTCACGTTTAGTGTATTTGTTTCACCATTTCATCTCGTCCTTCTGTCTCAATTTCACCAAAAGGAAGTTGAAAGAAAATGCCCTCCTTACATGTTCTAGCACCGCTACCCGCCACACATTCTCTTCCACAACTACATATTCGAACTTGAGTAAAGGACAATGTTAATAAGCCTAAATATAGCACACAGTTTCCTTATATATCACTTTACATCTATAATTAAAATTTAGAATAAAAGGAAAAAATAAAAATACATGAAACACGGACAGAGCCGAAAGCTGGATAAACCAGATAAAAACAAAATCAATAGGCTGAGGCTTAAGGCAGTGCGTCCCTCGATCAGAAGTTACGTAATTCCCAGGGAAGTTTCATAGCTGTACATAACCCACCACGTGCGCACAAATGCGGCTGCATGGACATTATGTATAAGATTTAACTAAACCGCTCGCATACAGATAAAGTCTTACAAAAGTCGAACTGCTTCTTAGGGACACGAACCATATGTCGACGGTGTTATTTGTAAGGTTCCTCCTAAAACTGTCTCCCGTTTTGGGGTTTTATTGGATTATTTTTTGCAATTGTTTTTAGCTATAGCTTTAAATCTCTATATAAGCGATATATACATCTGCGTATGCGATGTTGTATGTAGAGATGATGTGCGGGTAAATAACATGCTACATTCCGTATCGCATTCCTTACCGAAGACCTAAAGTGTCCTCTTCTTCTTTTCTTTATTTTTGCTCTGCCATGCTTTGTGTGCTTTTTTATTTTAATTTTTTTTTTCGTTTTATATTTTTGTTTGATCCAACTCCACGGACTCCACACAACATAAACGCAACTCGGTGTTTCTGTTAAAAAACATAAGTGGATAAAAAAAACTGCCTTCGACACAATGGCGGATTAAGAAGACCAGGAAAAAGGGCAAAACTGAAAAAGAGGCCTTGGGTGGGATATGAGGAGGGCACTGGGTATTTTGTTTTTTCTGGATGTATAAATACAGTCCCGGCCGGAGATGTGATCCACTAACGTGTTTGATGATTCGTTGCTTCGGGTCTGTTGTACACTTAACGCGATTTAGTCAATAATGTTGCAGCACTTCACACAGAATTTTTGGAACATCCTCACAACAGTAAAATACAAAATGCCAGTAAATAAGCGATATTGGATAATTTATTTGATAATACATAAATGTTAATCTAAAATTGTCATATAATAATTCTTTGTCTAGCAAAGTCAACAACGATGGAGAGATGGTATTTTTAGCACAAGTTTATATTATTGTTATTTTTTATAATATGCGCGCACAAGGATAACCTTTACATGATAGTCTACTGTCTAGGCAGGAAGAAGGAGGACAGGAATGGGAAGAAAGCTGCCGATGCACATTGGACTTAGATTCCTGTAACTTGTGATCGGAAGAAAGCACTTTGTCTGGTAGAACATTCCATATTTGTGTTGTAGAGGTTGCTTTTTATGTTTTAGGTCTACAATTTTTTTAATAGCTGTTAATTGGAATGCAATTTTAAAATTTGTGTTTTGCTAATTGAAATTGGCTGTCTGTCGAGGGGCCTTCTTTAGCGGTGGCACAAGGGCGAGTTTTTTTAATTCTTATTTTCTATTTATTGTTCTAAGAATCCGAAAATTCACAAACTAAACTATACCATCGTTGCCTGTTCTGTGCACTTTTTCTCCACACTTCGCCGCCTGATCCGATTTCCTCAAGTTCATCTCTGACGTGCAGCCATCCTCTTTTCGGTTGGTCTCCCGTTCAAAATATGTTGTAGGATTCTGTTGTTACCCATTTTTGCCATGTGCCTGGCCTATTTTTATCTTGGCGACCTGATGATTCTGTTACGATCTCCAGCGCCGTGCTTCCTCTTTATATCGAGGGAAGAGCGTGGAGGTTTTATTTTTTTCTTTATTTAATATTCCTTCATCAATTCGCTCCGAGAAAGTATGAACGAAAAAAACTATTCCGTTTCTTATTATTAAATTTTTTTATATTAACTTTCAAACTCTAACTCACAAAAACTCAAAACTTAAACTAGAACCTCAATTCAATATTCAAAACTTTCAATACTAACCTGAACTCTCTTCCTCAACTCTATTTCTCAAACTGATTTTACAAATGAATTTTTTCTCTACTTATAGAACATTGTGTTCTAATTTACTGTAAATTATAATATGAACAACACAAATTTTCCCAAAGTATTCCTTTAGTTTGTGCCTGGGAAAAAAATCTTGTCTGTGAAATAGAGAAAAGTAGAGAGCGAGGTCCGCACCAGGCGCGGAAGTTCTACCAAATAATTCGCAGTATGGCGCGGTACACACCACGCTGCACTTACTGCAAGGATAAAGAGGGTAATCTGATCACCGATCCTGAAGGCATTCTGGAGCGATGGGAAGTGCACTTTAATGAATTGCTAAATGGTCAGCTCACAGAAGAATTGGAGGCTCCACCAATGCAAGACCAGGACCAAATGCTGCCGCCACCAAGCATTGAGGAAACACTAAAAGCCATTAGACAGCTAAAATCAAATAAAGCCCCTGGAGCTGATGGCATACCAGCTGAGCTGATCAAACAAGGAGGGACAGCGTTACATCACGCAATTCACGAGATCGTGGTGCACGTATGGGAGCAAGAGGAGATGCCGGAAGATTGGCGTCGTGGTATAATTTGCCCCATACATAAGAAGGGAGATATCACACTGTGCAGCAACTATAGGGGTATAACATTGCTGAGTACCGCCTATAAGATACTCTCCACTATCCTACAAGACCGGATATCCCCATACGCTAAAGCCATCATTGGTCAATATCAGTGTGGCTTCATCCCAGGCAAATCAGCAATTGATCAGATATTCACCCTTAGGCAGGCGATGGAAAAATGTCTGGAATTTAAGATTCCACTATATCATCTATTTATAGACTTTAAGGCCGCCTACGACAGCATAGCCAGGGTAGAACTATATAATGCCATGAGAGAATTCGGCATTCCAAATAAATTGATACGACTTTGTAGGTTGACCATGACCAACGTAACTAGTCAAGTAAAAGTAGCGGGATTGCTGTCCAAACCAATAAACATCTATAATGGACTCCGACAAGGGGACGGTTTGGCCTGCCTCCTCCTCAACCTGGCGTTGGAGAAAGCAATCCGTGACTCTGGCGTTACAACAAGAGGGACTATTGTCACCAAGTCCAGCCAGATACTTGCCTACGCAGATGACATCGACATCATCGGTAGAACCGAATCGGCGGTACAGGAATCCTTCACCCAGATCGAGCAGGCGGCACAAAAACTGGGACTGCGCATTAATGAGGGAAAAACCAAGTACATGGTGGCAACTTCTGCGAAGAGAAGACCTAACGTTGGTCAAACTATCAGGGTAGTGGAGCACGAATTTGAAGTAGTGCAATCCTTTAACTACCTTGGGTCAATAGTATCAGCCGATAACAATATGGAAGAAGAAATACGCGAACGGCTGATTAAATCCAACAAAGCCTACTATGGTCTATCAAGGCTCTTTAAATCCCGAAATTTATCCAGAACATCCAAGCTACTACTGTACAAGACGATGGTCTTACCAGTACTCATGTATGGATCCGAGACCTGGGTGCTTAATAAAAAGCACTCTGAACTCTTGGCCGCGTTCGAGAGAAAGGTCTTAAGGAGAATTGTTGGCCCCGTATGTGAGGGAGGACGATTCCGGAGACGCTACAACCATGAGTTGTACGCAATCTACCTTGAAGCTCATATTGTAAGAAAAATCAAGCTCGGTAGACTCCGGTGGGCGGGACACCTAGCTCGAATGAGCGAAGAGGACCCTGCCCGGAAAGTCCTTTGTGGCAAGATGTATGGAAGGAGACAGCGCGGCAGACCTTGTCTGCGATGGAGGGATGGCGTAGACCAGGACGCCCAGAGCCTGGGAGTGCTAAACTGGATGACATCGGCTCGAAATCGGGACCGGTGGAGAGATTTGTTAAATAAGGCCAAGACCGGATCCCGGTTGTAGTGCCGATGATGATGATGATTCCTTTAGTTTCTGTGACTTTTAAATTGAATAAAATTTGAACGAAAATCAAAGTGCTCTGTTTTGAAATAAAAAGGGGGAAGTTATGAAAAGGGGCATGTTATTAAATGTGCTGTAACTGGCAATATTGTGAATGTTTATGAATGGTATGTATTAAGTGAGAATGTAATATATGTTAAGGGAAGTTTTTAAGGATGTGTAAAGAGATTCAGTGTTAAATTTAATAAAGAGTAGTATTCTGGAACACAACAATTCCCACCATTGTTAGTTTGAAGTGTAGTTGTTGCAATTCAGCTATTTTGACGGGAGACTACCGAGAAAGAGATCTGTGGGAAGTCCGCGACGGAGATGGGACCTTCAGGAGATCGGATCATGCGTGGAAAAAGAGCATATACGACAGAGAACCATGGCGTAACCGGGTCAGTGAGGTCATGAACTTCCGGGTTTCTATAGGCTAATAAATAGTAATTAAGCAATTTGGTTGTGTTACTTCAGCAATTTGATTTTGAATGTCGTTTTTAAGCATCAATCACCTAACGAGAAAGCTCTCAAAAGAACAATATGGTTCTACGAGAAAGCTAACTGGGAAGGTCTGAACGACTTTTTTGGGAGGTTAAATTTGTCGTTATTTTTCCTCAATAACGATGTTAAGTCTATAGCGGACACATTGACAGACACGATTCTACTTGGCATGCGCACCTTTATTCACACAGAGTAAAGAGTATCGAACCCAAGAGAAATATGTGGTTCGATTCCGGGTGCAGAGAAGCCATTAAGGCTAAAGAGCTGAGCTTCGGATGTATAAATCAAACAATACTGAGGAAAACCGGAAAAGATTTAAGAGAGCTAGAAATGACTGCAATGCGTATTTTCAATGCGCCAAATTCTTACATGACCAGAGAGTGAGACAAAAAATACTACACTCTCCCACAGGTAATAGGGACTTCTGGGCATTCGTGAAAAATTCCATCGTTTATAGTCGATGACAGACCAGTCACCACTGCAATAGAGAAGGCGAATCACTGCGGAAACTCTTCTATTTGTCTTATTCTACCGGCCGTTTCCCAATTAGATTGAAGCCAGCGAACATTCAGCCAATTCCCCAAAAGGGTGACAAATCATCCCTTTCTTCTTATCAACCCATAGCACTAACTTCTATTATCTCCAAGATAATGAAATCTCTTATCAACCGTCAACTTTCGAAATACCTAGAATCAAATAACCTCCTCAATGACCGCTGATTTGCGTCGATCTCATCCTCGACGAGACAGCAAAATATGCTCCGTGGTCGTTCCCCACGAATCTGATGAATAAGCGGATCTTCTGCGTCGAGCTCATCCTCGACGAGACAGCAAATATTCGAACTAACCATCAGCTAAAGGCAAATCAAATAAACACAACAAATAAATTAACCGAGGATCGTATTCACAAGATCCATCACTTTTAATATCGATACATTATCACCAGTTACAAACCAAAAACTGTACAAAACAAAAGAGTCCCGACGGCAACAAAATCTTCTTAGCTTTTACGTTAAATACATACTGTGTAAAACAGTAACAACAAAACCAAAACTGTGTCAAACAGTAACAATGAAAACTGTTAATGAATAGACAATTTTTCTTTCTCCTCTATTTAGCAACTAGCAGCATTCAGTGCCACCACAGGATTTTCTGTTGTAACCTCATAGTTTGATTTTTATTGAGGTATAAACTTAGACGCTAAATGCTGAGTGTATTGTCGAATAGACGACGTGTGTTGATGGTAGCAGCCTTCATTGATATGGCAAGATAACATTCTTCGTCCATATTATCCATCTTTAAGTGTAGATTTTTCGGTGAGTTTGGTATAGAGTCACCATCTTAGTTCAAACTGTAGAAATGTTCCGATTTGATTGGTAATGTGCCGAGCAGTGCATCTGATATCAATTTGTCGTTTAGAATCACTGCTGGCATTTTAACATCACGCTCCAGAAACCAGTCTGGCATTTCCGAGTGACATTTGAGGCTGCTTGATGTTTTCCTCTTATTTTGAATCTTTGAACATTTATGCTTTGTTGCTGTACTGCAACAACCGCCAATATGGCTTTCGTAGCAACAGGTCCACAGGAGATCTGAAGGCGTACCTTACCGAAAAGTGGAGCCATTCCATCCACTACCTCGGTAAAAGCAAGGTAGTCGCATTGGATATTACAAAAGCCTTCGACAGAGTTTGGCATCCGGCCCTTTTGTCAAAATTGCATTCATATGGAGTGGATAATTCCCTGATCCAATGGATAAGAGACTATCTTTCTGGCCGTTCAATCTAAGTGGTTCTTGATGGTGTCAAATCTGTCTCACATCAAATTAATGCAGGTGTTCCCCAGGGTTCGGTACTCTCACCCACTCTCTTCCTTCTCTTTATAAATGAACTCTTGTCAATTACCCAAAACCCAATTCACTCGTTTGCTGATGATAGCATGTTAAGTTTCTCATACTCATACGAACACTCCCGTCCAAACTCTTCGAACATCTCTACCAACCAGCAGTTTATGCTTGATACATTGAACTCCGACCTCAACAAGATATATCAATGGAGATTATCTAATCGAGAAGAATTCAATCCCTTAAAAACTCAGTGCTGTCTCCTGTCGTCAAAGGCGAACCCCAAAGTAAATATACTGTCTATGAAAGGCACTTGCATCGACGAAGCTAAGGAATTATCAATCCTCGGCACTCGAATTAATTAGACTCTTAACTGGATTGATCACATATTTGAACCTGGAAAAAGTGCAGCCAAATGCATGGGGTTCCTTAAGAGATGCAAAACATACTTCACTCCATCCAACCTGGGCCACTATTTACAAGGCGTATATTCGTCCAAAAATGGAGTTCAACTCCGATATTTGGTCAGGCGCATCTAAAACTGCACTACGCGTGCTCAACAGGAAGCAAAAGCGAGCAGTGAAACTTATTGGGTACCCAGCTATGTGTCGTTCAATGCCGTTGTTAGAACACAGGCCCAACGGTGAATGGAAACGCGTTGTATTTTCGGATGAAAAGCAGTTTAACTTTGACAGTCCCGATTATTATTATTTATTGGCCTGTAGGAACCCGGAAGTTCATGACCTCACCGACTCGACTACGCCATTGTTCCCTGTCCTGTGCGCTCTCCTTCCACGTTCGACCATCCGATCCGATCTCCTCGAGGTCAGACCTAACATTGTCCTCCCATCTCCGTCGCCGCCGTCCTGTCGGTCTCTTTCCCGTTGGCTTACCGTCAAAAATTCTATGCACGATCCTATCGTTGCCCATACGCGCCCCGTGTCCGGCCCATATTAACCTCCGCGACTTGATTACTCTTACTATTGTAGGTTTGCGGTATAGCTCTTCCAATTTGTGGTTGTGGAGTTTCCTCTATTGTCCAGCCTCCTCGTCATATTTGCCGCCAAAGATACCCCTTAAAACTTTATTCTCGAATACGCGGAATTTGTTTTCTTCCCGTTTTGTGAGGGCCCATATTTCGCATCCGTATAGAACAATCGGCATGATTATGGTTCTATAAACACGGAGCTTTATATTAGTAGTTAGCAGTTTGGATTTCAGGAGCTTACTAACTGCGTGCCAACTAGCGTTGTCGGAGTGTAGTCTTTTGTTAATATCCTTCGAAATTTCGTTACTGGCCGTCAGTACTGTTCCCAGATATTTAAACTCTTTAACTTTTTCAAATATTTTGCCCTTGACGTTTAGGTGTGTTCGCCGAGGTACACCTGCTCGGGCCGTAATCATATATTTTGTTTTGTCTTCATTTATTTCTAGGCCCACCTCTTCTGCTGTTTGGATGGTGATTTCACTGTTTTTAGTTACAGTTTCTAGATTATCGCCCAAAACGGCGATGTCATCCGCATATGTGAACACTTGTGTGACCCCGTTCAGGGATGATCCGGCCATGTTGTCATCTTGTACCTTTCTGACGACACACTCGAGCACAAGCTTAAAAAGACATGGTGAGGGGCCTTCCACCTGTTTTAGTCCGTCGCGGATTTCAAATGGTTCTCAGAGTAATCAGGTCGCGAAGAATAAGATAGACCGAACATGTGGCTACAACGCGTAGAATTCATACATCATACCGATTGTTCTATACCGATGCGAAACATGGACTCTCACAAAGCGGGAAGAAAACAAATTCCGCGTTCTTGAGAATACAGTTTTAAAGAGTATCTTTGGAGGCAAATATGACGAGGCGGTAGGACAATGGAGGAAATTCCACAACACCGAATTGAAACAGCTATCCCACAAACCTATAATATTGAAAGTAATCAGGTCGCGAAGATGAAGATGAGGCGGACATGTGGCGCAAATGGGCAACGATAGGACCGTGCATAGAATAGACCAACGGGAAAGAGACCGGCAAGACGGCCGCGATGGAGATGGGAGGACAATGTTAGGTCTGACCTTGAGAAAATCGGATCAGATGATCAAGCGCGGAAGGCGAGTGCACAGGAAAGGAAACGATGGCGCAGCCGAGTCGGTGAGGTTATGAACTTCCGGATTCTTATAGGCCAATAAATAATAATAATGGTCTTTTGGAACCACTTGTGATGGCGCCGGTACGGTCTTCGATGAGGGCTGTGACGTTCCGTCCGCGTACTATTTAACATATTCTACGCGGACTAGACTGCAGGAAGACAACCAGTCCGGATGGACTACCAGCAATAGTCCTTAAGAATTTTGCTCCAAAACTATCGTCGGTACTTGGCAGACTCTTCCGCTTATCTTATGAAAGGAGGACATTTCTTACCTGCTGGGAAATCGCTCGAGTTCAGCCAATACCAAAGAGGGGGGAAAAAGTGTCTTCCACAAAATTACCGGCTGATAGTATTACTGTCTATGTTATCTAAGGTGATGGAAAATGTCATCAAGGCCGAGTTGATTAAGTATTTATTAGTTAATACGGATTCCGTGGCAGGTGGTCCACGGGAGATCTTTTGACCCGTCTGGCACGGAGCATTGCTGAGCAAACTTCATCTATTTGGACTTTTCCAGCAGCTTTGCGACTGGACGAAGAGCTTCTTTGAAAATCGATCGATCCGAGTCTTCGGATGTATATCCTGTTAATTCCGTGAGCCTCAAGGTTCTATTTTGGCTCTAACCTTGTGTTTGCTTCACATGAATGATGTTTTAGTGTCAACGGATAACAAAGTATTCAGTTTTGCGGATGATAGTATGTTTGTTTCCTTCTTTTTCGAGTGATCGAACGACTAGTGCATCAATGTCGCACCAGGTGACATGTAATCAGATCAACTCTCTGAATCGGGATCTGCATAACGTTCTGTAGTGGGGAAATACCAATCTTGTGGACTTCAATGCAACGAAGACACAATATAAAACATTCACAAAGAAAAGTGGATCATCGGTCCCCCAGCTCATGATGAATGGCCAGGCCCCCGAATCTGGGGAAAACTGAATTGCTCGGCGTCACGGTTTGTGGGAATGTATCGTGGCATAAACACGCGTCGAACATCGCCAGGTCCACCTTAGGAAAATGGAGTTATCTTTTTAGAGACAAGAAATATTTTACTCCGGCCCAACTTTTTCTCTTGTATAAATCCCAAATTAGACCCGCGCTCGAATATTACTCTCATATTTGGAGCTCTGCACCTAAACATATCCTCGACCTACTTGAGAGAATACAGAGACGAGCGATCCGCCTGATTGGGGACACGGCGCTGAAGTTGGGACCATAGTCGATATCACATCGCAGGCGCGTAGCTAACCATTGTTCGTCTTACAGATAATATCTCGGGTACTGTTCTTCGGAGATCCGTGGTATTGCTCGGTGCAATTCGGTTTATATGCGCTGCACAAGACAATCTGACGGATCGCGCGAATTTGCGGCTCGTCTCTCGACGGCGCAAACATCCCTGCACCAGAGTTCGTTCCGTTACGAAAGCTGTGGAATTCCCTCCCAGCGCTAGTGTTCTTGGAGCGTTACAACCTGCAACAGTTCAAAAAGAACTGCAACACATATTTGGTGGCATCTCCGGGCGGCGACTCGGCCGTATAGGTTAGCTTTTCCTGATAGAAGTATGTATATAAGAATATATATATATATATATATATATATATATATATATATATGTATGTATATATATATATATATATATATATCCCCCGCTTGGTAGAAACCTTGACGTGGTGCGGGGGCTTAAAGTACAATGAATCACTCAGGCTATGCTGACGGAAGCATATGCTTCCAGTAGGGTCACCCATGTCAGACAGGCTAGCGAAGAGTAACACACAAAGATCTACCACCCCGAATCCAGGGTGTTACGCGTCACCGTGCCCACTGGATGGTTTGCAGCCAGGGGTATACCGACTGTATTATAACGGCGCCTCTCTGACACCGGGTCGAATCAGAGCAGTAAGCAGACCTTAGCACATCAAAACGGGGCTCTGATGTGGCGGACTATTTGAAACCCCAAGTCTCGTGGGATCAAAAATAAATAACCAATATACAAAAAACAATCCCACGAAAAACCCGGTAGGCGTAGGTGTGATGAGCCGACACTACCATAAGAGAAAAAATCATCAAGAAAACACCGACTCGGCAAAAAGAAGACGTAGGGAAAAACTCAAAAAACGGGATATACGCGTCGGCACGTGGAATGGTCGAACGTCATATAAACCAGGCGCGATACAGACGGTCGTAGAAAACGCGAAACAATATAAAATGGACATCGTCGCGCTTCAGGAAATTCGACTCCCACATCAAGTAATCGAAACCAACGGATTTACACTGGTGTGTGGAGGTACCGATACACATAACCTCGGAACTGGCTTCATCATAAGCAAGAAGATTACGCCCCATGTAAAATATGTGCAATTCATTAATGACCGAATGTCGGTGCTAAAAATACAGGGCCCATGGTACAATTATGTATTTATAAACGTACACGCTCCAACAGAATCTACCGACGAAGAAACGAAGGACACATTCTACGAGACCCTAGAGGAAGGATTTGATGGGATCTCATCATTCGATGTTGATGATGATCCTCCTCGGCGACCTCAATGCGAAAATTGGAAAGGAAGATATCTTCCAACCAACAATAGGTAAAGAAAGCCTACATGACGTTTCAAATGATAATGGTATTCGAATTATCACGTTCGCAGCGTCAAAAGATCTGGTAGTGAAGAGCACGATGTCCAAGCACAAGCAAATCCATAAAGCCACATGGATATCACCCGACGGCGTAATGCGTAACCAAATAGACCACTTCCTCATAGACAAAAGACACCACTCGAATGTCTTTGACGTAAGATCATATAGAGGAGCAGATTGCGACTCCGATCACCTTCTAGTGATGGGCAAAATTAGAAGTCGGCTTGCAGCAAACCCACATGGACAGTCACGGGAGACGAGCAAAAAGTTCGAGATTGATAAACTAAAAGACCTACGTAAAAGGGCGGAATATCAAGACGAACTAACGAATAGATTTAGCATCCTAGAGAATGACAGTAGTGAGGACGAGGAAGCCAATCGTGTGGACACTAAATGGGCATCGATCAGAGACACAATCAAACAAACAGCCCAAGAGGTATTAGGATTTAAGAAAACAACTAAGTCCAAACCTTGGTTTGACGATGAGTGCAGGGCAAAGATCGAAGAACGTAAACGCCTCAGAATGATCCACTTAGAAGCATATGATGAAGTCAACGCAGTAAGATACTCGACAATTCGGAAAGAAACAACTAGACTTTTCAAACGCAAAAATCGCGAATGGGAGAAGACTCGGATCGAAAAAATCATAGAAAATGCCAGAGCAAAGAACAGCAGAGGTATGTATGCCGGCATAAATTCAATTAGAAACGGCTACCGAGGGAGAGCCAAAATAATCCGAGACACAAACGGCTGTCTGGTGACAGAAACAAAAGATATCGTGACGAGATGGAAGCAGTACTTTGCAAACCTGCTCAGCCCATCAACCACAAATAAATGCACCAGACATACATACAGCCGAGCCCCAGATCCCAGAGCCCTCTTTCGACGAAGTTGTAGACGCGATAAATCGACTGAAAAACAACAAGGCCCCCGGAATCGACTGCATACCGGCAGAGCTTGTGAAGCATGGAGGAGGGGCAACCGCTCGAAAGATCCACCAACTGGTTAAAATAATATGGGACAAGGAAGTCATTCCGGAAGAATGGAAAACCTCAATAGTCATCCCCATTTCCAAAAAAGGCGACAAATCTGACTGCGAAAATTATTATATCATTGCTCCCAATCACATACAAAATATTAACAAATGCCAAGCTGGCAAGAATCACACCGCACACAGAAGAAATCTTGGGAGACTACCAATGCGGATTCCGTCGGAACCGATCAACAAGCGACCAGATGTTCACAATAAGGCAACTGCTGGAAAAGAAGTGGGAATACGGAGAGACGGTTCATCAACTGTTCGTTGACTTCAAAAAAGCCTACGACTCAGTCGCAAGGCAAAGACTCTACCGAAAAAATATGCCGCCCTCATTCAAATTTGCATGAACGAAAACAACGGGCGAGTTAGAATAGATAACCACCTCTCAGAACCATTTGAAATCCGGGACGGACTAAAACAAGGGGGTGGCCTCTCACCATGTCTTTTTAACCTTGTCCTCGAGTATGTTATCAGAAAGGTACAAGACGAAAACACGGCCGGATCATCCCTGAACGGGGTCACACAAGTGCTCGCGTATGCGGATGACATCGCTGTTCTGGGCGAAAATCTCGAAACTATAAGTAAAAACTGTGAAATCATCATGCAAGCAGCAGAAGAGGTGGGCCTAGAAATAAACGAAGACAAAACGAAATACATGATTACGACGAGAGCAGGTGGACCTCAGAGAACAAATATAAACGTCAGGGGCAAGATATTTGAAAATGTCAAAGAATTTAAATATCTGGGAACGATACTGACGGCCAGAAACGAAATGTCAAAGGAAATTAACAAAAGACTACTACTAGTTGGTATGCAGCCAGTAAACTATTAAAATCCAAACTGCTATCACGTAATATAAAGCTCCGTGTCTATAGAACCATAATCATGCCGATTGCTCTATACGGATGCGAAACATGGGCTCTCACAAAACGGGAAGAGAACAAATTCCACGTATTCGAAAATAAAGTTTTAAGGAGTATATTTGGCGGTAAATATGACGAGGAGTCAGGACAATGGAGGAAACTCCACAACCACGAATTGGAAGATGTATACCGCAAACCTACAATAGTGAGAGTGATCTAGTCACGAAGATTAAGATCGGCTGGACGCGTAGCGCGAATGGGCGATGATAGGACCGTGCATAGAATTCTTGACGGTAAACCAACGGGGAAGAGACCGACAGGACGGCCGCGACGGAGATACAATGTTAGGTTGGACCTCGAGGAGATCGGACCAGATGGTCGAACGTGGAAGGAGAGCGCACTGGACAGGGAACAATGGCGGAGTCGAGTCGGTGAGGTCATGAACTTTCGGGTTCCTACAGGCCAGTAATAATAAAAAAATAATATATATATATATATATAAGTATATATATATTTATATGTATATATATACTTATGTTTATGTTTATATACTTCCGTTAGGAGAGGCGAACCTATAGCACCAAGTCAACGACCTAAGTGCATTAAATAATGGTTGGAGTTCTTCTTGAAGATTGGCTGGCTATAGCGAGCCGGAAACACTAGCACAGGGAGGGTGTTCCATAGCTTTGTAGTACTGTAAAGGAACGAGTTCTAGTACCGAGTTTTGACAGAGAAATTGGTGGGATCCGTCGGATTGTTTTATAGAACGTAAATAATTTTGCAGAATAATACCATCTCTGAGCAGCAGTCCCCATAATAACATCTGTAAAACAGACAAAGGTCCGCTACGCGCCTTCGAACTGATTGCGACTGTAGTCCCGATGTCAGCGCTGTGTTCTCGATTAGACTGATTGGTCGTCTTTGTATGCTCTCAAGTAGGACGGGAGTATGCATAGGAACAGAGCTTCACACTGGGAAACAGTATTTGACTGCGGGTAAAATTTGAGATTTGTACAGGAAAGAAGTTGGGCCCTGTGAAATATTTTTGGGTTATATAGAAAATATTTTTACTGTTTTACCTACCTTTTAGTAGTTATTAATTTTGATAGTCAGGTTTTTCAGTTTTACAGTTTTCCAATTATGTCTAACGTACAAATAACTCTCTTAAAATGTTTTACCTGTCAAATAAACTTTGATAGCAAGATATAAAATAAAGACAGAGTGCCATTGCTTGCTACTAAAAAGTTAAACCAAGTATTTCCAAAGTGTACGGCGTAGTAGTTGGGCAGTGAAATTTTAAAAGAGATAAATATATAATCCCCCCAGTCTGATTGCAACTCCTCTAGTCCGACTTTAATGCGTTAAGCGATCGTTCGAAAATGAAGACATCCGTACACTGTCGCCAGTTTTTGCAGAGACTTTTTATACAATCCCAATTGTACTTGGAAAATCTATATAAACGATGCTAAGTAAGATTAGTAAGACTCCGTGCTAGAAACCGTCAAAGGCTTTGGAGATATCTAATAAGAGTGCTTTGATAATTTTTTGTAAATTTGCTAGAGACACTGTTTTTCTTCTTTTAGAATGGTTAAATGCGACGAGTTTTCCTGGGTATGAGATGTGAGGAAAAGTCTGGTAATAATCCTTGGGCGCAGTATTTAGCAATTATAAGCTGATGTGAGGTCCAGTTCGGTTGAATGCTTGCAATCGAGCCCACGAAGAATGTGTTGAACAGCAAGTAGATAACATTTTCCATCCATCATGGGACATTGTACAGTCGCTGTTAGTGATCCGGCTCGAAGGACGATTGTTTATTATCCGGCTCGAGGGACCAAATGTTTCTGCTCTTCTAGTTGAAGACAGACGGCTGGGTCTCAGCGGCTCGACGAAAACATTAACTGCATAGTGGATTGTGTTTCTCCCAGCGCCAGCTGGTCAAAACGATACCCAAAAATGTACTGACTTCACCACTTGTTGATCTATCATATTTCGAACACGAAGATTTCTGTCGGTCGGAAGTAGACTGGTGGCGATGATGTTCATCAATTCAAGGCTTTTCGGTGCACTGTATTGATATGCCTTAAGATAACGCATGACCAATTTATAGGGAACCCATCAAACGTCATTTTAGAGTTTCTTCATTCGTTTCTTGAAGGTTTTACTCCTTTTTTATGGCTTTCCTTAATTAGTTGTGAACTGTTTTGTACTCGGATCCTTCTCTCTTACGTTGTATTTGTCGTTGCAATTTAAGGCATTCGCCCCGGACCTTGGAGATTTACTCCTTTCACCAGTATGGTCCTTGTGCCTATTTTGGGATAGTGGTATCGCAGACATCCGTCAGATTTTCCATCAGTTGTGCTGCATACTTTTCGGCTGAGTTTAGGGTCACCTTTTGATTCTCCGCCATTCAATCAAGCACGGACTCATCAACCGTAGCAGTTTTCCATACCGTACGCTGTGGAGTAACCTTTTATATGGCTTTCCTTAATTAGTTGTGAACTGTTTTGTACTCGGATCCTTCTCTCTTACGTTGTATTTGTCGTTGCAATTTAAGGCATTCGCCCCGGACCTTGGAGATTTACTCCTTTCACCAGTATGGTCCTTGTGCCTATTTTGGGATAGTGGTATCGCAGACATCCGTCAGATTTTCCATCAGTTGTGCTGCATACTTTTCGGCTGAATTTAGGGTCACTTTTTGATTCTCCGCCATTCAATCAAGCACGGACTCATCAACCGTAGCAGTTTTCCATACCGTACGCTGTGAATTAGTTTCAGTGATTTGGATTGTGCCTCCTTATTGTTTGGAATCTGACTGCGAAGTGGTGAAATCTCCGACGCACACACGCGTCAAAGACGTGCTGGCAAAAGTGAGATCAATTATGGGCGAGCCTCTTCCGCTGCTAAACGTGCCTTCATTATCTCTGTTTAGTAGGAGCAGAACTAGAGCTGCGAAAGAACCTGGACGAACCCCTTCTATTCATTTGTTTGTTTCTTCACTCTTAAGTCCCCAGCTACGACTATAGGCTGTTTTCCTCTTACAGCTCGAATAAGAGCGTTCATTACGTCTTCGAATTCGTCAATTTTTAGGCTCGGAGCGGGTCGGAGTGTACTCTTTGTATTTTTGCTCAGATTAATCCTATATATTCTTCGATGTGTGTTTCTTCAAAAGACAACTTCCCAGTAATCCAGATTTCTGTTTTGCCTCCATAGGTGTGCATTGGAGAGTTGTTAGTATTTATTTGGATGCAGATGTCCAACTTGCTTTGATCAACCTCCCTACAGCAGTAGCAGAAATACTCCTAGCAATCAAAAATTGATGGAATTCCACGAATCAAAGGCTTTAAATGCTTGGAGTTCGGGCATATAGCCAAGTACTGGAAAAATGAAGACCGTTCCCAAAATTGCAGGGCGTGCAAAACACCTGGTCATGTCGAAAAATATTGTGGGATTGGCGAGATGCATGGTCTGCAAGGAAACGAATCCTGAAGAAGGAAACCATCCGGGAGCCATCAAGAACTGCCCGGTACTAAGGGAGGATAATAACAAAAATTCACGATGAAGCTTATACAAATTAATCTAAATAATTGCGAGACGGCCCAGAACACAAATGGCCAAGGAGAAGAAAGCCGACATGGTACTGATCAGCGAACCCCATAAAGCTCTTGAGAGCAACATATGAGACCAGATAAAAAGCCATACGGGTATACAGAAGACATGGCTTTAAAAACATAGGTGACCAACTTATAGTGTGATTAAGGGCTGAAATTAATTGAGTCAACTTCTACGGGTGTTATGAAAGGCCTAGTTGGACAACAAAAACGAATACTGAACTCGGGTAGACAATCACATGGTAGATGCGAGAGGCAGAAAGTCCATTGCCATTAGCCGGCGACTTTATTAATTGGTAACCGAGTAGGACAGCTGATGTACCAACACGAAGGAACGTCGGTTATTGGCATCATTGGAAAACACCGTTGCAAACACTGACAAGAAGAACACGTATCGCAAAGAAAGAATGGGTCAGTAATAGACATCACCTTAATCTGCAACTGACTCATAACGACAGGTAAATGACAGCTCAGTAAAAATATGTCCACAGTCACTACCAAACTGTAATAGTGGATCTTGGCGGAAGTAACTAGTGGTCAGGTCTTACATGGAAGGATAGCGCGTTCGATGAACGTTCATTTGAAGTCGTTGTGAGGTCCTGCATTCCAACAATTGAAGTGTGGCAACAATTGAAGCGCATCGCAGGTGGTCCACCTGTTAATAGAGATGGTGAACAAAGCGTGCGATGCAGCTATGTGCCCACGGATGGGAGTAACCTGTGCTACTGGTGGACTAATGAAATTCAAGCAGTAAGAGCACTGTGCTTAATCTCGTCGTACGATACAGAGATCAAAAGAAACAGCCGACTTCCAGTAACAACTTGATAAAATTAAAAAGTCAATGGAGGGCCTAAAAACAGCTATTAAAAATAGCAAGGCGAGATGCTCCAGAAATTTCTGCGCGGAGGCGGACTTACTTCCTTCGGGCACCGACTAAGGAATGGTTGAAGCACGTCTTTAGGGATAAAAGTTCCCACATTACCCATTTCACTGACACTGAGGCCATACTAGCGCTGTCAATAGAATATGGTAGATGCAATTGCCATGTGAAAGAATATCCCACAAAAAAGCTCCTGGGCATGACAAGATCCCATATAACAGCGATGCAGAAATGCCTCGAAGAAAGAACATTTTCCGATTCGTGGAAAATTCAATACTTTGCACATGTGTCAAAAGGAAAGAATGAACCATCAGATATCCCATCGTCGTATCGCCTCATATGCCATCTAAATACAATGAGAAAATGATGGAGAAGTTCTTTTATTTTTATTTTTTTATTTATTATTTATTACAATGTAAGTAAATTACATAGTAACTTAAATCTAGTAGCACTAGCAACTAAGGCTTTTTTGTATTTTTGTTTTCAGATCTTATTTTGTAACTTAACTAGGGTTAGTAATTTGTAGATTTTGTCATTTTGTTGTTGGGTGAAGTTGGCTTGGAGATGATATTGATTATGTCGTCTTGAAAATGTAGTTGAGCCAGAGTTTTCATGCCCACGCATTCTAATAGTATGTGTTTGGATGTTAATCTGGAGTTGGAACTGCAAATATGACAGGCGGGTGGGTTCGTTTTGTTGATGATATGTTGGTTGGTGATAGGCGAGTGTCCAAGGCGTAGACGGAGGAAGCATTTGATTTTTTGCACTGACGATGTTGTCGGGTAGATGGTTGGTTCTCTTTTGTTGTTTATTGTTTTGTAGATGTGGTTGTATGATGGAGAAGTTATATATGGTAGATTGCTTGCTATCGGATCATTAATATAGGTTCAGGAAGTCACGATCCACCAACAGTGGTCGATGGCAGTATTTGGTAAAAACAGTAAGCAATGACACCGAACCAATAAAAAGTAAAAGAGGGAATAAAGGAACAAAGGAATTACATGTCTTTATCTCGGCCAACTGGTTGTGTACCACAAGAGCCTTTATTTGAATGTGTAGTCCGCCCTGTCTCCGAAAAATGGTCATAGCAAGCTGATGATGTTTTGGCAGGAGTTCCTTAAGGATCGATACTTGGCCGGTTCCTGTGAAATATTAAGTACGACGGAATTTTACAACAGTACAGTTGTAACAATCATCATCATCATCGGCACTACAACCTGGACCCAGTCTTGGCCTTATTTAACAAGTGTTTCCACCGGTATCCGGTCCTTATCCGAGACTTGTTGAATTGTCCATAATAATTTGTTTTTCCGGGCAAGGTTATTAGCCTTACGCCAACCTTTCGCAGGATGTCGCTGCATGCATTGGTTCACTACTTGGCCAAATGAGATACGTAAATTTCAGGTGCTTGAATCATGCATCATCCGCATACCCCTCCGACAAGGTAGGGGGATGTATGTGATATCTGCCTACGCACCAAGAGCACATCAACAAAATCTATTTATAGCGGAGCTAGAGACTCTTTTCCGATGCTTACAATTTCACTCTGAAGGGAACTATTACCCCGTAGGTGGCGATTTAATGCTAAACACCCAAATTAGGGAAATAGCATGCCCAACACGAGAGAAAATCAACTAGCAGGTTGGCTAGACCAACATCGCATTGAATACGAGGGTTGCCTCTTATGTTTCGGGATTTGGCAACCCTAGCGTTGCAATCCGGCAATTGACAGCTCTGTCGTAAAGTTGGACATTTTTGAGGTTATACGCACTCAGAACGTTTTGACATACGTTTTGTTTACAGTAACTTAAAAGATTCATCTCGGCCCAAAAATGGAATTAAATCGTCAACATTTTCGTGCGATTATTTTTTTACAACTTTCGGCGTGGATTAACTCAGCAACAGTGCATGGATGAACTTAATTCAATTTTTGGCGATGAAGCTCCATCAAGGACCAGTGTTTATCGATGGTATGGTGAATTCAATCGTGGTCGTAGTTCACTCCAAGATGAATTTCGTGAAGGTCGTCCAAAATCAGTTGTTGTTCCGAAAACCATTGATGCTGTGCGCGAACTGATATTGGAAGATCGTCATGTGACCTATCGTGAGATTGAGACAACCTTAGGCGTTAGTGGGACCAGCATACATTCAATACTGCATAAACATTTGACTGCCAAAAAAATTTGTTCGCGTTGGATCCCACACAATTTGTCAATCGCCCAAAAAAAGGCTCGTGTCAATTGGTCGAAAGAAACGCTCAAAAAATACGGTCGCGGTGCTTCGAAACACGTCTATGACATCGTGACAGGTGATGAATCGTTGATTTACGCGTATGAGCCCGAAAGTAAACAGCAGTTGACTGTCTGGGTGTTTCAAGATGAGCCAAATCCAACAAAAGTTGTTCGCGCATGAAGCACTTCCAAGCAAATGGTCGCCTGTTTTTTTCGGAAAAACTGGACATGTCGCAACCGTACCACCAGGACAACGCAGAACAGTCAATTCTGAGTGGTACACAACCATTTGTTTGCCAGTTGTCTTCCAAGAAATCAGGAAAACCAACCGCCGAAGACGGATCACTCTTCACCACGACAATGCGAGCTCTCACACATCGACTGCGACAACTGCATTTTTGAGCACCCAAAACATCGATTTGATAGGTCATCCGCCGTATAGTCCTGCCTTGGCACCGAATGACTTCTTTTTATTCCCGTACGTAAAAAACAAACTGAGAGGTCAACGTTTTTCGACACCTGAAGAAGCGGTTGCTGCATTCAGAATGCATGTGTTGGAGATACCTCAATCAGAGTGGCAAAAGTGCTTCGACAATTGGTTCAAACGCATGCAAAAGTGTACAGATCTTCATGGGGAATATTTTGAAAAACAATAAAGTGATTTTCGATGATCAATATTTGTTTTTGTTCTCTAATCCCGAAATATAAAAGGCAACCCTCGTATAAGGCTGACCTGCTAGCTACAGAATATGCTTCTTTCCCCAGAGGGGGATCGTTCCTAGATATTATACTTATTGACACACGACTTAAACATACACATACTAACAGACCAAATATAAACTGCCTTCGCACAATTGAGTATGACAGCGACCATTGTGCATTATCAACCGTGATAAAAACACCAAGCGAAGTTGTGGAACTCAGTGAATGTATGATACCGCAACCCTATAACTATGGGGGTATGCGATGGACGCGCTTCACGAGAACCTTAACAAGAGAAATTCGCTTAAAAGATATTAACTCTCCTACCAACAGAAACATATCCAACGATGACATCGACAAATACATACAAAAAATGAACGAAACCATAAAACAAACTATGGACAAAACAATACCAAAAACCACACCTACGGACAACATGAACATGTACCGAAACGCAACAATCAACGCACTCCACAGAAAAAAAAAGTAGACTTCTGTCTTAACTAAAACTACGGTACAGACGATTTATTGATAGGCACGACCAGTAGATAATATCACTGAAGTCCAGATTAAAAAATCTCCAACAGCTGATAAAAGCCAACTATAGGTTATCAGCAAATTTGTATTGGAACAACAAAGTTCGGGCGGTAAAATTCAACAACCCTAGTATGTTCCCGCAAATTCATAAAATATTTAGATGGAGTAATGAAAACGAGATTCAGTGTCTCCAAATACCACGAACTGACGAAAACCAACGAATGCTGACAAATATAGGCATAGACACAAACAACGCCATCCTAAATGAAGAACTTTTTGTGTTTGAAGATCCCTTGGAAAAAGTGAATGTTGTAGGGGCCGTCTTTCAGGAACTGTACAAGCCAAATGAAGTAATTCGACGCAACTATGACTTGGAGGATAAAGTTCTACTAAATTATTGTCATCTTCGAAATGACATTTCACAGTGGCGATCAGAAAACCATGGTTTTAGTGAAATTCAGTAATGAAAATACAGCAAACGCCGAGATCACTGTCGAAAGCGCTAACAGCCTTTTGATCACTAGTGAAGACATCCATGGCGTCTTTGCATCATTAAGAAACAAAAATCAGTTGCAATAGATGGAGTACCCAATATAGTGTAGGGGTTTCTCTATCCTATAGAAGAAACAGCCCACAATTCCAACCACAATACCTACCCATTTCCTTGATAAGTTATTTACCGGTAAAACATGTCAAAGGGGACGCATAGCTAAACTCATTATTCTATGCAGATAATGCATAATTGAGTTTAGCTACAACCAACGACATGCGGCAACACTATTGCGCTAACCATGGGATTTCCACCGGAAATTCCATTCGCATTGGTTAGCAACAACCAAGTCAAACCAAGCGACGCGGTTGCGTCATAGTCCATAGGCTTGGGTATTTATCGCACATTCCACAGAATGGTATTATATCCCCAGCCGATACCGCGTCCTATTGACTTTTCCCAGATCACCCATTCGCTTGGGATCAATGATCTCTTTTTGCTGGTGAATAACCTTAGCTAGGTTTTCCTCTCTCTCGTATTTCTGTCTTGCTATAGTGCGTTGAACTAAGAGATTATCACTAGGTCAGTAGACCAGCCGTATACACGGCACTGACGCACACACACCTAGCCAAATCAACCCTGGGTTATTGTGCTTTCCCTTTTGATTTGTCCATTCTGGCTACGCCCATCGACGTCGAACGAATACACAAGTACGTTTCGACCTGGATGAGTGTGGTGAGTTGGGGAACACACAAGAGAGCATGATTACCATTGGCAGATCAATGTGTAAAAAGCAGAAACTACGATTTCCACCCTAATTTAGTCAGTCGCTATTCATTCATCATTGGTGTTGGACGCGCTGCGCTAATTTTTAATTTAATTCGCTACCGGTTGCAAGAGTCACATCTCAATAGTTCAAGTGAAAGGTTGCGTCGTGTACACCTTCAATAAAACAATTAATGAAATAAAACGAAAAATTATTAATTTAAAATCAGTTTTTTTTTTGTAAAAAAAAAGACAATAAGTTATTAAAAAAAAAAAAACCAAAGTGTATTAATATAAGTTAAACCCAATTAAATTAAAATAAAGAACATTAAAATAACAACATATAAAAAGTGCTTTCATTCATTCTTCCCCTTGGTGAACAATTTTGCTGTGGACAAGTGTTCGGGGTAAAAGTGGAAACCGTGCCATACGCTGGCAACAATTCATTTTCTCTACCCCATAATAGTACTCAAACATCTTCCTCCAATCGCAATTGACATATATGCACTCTTGTTTAACAACGCTCTGAACAACGCACTCTATCCAGGACGTTCGAAAACGGCCATCACCCAATCGTTACCAAAAAAAGTCTTGACATAAACGGCCTCATACAAAATGAATCCGCTATACCGAATAAGCAACACCAGAGATTTTGGTGGCTGAGTGGCAATTTAAAACCTGTCCCATATAAAACTGGCAAAAAAAGAGAAGCCCAATTTATAATAATAATAATATAAAAAAGAAAAGCTCAACAACCAACGGAAAGCTTACATAGATTTAGCATTTCGAAGATTTAGTTTTGATGTTAGGTTTAGGATAGAGTTAAGGTCCACTGAACCACTGGTCCTCGTGGAGGTACTGGAATCCTAATATACAAGAAATTCCAATTTTCCGAAATTAGGTTCACCAATATAAATAATATTGAGTACACGGCAATTAAAATCTTTTGCAAAAGCAACAAAGTGTTTGTATTGTCGTCCGTATACATTCACCCTTCTCAGGAACCAAACTTCCCTAGTTTCGACATCACTGAGATAATCCAACAGTCTCTACCTGCACCTTTCATAATAGGAGGAGACTGGAATGCTCGAAATACTTCATTTAACAACACTAAGTGCAATAAATACGGTTGCCAACTTCTAGCACTCCTTCAACTCCATCCATATATCTATGCGGACTGCCCATTACAGCCAACACGTATCTCCAATTCTACTAAATCAACAATAGATTTTTTCCTAAAATCCGTAGACGTCTACTCACCTAACCCCCCTACAGTATCCTTCGAATTCCCATCCGATCATGGGTCCGTCCACACTACTTTCCAAATCCCTGCCCTCGAACCAAGCTACTCATTTAATCCGATGCCGAATTTCTCCAGGACAAGCTGGAAAAGAGTCAATAGGGACATTGCTGCCAGTTTTACAGACTATACTGTGGAGTTTCTACTAACACCACAGCTACCTTTTCAACCTACCTCCAAATCTTCCTTCCTAAACCTCCACTAATTTCATCATTTTTGCTTATGCAAGCGCAATACCTTCCCCAAGCATTCTCCCACCGATTGCATTACCTTTCGATTATGGAAATCGCATCCAACATCAAGCATCTGCCCATCAAGGACATTCACGCAATTAACGCGTTATATCAATTTTCCCTAGAAGAAATTCGGTACGCCAGTACCGCATACATCAATGCATCACAGCATTGTTCTAAAAGGAAAACATTTCGGCTGCCATACTAGATAACCGAAGTGGATTATGAAAGCAATCAGCGGAACCCCTGTCTGCCTGCATTTACTGTCCCACACGTGCGCAACAGATTTTCATGTTGCACCAGTACTCACGGCGGCTTTTAAGCAATCTTCAAAGCACCGGCGCAATTCGCGCCTATCTGCCAAGAGCCGAATTCAATGCCAGTGTAAATACTCACACTGGAATCGGCCCATGACTCCCTAAGAATGCAATACGCAATTGACATGGTTTTAAACACAACCATCATTGTGTAATTATTCCAAATGCACCCTAATCCCTAGCGTAGTATTTCGACAACTGCAAATACTTATCCCAAAGATGCTTTTTCATTCCCACGGTTCGACCACCCATGAGCTCGCATCACGAGCCAACAAGGTGATCCGCGCGCAAAAGTAGTCAGTGGATGAAATAGTTGCAAAGGAGTCGAGCCTGATAAGTTGTCGAGTGCACACCACGAGTTTTTAATCACGAGTTGCAGTGAGTCGTCTGCGCGAATATCGAAAGTTAAGTTTGACATTGTGTTGAGTGCTGGTCGTGTCGCGTACGATTTATTAATAACAAAGTGTTCGAATTAGTAAGTACATCGTGCTAAGCCTATGTGAAACTCTAAAAATAACTATCGATTAAAAAAAATATAAGTAGAATTAGACGCAGGATATAAAAGTTTCTCGCAAAACGTACTTTCAGTTTCTCTTGTAAAGTGCTCCCGAATGTTCTTAAATAAAATAAACTCAGAGAGAGCTTGTGTGTTTTACTTCTTGTGGACGGTTTGTCGCGGAGTTTTGTTTCCTTGGTGGACAGTGTTCGGCGGAACTATCGTTAGAAAACCTTGGCGAACCTTGCCAAGGCCGGCATATAACCAAGTGAAATACCAACAATACTATGCCAGAGTCTTCAAACCTTGTCCCTGCTGAAATTGATTAAACAGCCTTAAGAATGGAGCAAATACTAACGAATGCTCTCTTCAGCCACACACCTACACCCATCCCTCATAATCACCTAGAAAAACCTTTACCCAACATCCTTACAAAACTGTTACGCATAAAAAAACAGCTTAGAAGAAAGCTACATACTCCCCTCTTATTAAAAATCAAATCCAACTCTTGACTACCTTGATAAATGGACAACTAAAACAATTTGCCGACCAGGCTTACACGCCTATACTTAAAAATATTAAACCCAATCGTGATTTATACAAAAATATCAACAGACTAACGGGTCGAAAATACAAAACCCGAATAGATTATATTATCAACCCTACTAACAATCACCCAGTCCAATCAGATGTTGACATAGCAAACTGCCTAGCTAATCATTTTTATAAAATCCGTCAACAAAACGACTCCTTCTCAGTCTCCAATTTTCAAGTTACCGTAAATGACTACATCTCACGCACAATGATCCCACCCTTCACCACTTTCATCGCGGAATTCAACGAAACAAACAAAGCGTCACATCCTCTGGATAATGCGTCATTCCTAACAGCGGGCGAATTATCTGAATTTATAACATCACGCAACAACAAAAACTCGACAGGCTTAGAAGGAATTCCTAAGCTTCTTTACAAAAGATTTCTCCCGACAAATCTAGTCCCTATTCGTTCTTCTCAAGCACATAATTAACGCATCACATTTCCCAGATAACTGGAAAACCACAGTTATAGTCCCTATCAAGAAGTCCAGTCCTTCCAACAACCCCAGCAACTATCGTCCGATTTCGTTATTAAACACATTAAGCAAGATACTGGAATACAAGATATATTGAAATCTCCTTTCATTTACTAATGACAACGCCATTATCCCAAATTCCCAGTTTGGCTTTCGCTCACAACACTCCACCCTTCATGCTCTGTTAAAACTAACGCACGATGTCACAACTAATCTTCAAAACCAAAGCCCGACGGTATGTATCTCTCTCGACATATCTAAAGCATTCGACTGTGTTTGGATCTCAGGACTGCTTTACAAGCTGCACTACATATTTGGATTAAACACCCACACCACCAAACTTCTCGCTTCCTACCTCTCTGGTAGAAAATTCATGGTCAAAATAAATTCTTCTCTCCCCCAATCGTATAATATAAGCGCAGGGGTTCCGCAGGATTCAATTCTTGGACCACTATTATACCTCTATACTTCAGTAATACCGCAGGCTCAATTACCCAAAGCCGCAATGTTGAATTACGCTGATGACACCATAGTCTACTCCAGCAGCAAGTTTGTAAAAGAGGCAAGAAGCCGCATTAATAACTTCCTCCCAAATCTATTAACATTGTGGGGACGAAATGTATTGTGCCAGGCATGGGCACTCGGTTCACTTCCTTCCCCATCATAAATACCACCGAATACAAAAACACGATCACCAAAAACAATGAGGAAAATGAAACACTTGTAGATTTTATTAATTGGTTTTATTTCCACTGATTTGTTTTCAACTAGTCATTTGCGTTCAGATTTTATTTTAATATCTATTTCTTTACGAATAAGTCACTACACAGTTTTATTATTCATGTTGAATGTATTTTTAATCTTAAGAATGATTGTAAATTCACTGCACTGTATATGATTGGGCTTTAAACTGTTGTTTTTATTTTGGAACCGAATAAAGTAAGTTGGCCGTCCGGCATTAACTTTATATGATTTAGTAGTACAGCACAAACAGTGGAAACTTACTGAGGTAGGAAACGATCGACCCGAGGTATATTATATTCGCGTCCCCATGCCCACCGGGGAGCGGGAGCGGCACGACCGTGGTGGTCGGCGGGTGTAATTGGACTCAATCGAGGGTTGGAATCTGGCTCTTGATTCGCCCTCGATTCGGCGGTGGTGGATATCCTCTCCGCTAAGGATATATTTTTACTCACACAAGAGAGACGTTGGGTTTGGGTTTTTAATTGGGTTTGTGTTTGTTTATGTGAGAAGCTCAGGAATATGTACGACAAAGGGAATTTATGATCTGAGAGTTTAACTGAGTAAACAAGTTGGAACTCATTAGATAGTAGATGCATTTGGGATACTTGAGTGGTTTAATTTGTTTGCCGTATCGCCAGAATGCGTGTTGGAGGACAGCGTTCCTTTGTTTGTACATGGTACATGCTAGGGAATTAGTTTCAGCGTCTATTGCGCTAATTGCATGCAGTTGCGTTGGATTGTTTATCGTTGGGGCAAGGGTCGGCAGCCAATGTGTATGTAGGTACATTTATTGTACACATGTTGAGGCTGGGAATTGCTAACTGAAGGTTAAGATTCCCTGATTATGCGGTTGCATTATATGTGAACCGATGAGTTTTCTTTCAGGGATTCGTCTAGAGGGAAATGCGCTTGGTGAGATTGGGATTTGCCTGGCACCGAAGGTGCCGAATTGGTTTTGGGATTCATGATAAGTTAGGAATGAATTCTTATAGGGAATTTGTATGCGAAGAGATGCATGAAAGATAAGGATTCTTTTACAGGCGCTTAATGCGATTGCATTAGCAAAAACTTATGCAGATTGGGATGAAGTTATGGTGGTTTTTCAGGTAAGTAGGCCGTTGGGTTTGGCGTAACCGCCACAATATACTTCAATAAATAGAGAATTCGTCTAAATCCTGATAAAACACAACTTATAGTGTTTTAGGGTAAAAATGAGCACACAAGACGCACCCACAACAAAATTAGACTCAAACTAAATAACATCTAGATAAAACCTTCTAAAACTTTTAAATATCTGGGAATAACCTATTCCAATGACCTTTCATTCTCCACCCACATTGAAAATACTTTACGTAAAGTCACAATACAACTGAATCTCCGTAAAACAGTGATGTGGAAACCCAACGGTCTCTCTCACAAAGTCAAATAAATAAATAAATTGTCTAAAAACAAATAATCAGCCCCACACTCACATATGCGTGTCCACTGTGGTATCATATAACACCAGCCCAAATGGAGAAGCTACCCACTTTCGAAAGGAAATGCTTCAGGCTGACCACTGGCCTCAACCGACAACCCAACTCTTACAAGTATTACAATAACAGCTTCCTATACAATGTCGCTGATATTGACCGTCTCGATAGACGTTTCCTAGAGCTGTCTATTAAATTTATTGAAAACCCCCCAAATAATCACAACCTCGTAATAACTTCACTGCTACCAACTCCTCTAGATAACAGGGCTCACTACCTGAATTGTCTCTACACCAGAACTCTCTTCACCTCTGGAAGATTGGATAATGACTCCAACGAGGTAGTGTACCATAACACCGAGCTGGCACCCAATCAGTGAAAATACTGTAACATACAGCCATTCTCCTACATTCTACGTTTTAACGAAGAACCGGAAAGTGTTACGCCACCCGAGACCACTAACTGACCATATCCCACGCCAACCCATCTCCTTAACCATCAATCCCTATATTCCCCAACTCCCATTACATATTTAACTTATTATAATATCTATTAGGTTAAGCTAGATTAAGTTAGAGTTAAGTATTAGTTTAGATTAAATTAAAAAATAAAAATCCTGGTTTACTGACCTTTTCCAGGAAAACTGTTAATATTAAAACCTATAGTACTCAAATAGTTATTCACAGATTCAGTTATGTTTGAAAAATGTGTAATGTATGCATGTAAACAATCGTATCATTAGAATTATAAGTTAGCTGTAGTACTTAATGTAAACATTGATTATTGGTCAAATAAACACAGTATGTTAAAAAAAAGGAAGAGCGAAAACGACCATTATAGGTGTTATGCCCATATTATAATTTTTTTTTACACTTCTCTCGGGAGTTGGCGCCTAGGGATGCCACCAAATAACTCTTGCAGTTCTTTTTTGAACAGTTGCAGTGTATAGTAGCTTCCCGACTGAATCCGTGCCAAAACTCAGGCAGGGCGAATTTTACGCCACTCTCAAACTTAAAAATTAATTAATGATAAGAAATCATTCGAGAATAGCGACTGAGATGTGAAAATAACAACCGGCGCTAAGAAGGGAAGAATCAATATTCCCTTAATTATAAAACTTTGTTTTGTTTATAGCTCATTTTGTAATAATCAGACTAAGTTAGGTTAAGTTATATTTATATTTAGGGTTAGGTTTACATTAAGTAAAGTAAAAATAAGAAATTCCTGGTTTTTGGACCTTTTCCAGGAAGCCGAAACACTACTAAATGTATAAACACACATCTATTCTGTAACTCTTAAAACATCGTTTGGAAAATGTATGTATTATTATAATAATTACATGTAAACAGTTGTTACAAAATTAATTTTAAGTCACTGTATCACTTAAATGTACAAATTAAAATTACGGTTAATAAATACAGTTAAAAAAAAAAGGGAAGAATCAGGATTTGGAATTGCAGCTCACTTGCGTGTACACTTTCTTTCGACCGGCATATTGCACTTGCAATTCTTCTGATTCTACAGAAAACTGGTTGAGTGAACCGATAAGGGCAACTGGATATCTCGTGTGATATCCACGACGGATTGCACAACTTATATCCAACAGAAAGGATTTCAAGACAGGGCCAACGTGTTGCTTCGTTGCCTATTGTAGTCGTAATCCAGGATAAAAGCGACATGTCTAAGAGGATTGAGGAATGAAATAAAAATCTAGTTAGATTCTTATCACGAGAATGAACAGTAAAGATAAGTATTAGAGACAATTTTTTAATTACGCTCGAACCTAAGGCATTTTACAAAAAAAGCGAAGCTTTCATAGTTGCTAAACGATTGTATCGGGTTTTCCAATAGGGACTTGACAACTTTTTTTAAAATAAAACCCCCACTCGACGCTATAGGTTCGCCTCTCCCGAGAGAAGTCTAATAAAAAAAAAAAAAAAAAAAAAACCATTTGAGATATTTCAAAAACTTTATTATCGAAGTACAATCAAAACATTTATGAGTGGAACTCGACTTCGTTCATATTGTAGCGAGCTTAGGGTTCGCTGGATTAATTATTTTGAATAAATAAGAGCCGTTGAATCGATTTTGAATTAATGTGACACTTTATTAGTCCGTTAATCACAACCGTTACTTTTACCGTACACAACGATTTCTTGACTTATCGCTTGCTTGACCTTCTACTTCTTACTCATTACTTGAGACTTCTCCTTCCGCTCTGCGTGCGACGTATTTATACCGTTTTTCCTCATTCTGATTTGGTGTATCGTTTCCGTCCGTTCCATAGTCTTGAATATTCTATTCCAGTTTTCCAGAACTTCCTAAAATAGTCTAGTACTTTGTTTCGGACTTTCTCGAAGATTCCAGTACTGATTGTCGTATGCGTCACACTACCCTCCGCCTAGATTAGTTCGTCCCGAACTAAGTTCACTGATCTCCTGGGTTAACAAAAGTCGCCAGTCGGTCACGATGTACCACTTTCATCTTGGCGTTCGGTCTTCGCTGAATCCTATAGACAACGTCGTTAATTCTTGTGAGAATCTTATAAGGTCCATCCTAATGTTGCTGCAACTTCGGAGACCTTCCTTTTTGCCGACGAGGGTTATAAAGCCATACGTTATCGCCTGCATTAAATCCGGATGCGTTGGCTCGAACGTCGTACCTTGTTTTCATCCCGTCACTGGATACCTTGATTTGCTTTCGAACCAAATGATGAATCTCATCGAGGCGATTTCTCCATTCGGCTACGTAGTCTTCGGTCTTGTCTATGGCGTCTGGAGGTATTCCGAATCGCAGATCGGCTGGTAATCGTATCTCCCGTCCAAATATAATTTTTGCTGGAGAATGGCCCGTCGTGTCGTGATTAGCCGATCTATAGCTCATGAGAAAGGTTTGTACATATTTGTCCCAATCTCTTTGGTGATCACTAACGACCTTCGATAAATGCTCTTTCATTGTTCGGTTGAACCTTTCGACCATTCCGTCTGACTGCGGATGTAAGGGTGTGGTCCTGGTTTTCCTTACGCCCAGTGCCGCACAGATGCCTTGAAATATCTGTGATTCGAAATTTCGGCCTTGATCGAGATGAAGCTCACAGGGAACTCCATATCTGCTGATCCAATTATTGGTTAGCTGCTCAATGACAGTTGTTGCTTCTTGGTTTGGAATTGGAAGGACTTCTACCCACTTGCTGAAGTAATCCATGATAACTAACATGTATTTGTTGTTGTCGTTTGTTTTTGGGAATGGTCCTGAGATATCAATCGCAATTCGCTCGAAAGGGGCACCCACGTTGTACTGCTTCATAGTGCTCCTTGGTTTTGCCGTTGGTCCTTTGGTCGCAGTGCAAGTTGTGCACTTCCTACACCAAGACTCGACGTCATCTCTCATGTGAAGCCAGTAAAAACGAGATCGTAATTTTGAAAGTGTCTTATTAACTCCCAAATGTCCACCGGAGGCCCCGCCGTGCATTTCTGTTAGAACCTCTTTCACTTTTGATGGTGGGACTAGAATCTGCATTCGATGGGATTTTCCGTCCGCGGCTTCCCATTTACGCTTAAGAATACCATCTTCCACCAGCAAGGAATTCCATTGTGCCCAATATGCTTTAAATGTTCCACTCTTGTCGGAAATATTGTTCCAAGTTGGCCGCTCGTTCTTTTCTTTGTATTCCAGAATTAGCGACATATCTTCATCCTGAAGTTGAGCTGCGCGTATAGCATCACTCGTCCACCCATCTAGTACTTCTACTTGTACATTTCGCAGGTCGTACGCCTCTTCTTTCTCTTCCGCTCTATGACAATGTTTAAAATCTGGCTTACATCGTCTTCTTGATAGAACATCAGCGTTATTATGCACCTTCCCTTACTGAATTGAGCTTATCATTGATACGGGTGCACATTCTGCGGTTAACTCTCCTTTTCTTATTGCGACCGGCTCTTCGGACGCATTTAGTACTCTGACAGGTACAATGTGTTTCTTCACCTCAGGTTGTTCCGTTGATAGTCTCCTCTTATGACAAGCGCATGAACAACAATTCTCACTCGATGTTTCATTCGTTCGTCGACGTTTCGTACAGTCAACAGAGATGTGGCCGACTCCGCCGCATGTCCAGCACTTCATAACAGGTCTCGGGGTTCTCCGTTGTACATGCCCGATTCTTTGGCAGGAACGTTCCTGGACGGACATTTCTCGGACTCTATATGTACTCCTGGTAGCCAGTTTAGCAGATTCATGTGCCAATGCGAACGCCAGTATTTCATTAATCGTCTTCTTTCCCGCCAAACGAACGGCCTGTTGCAAGTCCCGATCTTGGAGTGCGTTTATAAATGCATCCATTGCTACCTCGTTCAGAAATTCTTTAGTCATATTTGTATAAGCCAAGTTTGCCAATCGCTCAATGTCTGCCTGCAACTGTTGCAGATTTTCTCCAGGTTTCTGCGTTCTGCTCCTCAGTTGCATGCGGTAGACCTGCTGCATGTGGTTGTCTCCATACCTAGCTTCAAGGCCGTCTCTTATCGCTTGGAAATCTGTTTGCTTCTCTGCTGGTATGGTTTGTAGCAATTCTGCAGCCGCCCCGCGGAGTGACAAGATTAGTGATGTTGACTTTTGCTCATCCGACCACTTATTATAATTGGCCGCAGCGTCAAACTGACGTATAAATACGGAGAAGGGTCCCGTTCCATCGAATGTTGGCGGTTGCATCCTTGTATCTTTGTAGTCATGTTGGTTGCTAGGCGATGTCTTATTTCTCTCAACACACTCAAGTCTCTTTTCGATTCGCATTATTTCTTCGGTGACTTTTAGATCCAGATTTTCTACTTCGTTTCGAATTTCTGACTGGATTTCTTCCTTCAAGTGTTGAAAATTACATTTCATCCACTGTGTTTGACCATCCAATTTTGCATTCAGATCTGTAGCTTGCGCGTCGAATTTTGAATTTGGGGCGTCGAATCTTGAATTTACGGCGTCGAATTTTGAATTAACATCTGCAGCTTGTGCGTCGAATTTTGTCATCATCATCCGGAACATCTCCGAAATGTCTAACAGTGGCAAACTCTTCTCCGCTACATTGCAACCATCTTGACTCGCTGTTTCTTCTCCATCCGGACAGTCTGGACCAATCGTAAAAACATATGTGTCGACATCAATACCCTCTTCCTCCATAGCTGCTTGCAGACGTTGTCGAAGAATTTGCTTCTGTCCTCTGCTATCCAGATTCCGGTCCTCAAGTTCCTTCTTTAAGTCAGGAACGCGAAGATCCTCCAAATGTCGATCTGACATCGTTACAACACACTTTCACAGACTTATTTCCTTCACTAATAATTAATCCCACTTCTGACACCAATTGTAGCGAGCTTAGGGTTCGCTGGATTAATTATTTTGAATAAATAAGAGCCGTTGAATCGATTTTGAATTAATGTGACACTTTATTAGTCCGTTAATCACAACCGTTACTTTTACCGTACACAACGATTTCTTGACTTATCGCTTGCTTGACCTTCTACTTCTTACTCATTACTTGAGACTTCTCCTTCCGCTCTGCGTGCGACGTATTTATACCGTTTTTCCTCATTCTGATTTGGTGTATCGTTTCCGTCCGTTCCATAGTTTTGAATATTCTATTCCAGTTTTCCAGAACTTCCTAAAATAATCTAGTACTTTGTTTCGGACTGTCTGGAAGATTCCAGTACTGATTGTCATATGCGTCACAATATGGCCACCGCGGGCACGTTTGCAGCGGTCGATTCGTTGGACCCAATTTTCGATGACTCGGCCACACATTTCGGCCGAAACGGCCGCTATTTCGCCTTCAATGTTGGCTCTGAGCTCTTCCAACGTCGTCGACTTGTTTGCATAGACCAATGACTTGACGTAGCCCCAAAGAAAATACTCTAGAGGCGTTAAATCGCACGAACGATGCGGCCAGCCGACTGGCCCATTTCTTGAGATAATACGCTCATCAAACTTACTCTTCAAATCGATTGTATCGTGTGCTGTGTGGCTTGTGGTACCGTCTTGTTGAAACCACATGTCGCCAAAGTCCATACCTTTCAATTCGGGCCAAAAATAATCGGTAATCATGGCGGGATAACGATGGCCGTTGCCAGTAACGTGACGATCGTTATCGTCGACGAAAAAATATGGCCCAATGACGCCGCCGGCATGCAAACCGCACCAAACAGTTATTTTTTGTGGATGAAGTGGTGATTCATGAAGCACATGTGGATTTTCACCCGACCAATAACGCATGTTTTGCTTATTGACGAACCCATTGAGCCAAAAACGAGCTTCGTCACTGAAGATGATCTTGCGATGAAATTCATCATCTTGGCGCATCTTTTCCAGAACCCAATCAGAGAACGTACGTCGGTTCAAATGGTCCATCGGCTTCAATTCTTGAGTCAGCTTGATCTTGTATGGGTGTAAACCAAGATCCTTACGCAAAATTCGCCATAAAGTGGTCTGGGCGATGCCCAATTCTTGAGAACGACGTGGAATTGACTGATTTGGATCGTTTGCTACGGACGCCTGAACGCAACCAAACCGTTGTCTCACTGGCACAGCAACATCACACAACGAATATGTAGACTCAAATTTTTCCACTAAACTTGTTATTGCCTGTCTACTAGGGCGAGAATTACGACCAAAAATTCGAGTTAACGCTCTTAAAGTGGCGGTCACCGACTCCAAATTTCGGTAGTAAATTTTTATAATTTGCAGACGTTGTTCGTTCGTGTGTTTAACCACAATGAAAATGTTGAGTTTACTGAATAAATTGACAGTGACAGTTCGATGATTAGTGAAAGGGTGCGTTCACAAATTCCCTATTGGAGAACCCATTATTATGATGCCTAGTCGACGATATTTTTTATTGCTTATATTTTTTTTTAGTAAAATTTACATATTTTGGACCGATGAAAAAGGTAAAGTCGACTGCCAGTTTAGACAGCAGAGTCGCCAGTGGACATTGTCACGATTTTGACGTTTCATCGCCAGACGAGACCAGCACAAGTTTTGTTATATTGAAGAAATATGGAAGGGTTTGTAACGTACGGATATTAGGTAAGTAATATGATCAAGTTGGAAATGTATACAAAACAAAACAAAACTTTTAGAAATAATAACTTCAATATCGTTTAAACAAATCAGATAATTGTGCAACATTTGCAAAGCATTGCTTAATATTAATTTACTTATTTATTCACTTTAACATAGCTTAATATTAATTTACAATCTTTCGTTCCTTAGGAAGAGACGTTAATAAACATTTCCAAGCATTTGGCGAATAAAGACTATATCACACTGAACCTATTATTGTGTCCGTGGCTGTAATCTCGTTTAGTATACCGTTGCCATGTACTCGTGCTCTCTACAGTAGAGGCCTAATTCTGTTTGGTCCCCAGTTTTAATCTAACACGCAAAATCTATCCTTCATTTCTGAGGTTGGCTGTGCAAAAAATACCAAAAAGGAGAACTCTAAACAAAATAAATAACGCGATGGGTAAAAACAAAACTCCTCGGAAAGCATAATAGAGAAGAAAATTAAAAGCACACAAGCATATAAGCCTGCGATCAAATTGATTGCGAAACATAATGAACAGGAGGGAGAAAGTGAGAAGACGCAGTAGATTCGCCAAAAAAGATCCCCCTCTCCAAACGCACACATCTTGCCATTAAATAATACTCGACCGTCCTTCTCCTGCGTCCTTTTGCCGACCGTTGACAGTGACATAAATCAAAAGTTGGGTTGTGGCGTAGGAAAGAAGACAAAACTCTTCCTTTAACTTAGCTTCGTAGGATGAGGCTTATGCGTAGGTAGGTCGAGGCGGTTATCCGGAGGTATTACGACCTGGTTATAAAAGAACCATTGAAAGGGCTTTTTGGAGAAGTGACGGGAAGCGGAAATTTGACTGATGGAACATACATGGCCGTGAATTTACAAATGCGATGCGATTTATTATTTGAATGTGTGCGTCCCCTTGGTGCGCTTAAAACTGAATTTAAATCCATTGCCATGTTTTTTTTTATTTATTATTATTTTCCATCACAATCAAAAAATCTACTCAGGGTTTTAATGATTGCACAGGGTGGTGTACAAGTTGTCTGTATATTAATTCAATTCAATAACGGAAATGTTTTAGCACAGTTATTTGCAGAATTTAGGAGCCAAAGACAATTTTGCTAGTATAATATAAGTGAAGCTATAATTTACCTTTGTTGCCGGAGTCCCACTTATCCAGGTTAACTTATCCGGTATAGCTGAACTTGACAACAATTTGTAAATCATCGTCTTTTTAAAATTATTTTTTGGTGGCACAGTCGATGAAGTGGGTGGCAAATGCATTCATAATGCGTAGGTTCAATTGATTGCTGCTGGTGATGTGATTTAGCTTACTATTTATTCTTGTTAAATTGCGGCATACTGCGGAAACTAAATTCAGAATTTATTGTGTTGAAGGCAGATACTTCTATTTATTTAGATTAATCTAACTTGAGGTTACCTCTCAGCTCCGTGAGTGAGGCCGGTTTTGTAGGATAAATTGACTAAAAGCTGAATGGCTGGTTGGGTCGCAACTCGAACCTCTGGTTCCCAACCCAACACCAACAGATCACATTTTTCCCAAAAAAAAACCTTTTGTCACCTTTTTTTTAATTGAAGTCCGCATTTACTTTATTTCAAAATCAAATTATACATATTTCTTTATGTAGAACTAAATGCATGTCCTATTTTACAAATATTGTTCTAATGTTAATTTATTGGCTCTTTGCAAGCACTCCATATTATACAATATCTATTGTTTTGCTTATGCCTTCCAGCGTACAATGATTTTTATAATTTTGTTTACAGTGTAATCAGTATATAAGAGGTTTTCCTTCCCTACAATTTTGCTAACGGAATATACATATAGGTTTTTTATTTTGTAATTATTTTTTTCTTACAAGCAAACATTTAAAAACAAAACGATTAAAACTTAAATAACAAAACTAGTCAATCAAACTATGCTAAATTCGCAACACCCCACATTTCAGTATAATATCGCATTAAGCTAGGGTAGTTTCGACTTGACGCATAAACGCTGGTTCATTTTTTCATTTCATTTTTACTTCTTAGTTTCTAAATTACATGCTAGACAAAAAGTGCTTAAATTCTAGCTTAATTATCTTATATTATAACATACTGGTCCTACGCAGACGCTCTAGGCTAAACATTACATAACAATCAATTCAATTTTATTCGGTAGATAATTACATTTATGGTATTGTGACGCATATGACAATCACTACTGGAATCTTCGAGAAAGTCCGAAACAAAGTACTAGATTATTTTAGGAAGTACTGGAAAACTGGAATAGAACATTCAAGACTATGGAACGGACGGAAACGATACACCAAATCAGAATGAGGAAAAACGGTATAAATACGTCGAACGCAGATCGGGAGTTGAGTCATAAGTAAGACAGTGAAGCAAGCGATAAGTCACGAGTGAGAAGTAAGCAGTAAAAGACGCGATAAGTACGGAAGCGATAAGTAAAGAAATCGTTAGGTGTACGGTATAAGTAACGGTTGTATTACGGACTAATAAAGTGTTATATGAATTCAAAATCGATTTAACGGCTCTTATTTATTTTAAAATAATTAATCAGCGAACCCTAAGCTCGCTACAGTATTGTGCCAGACATGGGCACTCCGTTCACTTCCATGGAACATACATATAGTAATGGGAAAATGCCTGCACCAGAGGCACATTCAGAAATAATAACAATGTTATTAACCATGCAAGGACAATTTGCCGAATTTCAAAGAACACTGACTGAACAAAGAGCACGAATAGACACTCTCTATTCAACCCTGTTCTCAAATAACTCTCCACATCAAAATCTTCAACCCTCCGTCTGAACTAAACCTAAATATTATAGCTGTGAATGCAAATTCACTAATCCACATCGAAAGAAGGGATAATTTAGGCAATCTGCTCCAAGCCGAATGCCCAGAAGTACTGGAAAACTGGAATAGAACAGACGGAAACGACGGAAACGATACACCAAATCAGAATGAGGAAAAACGATATAAATACGTCGGACGCAGATCGGGAGGAGATCCTGGTTTTCTGACCTTTTCCAGGAAGATAATACCACTAAATTTATAAACACGCATCTATCTTATATCTCATAAAATATTGTTTGGAAAATGTATATATTATTATAATAATTACATGTAAGCAATTGTTACAAAATTAATTTTAAGTCACTGTATTACTTAAATGTACGAATTCTAATTATGGTTAATAAATACAGTTTTGAAAAAAAAAAATCGGGAGGAGAGTTATAAGTAAGACAGTGAAGCAAGTGATAAGTCTCGAGTGAGAAGTAAGCAGTAAAAGACGCGATAAGTACGGAAGCGATAAGTAAAGAAATCGTTAAGTGTACGGTATAAGTAATGGTTGTATTACGGACTAATAAAGTGTTATATTAATTCAAAATCGATTTAACGGCTCTTATTTATTTTAAAATAATTAATCCAGCGAACCCTAAGCTCGCTACAGTATATTTTACAACTGGTACTTAAGAGATTTAGGATAGCAATTCCTTTACAACTATAATCTTAAATCTATATAATGACAATAGCACAATTTTAATGAATAACAAATAATAAATTAAGGGAAAACTACAATAAAAAACCCTTATTTGAATCTTAAGACTAATATTGCACTGGCTTCCGGTTATTTTATATAGTAATGACCTCGATATAATTTTCATAGACAGAGTACATATGTAGTGATTTAGGATAACGCAAGACGGGAAACGAGAACATTGTCAGAAAAAGAACAATTGACGAAGAAGTTTCGATTGATTTTGTCAATAAGGAACTCTACCGGTTTAACGTTAGCGTTTTCATGTAGTTCATGTGTCGAATAATGCCATGGCAAATTCAGCAACATTTTCAATATTTTATTTTGACACCTTTGCAATTTTATTTTGTGTGTGCGAGCACAATTACACCATACAGGGACCCCGTACAGGAGTATAGCTTGAAAAATGGTTTTAAATATTATAATTTTATTTTCGAGGCTAAGCTTTGACTTTCTACACACTAATGGATACATAACTCTTACGACATTGTTTATTTTGTCAATTGTGGTAGCGATGTTTTTTTGAAAGATAAGTTTTTTATCTAGAATAATACCTAGATATCTACAGTCTTCGGACCAATCAATATCAACTGCACATATACTGAGTTTAGTGCCATTTGGTAGGTAGCAGTGTTTCCTACATCTCGAAAACCAGACAGCTTGTGTTTTATTACCATTTATTTTTATTTTCCATTTCCTGTAATATACTGCTAGTTTGTCACGAGCTGCTTGCAAAGAGTTGTAGACGTTAGTGAATAAGGCACCCGAAGAGAAAATGGCCGTATCATCGGCAAACATAGCTACTTGAACGTTTTCACCTAGGCATGGTAAATCTGCGACAAACAATATAAATAATATGGGACCAAGGACCGAGCCTTGGGGTACACAATTGTGGATTTGGTGAGTAGAGGATATGTCGGTTCCTAAACTCACAACATATTTTCTCGAACGAAGAAAGCTCTGGATAATTTTGATAAGCGGTATTGACAGCTTAAGTTTTAGTAGCTTATAAATCAAGGCATCGTGCCATACCGTATCAAAGGCTTTTTCGATGTCTAGAAGAACCAGTCCCGTTGATTCCTTGTCGATGCATTTACCAGCTATGTGGTTTTTAATGCGCAAGACTTGGTGGATTGTGCTGTGCCCACAACGGAAACCGAACTGAAAGTTTGGTAAGATGTTATTGGCTTCCACAAAACGATCAATCTTTTCCTTAATGATTTTTTCTAAGAGCTTACTCAGTAGCTAAGTAGACTAATAGGTCGGCAGCTTTCGGGGCTGTTCTTCGGTTTGCCGGGTTTCGGGATAGGTGTTACTTTTGCAGTTTTCCAACAGTCCGGAAAATAACAATTCTTAAGACAAGCATTGAAAATGAACGTTAAATAGTTACTTGCAGCAGGTGGAAGTGCTTTAATTAATTGGTTGTTAATATTATCAACACCAGCAGGATTTTTTGATTTCGATTTTTTTATCAATTCTTTAACTTTGCCAATATTAGTTGCGTAAGTACTTTCAGCTGGTGTTTGAGAAAGTACATGGATAGTGTTAAAAACTTCAGCCTCAGTATATGCGTCGCTTAGATGCATAGATATGGAGTGGTTCTTACTAAACGTGTTACCAAGTAGGTTCGATTTCTCCACTGAAGAAATATACAACTTGTCGTGAACTTTAAACGGAGGAATACTTCACCCTCTCTTTTTCATAATTTTTGATATTTTCCAGAACGGTTTGCTGGCTTTGTCAAGAGAGGAAAGGTGTTTATTCCAACATCATCGTCATCGGCACTACAACCTGGAACCGGTCTTGGCCTTATTTAGCAAGTCCTGAGGCTTGTTAAATTTTCCATAATGATTTGCTTTTGCCGGGCGAGGTCATTAGTTTTGCGCCAGAGGCTCCCCGACGAGGAATACTAACCAGTATACTATTGAGGAGCTGGAATAAACACTTGTTCCTATATACTGAGTTTCTTTTTTAATGATATTATTTAAGACTTTAACATTAACTAGAAAACAATCGATTCTATACCGAAGCCATTTTCTTCTTTCAGAGTTTCGTAGCCTAATCAGATGTAAGGTATTTTCAGGAAGCGGTGCCTTATCAACTGGAGCAGTGGAACATTTAGGTATCGCAAGATCGGCCGCTCTATTGATAACAGAAACAAAATTGTTACATAGGATATCAATGTGCTCGCTGCAGGTTATAGAATTTAGGCTGGTATCACCTAGAACCAAGTTCGTGTTTATATATGATTTATAACAATTCCAGTTGGCGGCGGAATAGTTGTGGTATAAACTGGTACGATTTACAACTACTGTATGATTCACTGTGAGGCTGATCGGAAGGTGGTCTGAACTTAACGCATTTAGAGTTAATGGTACTGTGCAGTAATTTGGAATATTAGTGATATATATATATATATATATGTATATATATATATATATATATATATATATATATATATATATATATATCAAGAGTTGAGGGGTTCTTGTTAGCACTCGCTGGGATATAGGTGGGGAGAAGTGGATAAAGTATGGAAAAACTTGGGCTGGATTCAGTAACATCTAGTAAAATGTTACCCCAGCAGTTTGCCCTAAGACAATTCCACGACTGATGTCTGCAGTTTAGATCACCACCAATAATTACTCTATACAATTTTTGCAGATCCCGCTTAAAGTAAGTAGATTTCTCAATGTATCTATTTCCACCAGGGAAATAGACCGAAAAAAGACTCACCTCGGAGTTATCACTTAATGTTACATCTATACTAATTTCCTCAATTAACTTAAGGTGCAATGAAGGACGCAAGGAATGTTCTATACATTTTTTCACAACAATGGCGACACCTCCGCCACTAGCATGTACCCTGTCTAGGCGATAACATATGTAATTTTGATGTGAGAAAGAAATGTCTTGTTTGAGCCAGGTTTCTGAAACAAGTGCAATGTCAATATTAAAATTTATCAAGAAACTAAAAAATTCATGCTTTTTGTTTTTGATGCTTCTCGCATTCCAAGTTATGATGTTAAGAGAGTTTCTTAACATGTTTTTTCCGAGTACGTGTACTTAATAGCTAATAAAGTAATGACGTTAAATTGGTCAGCTTTAGTTTGACAAGCACTAAGCTTGGTTATAACTTCATTAAGAAGAGAGTTTATCTCGCTAAATGAGAACAAGTTATCATTAGTTATAGTTTCAGACGGATTTTTCTTCGTGTGTGTCGTATCACTGTTGGAAGGTTGCTGGGTTTGATGGAGGCCAGAAGCCCAGGTGGATGAAGGAAGTGAAGGTTGACGTACAGATCGGGATAGTGGAGGAAAATTATCAATGGATAATCGGTCGGGCAGTGGCTGCTGTTTGTCACTCGGAGGCTGTAGGAACGTTGTATTTCCTGTACCACGTCCACGTGGGGATAATTTGCGGCGAATGTCTATGTACTGCTTTCGGCTTATGCATTCTGGATCGGTGGATTTATGTGGCCCACTACAATTTGCACACTTGATGACCTCATTCATTTTGCAGTCGGATGTTTTATGGTTTCCCGAACAGATTGCAAGAAGCTATTTATGTGACAATGCATCGAGCCGTGACCGTAAAGCTGACAATTGTGACATTGTGTGACCTTACCTGGATGATGTTTTTTAAAGTCCCAGCGAACGATGGTTTTGAACAAGGTGGAGTAGTTCCGTTTTAGTTCGTTTAATTTAACAGTACCGCGTTGAATATAGACGATGTACAAGTAGTGTTTGTACAGGGCTTTTGTTGACGGATTTAATGTGATGGTTGTAACATCTAGGCACTTTATCCCGAGTGCAATTAGCTCATTTTTCACTATATCGTTGCTAATTAAGTCTAGTCCGGATAACACTACCTTTAATGGACGATTTTCCTTACGCGAGCGGGTGAAAAACTCACATTTTAACCGTAAGAGTTCGGTTCTGATTTTGTTATATATGTCCATTGTTGGGGCACATATTTTTTGCCCAAGCGAAATGTTTTTGATTAAGTATTTGTCTATCTTAATGTTGCTGAAAATATCACGCACTTTAGCACTAGTTGATTTTAATACCACAATTGGCGGAACGGTTTCTTTAGTAAGTTCTGCGCACTGTTCGTCATTGGTCGGATCCATTTCAGGAGAGTCTTCCATCCGACTTTGAAGTGGTTGAAAAAAGTTAGTGTTTGAACACATTTTAGATTTTTCTAGAACTTCATTGTTCACTTTTGAAAGTTTATCGGGAGGAGTTTGGCCTCCAATAACGGGGTCGTAACGCAACCGTTTGCGCTTAATTTTGTTTAACACACGTGGCCCAGCGGCCATAACTTAACGGTTTTTACACTTGTTCAAATTTTTGTATGCGGAAAACGAGACAAAGAAAACAAGATAATGATAATTAAATTGTGATAATTATTGTGAAAATAACGGTTGATTAAGATAAATAGCACGAGCAAAACTGAGCGACAAGTTGTCGGTTTGAAAGTCAGGTTGGTACTGACATTACATAACTATTGTATAATTTGCCTTTCGGCGACAGAACTTTGTTTGTGGCTGTACTTATGATTATTTGAATGACACCATAAACGCCGGTTATTTGAAAAGAAACTATTGTAGACTACCAATCTTACAAAGTTTAAATTTGATTTTTGACGATGTTAATTTGTTTATTTTTTTTATTTTTTTTATAGTATGATCTCTATTACTATACTATTTATTGGCCTGTAGGAACCCGGAAGTTCATAACCTCACCGACTCGGCTGCGGCATCGTTCCCTGACCCGTGCACTCTCCTTCCACGCTTGACCAACCGATCCAATGTCCTCAAGATCAAGCCTAACATTGTCCTCCCATCTCCGTCGCGGCCGTCCTGTCAGTCTCTTTCCCGTTGGAAAGTCAATGTCAATATTGTATTGATTAAGCTTAATTGGGCTTTTAATAAAAACACACTATTTTAATTAAGCTTCCGGGTTGCACTATTTAGGGACGCACAGAAACAACATATAGGACGTTAAACTTATTTTGATAAAAAAAACGCGTTTTCTCGTCTCGACGGGTTTACGACTCGGGGGAATATTCGCGTCTCCATGCCCACTGGAGAGCGAGAGTTCGTGCGACTAGCATTATCAGCAGATGAAATTCGACTCCTCGGTGGACTGTGTTTTCCCCTTACTCCCGGTTGTGGACAAACATGGCGGCGTTTCGTCCTTTTCCTTCGGCGTTTTACTTGGTGGAACTTGAGCGGAGGTTGTGGGGACGGAGTAGAGCTCTGCGCCCATGTCGGTGCCACGACTTCGCCCCCCACAGCGGTGTCCCCGACGTGATTTGAACACGCAACCTTCTGATCTGGAGTCAGATCACAACCCTCGTCGCGTACACATTCGTCAAATAGTAACATTGAAACCGCGCACACGTACCGGGGACGTGGCGTGAGTTAGAGTTCTACGCGCAAGGAGTGTTTTAGTTCAGTCGAAATATTTCGTGTCACTGTTAAACTAATGTGTCGCTGTTGGAACCCGACGCCGCGCGTGCAGGAAATTAAAATTAAAAGACTAATCGATGTAGTAGTGTTAGACTTAAGAATCTTAATCAATAAAGTGTAACTAACATATACAATTAAATAACTGTGTATTCATTTTGCTGTGCTGTGTCCTCTCCACATCCTAATCTACTGTCATATCATCTTCGCCGTGAAGCAACAATAGGAATTAATTTGGTGATCGTTCCGTTATCATTCAGTGTCTCATACGGTGTGTGGTGGAGTTTCGTTTCTTTCTGGAGAACAGTTTTCCTTGGTGTTCGGCGGAACTACCACAATTGGTGAAGGATGAGGGAGGAAGAAGAGAATCAGCGCCGTATGCCGGTGCACAATGCTTCTCCCCCTACAGGTCCATCTTCCTTTGATAGAAGAATCCCACCTTCGTTGCCATTCTCTTAAGCTTGAGAGCTCTAATTTTGACCGCATTTGCCGGCGATTCTCTTGTGAGACCTTTTGGCGGTTTTGGCCTATTAGGTCGTAAGTGTTCCGCCGAACACTGCCCACACACACAAGAGCAACCTGGAACCCAGAGACACTGCCAAATTAAATCAAACACGGCGAAATTTGTTTTCAGTAACTGTTTATTGTTTTCCGTATTTTCAGGTTTATTTTTTGTTCTTAAGTTAGTGTCGTACACATTTCAGTTAACTTAGGATTACCACCGTTACTATTGACACACGCGCGGACTGACTTCCTCTAAGGGATTCTGTAACTGTAACTCCTCGTTTCGACTGTTCGATAAAGACTGATGCTCTAAGTCGACTAACTGTATTCGCATCCCCCACCGTGAGGGAAATTTTCTCAGCGCATCTCTGCACCGAATTTCCCATCCCGTCTGCTAACAGATTTTCCAAAGTATCAGTTAGCTGCATTACCCATAGTCTCTGTAGAAAGGAGAAATCTTCCTGATGATCATTATCATCATCATCACCATTAGTTGCCGGTGGTCGGCATCTTGTCCCTTTGTCTGTTGATCGGATGCCGCCGCTTATTCTCCGATCATTCTTTGGTTTGTTTGTACTACACATCTGGCATGCGGACAAAGGATCGCATGCAACTCGGATGGGTACACGGACTATGGGATGTATTGATTTGTTTGCCTTTCTACTCATAAACATCTGTCGGAGATAGTGTTATGGTTGCTCGACTGCTAATCATCGGCGCAACGATTCGTTTTGTTTGCGCAGGTGTGCCTTAGCATTAGAGTTATAGCGTTTGAAATAATAGTGAAGAAGAACGTGTGATTCGAACTGACGCTATGACAGTTTGAATCACCAAAAATGTACCTAAGCGTTACCCATCAGGCTACTGGCCGATTTTAGAATTTTATTTTTAAACTCGACTATACTCCACTGATGTGAATTCTTATGTTATCGCTTGGTATACGGCTCTGATGTATTTTCTTATTCGATTTTTCGTTCGGTGCTCTTCGCTATTTTGCTTGTGAATTGTGTGTGCATCTGTTAGAGTCGCCACAGAGTCATGCCAGGGGTTTAGGTGTTAATTTTCATTAGCCACCAGGATAGGCATCCGTTGTTCGGTATATTTACCGACAATGGTATTTCTTGTGAAACATCGCGTTGATGTTTAGGATGGGAGATTGGTGACCTGTATGCGATGCTTTGCTGCATTAGCGCACTGCTTAGATGCGATGCTTTGCTGCCCTTTTGAAATTGTTCTTGCATAAGATGTATGGATGCGTTGAACTCGATATTGGAAGCTTTTGAACGTTAAATTCCTTGCTTTCTGATATCGGGTTCAACGTCGCTGCAATGTCATATAATCTTTATTACAGGAGTGGTAATGACTATTGGGACACGTGTCTGTGGGCACGTGTGCTGAAAAAGTTGAGTAAAGTTCCTTGGCGGAAAGGATACCTCACCTGTAGGGAGTTGTATGGTTCGTAGAACCGCTACAAGCTCTAGTTGTGACTGCATTCTCCGATGATTCTCTTGTGAGACCTTATGCAACGCAACGTTTTCTTTAGCTACAATGTCAAGTGGTTTCCTCCCGACCAAGACATTTATGGCATCTTCGGATACCGCTCGGAATGCGTAGCATACTCTTAATGATGCCAGCCTATGTTCTGAGTTCACGCCCACTCATGTATGATTTATACTGTGCGGCTCCTGCCCATATGTGAGCTGCATACATTATAATGGAGGTGTTGACACTGGTTATGAGTTTCCTTAGGTGGGGACCGGGTCCACGAACATTGGGTAGCAGTCTCGCCAAAACTTTGCATACTCTTGCCGTTTTTCACCTGTTTCCCTCAGGTGTTTCTTGAGGGTCAACCTGTTGTCGAGTATAACACCAAGATATTTAATGTAGGGACTGGATCTGGTTGTTTGTCCTTCTATTTCCAATTCAATGTGTTCAACTTTTTTGCTGCTGCTTATTAAAACGCCCTCCGTCTCCAGCTAGTTTCAGTCCGGCCATATCTAGCCAGAATTTAATGCTCTGGATTGCTTGAGAGCAAATATTCTCCAGGTTATCTAGATGTTTAGCTACGGCCACAATCCCCAAATCATCTGCATACTCAGTGATTCTAATTTCTTCTGGTACATTGACCCTGAGCACACAATCTTACATGATATTCCATAACAGCGGACCTAATACAGACTCTTGGGATACGCCGGCTGTTATTTTATTGCGGTAACATATTCCGAAAGTACGAAAGCAATGGAAACTGATGTTATATGAAGCATCCACAAGAGGGCTAGACGTAGCTCCGCTTCAACCACTATTAATTATCTGGATTTTAATTTAGAAGTGTTAATACTGGGGTCAGAATTATTAAAAATGAAATAGGAATGATATTTAAAAAAAGACACATTGGAGTAGCCAATATTAAAGAGAAAATATACGTAGTAGGTAGGTCTAAAAAGGTCATAAGAACTTCAAATTGATACACAGTTGTTTTTATCCGGTTTAAAAACGCAGATACCAGGGATAATAGATACCAGTAGCACCAGCTTTGGCATTCCTGCTGAACTCATACGACTGTGGCGACCCACAATGAGGAATGATTGATATTTCGAAAATGTTTGCAACTACCATATCGGCGATTGAATGATATTTCAAAAATGGTGCAAACTACTTTATTGACGATTAATTTTTCAAAAATATTAGAAACTTCTTTACTGACGATTGATATTTCAAAAAATATGTTATTTTGTGGACGATAGATATTTCAAAAAGTTGAAAACTACTCTATAGCTATTAATAAAGGGTTCTCCAATAGGGACTTGACAAGTTTTTTTCCGGAGTAAATTTTTATAATTTGCAGACGTTGTTCGTTCGTGTACTTAACGTTCGTGGGTAAGTTATGTTGTTATGTCAACAAGGACACTGTTTCACATACTCTCCACGATGTTGTTTCGCAAGAACAAACGAAATAGTTCACAAAACTCCGATGTCCAGAAAAGAGTAAACTACACAACACTATCGGTAGCACTGAGAAGGCACCGAAAAGTCAATCCACCGATATTACATTCACCACCAAGCGAAATGAATAAAACGCACTGAATTAATTTAATGTTTCTTTAACTGTTCCTTGGTTATTTTTACAGCAATTGTTTTGTTTTTGGTGAGGTGTACCACCTTACTAACACACTAGTCACGTACGTGGAATTTAACAGAAATTAACCCGATGTTCAAACGGCTACTATTGACCGAAAATCGCTCTCGTCGCGGAAAAATTGTGCAGCTAGACCGGAGAATTAATGCACCGATAATTAGGACGTGCAAACGAGATTGAGGTTGCAATCTGACTTCTCGAGAATTGTGAACACCGTAAAGGTTATTATCGGACTCCTCGTAGAAATCGTCCTCAACTTCCTTTGTAGTATCAGATACCTCTGGCGTACCAGGGAAATTCCAATACACATCTGGTCAATTAGAGGGACGGAAATTTAGGCTGGCAGAAAATGCTGTCATAAATCATGAGAATGGCTTTCCCATGATGGTGATAAATATCGGCAAAAAACCCAAGGCTGCCTGAGAGCATGAATCTTTTTGACTACATTGTTTTTGTAGGAAATTGCCGCCTGGACGAAAACGTTTTCTTTTGTCTACATCGGATAGACAGAAGTGTTTCGTGTAGCATAAGGGAACAATGCTGGCGGCGGCAATTAGGTCTTCTGTGATGTAACATAGAAGATCGCTCGCCATAGCAACTAAAAAAAAAAGGTTTATTGGTCTTTGGGATTATCCCACTCATTATGTTCTAATGCAGGGCTATTAGAGATCTGGCTTGCAGATGTGCAAGCCAGCAAATAGCCCGGCATGTATTTCTGGACGCTAAATGGGCATGGCGACAGTGTTTGTGTACACTTTGATTCTGCCAAGAATGTATCATTTCGTCGGTCGGGTATAGAGGAAAAGCTCCTCGGTTATGATGGGATATTTATGACGGTTATCCAAGGGGATAACCGAATTGGTTTCAGCCATTTTAGGACAGTGGTGAATACTATGGCAAGGTTGTGTGATCTTGCCAGTGATTCGACTTAAGGGTAGATATGGGGTTTAAAGGATTTTTATGGGGTTAAAAATGATGCGAGGTTCTTCGGGCCCTGAAGAGCCCCACAAACCATGAAGAACATGTTGAGTTTACTGAATAAATTGACAGTAACAGTTCGATGATTAGTGAAAGGGTGCGTTCACAAATTAAATTCAGAATTGTCAAGTCCCTATTGGAAAACCCGATATTTTGAAAACGTTTGAAACTCCTTTGTAGAGACCTTTGTCGTCAAAATAACCTATAATATGACGGTTTCGGCACAGCATGCTAGAGGAAGTAATGAGTAAGGCACAAATCATACAGCATTTTTAAAAGGCTGTGTAACTCTATGTCTTTATTGACTGGATAACGTACTGGAAACCAGGATATTAATTACACATAAGACTAGAAATAATATGTAATATGTTGCAGCTTATATTAAGCAATATATTCAATGCGTGCATCTTTGATTGGTTAAAAATCAAATATCAGTTTCATATCCCAGGATTCTTCGAGTTCGAGCACCTCCTCGAAGATCTTTTAATATTAACCCGGAGGCAGAAGACCTTATCTCAGTTTGTGATATCGATTAGCTCGACGTGTAAAGCTGTTGGCAATTAAGGAACGTCCAGGTCATTCCTAGGTTCGACTATATAACACGGCCTGACACATAGATGACGGCACTAGAATTAAAGCCATATGATTTTTAGTTAGCCCTAACCTTCAAAAGATGCGTGTATAAATTTGACAGATGTCGGATCATTAGTTTGTGAATTATAGTATTTTGAGTGAAGCAACTTCTGTTATTGTGAAAAAAATGGATAAAAAGGAATTTCGCGTGTTGATAAAATATTGCTTTTTGAAGGGAAAAAATACAGTTGAAGCAAAAACTTGGCTTGATGACGAGTTTCCAGACACCGCCCCAGGAAAATCAGCCATCAAGGATTGGTATGCTAAGTTTAGACGTGGTGAAATGAGCACCGAAGACGGTGAACGCAGTGGACGCCCAAAAGAGGTTGTTACCGACGAAAACATTAGATAAACCTACAAAATGATTTTGAATGACCGTAAATTGAAATTGAATGAAATAGCAGGCACTCTAAAGATATCAACTGAACGTGTACGTATCATTCACGAATATTTGGGCATGAGAAAGCTCTGTGCAAAGTGGGTGCCGCGCGAGCTCACTTTTGACCAAAAACAACGACGAGTTGATGATTCGGAGCAGTGTTTGGAGATGATCAAGCGTAATAAACCCGAGTTTTTGCGTCGATATGTGACAATGGATGAAACATGGCTCCATCATTTCACTCCGAAGTCCAATCGACAGTCATCCGAGTGGACTGCACACGATGAACCCTCCCCAAAGCGTGGAAAAACGCAACAGTCGGCTGGCAAAGTTATGGCGTCTGTATTTTGGGATGCGCGCGGAATAATTTTCATTGACTATCTTGAAAAAGGAAGGACCATCAACAGCGACTATTACACAGCGTTATTGGACCGTTTGAAGGACGAAATCGCCGAAAAACGACCGCATTTGAAGAAAAAGAAAGTGCTGCTTCACCAAGACAATGCACCGTGTCACAAGTCAGTGAAAACGATGGCAAAAATCCATGAATTGGGCTTCGAATTGCTTCCGCATCCACCGTATTCTCCAGATCTGGCCCCCAGCGACTATTTCCTGTTCTCAGATCTCAAAAGAATGCTCGCTGGGAGGAAATTTTCGTCGAATGAAGAGGTGATCGCAGAAACTGAGGCCTATTTTGAAGCAAAGGACAAGTCGTACTACAAAAAAGGTATCGAAAAGTTGGAGGGTCGCTGTAATCAGTGTATCACCCTCGAAGGGAATTATGTTGAATAAAAAAAAACGAATTTTGCCAAAAAAATGTGTTTGACTATGGAAGCCCGGGGACTTTTCAATTGACCTGTTAGGCTCTACTAGTCTGAGAGAAATATTCAAAGAAAAAAGGACTGTAACCACACTTCCACTCGAGGTGGAATCGTGCACTGTTTGACTTGGACTAATCGAATGACCCAAAATATTGAGCTATGAAACATATCCCTAAGCTTTGTAATCTTGAACTTATTAGACGAGAAATTTTGCAAGTACTAGTTATTTTGATAATAAAATAACTTGAACATGAAATATCTTAAGTTTCCACCCTGTGAGCATCAAGGATGTAAATATCGCTGCTATATTTAGAAGGAATGCCATGTGCAGGATGGGCAAGAAGTTTCAACTAATACAAGTGCGTTATAAATACTACACCGCACGTGGACTCTAAAACCGTGAATATCATCTTAATCCGGAAATAGGGTGTCTTTTTATTTAGAAGTTTCGGAGTGGAGTGTGAACAGGGTAGTATCTGTTCAACAGCAACCTACGCCATAACTCCAAGTAAACTTGAATCGCTTTTGAACTAAAACTTGATAACAGATACGTACTCCAGCTCTGGTGCATTGATTCAAATTCGACGTTAAGAAACAGCACAAAAAAAAAACCGAAAAAGCTAAAACACATTCAAAACTTGTTCGCCATTTTGACGCTGTTCTGCAGATTTTGTGTGTCGTTTCTTTCTAACGATTTTAATCATTTCGTTCTTCGTTATTTCAGTTTTTTTTAATGTTGTTTTTTTTTTTACTTTTTTGGTTTGTTTTGGTTTATTTATATGATATGCCTCAAGGCCAACCGTACGATGGGACGGGATGCGCGTGTTCTCCTACTATTGTTTTGCCATTACAGTCGTACCCTTTGCCATTGGGAATTATTCCTGTTTCTCCAGAATTTTGTCAATTACGTCGTCCGGATGACATGGCCATTTTTTGTTGTTGCTCATTTGCCGATGAGAGAAGCTTCCACAATGGGATTTGGGCTTCAGTGCTTTGCTATGTAATACTTAAATATTCACCATTTACATTTGGAATGGATATGTGCACATATGGGTGTGTAGTAATGATTTTACTGATGGGGGAGATTTTAAATTAGTGAATTTGTTAAACCATTGACAATGAAACACGCTACATGGTTCCAGCAGATGGTTCATGAATGTTGGCGCAAACTTAGATGCACTGTCTTAATGGATGATACACAACTCACTGACTTAATGGCGACATTTGTGTATTGCAATGTACTGGAAAAGTAGATCGTAGGAAGACTGGTTTACACGTTTTTTTTAGTCAAAAGCACCGTCTTTGAGTTTCATAAAGCGTTCAATAGAAACCCAACAGCCAGTTAAAAATTCAAGTCATATTTCTTAAGCCGAATCGCATGAGAATGAAATGAAACCTCTTTAGGTCACCCACAACCTCTAAGATTAATATTGGTGAAGCTCCGTGCTCTCGCCCAATCTATTTTCTATTTTTATCCATAATGCCATGTCCATTAGTTACGATTCATACTCTTACTGATGGTAGCCTTTGCGTTTATTTTACTTTTTGGAGCATTTTTTGCAAGCTCTTTTGTCCTTGCAATTAAACAGCATTGTAGACTGATCTCGATGAATTCGGATATGAACACACCCTGTGAGTAGGGCGTTAGAATATACTCACAGCTGGGCCGGCTTGTGGTAAGAGGCGACTAAAGGCTGAGTGGTAGCCGGGGATCCAAACGCCCTGTGCGACCGGTGAAATACCACCCCATCAAGCCTTAGGCTCCGTGAAATAGTCGGGAGAAATCCCTGGTCATCTTTCGGAGATTGGCTGATGGACCGGTCCGAGAAAAGGTTGGTTAGGTGGTAGTCGGCATGACATGGAGATAAGTCATGATGGTACCTTCTGATATAAAGAATTCCGGAGGCAAACTAGTTTCCCATTCGGATCTCCGGGGGGGACTATGTCAGGGGGAACATCATGCAGATATCATGATAAATAATGCAACTTTAAGAGGTTCGTCTTCGCATAACCGGGCTCGCTCTCGAGGCTGTGTCCACGCTCGACTGGTGGCGGCATTTGGTAACATCAGGGGCATCGGTTTCACCAATGCGAGTGTAAACGCCGTCCACCAATATTTGCAAACAACGAAACCTGATATCCTTGCCCTAACTGAGACCCAGGTTGATTCGTCAACTGATTCGACATATCTTCGTTGCTCAGGATACGACATTCGAGATTCCGTTTTAAGGGCGGGGTCTGCGTATTCGCGAAGTCCGATCTGGCTTGCCAGAAGATGGAGGCGTTGGAACCCAATAATATGGACATCATATGGTTGAGGGTCGTGCTGAGGAATTTCGTTAAAGAAATTGTTGTCCTTGGTGATTTTAATGTGCACAATTTCGGCTGGTTGTTACAGTCTAACAGAACCGACGAGGCTGGGAGGCTAGCGAAAATGTTTGCTGTAAGCCACAACTTGATTCAACTCGTGGGGGAGCCAACGCGAGTGCCTGATGCCCGGGGCGATTATGCGAACGCCCTGGGTTTGTTTTTGACATCCGAACCGAGTACTTATACCGTAGAGGTTTCTGCGCCAATGGGAAACTCAGATCACTGCTTGGTATCTGTCGCGCAAGCACTTGCATTTCAAGCTAATAACCGGCCTAGGCAGCTTCGCCGTGTATGGAAGTGTGGGACTGCTAACTGGGGCGATTTGCGAGATTTCTTCGCATCCCTTCCATGGTCGGAGCTGTGCTTCGGAGACTCCGATGTTAACGCTTGCGCGGAGTCGGCCACAGAGATTATTCTTCTCGGGATGGAGATCTACATTCCACATTCCATCAAACAAAGTTCGTCTGATAAACCTTGGTTTGATAAACAATGCGAGCAGATTACAGCGGCAAGAAATAGAGCTTTTAAGCAATGGCGCTCCAATTCTACCGATGTTAACAGAACGAATTTTGTTAGAATCAGAAACGCTTGCAACCAGGCGATTGATACCGCGAAGAAAGCTCACAACGACAGCGTGATCAATAAGCTCATTCGGCGCCCACCTGGTTCGCGCCTATTCTGGTCAATGGCAAAAGCAGTCAGGAGTAACTTCGCATCCTCATCCTTCCCTCCGTTGGTGACAGACAGCGGGACGTTAGTCACGAATTCGAAGGATAAAGGTAATGTGTTCGCGAATTTATTTTCCACGAATTCAAACCTCGACTCCGGCCTTTTGGAGTCACCTGTGATCGCGACGTACGGTCTTCCATGCGGGATGTGAGATTTCGTCCGCGCACTATTCAACGCATTCTACGTGAAATGGATAGTAGGAAGCGAACCGGCCCGGACGGAATACCAGCAATAGTCCTTAAGAACTGTGCTCCAGAACTATCGCCGGTTCTTGGCAGACGCTTTCGCTTATCTTATGCACGGAGGACCTTTCCTACTTGCTGGAAAATCGCTCGAGTTCAGCCAATCACAAAGACGGGAAAAAAGTGCCTGCCACAAAATTACCGTCCGATAGCATTACTGTCTATTTTATCTAAGGTAATGGAAAAAGTCATCAATACAGAGTTAGTTAAGTATTTGGAGTGCAATGGACTTCTGAATGACCGCTAGAACGGATTTCGTGGCAGGCGGTCTACGGGAGACCTTTTGACACTTATAACCTATATATGGACATCTGCGATTGAACGGCATGGTAAGTCAAAGGCGGTCGCATTGGATATCTCCAGGGCTTTTGAACGCGTCCGGCACGGGGCATTGTTAAGCAAACTCCGTTCATGTGGACTTTCCTAACAGCTTTGCGACTGGACGAAGAGCTTTCTTGAGAATCGATCGATCCGGGTTGTTGTGGACGACGAGTGTTCGGATCTGTATCCTGTTAATTCGGGGGTGCCCCAAGGTTCTATTTTGGATCCAACCTTGTTTTTGCTTCACATAAATGATTTGTTGGAGACAACGGATAACAAAGTGTTCAGTTTTGCGGATGATAGTACGCTTGCTTCCTCCTTTTCGAGTGTTCGACCGATTGGTGCATCCGTGTCGCATCAGCTGAGATGTAGACAGATTGACTCTCTGACTCAGGATGTAGATAGGGTCCTGTAGAGGGGAAGGGCCAATCTCGTCGACTTCGGTGCAGCGAAGACACAATATACAACATTCACAAAGAAAAGTGGATCATCGGTTCCATAGCTGACGATGAATGGCCGGGCCCTCGAGGCTGGGGATAGTTTGAAATTGCTCGGCGTCACGGTCTGTGGGAATGTATCATGGCATAAACACGTGTCGAGCATCGCCAGGTCAGCCTCAGGAAACTGAGCTACCTTTTTACAGCCAAGAAATATTTTACTCCGGCCCACCTTCTTCTCCTATATAAATCACAAATTAGACCGTCGCTCGAATATTGCTCTCATATTTGGAGCTCGGCTCCTAAACATACCCTCGACCTACTTGAGAGTATACAGAGACGAGCGATCTGCCTGATCGGGGACTCGGCGCTGACGTCGGCACTACAGTCGCTATCACATCGAAGGCGCATAGCCGACCTCTGTCTGGTTTACAGATATTATCACGGATACTGTTCTTCGGAGATTCGTGGTATTGTTCCACGCAATTCGGCTTATAGGCGCTTCACTAGACAATCCGACGGATCGCACCCGTTTGTGGTTCATCTCGCGACGGCGCGAACATACCTGCATCAGAACTCGTTCCGTTACAGAGCGGGGAAGCTGTGGAACTCCCTTCCCACGCGAGTGTTCCCGGAGCGTTACAATTTGCAACTGTTCAAAAAGAACTGCAACAGTTATTTGGTGGCATCTCGCAGCGCCCACTCGTCGCTATAGGTTCGCCTCTCCCGAGAAAAGTCTAATAAAAAAAAAAAAAAACTGCGTAAGCGTGTGTGTTGTGTTACACATGTTATTTAACGACGGTAATATAATCGTAACAATAACGAAAGAATTTTAATGAAAGTGTGGGTTTTACTTAACAAGACAAGTGGGTGTAGTGGGTTACCAGTGAAACAGGTATCTGTTCGGTTAATTCAAACCTGCCGTCTCGTCACATTATCATCATCGGCACTACAACCGGGAGCCGGTCTTGGCCTTATTTAGCAAGTCCTGAGGCTTGTTAAATTTTCCATAATGATTTGTTTTTTCCGGGCATGATCATTAGTCTTGCGCCAGAGGTTCCCCGACGGGGAATCGAACCCCGGTCTCCCGCGTGACAGGTGGGTATACTAACCACTATACTATCAAGGAGCCTAGGTCTATGTTATTGTATATAATTGACTTAGCTAAGCTAGACCTTACAGATTTTTTGCCTAGTTAATAATTTGAAATTCGCTAGTTATGCAAAGCATGAAGAGAAAGTGGGTAGAACAGAGAACGGGGGCAAAGTCCAGTTAGCCAAGTCATGAACTAAAGACTAATAATTTGTAGTAGTGGTAGTAGTAGTAGTCGTCGTGGTTAGTTATGTGTACTAATTATAAAAAAATGTTTGTGAATATGAAAAGAAAACACAAATTGTAGGAAAATATTCAAGTATGATAAAAGGTACATGGTTGTGTCCTTTAAACATTTACTATTTATATAGTTTTACCTTGACCCTCATGTGTGTTTTTACTCACGTCTTATTGATAGACACTAGTGCCTTATTGGATTACAGCCTCATTCTCCTAGTCTTATTAAATCATTACTGCCCCGTAAAAAAAATAAAAAATAAAGGTAAATAAATAGCCAGTCCGCGTGGCTCAACTTCATCCAATAAAATACTTAACTAAGCGCTTTCAACTAAATTTCGAACTTCTAATTTAATCAAGCGTTGCTGTATTTTACAACAAGAGCCCCAACATTAATTAGAAGACGAAAAAGGTAATTTATTTTACCGCCTCATACTCGGGAGTGGACCTTTCCCCATATTTACCGCCTTAGTCTAGCATAGACGTAAGCCTCAAACCTCATGAACACAAGCAGGAACTTGTAGGCGGTAATATCGCCACGGACGCAAACACAACAAAGTAACCCCTAAGGAGCTTATCGTCTTGGTTTCAAAGTCAAACTTCTGGTTCCTTGCAAGGGAGTGAGTAGACGCTTTAAGGAAACCATTCCATCAGACCCAAACCAAGAATCCCAAGAGCCAAGAAGGCGACTCGGCGTCAAAACCAAGTCAGTCGGGTGTTAACTCAAACACGATAATTCAATATTAGACTATGTGGCATACTACACCCAAAACGATGTATTTTCCTTTTTCGTCCTTTTCGGCGGGTCATTACGAGATGCTTTAGTATATTTTTGGATCACTGGGGGTACATAAAATTATGTAGGTATATCGTCCACTGGGAATATTTACGGGTATGAGCCATATCCTGAAACGCAAAAGCCAGGGATTCGATTGATTTTGAAGGTGTGGCAGGGTGTACAAATGTTTTGCAGTCGTTGTATACTTTCTATGTAACGCCATAGACGCCGTAGGCCATACGATGACAGGAAGTTGTGTGTTATGTTATTTAGGAGGACTGTTGGCGTCCGTACATGCATTTACGTAAATTCATTTCAATGCTACCAAACAGACGAATCAAAATGGCCTATATTCCTAGTACATCTAAGGCGAGAAAGTAGAACATCCTATTGGTGGGCCGCATGTTATTTTCCAATATTTTTTTCATGTGGTTGTGAAACACACGCACCCAGGAAGATATTACTTCTCTTGATTTATATAAAAGTAGAAAGTTGGTTTAAGGAAAGGAAACGGCAACGTCGAAAGCAAGTCCTTATGTCGTTTGCGGAATAAGGATAACCAAACAAAAGAGAAAGCGCGCACTTGTCCAAGGGGAGATATTTTTATTTTTGTTTTTCAACGTACTTTTTCCAATCAGCTATCTCCCTTTAAAAGGAATTCCATGTGCCGTCCTCAAGGATTCTGTCATCTACGCACAATTTCCAAGTTGTTGTCTCAGTTATAGCTCCGCCTTAATGGTTCCGTTGATATACTTGTGTCGTACAACCCTTAGATTTTCACAGGGGAAACTTGTACTTCTAATACATATTCAACATAAAAGCATAGACAGGTTCCTGGTGTTTTTTTTTTTTTCGTCGAGTGGAAAACACTCCCCTGTAATCTCTGGCTGAATTCCAAGGACTTCTGTTGTGAAATAAAAGGGAAAATTATAGGTTACGTCATAGCCGACTTTACTTTCGTTTACATTATTAAGCTAGGGGATGATTTACATAGCGTCCTCGAGAAGAACTGCTAAGATAGTCAATTTCGGGAAGGGGCGTACGAAAGGATTCATTTTCTACCTTCATAGAAACTTCATTTGTATACATTTATATATGCATTCGCCAGTAAATATATAGATTCGTGGCGGTAACAGGGGTGGTAGAAGATAGAAAATATGTTTATCCCTTTAGGATATTTGAACAAATTTCACTGATCTATATATTTTGCAGGCAACGGGGCGTTTCAAGGATAACCATGGCGATCTTTCCTATTATGCACCACCAACTTTTATGTTGCCCTTCATTACAAATCCACTGTGTGACCATCTTGGGTGTTAGCAAAATGGAAAAAATAAAAAAAAAACTTTAATAAATAGTTGACACGATACATAAAACTTGAAACGCACACTAAACCACATTGAAATGGTCCAGGACATTAGGACAGTTGGAGGATTTTTCTATTTTGTTTTTGATTTTCTCTCTTCGTGATGTTTTTTTTTATTTTGGTTTTGTTTCCTGTTTTTTTTTTGTGTCGTAGTAGCATTTGGCATTTGGTCTGTTGCAAAATTTCAAGAATATTCTAAAGGGTTGGCTACTGGACAGAGGGTGAACAGTTTTTTGCATAATTTTTGCAATATGATGTCATGTGTGGTGAATTTGTGCAAGGGTCAGGACACGTGTAGTTGCTAATTTAAATTTAAAATCTCAACAGAGTACAAGGTGAAGGGTATTTTGAGGATTTGCGTGAGTTGATGTAGTCGCGGAAATTGTTTGGTTTAACTGATAATGGAAATTAATCCTGAAAGTGGTCATTTCGGCTGAGGGCCAAGCGGGCAATACTAACTGTGCTCCTCTCCTCCTTGAGTGTCTTCCGGTATCAATTATTAGTTAGTTCGAACGTTTACTATGCGTTTAGTTAAGCTAAAAATATGTGTGGACTATTTTTGTTTGTTTGTTTTTCACATTTTATAACTTTTTAAAAACCTACTTGATACATAAAAAGCTTTCTTTATAACAGGAGCTCGCAAATATTTTTGTTTAATACTTTTAATTGTCAGTGATCACTGTGGGCGGAAGACGAATGGTAGGTTGTTAGATTGACAGGGTGATTCAAGCTCGTGTAGTTTGACTGAAGAAAGATTCTGTGTACTTTCCGTCTAAAAGTGACCTTTAGTACAGACAAGTATATATAGTCTAATTGTTGACTAATTTTATTGCGGCCTGGAGATAATCACCATTTTTCAAAAGAGTCAGGTGGTCTGATTTCGATTTCGCTGTTAATTCATTCTATACTTAATCTTCCCTATTTGTCTATGGATTGAATGCACAGGCACCCTTTCACACATTTTTACTTGTTATTTTGGGAAGCGTCTTTCGGCATTTCTTCTGAATGTAGACTTGATGTATTTCGCTGTTAGCATTTTTATACTGTGAGGTTTCTACATTATTATGTTATTGGTATTTGAACAGACAGACACCTACCTGCAACCGAAGTGAAGAATACGTCACTAAAAGAGAATTAAAAAAAAGCATTACCCCCATTCCAGAGCATTAACGTAGCAATCACAGTTTAAATAGCGAATGGAGATATCCTCGTATTCACGCAGCCTTGGTCTGGTGTGTCTTCGCTGGACTCATCATCATCATCATCATCGGCACTACAACCGGGAACTGGTCTTGGCCTTATTTAACAAGTATGATGCTTCTTAAATTTTCCATACTAATTTGTTTTTCGGGGCAAGGTTATTAGCCTTGTCCCAGACTACGCTGGACTCATATATTTTCAAAGTGTAGGCTTGAACCACCTTTCATTATTACGCCAGTTGTTTGTCTAGCCATGCGCTGATCAATTTCCATCCGTCGTTTGACTTCAAGATTGGTACTCTTAACTTGGTCGCATCTATTGATTTATTCTGTATGTATGTTGTGCTCCGCCCGGAATGTACTATATTCGATTACGATGTGTTTGGCGATCTTAACATATACTTTGCAGGGCAACCAAGGTGGACTTTTCTAGAACTCGCTGCTATACAGGTATTGCCCAAAGTCAATTTAGACGTCTCTACTTTGTCACTCTTTCATGTTTGATTCTATTTCATAGGTCTGGAGAAGTCCTCAAGCACACAACCGTGGCGAAGAATACGACACCAAAAAGGAATCGAGAAATAAAAATTACTACAGCCATATATCGGAACATTAGCCTGTGGCGGTTCCGCCAAACCCCACTGTCTACTTACCCGAAGAACCACCATAACTACAGCCCAACCTTCATAGTTTTCTGCTAATTCAATCGCATTAGACCTATAAATGCTTCACGCATTAAGTTCATCAAAGGTATTTAGCTAAAAGCTCCTGGAAGAAAATTCCTACCTTCATTCATTTATTCGAATTCAAAATTCCCTATAAGAATTCTGTTCCAAACTTAATTAATCCCAAGTCCAATTTGGCACCTTCGGTTGCCAGGCAAATCCCAATCTTACCTACGCATTTTCCTGGTCGAATTTTTGAAAACAAAACAATTTGGTTTACATACAATGTAACCGCCATGATAGGGATCATAAACATTGCGTCGCCTATTCCCAGCTTCACCACGTGTATAATAAATTCCTTGACATACACATTGGCTGGCGACCTATACCCAAGGGACAAAAGCAAATATACGCATCTCGCGTCTTAAACCATAAATTAAATCCTACAGCATAGGCAATGCAAATAGGTATGGTATGCTTACCCTTGGCGGCGATGCAATAGACACCAATTCCCTGTAAATGCGCTAAAACCAATTAGTACCATGTCCACCAGCATTGCGGTCTATCAAAACAGCTGCAATGCTCATTCCTAGACAATGATGTATATGATTTCTTTGTCCTACATATTTCTGGAACTGCTTCTCATGACTAGCGGCATGAACAAACAGAAACCCAATTAGCACCCAATGAGATTCGGTTTGTTTGCTTAGCCGAACTCACATCTCATGGATGCACATTATCCCCTTTCTTTGTCCCAGATTCGTTCTCATGGCTTTGTCCCATGAAAGAACCAACGTACACACATACATGTGTACCCTGATGATCTTCTCTATGAGAGCTGGTTGGTTACCTCCAAAGGGAGACTTTACGTCTCTCTTGGAACAGGAAATGCATCCTTAATTTAAGAGAGCCAGTGTCACTGGGCGAATTTCTTTTACCAGTGATTTGATATCGTCAAGTCGCATTACAACCATCAAAGCGAACAGGTCGTCCGCCGGTACGGCGTAAAACAAAAAGTCGAGTTCGAGTCGAACGCGTATCGAGTCGCATCAATTAATATAATGTAATTCAAGTAGAGTGCACGGTCTTACGTTTTTTTTGTTGTGATCTAAATTAAATACCTAAAATTTGTTGCGAATAAAAAAAGAACTTTTATATTAAACCATCAATCAGTGCGTTTTATTGTCGTATATCTCCGATGGACAACTTTCTTCTTTCTAACAGTTTGCGGTGTACTCAGTTCTTTCGTATGAGGACGAACTAACAATTTATGATGGAGGACGGAAGTGAAACAGCGTCGTACGCCAGTGCACCATACTTCCTCCCCAAAAGCCTACCAACCCGTAGTTTAAGTAACGAGTTGAAATATGCTTCTGCAAACGCGGTCATAATCTGATGCATTGTTGCTTTGATTGTAAATATTTCATAGCGTGAATTCGACTGACCTTCTTCACTACCATGGAAAACTCTACAATTGGTAATCCCACCGTGATTTGTATGAAATACAACACGAAGGAGAAAGTGTGGCATGCATCTATAGCGAAAAACACAGTAAAAAAAAAAAACACAATAAATCATCAGAGCCCGATTCCCGAGCATTAGCTTAGTAATCCACAGCTTAAGTAGCGAAGCGATGCATCCTCGTGTAAAGGCGGCTGTGGTTTGGTATTTTGGTAATCTCGTTTCCACCTTTTCATAATGGGGGTTCGATTGACGTTCTTCACTACCACTGCACAACGTGATGACTCCATCTTCCTCTACTAGCTGTGGTCTGTTGACATTCAATAAGGTTCTACTTTCGGATAGCTACAAACTCGGCTTCGTGTGCACTCGCGTATTTAGTTGTGACAGATTATATAATTTTGCTGCTACAATGTCTTCCTGTTCTATCGGGACGCAATAACTGCGGATGCTTAATCGAACAGCAATGCATAGATTCTGCAGAACTTTAAGTTTCCTTTCTTTTTTGGATGTTCTGCCCGCTAAGGCGAGGACCGTTTTGGTCGATCTGCTAGACCCGTCCACATCTGGCATTAGTCTCTTTAGTGCTACATTTGTTGTCGCTGCTTTCTTTTATGCATGGCACACATGGTGGTTAAAACGTACGCCTTAATACCAAGAGAATTCATACAATAAAAAATGTAGATGAAATGTTACAAATTGTAAAAAAAAACACACACATGGAAATCCTATATAGCCCCTAGATTGTCGAGGAGGATTAGATTCAATTATGTGTTCACTAGCACGTAGACTAATTTGTTATTTTTTTGCGGCTAGTCATCTAAAAACTGCTTTTTTGCTCTCTACTATTTCCAGTTCAGCAGTAGTGGACCAATTTTGAATCCCTTTTATCGGTTAGCTTTTTCATGGGCCGTTTTTGTACAACTCACGGTCTCTACTCTTGATGGTTTGTAAAAATTAATGTTCCACAGAAGCGGTCTGAGATAGGGTTCACACAAAAACTGACATCTCTAAATACTATTCTGTTAAGTCTGTCCGCCACAATAATGTGATTCACTTAACGTGAATTTGGTTATGTTGAGCAATTTGTGGTTAATCAACACAACATATTATTTATTAGTATATGTAAAAATTTGAAGTAGTGCAACCCTTTAACTACCTAGGGTCAATAGTATCAGCCGATAACAATATGGAAGAAGAAATACGCGAACGGCTGATCAAATCCAACAAAGCCTACTAAGGCTCTTTAAATCCCGAAATTTATCCAGAACATCCAAGCTACTACTGTACAAGACCATGGTTTTCCCAGTACTCATGTTTGGATCCGAGACCTGCGTGCTCAATAAAGGCATTCTGAATTGGTAGCCGCGTTCGAGAGAAAAGTCTTAAGGAGAATTGTTGGCCCCGTATGTGAGGGAGGACGATTCCGGAGACGCTACAACCATGAGTTGTACGCAATGTACCTTGAAGCTAATTTTGTAAGAAAAATTAAGCTCGGTAGACTTCGGTGGGCGGGACAGCTAGCTCAAATGAGCGAAGAGGAACCTGCCCGGAAAGTCCTTTGTGGCAGGATGTATGGAAGGAGACAGCGCGGCAGACCTTGTCTGCGAAAGAGGGATGGCGTAGACCAGGACGCCCAGAGCCCAGCAGTGCCAAACTGGATGACATCGGCTCGAAATCGGGGCTGGTAAAGAGATTTGTTAAATAAGGTCAAGAACGGATCCTGGTTGTAGTGCCGATGATGATGATGATGATGATATGTAAAAATGCATAAAGTCAGAAATGCAGAAGCAGGCAATGAAATCAGAATCGTTATACATGTATCTGGAAACAATCCACAACGCCACAAAAAAGTAAATACTCTTTAAGCAGATAAATAATTTTACTTATAAAATGAGCAATTACGTAGAAAAGATGCTAGTAAAATATTCAAAATCATCTTGGGTAGTGTTAACCACAAATGGACAGACGTGTAAACAGTACTTGTTTAGGATGGTAATCCTTTTATCCTGAAGTTATACACAAGTGTCGGCCATCAATCAGGAATTGCAGTTTAAACATTCTTTCAATCTTAGGTAAACAAAGAATGCATTCATCTTAAACGAAGTTAAGATAACATCGTTGGACCTGATTGGAAGAAACCGGGCGACTTCTACCCACATGCGTGCTGAGATATTTTATAGAAGGACTAGATCTTATGACGTGTTCCTCTATTTATTTCTGTCAGAGTGTTAACATTTTTTGCGGCTCATTATTAAGACTGTCATAATATTAACAAATGTCATAATGGCTAGAATCACACTATATTCTGAATAAATACTGGGAGATTACCAAAATTGACACCGTAGGAACAGATTAAGTGGCCACGTGTTCACAGTTCACAATTGCTTTAATTGTTAGAAAAGCACCGGGAACACTAAAAGACGGTCCGTCAACTTTTTATTGACTTCAATAAAGCTTAGTCGCAACACAATGACTATACCATATTGTAGTTGAAATGGGAATCTTGAAAAATTATGCTACTATCATTTAAATCTGCATGAACATTAATTAAGGACGAGATAGGATAGAAAAGCACATGTCAGAACTAGTCCACGAGGAATTGAAGAACCAGTCCACGATGAATTCAAACAGGATTCTGCGTTTTCAAGAAATAAGTTTCAAGCGATATCTAAAAATTAATAATATTAAATATTTGGAAGACACAGCACAATGGTGGAAACTTCAATATCGTGAATTGGAAGTGCTATATCTCAAACTAACAAAAGGTCGCAAAGATTAAAATGGACCGCATGAGAACGAGCAACGACAGAAACGTCCACGGAATTCTCGACAGAAGACCAACAGGAAAGAGATCAGTGGGTAAGTCGTGCTGGAAATGGGAGGATAATATACAGCGTAACCATGAAGCAAGCGGAACAGGTCGCGAAGCGAGAAGGGAAAGTGCGTAAAACAGGGGACATTGGCGTGGCTGAGTTAGCGAGGTCATTAACTTTTAGGTTCGTACAGACCAATAAATAGAATACTACATACGCTGAAAAGTCACTCGATTTTTTATGGAAACAAGCTTTTTTCGGCCAAAGATATATTTATTCCTCAACACAGTTACCTTTGAGGGCAATACACTTGGAATCGTGATATTCCAACATTTCGATTTCCTGTCTGTACTATGAAACGTCCAAGGCTTCGAAATACACCTCGGTCTCCGTGATGACTTCTTCATTCGATCTCTATCTCTTTTCCTGCAGCCACCACTTAAGGTGGATATTAGTCGCTGGGGGGCAAGTTTGGAGAATATGGTTGGTGAGCAACCAATAAAACGCAGTTGATCCAATTTGCCTATCGCTTTCAAGGACGTGTGTGATGGTGGGTTATCGTGATGGTACAGAACTTTTATCTTCGCCATATGGGGCCGTTTTTTATTATTATTTCGTCGTTCAGTTTGTCCAATATGTGACTGTCCTCCCGTCTGCAGGATGGATCTTGAATCGATGAAGCTTATATCATGCCCACCCCAAAAAAACAGAGGCCATAACCCTTCCGGCCGAGCGTTGGTCTTTTGGCCGCTTTGGTCGACTTTCGTGGTTTTCCAGTCACTTTGGAGACCACCTATTGGATTTAGGCGTATGGTAATGGACCTGTGGGGTAAGTCCTCGTGGCGCCAGCATGAGCGCGAGTTCTACTACCTACCCACTTTCCACTAATTATTCCGCCGAAAGAAAACCAAAACATTGTCCACCAACTTGTGCAAAATTGCATGACAAACCGTCCACCAGAAGTAATTAAAACACACGGTTATTCTGTTGATTGTAATTGATTTTTATTGAGATTTATTTTATTACTGTCACTGATAAGACACAAAAATTTTTCTTTTATCCTGTAGTATATTACCAGATAACTCCTAAGAGAGTTTACAAAACTATATCATCGCTGGCGTACAAGATTGCACTTATCAGAGTGATCAAAGAAACTGTCACGTTTAACAAAATTCTAACTCCACGCACTGTTCTAGATTTGAATTTTATTGTAACTACGGAAGGCTTAAAAAACTCGATTCGCGACTCTGGGATGTACGCGTCCCCGCAGCGCCACGGGGAGCGGGGGTGGAGAGCCGACCGGCCTGGTCGGTGGATGAAAAACGACTCCTTGAGGGTTGGAATCGGACTCCTGATTCACTCTCAATTCGGTGGTGAGTTTTCAGAACCAAAGAGAAGAGAGAGAAAATTTCAAGCTATGGGGTACCCAGTAAGAGAATCTTGCTGGCTAAATTCCGGTGGTGTGAGTGTGTGATCGTGTAGATCACTGTTTGCTCATGCAACGAGGTCATGAGAAACGTAATTGACGTCGAACTGAAATTTGGACAAAGGGATCGTGTAGATCATTGTTTAAGATGTGCATTGCAGCTATATAGATAGACCGCAATGCATCGGGGAAATGGTGCTAAAAGCGGATAAGGGAATCATTCCGTAATGAGGGTTCGGCTAAATAAATAAGCTGCAACTCATTAGGTGCCAATGCATTTGGGATACTACAAACAATTTGGATTGTGTATCGTGTCGCTAGGATGCCTGCGAAGAGCCGAATTCTTTTGTTTGCGCACGTGATGCATGTTGAAGAATTCGGTTTTAGCGGCTATTGCCCTGATTGTTTGCAGCTGTGTCAACAAGCTGCTTGGAGTTGCTTTATGTCGTTAGACAAATAAGTCGCCAACAATGTGCATGAAAAGTCAATTGTTGTTGCACATGCGAGGCTGGGAATAGCCGACGCGAAGTTAACATTCCCTGGTTACAATGGTTACATTATGTGTGAACAAATATGTTTTCTTTCAGGAATATTATGCTTGGCCTATAAGGAATTCCTTTCGGAAAATAGATATTATGGGTAAGTTCTTTAACGAATTCTTTCAGGGAATTTAGGAAAGCCATTTGCATGAAAGAAAGAATTCTTATATGGAATTTTATGCAATGCATTGAATGCATTAATTGTCCTTGAGAAAAGAAATGTTTGCAGGTGCTAATGCAGTTGCATTAGCGAAACAATGGGGTTATGTGACCTTCAGGACTGGAAGCTTTTAGGTAATTTGGGAAGGTGAGTAGTGGCGTTTAGTGGAACCGCCACAGACCCACGTCACATCCATCGACAGAAAACGTTGAAAAAACTCTGCTCGATTACGCTGCAACAACGCCAAACCGACCGTTGGATCATCAACGCGATGCTGTTTTTGGTTGAGGCTAAACAAACGCGCTCCTATCGCGCCAATAGCTTTTCCGTCTCTAAAAGATCGTGTAAAATATATCCCGCCCGTTCTCTTGAGATGTCCACGGCCTCAGCAACTTCAGTTTACGATCACTCAAAACGATTCAATGCACTAGCTTTATGATTTCTGCATTTGTAGCCTTTTTTTGTCTTCCAGAGCGATAAACCAGCGATAAACTGTTGCTCTCAAAGGAGCAAATGTGGGATAACATTTCTGGAACCATGGCAATGTGTTGCGGATTGGCAATTATACCTATTAAAGAATGCTAGTGCGTTCGCATTTGCCAGGTGTCATCCACCAGCTGATGACGCGTCGGAAAAAGAGACAGAACGGTAATTGTTGCTAAAACGAAAAGAGAACCGAAACCAACAAATGGCGCTTCTCTAGCGCTGCTTCAGTCTCTCTCTGAGTGGACTGTATTTTCCGGCACTGGCCGGCCAACGATGCCTTTTCCCTAATTTGAGAGATTGTACCTTCAGAGCCGGACTCTTCTCTGGATTGGCGGGCGTTTGAGTCTTGCCCAGTACAAAATCCTGAAATTTACCAAAAAGCGGAAACGACCAAACGGAAGAAGACAAACCCAGAAAACAATACGATTAATTAATTTTTACTATTAGAACAAGACCCAAATTATTCTTTTATATTCCTATTTATTTGCTGATTAAAAATCTATCTCTTTACACTAGTCTTGAACAAGACTGATTGGGCAGGAGTTCCTTTGACGACTCCCACTGCTTCAGCGCCGCGCTCGCCTTTTATTACCAGCAGCTGTCTCCTCGTTCGCTTGGTTTCGACAAATCACTCGTTTCCTGTTGAGTGATTTGTCGCGACTGGTATACAGCTGTCTGCCATGCTCCTCCTTCTTGAGTGCTTGTGCGCCGACGTCGAGTGCTTGTGCGCTGGTGCCCAGTGGTTGTGTGTCGATGCTGAGTGTTTTGTGTGCCGGTGTCGAGTGCTTGTGCGCCGGGAAGTATGCATCGCCAACAGTCTCCCCCGCAGTGCGAAGCACTTCAACGTGTGGCGGCGATGTTGTCGCTGGAACCAGCACTACTACGCGGCGGGTTGGCCTTCGTAGTGTTCCCCATGTCGTCCTCACGTCCAGAACTCTGATCCTTCCATCGGGTCCGGGATATACCGCTTGCACTTCCCCACGGGGCCAGGTATTGCGGGGCAGCGATGAGTCCACTACCAGGACTATATCTCCGACTTGTGGGTCGGTGGTATCTTGGCCGGAGATTTTTCTTGGCCTCAATGTCGGCAGGTATTCTTTTACCCATCTTTGCCAGAAGTGGTCCGTCAGTCGCTGCGCCGTTCTCCAGTTCGTCCTACCGACGAGGTCATGGTCGTCAAACTCATCGGGTGCCATCGCACCACAAGAGCGCCCTAGCAGGAAATGGTTCGGTGTGAGGCTCTCTTCGTCGTTCGGGTCCGTGCTGACGTGGGTCAGTGGGCGTGAGTTGACGACGTGTTCTGCTTCGGTCATCAGGGTGTACAGCACCTCTTCTGGCGGCGTCCTGGAGTGTAGAGTGGCGGTCAAGGCCGTTTTTACCGATCGCACGAGCCTCTCCCATGCTCCCCCCATATTGGGGCATCCTGGTGGTATGAACTTCCATCTGATGATATGCCCGTTATTGGACTTCTCCAGCTCCTTGCTTGCCCCGGTGAAGTTGGTCCCGTTGTCGCTCCAGATGGTCCTCGGAGTCCCTCTTCTCGCGGCCATCCGTCGCAGGGCCATGATCATGGAACTGGCGCTGAGAGAATTGGCCAGCTCCAGGTGTACGGCTCTCGTGGTTAGGCACGTAAACAGCACTCCCCAGCGCTTCTCGATCCTTCTTCCGATAGCGACCTGCATTGGTCCGAAGTAGTCCACCGCGGCGGCAGTGAACGGGTGTTGGTGGTGGTGCAGTCGTTCGATCGGTAGGTCTCCCGTGGGTGGCACTTGAGGGGTGCATTTGTGGACTCTGCACCATTGGCATCGGTGTATCACTCCTTTTGTGGATGCTCGTAGCCCTAAGATCCAGTATCTCTGCCGAAGCTCGTTCATCACGGTTGCGGTGTTGCCGTGGGCGAACCTCTTGTGATAGTGGTCGATCAAGAGGCGGCTCAGATGATGTTTCCCGCCCAGCACAATGGGATTTGTTCTCCAGCCGTCGATCGTTATTTTTCTCGTCCGGGACCTCAGCTTCATCACTCCGTTTTCGTCGAGGTAAACATCTATTTTGCGCAGCCGACTTGAGCTTCCCGGTGGTCTTCCTTCACGCAGGCGGGCCATGTCTCCTACGAAACTGTCCTGTTGGCTCATTTTGATCAGTTGCTCTTCGGCCCTGTCCAGATGTTTTTGACGCAGGGGTGTGAATGTCTTCTTCTCGGCTTTGGAACATGTGGGTGTTTGTTGCCTTCGGGACTTCGGTGTTTTGGCTGATATTCGCCGCTCTCTCTTCTCTTTTAGCGTGTCTATAAATTGAAACACGCGTGCTGTGGTTCTCAGCAGACGCAGCCAGTCGGAAAATCGTTCCGGGTTCGGTGTGGATGGTTCGACCACTCTCGCCGCGGCTACCACTTGGGGGCTCTTTTCTTCTCCAGTGACTGTCGCCGGGCTCGCCTCGAAGTGCCGGTTTGGCCACTTGTCTTCTTCCTCGTACAGAAACGCGGGTCCCTTGAACCACCTCGCTGTGCTGCTGAACTCGTTTGGTATCCCTCTGGTAGCGTCGTCAGCTGGGTTTTCCTTCGTCGGCACCCATCTCCAGTCCCGTGGTCCTGTCAGCTCTTCGATTTCCGCCAATCGATGGGCCACGAAAGTCTTGAACTTGCGTGGCTCCGATTTTATCCACTGCAGTACTGTGCTGGAGTCGGTCCAATACCATTTCTCCGATATTTGGAACCTAAGCTCCTTCTCTATTGTGGCCGCTAATCTGCTTCCCAACAAGGCAGCCTGTAACTCTAGTCGGGGCATGGACACTGGTTTTGTCGGAGTTACCCGGGCTTTACCGGCGATCAGGGTCACGCTCACTCTTCCATCGGGTTCTATCGTCCTCCAATAAACTGCGGCTGCGTATGCCTCTTCGCTGGCATCGCTGAAAGTGTGCAGCTGACCTTCTTCCTGACTGCTCGACAGGCACCGAGGAATCCTCAGACCTTTGAGGATGGACGTCTCTTTTAAGTAGGTGGTCCAAGCGGTCCTCTGTTCCTCTGGGATCTCATCATCCCATCCGATTTTGGCGCGCCAGACGTCTTGGATCAGCTTCTTCCCCTGTATGAGCACTGGCGTTGCGAACCCGAGTGGGTCGAAGGTTGACATCACCGCGCTCGTGACTTCCCTCTTGGTAGGCATTCTTCTCCCGGTGAGGACTTCTGGGGGGGTGTTCCGGAACTCTACGTTGAAAGCCAGGATGTCCTCCGTCATCATCCATCTGAGCCCGAGGGTCTTCTCTTCCTTCGACAATTCCACGGCTTCTGACTGGGGCTGCTCCTGAAAACCTGAGAAAATTTGGGGTTGATTACTACTCCACCCTTTGAGTCGGAATCCCGCCTTAGCATGTATCCTCTCCACCGCCTTTGCCACGTCCCTGGCTTCTTCTACCGTCGCAAAACTCTGTAGGTAGTCGTCCATGTAGTGGTTTTCACGGATGGCTTGCGCCGCTCCCGGATGTTCCTTCTCGAAATCCCTTGCGTTCTTGTTCATCACATAGATCGCGGTTGATGGTGATGAGGTGGCTCCGAACACTACGGACGTCATCCGATATTCTTCCGGTTTGCTTCTTGTGTCTCCGTTGCGCCAAAGAAACCTTAGGCAGTCGCGGTCGGCTTCGCGCATCTGGATTTGGAGGAACATTTCCTTGATGTCAGCGACGACGGCGATTGGTCTTTCTCGAAATCTGACCAGCACCCCCACGATCGATTGGAGGAGGTCCGGTCCGGGGAGTAGAGCGTCGTTAAGGCTCTTGCCGTCGAACTTGGCTGCTGCGTCGAGTACTATCCGCGGTTTTTTCTTCGTCGGGTGTATTACTGCAAAGTGCGGGAGGTAGAAAGTCCTTCCGGTGATGGAGTTCGCCGGCGCCTTTTCTGCATACCCGTTCTCTAGCAAATTGTCCATTTGCTCCAGGTACATCTTCTTCAGGTCCTCGTCTTGGCCCAGTTTCCTCTCGATATTCAGAAGGCATCGATAGGCCTGGCTATAGTTGTTGGGCAGCATCTCATCGTCGCTTCTCCATAGAAGGCCCGTTTCGTATCTTCCGTTTGGCAGTCGTCTCGTGGTTTTTTCCAGAACCTCTATGGCCCTTCTGTCGGCGTCGTTCTTGGGGCGTCGTGGTTGCACTCCCAATGTTTCGATTTCGAAATGGCGTCTTACGAGCGATTCTGTCTCGTCTTCCTTAGTCCTGCCATAGTTGACGAATCTCACCGGCGCGCTGCTCCTGGCCTCGCACCCGTGCAAGACCCATCCCAGGCTGGTAAGCGAAGCGACTGGTTCGGTGCGCCTCCCCTTCCTCAGACTCCTTGTGACTATCAGGCCCCAGTTGTCCTGGCCGATGAGCAATTTAGGTTCCTGTTGGGTGTAGGTCAGTTGGTCTCCGAGGTCTCGTAGATGCTCGCATCTCTCAATCGTCACCTTCTCCACCTCCTGCTTCGAAAGTTTAAAGTTAGGAAGGGTTCTTACCTCGATCGAGTATCCGGTCCGGCCATGGGCTCCTTTGACTCGCACATGGACTCTTTGCGAGTCGTTCCTCCTGATGCCCAGTTCCCCGACTGTCTCCAAAACGAGCATTTCTCGCCTGCCTTTCGCACCGATCTTCTCGGCGACCGACGAGTCCAGTAATGAAATAGTGGATCCCTCGTCAAGCAGAGCCAATACTCGAGCCGACCCCTTGGGTCCGTAAACGTCCACTGGAACCATCTTCAGATAGGCCTTGGTGCTACTAATTGTGCGCATGGAGGTGACCACCTCTCCTCTAGTTTGCTCGTGGTCGTGGCCTGATGGCGAGGTGTCCTGGTGTGACCTTCTTCCTCTTCTGGGTGCTATTCCTGGTGCAAGTTCGTCCGGGTGGAGGATGACGTGGTGTTCCCTTGAACATCTATCGCACGGTGGTGCCCTGCAGTCTGCCTTTCGGTGTTTGGAGCAAAGGCATTTAAAACAAAGCCTTGCCGTTTTTGCCAGATTCCATTTTTCCCGATTACTGGCCTTCTTGAACGTGGGGCATCTGGGGATGTCGTGGTCCTTCAGACAAACCGGACACTCTGGTTTGATTCCGTTCCCGGGTGCATCATTCTCTCGAACGGCGTGGATCGATCTCCTTCCTGAATTGCGTCGTCCTTGGGATGATGCTCGTTGATGGTAGCCTCCTCTCGGCTCCCATGATACTTCTGGTGGGGCGAAATTGGCACACATGTCTGCCTCTACCTTCATGAAGTCGCTGAAAACCCTCAGCTCCGGCTGGTCCTCTCCTCCATGGCTGTTGTAGTACGCGAACCACCTGCACCTCATGGATGACGGGATCTTTGTCGCCAGTTCTCTTACCACCTCGGGTGCGTTTAGAAACTGCTGCTTGCCCAGCGCTCTGATGGTGGCCACGGAGTTCATAACCCGGCTGGCGAAGACTCCAATATCGCTCGGGTCTTCGGTGACCCGAGGCAGGGCTCTCAGCTTTGTCAGCTCTGCTACGGCCAACGCTCCCGGCCTTCCAAAGCGAGCCTCTAGTCCTTCCATTACCTCTTGGGGGTCCTCGGCGATAAACAGGAGGCTTCTGACAGCCTCTCTTGCTCTTCCTTTTAGGGCTCTCCGGAGACGCGCCAAGTTCTGCGCGTGGGTGAATCCGACGGAGGTATCAACAAACGATCTCCTGAAAGCCAGCCACTCTTCGCTGGCACCGTTGAAGTCAGGTAGTTCCACCATTTGCCTCGAGGTACTTGCTCCGGGGGGTGTTCGTAAGAGCCTGGCTATGGTCTGGGTCAGATCCTGGATCTCGCTCCTTCCTTGATCGCGGTGTGGTGACCTGTCTTCTTGGGCTAGCTCCTCCTGCCTTTCTCCGGGCGGTCTCGGCAGTTCGTCCCATTGATTGAAGGGGTTCCGCTGGTACTCGTCCTCGTCTTCATCAGCCTCGCTCTGGCTCGCCTCGTCCTCGGAGTCTATCCTCCGCAATTCGAGCTTCTCTCGGGCCACCTTCGCTTTCGCCTGGGCCACCTTCGCCTTCGCCTCTTCCGCCTTCGCCTTCGCCTCTTCCGCCTTCGCCTTCGCCTCGGCCGCCTCCAGTTCTCGCATGGAGACTTCTAAACTGGCTGCGGCATCAGCTCGCCTCGACGACTTCATCGAGCTTCCTCTTGAGGTAGTGCTTCGCGTTCCGCGCCACGCTTCGACCTTGGCACGGTTGTCTCGGGCCCTGTCCTCTCTGGCTACGCTGGTCTTCTGGGTTAACGCTTCGTACGTTAACTTGGTCCCCCGCCTGGGGGTGTGGGGTTCGGATTGGATCCCCCTTGCTTCGGCCGATCTCGTTATCGGCATCTTCATCGTCTCTTCGGTCACGTGCGCTGATCCCCTTCTTCTGGCGAGCGCTCCGACAGGTCCGTCATAATCTCCTCCAAGTCGTGTGTGAGATTCTTCTCCTGTGGCGCTTGATCCGTGTCCTCCAGTGGGGAGCGGCAGCGTCCTCTTTGCCTTAGCCGATCTCGTTATCGGCATCGTCGTCTTATCGCCGAGATCCGGCTCAAAGGACCAAAAATGTTGCTAAAACGAAAAGAGAACCGAAACCAACAAATGGCGCTTCTCTAGCGCTGCTTCAGTCTCTCTCTGAGTGGACTGTATTTTCCGGCACTGGCCGGCCAACGATGCCTTTTCCCTAATTTGAGAGATTGTACCTTCAGAGCCGGACTCTTCTCTGGATTGGCGGGCGTTTGAGTCTTGCCCAGTACAAAATCCTGAAATTTACCAAAAAGCGGAAACGACCAAACGGAAGAAGACAAACCCAGAAAACAATACGATTAATTAATTTTTACTATTAGAACAAGACCCAAATTATTCTTTTATATTCCTATTTATTTGCTGATTAAAAATCTATCTCTTTACACTAGTCTTGAACAAGACTGATTGGGCAGGAGTTCCTTTGACGACTCCCACTGCTTCAGCGCCGCGCTCGCCTTTTATTACCAGCAGCTGTCTCCTCGTTCGCTTGGTTTCGACAAATCACTCGTTTCCTGTTGAGTGATTTGTCGCGACTGGTATACAGCTGTCTGCCATGCTCCTCCTTCTTGAGTGCTTGTGCGCCGACGTCGAGTGCTTGTGCGCTGGTGCCCAGTGGTTGTGTGTCGATGCTGAGTGTTTTGTGTGCCGGTGTCGAGTGCTTGTGCGCCGGGAAGTATGCATCGCCAACAGTAATAAAGCGTCACTTTTTAAAAAATTTATACTCAATGGCTCCGCTCCCAATCCAGCGTTTCCGGTGGACACTTCGATCATTCTCGCCCTTCTCAGCGGATTCTTCTTGGACGAACTGCCACCATGGTTAGGGTGCCAAAGTAGCTATCCAGGGGTGTCACATGGAGACTGAATGTCATCTTGGATTGAACAGGGACAAGGATTGTCCTTGCCTTCGTCGGGTTGAAAGCAATCAGCGAATTTGCCCTGTATGTTCGTTCCCACCACCTCACGCACAGTTATTACCTCATCGGATTTCTTCTTGGTCGCGCCGCTAATACCTCATCGGATTCTTTCTTGGACGGATTGCCATCACCGCATCGTATTACTTCTTGGACGGACCGCCATCACCTCATCGGTTACTCGTTCGTGGATACAGCCTCATCGCCAGGATCGGAACCCCGAACAGATTATAATTTTGTCGCCTGTAATCCCACACTCTAGACGGACGAACTCGTTGATTAACATATCTTAATTAACACATGATTCTAATCACTACGTAGGACTGCAACTAATTCTGTTAGATGATTCTACTGTTGCTCCTGCTCTCAGATGCTCCTTCAACAAGTCACAAGCAGGCAACCAAAACGAAAATGCAAGCAGAATAGTAATACCGATGTCATTCATAGACCAACCTCCGCTGGCCAGCCTTACAACAGACCGATGCACTAAGCAAATTTATTCAGACTCATAGTCGAATTATTTTATAGACACCCTCCACGTTACCCAGTCTCGGTGTGACGTGATCCTTCTATCGCGTATTGCGACGATAGTGAAGAACGTGTGATTCGAACTGACGCTATACCAGTTAGAATCATTAAAAATGTAACCAATGCTCAACACATCAGGCCACTGCCGCGTGTATGAATTCGATTTCTAAACTCAAGTACACTCAACTGATGTGGAATTGTTATGTTATCGCTATAGTATACGGCTCTGATGCATTTTCTTATTCGATTTTTCGTTCGGTGTTCTTCACTATTTGCTTGTGTATTGTGTGTGTATCTGTTAGAAACGCCACACGTCACCAGCCATCACATGATCATTGCCCATGGGTTCCGAACTTACAACTCCAACTCAGATCAATTGGCTGACCGTGCGACTCTAGATCTCAATGCACCCCAGCGCATAATGGCAATGTTTCGCCACCATCGATTTCATGGGCCTCATGGCACAAATCACCACCGACCACCTACGCGACACGACCCTCGGACACACTTCACGTCTGCAGAATCAACGAAAAGGAAACAGGCCATTACGGGGTACTGAGGTGCTCCCAAAATCAAAGGCATCGAAGAGTATCAAGGAAGAAGGAAGAAATTCCACTCCTAAGAAATCTCAAAGGAATCACGGCTTCGCGTGCCCAAATCAACACCTCACCTCGAACAGCGATAAATCGTGTAAGAAGTCTCAATCAATCAAGGCAGAAGGCGGCCGAAGCTCAGCCCAAGATCAGCATCACCTGAATCAGTCGCCATCCTGTAGATATAGCCCAAAAAAGGAGGCTGCAGCGTTTCTCATGGTGGGCGGCCTCCCTCAGTAATTGGATATCACACGATCGCCAGGAACTCGGGATAGGGGTCCTTCGCTGTCACAGAAGATGATTCGCTAATAGTTGGCGAAGGCGAACGTAATGTTGGAGATTCGCAATTATACCTATTAACGAATTCTAGTACGCTCGTATTTGCTAGCTGTCATCCACCAGCTGACAACGCGTCGGGGAGAGAGGCTGAACGATACTTAAGTGTCGTTTTTTAAAAAAAGCATACTCAATGGCTCCGCTCCCGATCCAGCGCCTCTGGAGGACGCTTCATAATTCTCGCCCTTGTCAATGGATTCTTTTTTGAATGCACCGCTTGCTAGTTCGTGGGCGTAGGCTCATCGCTAGGATCGGATCCCCGAACATAATGGTTGTACAGAAGTTTTTCCCGTCAAGACACAAATTTTGATCAAGATGCGATATTCTTGTTTTGCCATTTTTTTTTTTACGAAGGCGAAAGTAGCGTCACTCAAATGAGTGTAGCTTGTAAACGAATGGACGACATGTCACGAAACTTCATACATAAACTAGCTTCTCGAAATTAGTCATGTTCATTTTCTAGTGGCGCCACCTATTGAAGTACCCTGGGAGTTTTTAGCTCATGTAGTAGAATAGAATAGTATGCTCAGTATATTGTGTATACTGTGTAACATTGTTAAGAGTGTGTTATCGTAACAGGAATATGTTTGAAAACTGCCTTGTATCCAAATTGGATCAGTTAGGCCTACAGAACTTTTGGTTTCAACAAGAGGGTGCTACATTGCACACAGCTTGTATTACGATCAAATTTTTTCCGTTACATTCAGCTATATTCAACGTCAGACGCATTTTTTTATCTAAATTCGTAGCACTGTGTCAAATTTGACATATAAGAGTCAACGGTGTTTTTTTAAGATGATAACATGTGTAAATTTGTTGAGCCAAGCAAAGGGATACATTTTCGTTAGCGAGATTGAACGTCTCGTGCAGAAGCCTTTAGGACTTTGCAGAGAGTGATCGCCATGGAGATTTTACGGAAAGAAATGTCTAAATGTGGTATAAACAGTTCAAAAAAAGTCAAGTAGCGCCCTGGACGACCCAACCTCTATCGATGAATATCACGCCACACACATTAAAGTTGCTAAAAGAGTTTCGATTAAGGACTAAGAACCTTGCTGATGCTGTTGACAACTCGATAGTATAGTGGTTAGTATACCCGCCTGTCACGCGGGAGATCGGGGTTCGATTCCCCGTCGGGGAGCCTCTGGCGCAAAACTAATGACCTTGCCCGGAATAAACAAATCATTATGGAAAATATAACAAGCCTCAGGACTTGCTAAATAAGGCCAAGATCGGTTCCCGATTGTAGTGCCGATGATGATGATGATGATGATGCTGTTGACAATTCAAAGGAATTCATGAACAACATTTGAAAGGATATTTTAGGTGTAAAACGCGTCTAATCTCGATTGATATCAAACACTCTCTTGGAAAAAAGTGTCCTGTTAAAAGATGATTTTTGACTATCAATTGACCACGAAACGAAGTATTACGGGAGATGATACTTGATATACGCATACGTCGCGGAATCGAGTGATTATCTTGCCAAAGGTGAAAAATTAAGGTGATGTTAATAATTGGTAATAGGTGATAACCACGGCTGCATTTAGAGTTTTTTCCGACGAGTTAAACTGTTTACATGGAATGTTATATACTTGAGTGTGATATATCGTTTTATATTCTATTCTATTCCTATTCGTTACGCTATTCAAAAAAAGAAGTCGGAATTGTGGCAGATCAACTCATGGTTGATGGCATCACAATATTGTGCGATCTCACACTGTATTGGAAATTGAGGAATTTTTCACAAAAAAATCGACCAATATCGTTGCATCATCACTTGATTTTTACACCTTGTAACTTGTGGTCCATAACTCAAGAAACGCCTCCGGAGATACTGTTTAGACTCGGTTGAAGAGATACAAGCTGATTCGTTGTGCGTTTTGAAGCATATTGCAAAAAAGAACTATAACAAGTGTGTCGAAGATTGGTAAAAGCTTTGCTACTACTATTATACCATATACTACTTATTAGTCTATTATGCTTACTATTAGATACTATTTATCTAGTATTAGTCTGTCCGAAGCTGAAAGTTCGCGATTACTAATTTGAATGTGCCACCAAAGCAAAAACTTTGATCTGAGGTTGATTATTTTGTAAGCAACAAACTGGTTTTAAAATAATAAATATAAATTAAAAAAAGATTGTTTTACTTTATGTTGATTACATTGACGACTTTTTTCTGGGCGTCTGCAGTTGTATTCTATAACTGATAAGCTGGTGTGTAGGGTTTATTAGCATGTTCGGCAACTTTCAAAAGTTTGGCTGCTAAACGATACCAGTAGTTTCATTCGTTTTAAGATTAGATTTTTTTTATCCTTATCTAATTTCCGCCGGACAGCTGGCAGCTTCGACTTGGATCACCCTGGTTGAGAGTCATAGTTTATCACTATTTTTTGATTGATTGCGCAAATGTATCTGTCCATTTTCCATAAGCCCAGTCAATCTTCGCCAACTACTAGAAAGTGTTCACATATACATGTTACTGTTCGAACTTTTAGGTTTGCCGCTGTTTATGTTAGAAGATATCCCAAATGGTTGAGGGATACCTCTAGCTATTCAATTTTAATTCTCTTGACAAAGTTACCTAGTTGTGGCAGGCACCTGTGATGTCCGAAGGTGTACCTTGAATGTAATTAGTAGTGACACGAGCCTACATTCAAAATTTAAAGCAAACGTCTCTGCTGTCGTTTGTGGTGTAATTTGTTTGGTAGGTAAATTGACCTAGTGACTAACAATTGCAGTTGTTGGTACTGAGGCGACAAATGCCTGTACTGGAGTATTTTGGGGGATGATTTACTTTGTAGAACTTTGTTCATCGGTTCTTTGCTACATCTTTTTCCGTTATGATTATCAGCCCGTATATTCAATATCTCTGGCGCAAGACTAATGACCTTGCCCGGAAAAAACAGATCATTATGGTAAATTTAACAAGCCTCAGGACTTGCTAAATAAGGCCAAGACCGGTTCCAGGTTGTAGTGCCGATGATGATGATGATGATGATATTCAATATCTCTTATCTAATTTACTGATTCTTAACGAATTCTAAATTACACCTCGTGGGACAGAGGAGCTTACTGACTTAGAAAGTTAGAAAAATGTAATAACGATATACGAGTGTAGGTCAATAAGGTTTCTAAGGAACGCGTATTATGGCACTCGTAGGATTACTAATGGTCTGTTTTTTAGTAAGCAGCGTTGCTAGCTTTCTGTCAATTTTCAATTTGTTTTATGTTTAATGTTTCAATTTTGCATGAAAAATTGGGTATGAAAAAATATATGTGAGAAGGGTGCGGCATTTGTTCTCAGCTGAGAATTTTGGAGCGGATGCTTCGCAACCCAGATGAGTTTCAGCACAGATTAGTAATTGTAGATGATATATGGATACACCACTACACTCCCGAGACGAAACAACAGTCAAAACAGAGGGTTGTTAAAGGCGATCGGGTCCCAGGGAAGGCAAATACAGTGAAATCAGCTGGAAAGGGCATGTCTACTGTGTTTTGGGATGCATGTGATATTATCTTCCTTGACTATTTAGAAAAGGGACAGACGATAACTCGACAGTATTATGCGTGAATATTAGGTCAGCTAAATGCGAAAGTCATCCGTTTCGATCAACTCAGTTTTCTACAGATTTATTGACCTGGCCTCATATGTTTGATTCTTCTTCTACCTTTAAGGGGGTATCCTGGTAGTTTTTTTGTCTTAATCAATAGTAAACCACTTGTAGAATATGCTCTCAAAGCCCCAGGTATGAATTTGTATTTGTCAAAATGAGCTCGAAAATACGCATGGATGAGCGCCCACTGTACAGTGTTCGGAAACTTTAAATGCATTTTTCTTAAAATCATGTGTTTGAAACGCGTGTGCAAGATAACTCATAATTTTACAGACGAATTCATATGGTATTTTTTTTTAAATAAAAGGTCAGTTAATTTGCTACTTGGTGAATGTTATAAACAAAAATAAGTTGACAACTTTCGCTAAAAAATAACTTTTTTCTAACTTCGTTTTTATAATTTTTTTTTTAAATACCTTAAATACACATCAATTGACTGAGAAATAGTAGAATTCAAATGCTTTTTGGACAGGGTAACACAAGGAACTAGAGATAAGAGCCCCGTTTTAGTTGCTGGAGATTTCAACGTTTGGGCAGTAGAATGGGGAAGCACAAGGACCAACAGTAGAGGCCCGGCACTACTCGAAGCCTTCGCAGTCCTAGGTGTGGTGTTACTTAATGATGGTGCTGATGACACCTTCATAAACGAGAGTGGCTGGTCCAAAATCGACATTAGATTTGCCAGCTCCAATTCGTGATGTACGAAATATTTCCACACAGAGGATTCATCACTGGCAAATTGGCGAAGAAATCCCAAAGAAATAGGTGGAAAGAGATGGGCCTGGATGAGGAACTGATCGATTATATACTGGAAGGCCAAATCGAACAGTTTGGCGCAGTGGCTGATGCAAACAGACAGGCTGGAAAAGTCATGAAGTGGCTAACTACCGCATCTGATGTTCAATGCCACGACAAACATTAGCAATAAAGCGTATCAAACCAGTATATTGGTGGAACTCAGAAATCGGCCATGTGCGATCGGAGTGCAGCAGGTTAAGACGCTTGCAACAAAGAGCAAGAAACCGTAACACCTACCCACAGTTGCATGCGGAATTCGTCCGCAAAAGGAAGTTGTTGAGAAATGTGATCCAAAAACGTAAATATGACGCGTTCTGCTCCCTAAGGGATGAATTAAATAACAACCCATGGGGCAGCGCCTACAGGATAGTCATGAAAATACTACAGAACAACAGTAGTCAAATGCAAAAAAGTAAAAGTGACATGGCCAGAATCGTTGCTGTCCGCTTCCCACAGTGTGATGAGATGTTGAGAGCGCAAGAGGAATGGAACATCACTGAAAGAGAAATACCTCCCGTGACCACCGGAGAGGTGCTCTTGGCTGCAAGGGTTGTTAAAAAAACAAGGCCCCTGAACTGGATGGTATTGATAACGCTGTAGTGAAGACTGCTTTAACAAAAAAAAAAAAGCTTAATGGAAAGATTCGGATTTTTGAGAGGCAATGCCTTAGGACGTGTCTTAACTTACATCGGACTCCTGAATCCGATCACAAAAAATATTATCCAAATGAAGCGTTGTACAGTGGGGCCAATATAAACAGAGTGGATAACTTTATGATCATGCTGATCCGAGGGCATATTGCGAGATCAATGAGCTCACAGAACGATTTGATTTTTGGTGCATATTACCCAAACAATATTATGAGGCGGTACGTCGCAATGGCTTTATTCCACCAGAAGCATTCCTTAGTCTTGACATGAACGGCCTCATACAAAATGAATCCGCAATACCGTTGATTTATCACGTGCGTCGGTCGGGTATAGATAAACAAATATGTTATAATCGAGAGGTTGCGCACACTGACGAAGAGAGCCTGCAGTTCAGTACCGCAGTAGCACAGAAAGACCGAAAAGACACGAATAAGCAACACCAGAGATTTTGGTGGCTGAGTGGCAATTAAAAACCTGTTTCCTTATAAAACTAAAGCAATAATAATAATAATAATTAAAAAAAAAAAAAACCCGACAAACAACGGAAAGCTTACATAGATTTAGCATTTCGAAAACTTAGTTTTGATGTTAGGTTTAGAATAGAGTTAAGTTAAAAAAAAAAAAAAAAAATCTATAGATAGTTTAGTATTTAAGTTAAATATAAGGTAAAAATAATAACAAAAACAAAGTTTTTTCTTTTCTTCATTTTCTTTGTATCCAATTAAGTTCCCTAAAAATCCATGTAAACAAAATAACCATAATGTCGAAAGACAAATTTTCATGCTTTAAGCGTATGCATGTAACTTAGAGAGTCCGCAAGGGACCAGTAAGTTAAGAAATAAGATAACATAAGCTAGAGTTTAATCATTTTTGTCTAGCAAGTAAGTAAATTACAATAATAGGAAAAAATAAAAAATGATAGATATATTTAAAAAAAAAAAAAAAAAAAAAACTGCTTTAACAAAAAAGCCGGAATTCTTCAGCAGTTTCTTCACAACCTGCCTTCAAACAGGATAATTTCCTAAACGATGGGAAAAAACAACGGGTTGTGCTTATACCAAAAGGACTCAAGAATCCAGAAGCGCCGTCGTTCTATCGGCCAGGAAAACTGCTTGAGCGAGTAATTGCCACTCGCCTGGAACAATTCACTAAAGAGGCATCGGAGCTCTCTGAATGGCAGTGTGGGTTCCGGAAAGGTAGATCAACCGATAAGGCACTATCTGTGGTGTGCGACATCGCTCGAAATGCGATAGCTGGAGCACGGTGGCTAGGAGATAGGCACCGTGGTGACACTAGATGGTAAAAACGCATTTAATTTGGTGAGCTGTAATTGGATTCTGGAAGCGTTGGGCCATCTACAAGTCTGGTGGTGCGTATACTAGCAAACTATCTCTCGAATAGAAGACTGCTCTATGGCACAGATGAGGGACTACAGGAATATAAAATAACAGCGGGTTAACCCCTAGGATCTGTATTAGCTCCGCTTATATGGAATATTATGTATGATGGTGTGCTCAGGGTCAATATATCAGAAGGGGTTAAAATCATTGGGCACGCAGATGATTTGGCGATAGTGACCAGCTAAACATCTAGCGCCCAAGAAATCCAGAGCAATAATTGCTGGCTAGATATAGCCGGACTGAAACTATTGGGTTGTACCACATGAAATGTCCGATTTTCGCTCAGTCGGAAATAAGAAGTTCTCGAGTAAACATCTGTGCCAGAACGTTACATTTACTTTTTGTATACGTGTGCTTGACGTGTGAGAATTTTACGGGTTGTTACAAGTACAGTTATTTTTTTCTAGGAATTGTTTACCAGGCTGTCGGCAGTTCAAATTCGAACCCTCTTCCTTTATTAATTTAAAATGGGACATGATGTGTCATTGGCAATGAAAAACATTAATGACACATTTGAGGAGGTAGCGGTAAACGAATGCACTATACGACGTTGGCTTGGAAAGTTCCGTTCGAGAGATTTCAGCCTCGAAAATGAACAGCTGAAAAACCAAAACACACCCCCAAGCTCGATCTTCACCCAAATAATATTAAGGTGACATTTTGGTGGGCATCGTAAAGACCAATCCACTTTTTATTTCTTCAACCAGGAGAAACGATAAACACTATCAAATATTGTGAGGAAATCTACATATTGCATGCCAAATTGGCTGAAAAGCAACCTGCGTTGGTCAATAGGCACAGCCCAATCTTTTTGCAGGAGAATGCTAGACCCCATACCTCACAAGTAACGGTGCAAAAACTGTTGCAGTTGGGATTTGAAATTCTTCCGCTTTCACCATACTCTCCCGACATTTCCCCAACGGACTACCATCTTTTCCGCAATCTGGATTCATTTTGCCGACAGAAAGTCTTCCGGAACCGAGCAGAGATCATAAAAGCTTTTGAAGTTTTCATTGCCTCAAAAAGTCAACACTTCTACGAAAAAGGAGTATTTGATCTTGTATCACGCTGAAGAATGTCATAGATGCCAACGAATCCTATTTTGATTGAATAAAAATGTGCGGAAGAATAATATCGGCTTTTACATTTTTACTATAAAATCGGACATTTCATGTGGTACAACCGAATACTCGTATATATATATATATATATATATATATATATATATATATATATATATATATATATATATATATATATATATATATATATATTGTTATAGAGGCTGTGAATCCATGAAAGCAACTTATTCTAAAGTCCACATCCCAGAGGAATCGCTAACAAACATTTTGCATAGTTCACAAAAATTAACTTACTCTGAAACCCAAACCGCATTGGAGTCGCCAGCAACGTTTTGCATAGTTGACATAAAAGATAACGCTATCACGGGCAGTCAGCGACCCAAGCGAGGTGTAGAGAAGGTAGAAGTTTCGATAGGCGGGCAAAAGTAAGTTGCATCTGAGGAGAACGACAGCTCGTCTTCTGTCCAAAGATTCTTGGATTAATATCGATCGGAAGTTAAAGTTTTAAAAGGTGAACGGTTGATTAGGAGTAAGAGAAAGATTCTTGGATTGAAGATTAATATTATTAACTAGGGCTAAAGTTATAAGCGATCTGCAAAATTCTAAAGAATAAGTGTAAACATTGTATTGAATCAATTTTATTAGTAAATAAACATGTAACATAAGAGTTAAAGAATAAGTGTATTAGAATAAAAAAACAAAATGGAATACATCAAATTATATTGTATAAGTAAAATTACTATATTGTAATAAAAAAATTTAAGATAGGATATAGCGTTAGTAATTGTATTAGCATAAAAATAAAATTGTGTAAATAAAATTGTTAAGAATAAGTGTATATAAAGGACAAGCTGAAAAACTGTATAAATAAGATTGTATTGCGTAAATTGCATTAGAAAATAAACTGTAACATAAAAGTTAAAGGATAAGTCGTGTTAGTTAAACAAAAAAAAAAATTAAAATTGTATAAATAAATTTTATATTGTATATGTTGTAATAAGGATATAGCGTAAAAAGTGAAAGAGTAAGTTTCATTAGTATACAAAAATCCTTTCCTAGGGTTTTGCATAGCTCTGTTCCCTTCGCTCCAGTCCCCTCTGGTCTGACGGAAACACCAGAGGTTCTCCCATGAACCATATGGCCTGAGGACACAGTTGGTGGACTATACGCGGTGTATAGTCCGCACTGAGGCATAACAATATATATATATATATATATATATATATATATATATATATATATATATATATATATATATAAATATATATATATATTACTACCATTTATTGATCTATAGAAACCCGGAAGTTCATTACCTCACTAACTCGGCTGCGCCAGCGGTCCCTGTCTTGTTCACTCTCCTTCCACGCTTCACCATCTGATCCGATCTCCTTACGGTCAAACCCTATATTGTCTTCCCATCTCCATCACGGCCGTCTTACCGGTCTCTTTCCCGTCTTCCGTCATGAATTCAACGCACGGCCCTAACGTTACCCATTCTCGCCATATGTCCGGCGCATGTTAATCTTGGCGACCTGATTACTCTCACTATTGTAGGTTTGCGGTAAAGCTCTTCCAATTCGTGGTTATGGAGTTTCCTCCATGGCCCTGCCTGTTCATTCTCCAATACGCGGAATTTGTTTTCTTCCCGTTTTGTGAGAGCCCATGTTGCGCATCCACATAGAACAATCATTTTCCCCTGAAAAGTTTCCGACCTAACCAAGATACAACACATTTTTTCTTAAAATTTATTTTCATTTTTCTACATAGTTTACTTCTAACTCTGCACATTTCTCCCAACGATGCCCCCATCTGTCTAACCCGTCCAATTAGTACTCGGCGTTTTTCTCTGCAAAAAAACTGTTCACGAAGGTGATTGCCTCCTCAATTGACAAACATTTCTGTCCTCCGACCTCAATCTTTAGATAAGGGATCAAAAAGAAGTCGCTTGAGGCTAGATCTGGTGAGTAAGGAGGAGGGTCCACCGCTGGCGGCGGCGACAACGGCAACACTGCTAGAGCTTACCGTCCGTTCGTTCTCCGACTTGTCATTCCTCTTCTGACACGCATCTTTCTTTGGGTGAGACGTTTGTTACGTAGTAACTCCCCCACCGCCTTTGTCTCAACGAAAACATAAATAAAGCTATATTACATATAAAACATTTAAATGATGTGTTTTATCAATTTTTGGTGATTCCAACTGTCATAGCGCCAGTTCGAATCACACGTTCTTCACTATTATCCCAAACGCTATAATGTAACCACCACAATCGTATCGCTTTTTGTGTTCTGTAATTTGATACAAGATAATACATTTTTTGATTTTGTGTAACGGAGCAGCATTCTTTAACATACGAATGGGATTTTCAAACACCAATCAGACTATCGACCAAAAATTATTGATATCCCAATGAATTTTTCTTAATGCTGATTTAATTCAATCGGAAATCCACAACAATAATATTACCATGGTTAATATCATCTTTAACTCGGTGGGATTCGTCAAAGGAAAAGGTTCACAAGCAAAATATAAAATAAAAAAACGAAACAAAACGGACAAACATAAACAAGGAATACAAATAAAAATAAAAAAATAAAAAATTAAAATTAAATTAAAAACAAAAATAAAAAAGTAAATAAAAATAATTGGGAATTGGAGATAGGGGGAAGGAAAGCGGTGCGCCTGAGAGGCATACTATGCTTGGGACGTGTAGTCCTTTCTTCGTCACTGATCCACCACCCGTTGGGATGAGATCGACTTTTTATTGATTTATCTCTTTCACTGATCACCAGAGATATCTTTATCATAGAGATTTCGTTTATCCCTGGCATTACGGAAAGCCTATAAATTATAGGGAGTCCATGTGTGTCTTGGATAAGTACTTTTTTATCCAAGAAAGGGAACTCTTCTGGGGGAATGAACCCATTCTGGAGTGTACTCTCCATATACATATCATTGGGATAGAATGCTCCCGAAATGAGATCATTTTCATTGCATATTGCCCTTGTTGTGACCCTGAATAATCATGATAATGAGTTATCTATTCTGTTTAGTCCTGATTTGTCATACAGGACTTTATTGGGATAGTATTTCTTATACTGCGACTCTGGGGTTCTACACATTCCGAAGCAGGAACGCAAACACTGCCTTTCGAACACCCGAAACTTCTGCATGTAAAATGGGGATATGTTGTACCATACCGGGCAGCCATACACTAATATTGGTCGGATGAATGCTGAGTATGAAATTATTTTCACCTTGGGGTCCAGCGGACTACTACGGAAGAGTCTTCGAGTCATTGCATATGCGTGTTTAGCTGCTGTAAGAGCAGCTGCTGTATGCTTATCAAAGTAAAGATACTGATCAAACCAGATTCCAGGGTATCTGACTACAGTTTTTACTTGTAGAGGAAGATTATTACTTCCTGCAATAGAAAATGTTTTCCAATTCTGTTTTGTATCCCTTGATGCACTGGACAGTGGCGTTCTGAAAAGATAGTCTCTGTTTTCTGGAAATTTATTTTTAATTTCCAGTCGTCGCAAAAACGTTTGATTTTGTTGAAATCATTTTGCAGAAGTCTGTTGATGACATCAATATTTTCTTCAGATCTATACACCAGAATGTCGTCGGCATACGCAATTGCATGTTTGAGAGAACCCACTAGATCACTAGTGTAAATGTTAAATAAAATGGGAGAATTCACTGCTCCCTGTTGTAGACCGTTTTTGATGTGGAAAGTCTTGTTACAGGTTATATCTCCACATTTCACTACAAATTGTTTACCCATTATCATATCGTAGATAATGTATAATAAATATTCGGGCGTACCTAGATTTGATAACTTATATACCAGCCCCTCTAACCATACGATGTCGAAAGCCTTTTCAAAGTCAACCAAACAGGCCCCTGTGCATTGTCGCTCGTCTTGTTCCACTGTATGTCGGAAACAAGTTTTGTCGCAGCATGAACTGTGTAATGTTGCGATCGAAAAACCAAACTGTTCGGAATAATACCATTTTCCTCACACCAGTTAGTCAATGCTCTATTTATAATTTTCTCGAATACCTTGCTGATGTTCGGGAGCGAACTAATCGAGTGAAGATTGGCTGGATTGCTCCTTTCCTCTTTTGGGGATGGGTTCGACTACTGCAGATTTCCATTGGATTGGATAATATGCATTATTTAGAGCGTTATTGAACAAAATAGTGTAAACATTCAATACTTCAAGAGGTAAATGCGTTACAACAATGTTTGGAATACTATCTATTCTAGAAGATTTTTTGTTCTTAATCGATCTAAGAATCATCATCATCATCATCGGCACTACAACCGGGAACCGGTCTTGGCCTTATTTAGCAAGTCCTGAGGCTTGTTACATTTTCCATAATGATTTATTTTTTCTGGGCAAGGTCATTAGTCTTGCGCCAGAGGCTTCCCGACGGGGAATCGAACCCCGGTCTCCCGGGTGACAGGCGGGTATACTAACCACTGTACTATCGAGGAGCCGATCTAAGAATATCCGTCAGTTTATCCTTGTGTACAAATATGCTAGTGTTTTGATTTGTTAGCGAGGAATCCGCTCTATCATTTTCACTAAAGATAGTGAAACTTCGACTTAAGAGACACCAATTGTTAAGTTCATTGCTTAGCAAAATGTGTTTTTGGAGAGCACTATTTTTTAGCCAAGACCGGCGCCCGGTTGTAGTGCCGATGATGATGATGATTTTTCAGATTCATTCAATCTATACACTGCTTTGAAACAAGCATCAATTGAGTTCGTACTTTTTTGCGGACCCTCGACTATTATGAACTCTTCGTTAGAGTTGATGTGTTCCGGGGTAAGTCCTGCGTTCAGCAGAGTTTGACAATTCTCGGGAGTTCGCGGAACTCGCAGACATGGGATGTCATTATAATCTTTCCTTCGAAAGACTTTACTTATTTGAGGGAACATATTCGGCCCACTCCCAGCTCCTCAATAGTATACTGGTTAGTATACCCACCTGTCACGCGGGAAACCGGGGTTCGTTTCCCCGTCGGGGAGCCTCTGGCGCAAGACTAATGACCTTGCCCGGAAAAAACAAATCATTATGGAAAATTTAACAAGCCTCAGGACTTGCTAAATAAGGCCAAGACCGGTTCCAGGTTGTAGTGCCGATGATGATGATGATGATGATTCGGCCCACTAGGTTTAATGGCTTGAATTCTCTTGTTCCAGTCTTCATTAATTACTGATCTATAGTTGTCATGGATCAGTTTTTGAAGATTTTTAATTAGTGACTTAATTGTTTTTATTTTCTGGCTATTTGGATCGCTGAATTGTCTGTAGAGCAGTTTTAAGTTAAAGAGCAGAATACTCATTTGCCTATACAGCTCGTCGATCGTTGCGTTTCTGTACCGGTTTGTATTGCTTTCCATGTGAGACACTATCGGGATAGAACGATTCATTGTATTAGTAACAATGTTGTTCATCGTCGAAAGATAATGATCAATTTCGTCATTATGAAGATTTCTGTCAGTTGGTGGGGATCTATGCCATTGGAGCGTAATTCTTTTTTTATTAACCGATCAAAGCGCGACCAGTGTGCTTTTGCAAAATTAAAAGAATGTAGTGAATGTTCGTTTGGGACATGTATTACAGCACGAAGTCCATAATGATCGCTATCGTACTCGATTGTACGAAGACAATTTCGAGTAGTTAGATCCGTATCTAATAATTGTATTCGCTCGTCCAGCAACAGTAAATCCAAGAAGGAATTTCCTCTTGGATATGACGGCGTACTTGTAGCGTGCAATTCTAGTTTAAGTTTGTCTGCCACCAGTCGAACAACACATTGCCTCCTGTGTTTGTGATAAAGTTACCCCAAGCACTGTGCTTGGAATTGAGATCTCCCGTCATAAAGAAATAATTATTTTTCGAGTCTAACTTGAGACTTCGAAAAAGGGTATCAAGTTCATTGATAAACTGTATACACTGTGGACCTTCGGGAGCATAAACAGAGATAACATATAGATGCCTCTGACTTTTGAAAGGGATATCTATAATTCAGGCTCTTAGTACCTGGAACTTGTATACATCTCTACTGTAGACGACTTTGTGTTGTAGACCATTTTCAACTAAGACAGCGAACCCGCCCCTTGAGTGGAATTTGGACGATCTCGTCTAATTACTTTATAATTTGGGTAGCCCAATGTGTGGCTTGGTTTAGTTTAGTTACGCCAGCCAAAAGCACATTAGGGCGTTCAGCTTCCAGCAGATTGCTGAGATTATCCCTTCTTTCCATGCGGATTAGCGAATTCACATTCAGAGCAATAATTCTTAAAGTTAATTCAGACGCAGTGAACGTTATGATTAAAGTGTGGGTTCGTTTGGAAACAGGGTCGAATAGATAACGACCGTTCTAACCACTTGTTCGGTCATTTTTTTTTTCAATCATTTTGGATTTTTTTATCAAACGCAGCAAACTGGAGCAAGCGTTTTAATGATATTCCGTGATTGAACTAAGATTGTTGTATTTTTTACTACACCTGCCATTTGGGCGTATGACACACTTGGTGCTACGAAGTTGTTGTAAGAGCGAGTTTTCATCCGTTTCTCTTCTTCAACTTGCTTCTTTCTGGCTTCCAACTTTGATTTTAGTTGTTGGTACTTAGGGCAACCTCTAAAGTTAGCAGGGTGACCTGTGTTGTTACAGAGGACACAGGGTAGTTTATTTCTATGCGGGAGCTGCTATGGGCATTCCCCAATGATATGCCTATTTAGGCATTTGACGCATCTCAAATGCATATTGCAATTCGCTCCCACATGGCTGAAGCGTTGACAGCACATACATTGCAATACGCAGTCTGACTTCTTTATTCTCTCCCAACTTATTGTTTTTGTTTTGTTTTATATCCACTTATTGTTTGGTGATTAATGTATTTAATATATCTGAGACCATCAATTTTACTATTGGGGCTTAGCGAGACAATGAAGAAAGGCAACTTACGGTTGCGATTTCTAGAATTTGCTGTAGAAAATGGTTTCACACCTGTAAATTTCAAGGTATCGTTTTCGAAGCTTTTTAGTTCTTCCAGCACCTCTTCGGGAGTAAAGAAAAGATCAACTCCTTTGAGGAACTTGGAGACAGTTTTCTCCGATTTAGGGGTGTACGTGTAGTACTCGCTTTTCGATTTCCCCAATGCCGATTTAATTTTGCTATAGCCTTCTAAATCATCGCATGTTAAACTTATCTTAAAATTGTTTATACGTTTTGTTTTAAAAGTTTTGCATGTCAACTCACCCAATTTTATGAGATCCTTTGTCTTCATGTAACTGATGTAGATAGGAGGTACTTTCTCCTTTTTTTTTTGACTGGCAGCTGCTGAAATGGTTCCTTCTGTTGATGTGGTTCCTGTTGTTGTTGTTGATGTGATTCCTGCTGTTGAGTTTCCTTATCTTGTCATTTTTTCTTTGCCTTCGTGGGTTGCTGTTGTCTTTGTTCTTGCTGTTGTTGTTGTACCATTTTCGTTTTTCGCTCGTTCTGGCTCAGGCTGTTTTTCCTCCATTTGTTTACCCAATTGTTGTTTTTTAAGACTAATCTCATGGATGAGTCTGTTGAGGACCTCGATCTGATGGCTAGCGTCTGCATTTGTTTCGTTGACAGCTAGTTCTTGGAATTGGTTTCCAGCCCCCGAGTACTGGGCACCATGGGTGTTGTCTTCGTCGTCGCTGTTGACAATCAACGTGTCTATATCCTTGTTTTTATTTGTTCTAAGGCGTTTAGCCTGTAGATTTACGTCTGTATTTTGCCTTCTCCGAAGCACCACTTTGGCATCTACTTGATTTACGTCCATATTATGAACCACGTGTTCTCACTTCTTTTTTTTTATTGTTCTTTTTATTTCGCGAGTGACAGATAGATAATCACGTTCAGGAGTTTGTTTATTATATTGTGCACATACACAAACAGGAACACTTCGTACGCCGCGTGTCGGCACCAATTGTTTTTATTTTCATTGTCACTTTTCACAAAACACGGCGCAAAAATCAAAATGCGTTGTCTTGTTCAGGTAATTTGTCTATCTGACTTCACTTTTAAGGCCTTTCCGTTGAAAGATTCGTTAACTGTCGTTTGTCGATTGTCGATACGTCTACAGCAGATGCCCAAGTACGTCCGCACGGCTCGATGTGACATTGATTACTGTGGAGACTATCCTCCCGAGTCTCTGATTCTCGTCGTCTAAATTTTTTTGGTTGTTTATGAGATTGTAATCTGTGCCTGTAGGTCTGCTATTGATACCATTTCGTCGTTAATGTTTTCACTTCTATTTAAACTTTCGTTTTCATTATTATTGTCTTCTTTCCTATTACGGGTGAACGTAATTGGGTTTCACCTCCTTGTTTTTATGAGTTTTCATACGAATTACTGGGTTGCGTATCCTAGTTATTAATTCTGCATTTTACTTGTTCCTCTGTGTTATTGTGCCTATGTGCATCAACAATTCTGCTTTCTCTTTTCACTTCTATGTCCGATACTTTTGATCCGGCATGAGGATTATAAGGATTATAAGGCCAAGACCGGTTCCCAGTTGTAGTGCCGATGATGATGATGATACTAGCTACGTTATCTTAACAAGGAAAACTTATTGTTGCCCACATGGCACATATGTCCATTCGTAGTTCATTATATTAAAAATATTTTTGTATATCTTATTTGTATTATTTCCATGTAATTTGCTTATTTTATGAGTAGCACTATTTGTATTTGTATCCTTTTGTGCCATCATAGAGCTTTTCCCAAATATAGCTGCTGACCATGAAACGCATAATTTGGAGTGTTGATTAAGCCGCGAGTAATCAGCGGGTAGAAATTAGCCATAAGTGAATCTGATTTATGTTGAAGGGGGAAGGGGCTATCACAAAGCGATAGTTAGAGATATCCATAAATATTTCTATGCGTTGAGTGAATACTTATTAATTAGCACATGGGAATTTCCATTAAATTAGTCTAATTATGGTGGGTGCGGCACGAATGGGTAAGTATTTAGGAGTGGCAGGTTTTCTATAAAACAGTTTAAAACATTCTTAATGCTTTCAAATGTTTCGACGCTACTGTGTAACAAATGCAAAGACATTTCCGGCTTAGCTATTTTTTGTTTTGTTTTGAAATTGAATTTTGATGATCTTCGAGCTGGATGATCTTTTAGGATTACATGTTCTGTCGTATAAGAGAAGTTCAAGTTCGATGAGTCGCCAAGCTGGATGAAACGTTACAGCGATTATACCAATTAACAATAAGACAGCTTTTGTCTATACATTTTTTTACACCAATGCGCCCAAAAAAGTGAATTTTGATGTGCCCAACCCATCTAGAATATTCCTATAACATCTTCCCCAGCACAGCAGGGAGACGTTTTAAATATTGATGTTCAAGTTTAACCGCACTTAGGGCTGGACAGTAGGTACATTGTTACATAGTTTAAACTCTAGAGTCGGCTCAAAATTCTGGCTTGTGAAAGAAACAGATTTCGTTAAAGAAGCCTGGCAAGTAAGTTAGGAGGAAGTTCAAATTTAACTTCGAAACAATTCAAATAAAACAGGGGAAGAGGAAGTTAGAAGGAACCTTAAATATACGTGCGAGGAAGGATTGCGGGAATGTTCATGCATCAATGCCACTTAAAAGCATACATCTTCGGGTGGTATTGTCCATTTACGTCTCAACCAAAAGTAATAGATTATGCTACGGGATTTACTGGATAGAGTGCAATAATTATTGCATGTACCGGGATAAGCTAGGCACACATATGTCCTCCTGGCTTAATGCAATATTCATGAGATTACATGCAAACAGTTTGGAATGGAAGACCCCCTTTAAAATATTGAATTGCCAAGTCTTGGGCGTGGCACTTTTCATGGAGGATGTTGCGTTGTATAGTCCTTTTGGGAAAAAGCAATTTCCAAAAACAAATACCGAATTAAATCTACCTACTGTCAGATGAAAATGGAAAGTTGTCCGAATACAAAAACCTACATAAGTATGAGACAGATAGCTGTTGGTAATTTCACATCCTGGGAAATGGAATAAAAAACACAAATACACAAAGAGGAAGAAGAATACAAGCGGAGAAAAAAACAAAACTAAAATAAGAGAAGTAGAAAAAAAAAAAAAAAGGAAATGCACAAAAACAAAAATCCCAAACAAAATGATCTGGAAGGATGTGTATCTATAACAAATTCCAGTGTTGTATGCATAAATACGGATCTTCATACCATAAGTATTCTACTCTTGCCACCCATTCTTGGCTTCCTATTCAAATATACAAATAGGTATATGCTGTTGAATATTGTCTATATGCAAACCTAATGCGTAACATAAAACTACCCTCTCTAACCAGTCAAGGAAAGCATCAAGCGTCAACATCAAGAACTGGGCAAAACAGGAAAAACCTCACCATATCACCACAGCGACCTTAAACTTCTCTCCAGGGCTCTTTGGCTCATTCCACACAAATTCATGGCCACAAAAACCGATCCTATATCTAGGCATACAGCTACAGCCTCAGCTACAGCCATTAGAGATATAGCATGCATTTCACTGCCGTATATGCAACAACTCTCTTCGCATAGATACAAGGCAGCATAAAATGTTTTAATGCCTTTCCTGTCTCCTTTGCCGATGATACCTCGTCCCTATTCCTGTCCGTACTGACGTTGTTCTGCTATCGTTTGTCCAACACGCGCGCCACATGCCATTCAATGTATCTCCGTATACTAGCAAGGGCCAAGCGCAAGGGCAAGGTGGTATCCCGGCTTTAGCGCAGGCACAATGAAAAAACTCCAACTCAGACCTGTCAGTGTGGTCGCTGTCATATGCAGCTAACGTTTCGCAGTATATCCCAGTATAGGTTAGGAGGTGAGACGAGGTGCCGCCGTGGGGGTTGTAGCGTCGAGTTTCATCGATGGGGATACTGCTGTGGGTGTGGGTGGTGAACTTCAATTCGTTGCATTGCTATACCTCTCTGCATTGAACTACATAAAAAGAAAGGAGAGGACGACTGAGACAGATATACAGAAGTCGAATCTAAATGCCATAAAAATAAAAAGCAACTCCAACTTAATACCATTCATCTAGATACTGCGCAGAAATGTATCCAACCATAGGCGTTGAGAACGGGGTGCGGCAGGTGGAGTTTCGCCAGAGAGCATAAGAACCAACATAGTATCGGAGCTAGTGCTTGTCACATTCTGGAAATACTCTCCTCACGGTAACCCGCCACAATGCTGTAGTCCTCTAGAACCAATGTTGTACTTGGGGAGAGGTATTGTTCCTCGTTTCCGTGGCACACCAACCAGAGCCACCTCACTCACTCCCCCAGCCATTTATCTAGGATTTTGTATATACTCTATGTACTCTGTTTATGGTTATGTTCAAGGTTTCAACCGGCAGCTTAGAGCAGTAGAGCTCACTCCCTTGTTGTTGGGTTTTATGCAGCAGTATGTGATCATGACCATGGGGTAGTATGCTGTGCATGGCATTGGCATTGCCAGTTTCAATAGCTGAATGTGAGGTGGTGGGTGATGAAGTTTGGTCCTTGGGGTTGTTGCTGATGTTCGCTTTTAGTTTCACTGGATTATAAGCTATGTCTTGGTGGTGGTAGTATCTGCATGCCCGCAAAACTTTCGCCCATATCTGAGAGGGGTAATTTCAATATCGTATGTAGGGGATGATTACTGACGGGGTGGGCTGGAGAATTAACAGAGAATGAGGAACATTCATACTTCAACTGTCTACATATGATTATGTTGCACGAAAAATGACGCAGTATTAAATTTTAAATTTAGGTTAAATGTTAGACACCGTTGAGGCATTGCTGTTGGTCTCCTTGTTGCCCAAATTCTTGTAAACCACTCGGAATAGCTTTGAATTTGATTAGCTCTTCTAATATATTTATTTATAGAAAGCTCTGCCATTGGATTCGCTTTTATTTTTCGCCAAATTGGGTCCGAATATATTCTTCAGATTGAACCAAAGGAATTAAAGAAATTTGAAACTATAAATATTAATAAAATATATTTAAATTATAAATAATTTCAGAAAAATTCTCAACCATTTCTAACAGCAGCCGGTCAGTTTTTACATAATTGCGGTTTCTTTTCCACCGAGGAAGCGACTTAAGCGTTAGTAATATTTTCAATTGTTCGACCATTGAAATAATTTTCAAGCGTTCAATTAAAAATAATTGGAGTCTTAATTTGGTAGAGATCCGTTTTATCTATAGAACCTTCATGTCTATAGAAGAAGTTGAACATTTGTAACATCATCGATTTCATAAATGTGAGGTGGTGGGTGATGAAGTAACATTGAACATGTTATGTCACTATTAGTTTTCAAAAGTCGTCTCGTTTAGAATTGTCAACATTGGAAGCTCGATTTGGATTGATGTACCCTTGTGGATAGTATCTTACTGATGAGTGTGCAAAATCTCTCGTGGAACCCTGTTTGTTTCTTACTCTGCACCAGCATTCGTTCGTCTCGGAGTTATTGCCATCATAAGGATATTAATAAAACTAAGGCTTTTCGGAAACATAGGTTAGTTAGTTGGTTGTATACGGCTCAATTTCAACATTGTAATTTTCATTGTTTGTTCTTTAATTTAAGTTTTAGTTGTTCGTTAAGTGATTTTCATATTTACTTCCCTATCTGACCGTCTCGGCCAACTATCTCGAATCAACCCGTCTCTAGTTTTTTCTGTTTTATTTTCCCATCGGATGGAAATCTTTTCTTTCGTCCTACAGATAAAAGGATATTTCCTTTTTCCTGCCTGACCCATTTTCCTTTCTTTATCTTTCCCAAATTGGGATCGATAGAGGAAACACGAAGGAAAAATCAATAGAGAGTCGTGCTAATGCACATTTATGATTCTCTATGTTGTTAAGCGCTTAGGCGAACGTGTAGTTCGTTTTATTGCGCCTGTTGTTTGTTTTAGCCGAATGGGCAAGGATCTTTTCTGTGGGAAATCGATAGGAAACACAAAGGAAAAACCAATAGAGAATCGTGCTAATGCACATTTATGATCCTCTATGTTGTTAAGCGCTTAGGCGAACGTGCAGTTCATAAGGTGCCTGTTCTTTGTTTTAACTTGGTTTGGTTAAAACGGAAACCGACGCTAATTGTGTCAATGGTTTTGGGTAACCATTTTTCTAGGGGATCATAAAATTGCTGACGCGCATTTTATGATTCTCAACGATTTTGTTTGAAGAGAGACATCTGGTCCGTACATTTGGATCTTAGGCGATTTTTGTGGCGAACCTGTGGTTCGATTATCCTGTCTAAGTTTTCAATGTGAGGAAATTGAACGTTTCGTTCAATTTGTTTGACATTGAATTGATTAGAGCACATTGAACGTTTAGTTCGATTTGTTTGGTATTGCATTGATGTGGGACCCTTTGATGTATGGGGTAATGCTCTGGCTTGGGGAGTGTCTCATCCTTTAAGTGGATGTTTTTGGCGTGTATCGCAATTAGTGGTGGAGACTGGCTCCAAAGGGTAAGTATTGTGGGATGGGTGGTTGTGGCCGTATCATAGGTTGTGGCCGTAAACCGCGACCTTGGGCAAGCGGTTACACAATCTGGGCAACTCGAGCCAGCAGCAGATGCTATGATCTTGGTCCGCACCCTTAAGATAAACATTCCAGATCCAAGCAGAGTTTATCGCCGGTCTTGATTCCACGAACAGATTCCTTGTTTTATTGCCTTGTTTTCTATTCTCGCGCATACCAGTATCCGTACAGTCGTCGGGCCAGTAGATTCAGCATCCATCCCTTAAAACACATATTATAGATAAATAATTCGTCTCTGTTCTTGCTAAGCTGTCGCGTGTATGTGTGCATCTACGGTCAATTAGCAGTGTAACAGCACTAGTAGCCGTGTCCATCGAATCCAAAAGGACCTGGTGCTGCCGAAAAGAAGTCGTGAAACGGAGAAGAGCACGCGTCAGTTACAGTTCTAAGTGAGTTATCATTTGGCAAGAGTGCCACAGGAGTCTTAATTCTAGATAGTGACGTAAATTACCGTGGATTACAAGTGTTCGTATTATTGTGCGATTAAACTATGTTCCATGAGGGTCGCTGCAGTTCTCAGAGTGCCTCAAGTCTTATCGAAGCGAAATCAAACTGCACGAGGAAATTCGGTGATGACTTTCGGTAACCCTCACCACAGGTACTACAGTAATGTGTATGCTTTCAGATTCATCTGTACGAACCTGCACAAACTACACGGTAACTCCTTGGATCATTCCTACGAACGCCAATAGCGGCTCATCACATCTCAAGTATTACGAGTGGCCTCGTGCTCAGTAATCTACCGTCCAGTTCAGCGCGATCCAGGTCAAGGAGATTGTGCCTAAACACATTTGGATACTACTTTTTATAGTCCGATTCCGGTGTTCGAGATAATCTGAGACAAGTTCTGAGACAGTTCCTTTCTAACACTCGAATCTTTTCCATCAAATTTGGACCTATGTTAAACCATGCTGGACAAACATATCTGAGCATTGATCTGATTAGCGTCATGTGGCATGTAACTTTTGCCCAGCTGTCAAGTTGGCTACTGTGACAATGCATGGGAATTGTTTTATCCATTGTTCGTTTTATAGTTTCGTCCATTTGTTGAATGTATTTTTCGATTTCGTAATTTGAAAAGTTTCTGTTTGTTGATAGATTAATGTCATTCGAACGAAGTTCTCTTGTTAATGATCTGGTGAACCGTGGCCATTGTATTGGCCCGTAGTTGTAGGGTTGTGGGATCACTAATTCCTCCAGATCTGCCAGATCGTAGAGATGCAGTTCAATTGAAAAGTCATCGTGGAAACCGGGGCGTATTGCGAAGGTTTGGACGTTTCGTACTACACAAAGGACATCGAAATGTTGAATATCTCTATACCTAGAGTATCGCGCTCAAAGGCAACTATGTGGAGGAATGAATAAATTAGCAAAAAAAAAAAAAAAACGCTTGTTTTCATTAAAATTACGGGACTTTTCAGCCCATGTAGTAGGACTTGACGTTCGGCAGTTTTGTAAGTAAATATGCTAGTAGAAACTCGGTTCTGAAGTTGGTTGCATTAAAAAATACTTCAACGCATCTAATTCGCTCACCACACTCCCAATCACTAGGATGAGGCTGTGGGGAACGGAGTCGTGGCACTGGCATGGGTGCGAGTTCTACTTCGTCCCACTAACTATCCGCAGTTCGGACAAGGTTCCGCCACACCGAATCGTCACTAAATGTTCCAAAAACTGTTCCGCCAAACACTGAAAGGAAACCGTTCATCAGACGCGGAAGGATAACGACAACATCCCGGAAACTGCCACACAGGTGAATAAAACACAAGCGAAACTCCACAATGCCACGTTCACAAAAGGAAAAGGGAAAACACTGTATCATTTCTAGTCGGCAAAATGTTCTCTTTATTTAATTAGTTGATAGATATCTTCTGTAATTAATCTAACGTACATGTGTATTAGATGTCACCTGGAACCTCACGAATATTTTAATTCAAGCCTTCTCATGGTCATTGTTCTAACGTTAACAATACACATACTATCTAAACACTTCGCACTGTGATTCCGACTATTCAATTGACTGGGGAGGAAAAACGACTCGATACGCGTTCGCGTCTCCGCATCGCTACGGAGGGCGGGAGAAAGCGCGACCAGCGTGGTCGGCGGATGGAATTAGACACCTCGATATTAAATCGCTGCCCAAGGGAAATTTGGGTGCATTCGCTTTTACGGTAGTGATAACCGGATCTCATAGAGGAGATCGTCATGGTACACATGTATATGTGTACGTCGGTTCTTTTCATGAGTGGAAACCACGATAACGAATCTGAAACACCAAGAAGGGGCATAATGTACATCCAGGAGATGTGTGTTCGTTGAAACAAACAAATCGAGTCTCGTGGGATGCTAATGGGTTTGTGTTTGATTATGCATCGAGGTCATGAGGAATGGATTCAGGTCAATTACAAGACAAAGGGAAAAGCGACCTATGCATCGTTCGGTGGTGAGAGTCAGCTGGATAAATAGCAGCCACTCATTAAACGAAAAATGCGTTTAGGATACTACAAACGATATGGATGGTTTATGGTATCGCCAGGAAGCCTATGGAGGAACAGCGTTCTTTGTTTGCACTTGGTGCGAGTTAGGGAAATTGGCTTCAGCGTCGATTGCGCTAATTGAATGCAGCTGCTTGAGTATTTTATTGCTGGGAGAAAAAGGTCGCCGGCCATTTACGTTAAGAGATTTATCATACACGGCGAAGCTGAAAAATAGACAGCCCAATATTTATGGTCCCTGGTGAAGGTTACATAGTATGTAATCCAAATCCTTTGTTATTAGATATTCGTCTAGGGGAATCTGCCTGGTACCGAAGGGGCCAAATTGGTTTGGAATTCCTGATAAGTTGAGCAAGAAATCTTACGGGGAATTGTATGCGAAGGGATGCATGAAAGGTAAGTTCTCTTTTACAGGGACTTTTAGGTTAAAGATTTCATCTATTTAATGCGTGAAGCATTTAAGATGCTAATGCGATTGCATTAGTGAAGTTCTAAGATTGGGTAAAAGTTATGGGGTTTTTTAGGTAAGCGAACCGTGGGGTTTGGGGGGACTGCTTCAAGGCTACACATTTGGCAAGTGATTTTCGCTTTTTTTATACCTGTTGGAAATTTTGTAACCGGAAAGATATACTACCTGTGAATAGGTACATATTTTTCCAAAAGAAATTCATAAAATTAAAGGGTAATTAAGAAACGACCGTTGGAATTTCCCAATATGAAATAACAAACTATTTAAAAAGGGTATAAAAAAGTGCGTAACTAGGATGACTCCATTGCGAATATTTCGTTGCAGAAGTGCGCATGAGCGATTTTTTTTTAAACTTTTGTTTAGAATATTTAAAAAAGTGTTGAAAAGAGCTGTTTGTATTTAATTTGAAACACAAATGGGTCACGAAAGACGTTGACAGCGACAGAAACAGGACCAATAGATACTTTCAAGGATTTAAGACTCTCAGGCCGAGAAATAGCAAGGAGGCTTAACAGAAGTAAGACTGTTGTAAACAGTTATCTCGCGGATCGATAAGTAACCAGATCTCATAAAGAAGATCGTAGTGGTTTTTTGTTTTGTTTTATATCCACATTTATTTAACAAATTAATTACATATTTTACGTAAGACTAAATGTTAATTTCTATTTTACAAATATTATTCTTACATTAACTTACTGGCTCTTCGCAAGCACTCTAAATTATACATTATTATTTTTCTTATGCCTTTCGGCCTACAAAGATCGAAGTGGTGCACATGTATGTGTGAACAGTGGTTTTTTCATGGGACAAGGCCATGAGAACGAATCTGAAAACAAAGAAAGGGAATAATGTGCATCAATGAGATGTGAGTTCGGCTAAGTAAACAAGCCGTATCTCATATGTTAGTAATGGATTTCTGTTTACTCATGCCGCGAGGTCATGAGAAGCAGATCCAGAAATATTGTAGGACAAGGGGATCGTATAGATAGTTGTCTAAGATATGCCTTGAATTTGAAAATTTGTTTCATATTTCAATTTTGCATGATAAATTGGGTATGAAAAAAATATCTGCGAGATGACTGCCGCATTTGCTTCAGCTGTAAAATTTTGAAGCACATAAGTGGCGGTTCCGCCAAACCCCACTGACTACTTACCAGAAGAACCCTCGTAACTACAACCCAACCTTCATAGTTTTCTGCTAATGCAATTGCATTAGCACCTGTATATGCTTCACACATCAAGTATCTAATGTATTTAGCTAAAAGCTCCTGGAAGAGAAGTCTTACCTGCATTCATTAATTCGAATTCAAAATTCCCTATAAGAATTCTATCCAAACTTATCATAAATCCCAAGTCCAATTCGGCACCTTCGGCTGCCAAGCAAATCCCAATCTTATCATACGCATTTTCCCTAGACGAATTCCTGAAAACGAAACAATTTGATTTACATATAATATAACCATCATAACATAGATACTAAACATCGCGTCGCCTAGTCCCAGCCTCATCATGTGTACGTTAAATCCCTTTACATACACATTTGCTGGCGACCTTTTTCTCCCTACTATAAACAATCCAACGCAGCTGCACACAATTGGCGCAAACGACGCTGAAACCAAAACCTATAGCATAGGCAAATGCAAACAGGAATTATATACTTACCCTTGGCAGCGATGGCATAAACACCAATTCCCTGTGAATATGCTAAAACCAATTAGCACCACGTCCACCAGCATTGGGGCCTATCAATTGACAGATACCTAGTGAGGAATGATGCTTATTGAAAACGGACCGTTAGCGATGCTACTAGCACCAGCATAGGCGTTTCTAAGGACTTATTAACCTATCATCGTATGTAGTTTAGTCATTGCTGTTTTTATGACTAGTTTTACTCATTTATAAGCTGTCATTCCGTGTACATCAATTGTATAAGAGATGTATATCGATAAGCAGCATTTCGCCATTGCATTCTATTCGGTTTTCAGATGAAAAAAATACTGCTCAAGCTATAGAATTGATTAATTCGACTTTGGGTGTACATTCTGTAGTTCATTCAATATTAAAAAAGTTGTTTGCCGAATTTCGTGAAGGAAATTTTAGTCTTGAGGACACTTCACATCCCGGTGCAGTAAAAGAATTTGACGATGAAGAACTTCAAGTTTGACTGGATAAAAACCGATGTCAAACTCAAAGGGGGCTTGCAGAACAGTTAGGAGTTTCTCACCAAGCAATATCATTTGAATTTGAATTAAATTATGAGCTGTTTTTGACAGAAAAAGTCGAGTTTCTACTTGCACAGCTAATATTTTTCATTGGGGGAAAATGTTTACTGAATCAGTGTGGATTGAAAGGTCAAAACGAACGGCATAAACTAAGTCATTATCGGTAAAAGTTGAAAAAGGAATAATAGTTCATCGGGACAATTGCGAAGGAAAGGATTACAGGTATTGTTAATTTAAGTAAATTTTATAGTAAACTACTGGCCTTGTATGAAGAGATTTAAGGGGGTATTATGGTCTAGACTCTAGACGCACGAATTTAACGCAATTTTTGAAGTGCTGTAAAAAAAAGCAATCAAAATTTTTACTATTCATTGATGTTTATTAATATTTCAAGAATACAGTAAAAAAAATTGAAAGTAAAAAATTCGAAATTCCAAAAGTTAGCAGCTGATTAAGTGGGGGATCTAAAAAAGTTGGCACGCGACCATAGCCACGATTCAACCCTCCTAGCAATCTGAAAAAAAAGAAAAGATTATTAATTTACAGAAATGCCTCTATCGTTGGAACTCGCGACGGCTTGAAAAAAAATTTATTTTTTACCACTTTTTTTAGTTTTTCAATTTTTTTTTAAAATAGGTCACATTGAAATTGGGAATGAGGATAGTTCATGCAATAGAAAAGCCTACAAAGAAGACATATACTAAATTTGAAGTAAATCAGTTCAGTAGAACTTGAAAAATCGTGGGTATTGTTTTAAAAAAGACAGTTTCGAGAAAAACGCGTTTAAAGTTTCACGTAAAGTTTCTCGCGGTCTAAGTCATGAAATAATATTTTAGGCTTACGTTTATTCAATCTGCCATTCCTGCTGCATACATTGGACCTTCCTCGACTTCGAAATAAGCATCTTTCGCGCTTCTCTCTTCCAACCGAGCAGTTCTGGCCTCCTTTGATGCGTTAAACGCTCGTATCTCTGAGCGGTCAATCCGGGCATTGTCTCGTTTTCCAGCGAATAAATAAGCTTCTGGACCAATTTTGACTCCCATAAGCATTATTATTTTTAAAAGCGGAATATAGCCTTCATTGAATATGCAAACAGTAATTAACGTAGCAATTTCAATGACGTGAGTTCCCGAATGAATATGTTTCGGCGCGAAAGTCCAAATCAAAGAGTTTAGAGACGCATTATTATATTGAGTTTCTGAGCCTAAACATCGAGTCAATAACTCCTCCGACGATAAACTCTCGTAAATCGGCTTCATAATATCCAATACCTTCGCACATAGAGGAGGATTTTCGTGGTCAAACTCCTGTAATGTACCTTCAGATGCAGATTTTTGCCCCTTACACCAACTCTCTGCGCCAGGTGGGCAATACATATGTTGCGGATTTTTATTTGTGGAACTCTTATGATAATAAGTAGCCCAAATTGCATTTCTCATGTCCTCAACAGAATCAGGGTACCGGCGAATCGCTAAACCTTGATATAAAGACAATTACACTAAATATAAAAGATAATTAAAAAATACATTAAGGTTACCTGCGGTTATTGTATTTCAATATATATATATATATATATATATATATATATATATATATATATATATATATATATATATATATATATATTCTTAGAGGGTTAAGCTTTGAAAATATGAAAAAAAAATGATTTTTTCAAATTTCTAGACTAGCAATTAGAACAGAAGAACAGAACACCGAGGTCAGAATGAAGAACCATTTAGAAACCGAAATATTTTGTATATCCTAAAATGCAATTACTGAGGAACATAATGCAGAAAATGTCACAAAGGGCAAATTAAGCAGTACAAATGTGTAAACGGGAAAATTGGCCATAAAAACCTAAGATATGAAAAATATACTCGACCTTTCCACTATCAATTTACCAACAGCAAATAACTATCTTCTTTTATTAACACTCCCGAACAGAAGTCCATCTATTCAAAAACACTCCGAATCGAAAATCCGTCCCTACTCCAAAAGGCATTATATAATAAAAATCGGCTTATTCTTTTCAAGTTTGGAGAATTTAGGTTACAAATTTAAGACCTATAATCTAAAGTTATAAAAGGCCAACATCAACAGTCTACCGAAGACAAGGTTGACCAGCTGCAAACGACTTAAGAAGGCCCGTCCACATACTCCTTGAGAAAATGTAAAGTATATAAATCTCTCACAAAACGCCAAAAAATATTCAAATAAACAAAATATTAAAAATTAAAGATAATGGGACGAGGGATTCGCTGGAAATACCGCCCCTTGTTCATACAATTTAAACGCTTTCTTTTTTTTTTAATTATCCGAGTGGAAATAGATTCAAAGAAACTAATAAATGTTAGGTCCATATGGATTGAAATACGTCAGGGACAAAACAAGCAATAAATTTGTAAAGAACACCGCCGGCTTTTGTCGCTGACCCTCGGCGAGATTAATAAACAAAAGTGATCAAAAAAGAAAAAGATTGCCTAGACACTCATAGATACAACCAGCTCATTTCCATGAGAACAATCTCTGCCATGATCAAGGAAATCTCGAGCTTGACATTTCGGTAACGACCCAAGACTCAAAGCAGTAATCTGTTCCCTCCAAGGTTGGACCGATCATCCGAATCATGCGGATCTTCCCTGTTATTAGATGCTCACATATGCGTCGATACTTTTCGCATAAACGAAACGAATCGCGATTGCTAATCGCCAGATACACACATATATTTTGAAAGAAAAAAAAAAGGGACAAGCAGATTCCAAAAATCATGCAGAGCTCTGAAAAACCTGTCAATCAAACAACCCGATGAGATACTCCAATTGACTTAATAATTCCAGCATCTTTCTCTTCAACTCGACATATCTAAGGCTGAAGTTGGATGAATTAGTCGCGACCAGATGGTTTCTGTTTGGAGTTTTTTTTTTTTTTTTTGGTTCTTGTGAATCAGTGCCCCATTTCTAGGAATGTCAAGACGAAACAAGCGTATGTATCGCGACCGAGTTTCGGGTCGAATTAATTGGGCGCAATAAATCTTGCATTGGTTTGAATGTGATGCTTACAGTGGGTTGCGGTTACAACATCCCGAAACGAAGATATGGGTTGGATTAGTTCTTGTGATGATGTATCTAAGCCCCCGGGGATGGAGAAATTGCTGTGCCAACTGTACTGATAGAAGACCATGGGGAATTTTTGATTTACAAACCCAATAAATGGAAAGAAGTGCGCATTACTCGCCGCGGAAGTCAAGTGTCAAAGGGAATTCCTTTACGCTCTCCGAAATTCTAATATTCAGTTTTTATATATCACTTCTTCATAGCAACGTTTTTCAGACCACACTCAATAAATTTTTGTCAATTCATGTGTCATATGCGCTTAAAAAATATTTTGCATAGACTCTGTCAATACATAAGAAAATTAATGGCAATAATTGAATTTTTAACCTGTAATTAGCGAGGAGATATAGCAACTCTGCAATCAGCTAAAGTTGTTAGCGATGGTGCCGTGGCTTACAACACGTCTTCACAACAGAAAATGTTTTCTTCGAGTCAAATATTTATGCCCAAATCTTTTAGCATTCTCGAAATATAAGTAATCGTTCAAAAAGTTTTTGGCAGTTGAGAAAGAGTTAGGGTCAAAATTCCAAGCAATAGAATTGTAGCTTATATTACTCTGATGGGTATATCCACCCAAGCAACGATTAAAATACAACGACTTTTCGCCTTATTAACTTCCATCTTTGACATCCTTTAACTGACAGCTGAATTCTGATATCAAAAAGCTGTTAAGAATTTTTTTCTCAATTATGGAATATCACTTTTCTAAGAAGTAAAGGGTTGAATTTGTTTGATCAATACTTTACTAGTGACAAAATAGTGTTTATTCGCCAATGTAATTTCATGATATTAATAAAAACATGTGGTTCGTTTTATAGCGTTATTGTGGGGAAAGTAAAAAGAGTGTCCCAAAGCCCACCTTTTCACCTGACCAAAGGTGACATCCATACTGGTGTCAACAACCCCACGTATTCACAGATACGTGGGCCCCAAGTCTCGAACAATTTCCCTACGCCTGCACGGCGATCGAAGGACACGACCTTATTATCTTATTTATTGGCCTGTAGGAACCCGAAAATTCATTACCTCACCGACTCGACTCCGCCATTGTTCTATGTCCCTCTCCTTCCTCGTTCGACCGTCCGATCCGATCTCCTCCTCGGTATCCAACCTAACATTGTCCTCCCATCTCCGTCGCGGCCGTCCTGTCGATCTCTTTCCCGTTAGTTTACCGTCAAGAATTCTATGCACGGTCCTATCATTGCCAATTCGCGCCACGTGTCCGGCCTATCTTAATCTTCGCGACTTGATTACTCTCACTATTGTAGGTTTGCGGTATAGCTCTTCCAATTCGTGGTTGTAGAGTTTCCTCCATTGTCCCACCTCCTCGTCATATTTACCGGCAAATATACCCCTTAAAACTTTATTCTCGAATACGCGGAATTTGTTCTCTTCCTGTTTTGTGAGAGCCCATGTTTCGCATCCGTATAGAGCAATCGGTCTGATTATAGTTCTATAAACACGGAGTTTTATAATACGTGATAGCAGTTTGGATTTCAACAGTTTACTGGCTGCATGCCAACTAGCGTTGCCGGAGTGTAGGTTTTTGTTAATTTCCTTTGACGTTTCGTTTCTGTTCGTCAGTATCGTTCCCAGATATTTAAATTCTTTGACATTTTCAAATATCTTGCTGTTGCTGTAATCATGCATTTTGTTTTGTCTTCATTTATTTCTAGGCCCACCTCTTGTGCCGCTTGCATGATTATTTCACAGTGTTTACTTACAGTTTCGAGATTATCGCTCAGAACCGCGATGTCATCCGCATACGCGAGCACTTGTGTGACCCCGTTCAGGGATGATCCGACCGTGTTGTCGTCTTGTACCTTTCTGATAACATACTCGAGGACAAGGTTAAAAAGACATGGTGAGAGACCATCCCCCTGTTTTAGTCCGTCCCGGATTTCAAATGGTTCTGAGAGGTGGTTTTCTATTCTAACCCGCCCTTTATTTTCGTTCATGCCAATTTGAATGGGGGCGGTATGGTTTTTCGGAACCCCAGCTCAACCACAATATGGTAGAGTCTTTGCCTTGCGACTGAGTCGTAGGCTTTTTTGAAGTCCACGAACAGCTGGTGAACCGTCTCTCCGTATACCCACTGCTTTTCCAGCAGTTGCCTTATTGTGAACATCTGGTTGCTTGTTGATCGGTTCCGACGGAATCCGCATTGGTAGTCTACCAATATTTCTTCTGCGCACGGTGTGATTCTTACCAGTATGACATTTGTTAATATTTTGTATGTGGTTGGGAGCAATGATATTCCTTTGTAATTTTCGCAATCAGATTTGTCGCCTTTTTTGAAAATGGGATGACTATTGAGGTTTTCCATTCTTCCGGAATAACTTCCTGGTCCCATATTGTTTTAACCAGTTGGTGGATCTTTCGAGCGGTTGCCTCTGCTCCATGCCTCACAAGCTCTGTCGGTATGCAATCGACTCCGGGAGCCTTTTTGTTTTTCAGTCGATTTATCGCGTCTACAACTTCGTCGAAAGAGGGCTCTGGAACTCGGCTGTATGTACGTCTGGTGCGTTTATTTGTGGTTGATGGCTGCGCACATTGGGTAGGTTTTCAAAGTACTGCTTCCATCTTGTCACGATATTTTTTGTTTCTGTCACTAGACAGCCGTTGGTGTCTCGGATTATTTTGGCTCTCCCTCGGTAGCCACTTCTAATTGAATTTATGCCGGCATACATACCTCTGCTGTTCTTTGCTCTGGCACTTTCTATGATTATTTCGATCCGAGTCTTCTCCCATTCGCTGTTTTTTGCGCTTGAAAAGTCTCGTTGTTTCTTTCCAAATTGCCGCGTATCTTGCTGCGTTGACTTCATCATATCTTTCTAAGCGGATCATTCTGAGGTGTTAATGTTGTTCGATCTTCGCCCTGCACTCATCGTCAAACCAAGGTTTGGACTTAGTTGTTTTCTTAAATCCTAATACCTCTTGGGCTGTTTGTTTGATTGTGTCTCTGATCGATGCCCATTTAGTGTACACACTATTGGCTTCCTCTTCCTCACTACTCCCATTCTCTAGGATGCCAAATCTATTCGTTAGTTCGGCTTGATATTCAGCCCTTTTGCGTAGTTATTTTAGTTTATCAATCTCGAACTTTTTGCTCGTCTCCCGTGACTGTCCATGTGGGATTGCTGCGAGCCGACTTCTAATTTTGCCGATCACTAGAAGATGATCGGAGTCGCAAACTGCTCCTCTATATGATCTTACGTCAAGGATATTCGAGTGATGTCTTTTGTCTATGAGGAAGTGGTCTATTTGGTTACGCGTTACGCCGTCGGGTGATATCCATGTGGCTTTATGGATTTGCTTGTGCTTGAACATCGTACTTTTCACTACCAGGGCTTTTGACGCTGCGAACGTGATAATTCGAATACCATTATCATTTGAAACGTCATGTAGGCTTTCTTTACCTATTGTTGGTTGGAAGATATCTTCCTTTCCAATTTTCGCATTGAGGTCGGTGAAGGACACGACCTAGTATAGAAATTGTGTATAGATCCATTAGCTGGATAAACACAACATCAAATTCTCAGCGATAAGCAAATTGCCGTAAAACAATCCGTTGGCTAAGCCTTTGACCCTAATGCAATGCACTTCGCCTAAACAAAGACCATTGCGGAGGAACAGCTACTAAAACGCTGTACCCATAGGGCAAAGCAAATACAGTTATCATAACCAACGATAATTACCACGATCCCATGATCGCCAAGAATAAACCCCACACCCGAATGTACACAAAAGCGAGTCGACAGAAAGTGTGAAAATTCTGGCGATCCCAAGTGCGATCTTCCCTGGTGGAGAGATTCTCGATTAAGAGAGAATTACCAGGACAAGGGAAACGAAAGAGAAAGAGAACTATGGCGTGGATGGAATCATACCCAAAAGAAACTTGTCATTCAGTCGACATAGAGAATCTCATCAGGAGGTTGATCTGCGCAACGCGATAAAACGAGAAAGAAACTGCTCGACCAGAAGTTTTAAACTTTTTAAATACGCGAGTTAACTTGAGTATATTCACTGAACTGCCACCAAACGCAATCACCATAAACGTATATATTCGGCGTTCAACGCACAGCAATTCAACGCGCGCAGGCCTGTGATCCTCACTAAGGACATCGGATATTTATTTAATGGTTAATTCCACTGTTTTCTAAAATGATTAAACTAAGTGCGGACAGTCAATACGGAGACTAACACGGTTATCCTCGTCGTGACACTTTCGTTGTATCCTACCGAGAGCTGTTTGATATTGTCAATTTTAAATCACAATTTTTTTTGTGCTGAATGAAAAAACGAAAAGACAAAAGAATAAAAATAATAATAATAAAAACTCAGCTCAGTGTTTCATTTGTGGCTGTATTCACTCTGTGTTTGATTTGGGGACAGTGTTCTGCGGAACACTTCAGACTAAAAGACAAAAATCCGCCAAACCTTCGAAGAAGAATGGTCCACTGATTCTTTCGACACAACTACTGTCACATGTTGATCGTGAAGAGATTCCTCGTGAATTAATTAAAGGTTTCCATTGGAAAATTTTGTTTATTTACGGTTCATTAAAGGAAAAATGATTTTCATCGCACATGGTAATTTTTTGCCACAAACCATCGTCGTTTTGAAGAATTTTCACCACGAAATGCCTGTACTCCAAGTGATGCGGCTTGTCAATCAGTAAAAGTTGATGGTTATGTTCATCATCATCATCATCGGCACTACAAGCGGGATCCGGTTCTGGCCTCATTTAGCAAATCTCAACACCGGACCCGATTTCGAGCCGATGTCATCCAGTTTGGATGCTCGGGGCATCCTGCATCTACCCAAGATGATTTTGAATATTTTACTAGCATCTTTTCTACGTAATTGCTCATTTTATATGTAAAATTATATATCTGCTTAAAGAGTATTTACTTTTTTGTGGCGTTGTGGATTGTTTCCAGATACATGTATAACGATTCTGATTTCATTGCCTGCTTCTGCATTTCTGACTTTATGCATTTTTCATATCACACAACCGGGATCCGGTCTTGACCTTATTTAACAAATCTCTTCACCAGTCCCGATTTAGAGCTGATGTTATCCAGTTTGGCACTCCCGGGCTCTGGGCGTCCTGGTCTGCGCCATCCCTCCATTGCAGACAAGGTCTGCCAAGCTGTCGCCTTCCGTACATCCCGCCACAAAGGACTTTGCGTCTCATATACTCAAATGGGAAGTGGTGTAAAGAAATCACCAATCGTGGATAATAACAATAGAAAAATAGAGGCACAAACAGGCACAGCAGCAACTTCACTGTCCACGCAAGCACAGTTGTTTGAAAAAAAAAAATCGAAAAACAACAAAAAAAAAAAAAAAAAAAAAAAACAAAAAAAAAAAAAAAAAACAGGCCGGAACAAGCGGCTCGGATTGAAGTTATATATTCGAGACTGTCTCCAGATAACTCTACAGCATAGACACAATGTTCTTTTCGGGTGAGTTAACCCTTAAAATTATCGCTGTGAATGTCAATTTACTAATCCGAAAGGTGTAGTGCTACAGGAAGCCTGTGGCGGGGAAGAAGTATGTTGCACCGGCGCACGGCGCTGATTCCTTTCTTCCGCCACCGTCACTTTACATTCCGCCGAAACAAAACCAAGAGAAGAGCAACAACAGGAGAAATAAACTGTTCGCCAAAACAACGCGGTAAAATTAAACACAGGATTTATGTTAGTTTATTTTATTCACTTTTGTTTAAACGATTAATTTTAGTTTACACGCTGGTTTCGAGATCACAATTAAACGAATAGCTTGTGTTGAACGAATGTTTTAATGGTTGCAAAGTAAAAACTATAATATAATTGAATATTGTGTATTTAATTAAGGAAAACAATTTGTACACGCCGAACACGATTCCAAAGGTATATTACGCATCTCCGCGGTTTGCGGAGTGTGGGAGAAAAACCTACCGTCGCGAGCGGTGGTTGGGATGAGACTCTGCGATAATTATCTCGTGCAGAGATCACTCGCTAATCTTGATCATGGTGGTATGTGTGCATTGTCCTTTCATGGATGAAAAGCGAACCTAGAACAAGGAAAGGGAAGAAAGGGCATTCGTGGGATACGATTTCGGCAAAGCAAACAAAACCGAAATCGTAGGAGGCATGTGCATCGCAGCTAAACAAAGAGACAACGATGCGATGTGGAAATGTGCTAACTGGTTTTAGCTAGGTTCCTGGGAAATGGTATTTATTGCATCGCTAGTAAGTGTATGTATTGAATTCCTATTTGCATTTGTTTATGTTGTAGGATTTAATTGATGCCAAGAGACGCGGAATGCGTATTTGCTTTGGTTTGCACATTGTGCGAGTCAGAGAGTTTTATTGCTGGGAGAAAAAGATCGCCAGCCAATGTATACATAAAGAAATTTATCGTACAGATGAATGAAGCTGGGAATAGGCGACACAATGATAATTATCCCTGGCTGGATATGTGAACCGGGGGTTTTCTTTTCAGGATAATTTTATGATAAGGAAAGTAAGAACTCTTACAGGGGATTTGTAAGCGAAGGAATGCTTGAAAAGGTAAGAATTCTTTTGCAGAAACTTTACAATTATAGCTTTGCTCCAATTAATGCGTGTAGCATTTTCAGGTGCCTAATGCGATTGCATTGGCAAAAACTTATGCGTCTAGGGATGAAGTAATGGGGGTTTTTCAGGAAGGCGAACCGTGGGATTTGGAGGAACCATTTTCCGCTCACATTTCTTTTTCCCCTACATCCATAATTTATACAAATCGAATTCCCATCTAATATCATATATCCATGTCCCCAAATCTACGTTGAATTCAACCTCAAGCAAATTTAACCAAACGTTCAATTGTCGAACATTTAATTCAATTCCAAAAATTCAAACATCACTATGCACATTTTCACATGCATTGTATGTACCATCAAACTTGTGTCCAAACAAACCCAGGCTCATTTGATACGCCGACAGACAATTCCGGCAATCTAAACAGCACAATGCATACGCATTGTAACCAGATGTTTTATGACATGCAAAAATAGACTCAAATCGCCATCCATATTGTCATCCATTTCCCATGAACTCTGACCCCATTTAAAGTGCAATATAAACTCTTGTTTGCATTCGCCAGACACGCTAGGGGATAACAAAAACCTCAAAAAGGATCTACGATAAGGGGCGATGTGTCCGAGACATCGAGCAAGAATGAAAGTAGATTAGAAGGTAGTTAGTTGGTAACGCGAGTAGTGTAGAGAACTCACAATAAAGAGTACACTAATATAATTAGTCTGTGTTTTACTACGCCTACGGCCGCGAAGAGAGTTCCTTGCAAAGTCGGGTACACTGTGTTAAATGACATTATAGAATGGAAAATAGTGCGTTTCCAGTGTATTGTGATTTGTTTGTTCTCGGTATTTGAAAAACTCTTTCCAGTCAAAGGGTTCTAAAATGTCGATATACAACAGAATTAATACCGACCACGTTGAGGGAAATACCCGGCTCGGATGGCTCCAGTCCCAATTCAAATTCGAAGGACCAAAACTCAACAGCAAACAACATCGACAATTCTAATGGCCTATTAATACCTAAGGAAGAAATCCAGGGTATCTTCGAGTCACTGAGAAACAAGAAATCAGTGGGAATCGATGGAGTTCCCAACACCGTACTCAAGCACCTTTCCCAATGGCAATGGATACACACACAATCCTGTTTAACAACGCCTTGGATAATGCTCACTATCGGACGCGCTGGAAAACAGCCATCGTACATCAAACCCATTGACCTGCAATCGATTAGCTTAACCTAGAGTATTAGTTAAGTATTCGAGAAGGTTGTAATGAAAGCTCCACTAAAATGGGGTGAGAATACCGACATTACCCCAAATAATCAGTTTGGTTTTAAGATAGGGCACGAAACCTCCCAAGCCGCAGCCAAACTGATACCGGATATTCAATGGAATAAATGCAAGAATAAATGCACTGTGTGGATCGAAGGACTATTTTACAAGTTAGTTTGACTAGACATTCATAAATACCGACTATATATGCTTTATAGCATATTAAAGGATAGACAATTTATTTTCAAAAGTGGCAACGTGACATCCAAGGTTGTTTTAAAATAACAGGGCAAAGTCTCTGCTGTCAACCCGGCGAAGGCCAGGACGATGCTTATCCCTGTTCAATCTAAGTTGACACGCAGTCTCCACGTGATACCCCTGGATAGCTGCTTTGGCACCCGCCAAGGGAACCAATGCATGCAGCGACATCCTGAGAAAGGTTGACGCAAGGCTAATAACCTTGCCCGAAAAACAAATTATTACGGACAATTTACCAAGTCTCGGATATGGACCGGACACCGGTGGAGAGACCTGCTAAATAATGCTAAGACCGTTTAGCATATTGTACTTCCAGAGCCGGACTGTGCTCTGGACGAAGAGCGTTAATGTGTAAAAAAAAAAAAAAAAAAAAAAAAAAAAAAATTGGCGGAGAGAGGTCGTCTTTAGGGAGACAAGGACAAATGTGTCCTTCATCTTGTAACTGACTTCTGGTCATCTTCCGAGAACCCACATCCGTAAGGATGTTGGGCTCGGTCTCAAGATATCTGAAAAGAAAGGGGGGAGGTATCTAAGGATAGTGTGGTCAGGGTTAGTTTAGGTATTCTCTAACGATTTGGATGGAGGGATAGTAGGAAAGAAATCATACAAGACCGGTAGGACTTGAGTGCGGTAGTAAACGCAGATCACGTCTTCGGCGTCTGATAATCTGCGCTTTGGTGGATGTGTGTGTATGTTTGTGCCGTATTGTATTCTGAGCGCGTGTGTGTGAGTGGTGTGTTAGCAGTAGACCCTATGGGATGTGTTCTCTCTATTATCTATTATAGAGGGGAATGTTGTTGAGATGGTGCTTTCTTCAGTTTTCTACTGAAGAAGAAATTGTGGTGGCTTGATCCGAAGAGATCGCAAGAGAGAAGGGTCAAGAACGCAAGACTCCGTACATGTAGGTTTTCGCTTTTCTGAATGCTTTCGAGGTACTTGTATGTACATTTTAGAAAGTACTCGTCGGTAAAGATAATGGAAGCGCCTTTGTATAGGCGAGAGTTTGGGTGATGGCGACCGTCAGACCCTCTAGAGTCGTTGGTGCATCTTCTGAGGAGTTTTCTTTCGAAAACTCGAAGTCTTTCCATTTGGGAAGAATGGGAAATGCGTATGATATTCCAGATCGGATTAGATCCTTATAGCAGAGAAGCTTAACTTTGATGTCAACTTTGTTGCTCCACTTCAAAATGTTGTGCAGTTGCTTAGACTGACCGAGACCCTTTTGAAGAGTTTGATGAAATTCATTTTTGGGGTATAGATGATACCAAAATATTTCATCCTGTCCTGTGGTCAAATCGTAGTACCTCCTATTTGTATTCGAATATTCTGTGAATATCCAGAAGTGTTTTGGGAGTGTTTACTACTCAGAATTATAATTACTGCTTTAGGTGGTTTAAGTCGAAGTCGATGTGTACGCCTTATACCATATAGGCCGGCAGCCGCCCCCCCCCCCCCCCCCACACCCCCGCCCTTCATTCGCTCGTTTCCTGGGTATTGCTTTCCTTAGTGGCTTCTTGGAATGTGCGGTGCGCCGCTGATCATTGTTTCCCAGGAAATTGTGTGCTGGCGCTTCCCTTGCCTGTCCTGGGAATTCTTGTCGATGTGATGCATCGGGAACAATGACGTTTTATGAGAGAGTTCGTCGCAATGGATTTGTTCCACCATAGGCGTTTCTTTACATCAATATGATTAGCATCACGTTTTCCATGTGCGTCGATCGACCGAAGATAAGCGGATAGATTATATGCGGGAAGTCACACACACAGACGAAGACTGTCTGCGGTACAGTAGGGCAATATCTCACTAAGTTCAAAAGGAAGTTAAGTAAACAACACAAGTAGTTCCGGTGGTTAAATGGCAACTATTTGACGGACCCGTCAGTCAAAATGAGCAAAGCAGATGACATCTCAAAACAATGGCAAGCGTATATAGATTTAGCTTCTCTTTGGTTAGGGTAGCGTTAAGTAAGTTTTAAAAATAATAATAAACTCACAATATTACATTTGACATCTGACAATTTCTACATAATTTTCTGGTGTGGCCATCTTTTGCCAACGGCGGAAACTTATTTGTACACCTAATATTAAAAAAAAAGAGGTTAAGTTAGAGAAGTAAGTTTAATTACGCATAAAGAAAAAACTATTGCAAGGTTTTTTTTTGTTCTAAATTTTCTTTGTTTGGTAAATTATTAATGAAGATTGTAATTCAAATTAAATAAACAGAGCCGAAAGGCAACAAAACATGACAATGGTCACTCCAAGTTTAGCTTAGACTATCCGTAGGGGACGAGTAAGTTAGAATATAATTTAAATAAGCTAGAATTTTGGGATTTTTTGTCTAGCAGATAAAAATAAGAAAAAAATGTACGTAAAATGTTAAAAAAAAATTACGTGGAAAAAATGCTTTAATATTTTATGTCCAAGCATTTACTACATATCCATTGAATGCACCCTCTCTTTTGTTCCTGCCATAGCAACAAAACAGAAGAAGCCTGCTTTACCATCAAATTTTAACCACAGAAATTTCGCAAGTCAACGCCGATTGAGGCACACCAGGGCCGCCTCATTTCCACCCAATAAACCTTTTGTACTCATAACAGCCCATTAATTTGTGATTTCTTATTGACTCGCCTACATTACTGTCCGATGTGTGGCCAATTGTAACGTTGCCGGTTCAAAAAACACCCGATTCGATAACCAGCACCACAAAGATGCATTGCTGGACCGCACGACAGCGATCAGCACTTCGAGTCTTGCCCCAAACTATCTATAGCTCGCATATCGGGCAACCACTAGAATAACCTGGGCAAACGAACGACTAAATGAATGTGAAAACGTGATGATGAATTAATATGCAAATGTGAGTTGAAATGTCCAACACGGCGTGGAAAATGTCCTATGCCGTGGTCGCCGCCACCGCAGCCGTCGAAACCATGACTGTTTGCGTACACGCACCATACATAGGCGTACTAAGAAGCACAGGCACGAGTTTAGCCCGTAGTTCAAAGTTGCATCTATGCGGGTGAGACTTTGAGTTGCCTAGAATGAAGAACATGGGGTTTATAAACTTCTTCATGGTCACACACGGTGCTCATGAGCTGACATTGTGTCGAAAACAAAACAGAAACGTGAAGATTTTAGAAAACGACGCGTGGCGACGACGTAATCATACTGAAGATAACGCACAACTGAGCGAATAGTGATGAGTTCATGTGGTAATGAAACGTACTCATTCTACAAGCGTTTCTACGTCCGCCTGTAAGAGAAAGATCTGTCAAGCGATAAATATAGGCAGAGAAGTTGAAAGCAATACCAAGGCTTTGTGAAAAGCCTGCGACCTGTTTTTCTTTGATTCGAATAAACAACGTAGCAGAAAAGTAGTGCACCATGAGTTTGTAGCTACACCGAGTAATATATATACACTAAGCAGCAACATCTTCGCTTGAAAAAAAAAAAATGGTCTGCACCTCAAAGTTGGTAAAGAGGTTTTGTTACGCATTTGATGGCGCATATGTAGGTTCAACTGATGACTTTCGACAGGTACTGAGTTGGGCGCCATTAAGCTATAAGTTGCGTGAAATGGTTAGGACAAATCTTTCACAATCGTTCGGGAGTTGGTTGAGCGACCCAAATGAAAAAAACAGCATCGGTGGACACTGATTGATCGTTAAAGGTTTGTCTTCTCTAAAAGATATAAAAACAGGCAGTGCCGTCGAACCTCAGTGAGTGTTATGTAGGTTTCGTGCTTTATAGTGACATCTGAAATTCTTCGCCAAACTTTTCTTCTTACCAGATACGAATCTCTGGTTACATCCCATGCGGAGAAGGTATTGGTCTAAACAAGAGTTCCGCGTCGACCAGTGAAATGTTAAAGACAAATTCTTCCGTGTGCCCATAAATCTCACCACTAATCACCAAATGGTTCACTAAGCGAAATTTTACTAATAACTGACACCGGTGGCTCAGGTTCATGTGTCTGGTTATAAATTCGTGCCTGTGATCTTCCCACATTGTAGTTTTGTGGGGATTAGGAGTATTGTGCCAAACACGGACACTCGGTTCACTCCTATCCCCGTCCGTCTGTCACTAAAGTTCAAAAAAAGTTCCGCCAAACACTGAAGGAAAACAACATGTCACCGGTGATCAGGAAACCACATTAGGAACGCCGACGGCACTGCAGCACGGAAAATTAAACACACGAATTGAAAGGTGATCACCGACTTCTTATTACTTTACTTTGAACTTAATATTAATATTAAATTGATTTTTATGAATTTTAAACAAGATGAAGCACTTTCTTTTCACGACCCTACTTCTGTATACATACGCTTCTCCGCCGCGCGACGGAGAGCGGGAGATCGCGCGACCAGCGTGGTCGGCGGATGTAATTGGACTCAGTGATACAACCCTCGTTTGGGGTGAGTTTGTGGTGTGGTGGTATTGGTTCACTCCTTGGCGGGTGCCAAAGTAGCTATCCAGGGGTGTCACGTGGAGACTGCATGTCAACTTGGATTGAACAGGGACAAGGATTATCCTGGCCTTCGCCGGGTTGAAAGCAGAGACTTTGCCCTGTACAACAATACTTTGCGAACAATACTTTTAAGATCATTTTGTTGACAAGCGAGGATGGGTAGAGTTTGTTCAACGACTTTTCAGGTCCTGATACAGATAGTTGTTGTGGTCTGCGTATGATTGCAACATTCCTCTATTTATGTGCTTGACGTTTGGGGGCTGCGGGGGTTTTTTCGGTGTGTGTGAGTGTCGTCGGTTCAATAGGAAATTTAGCTGTTACTTCCGCTGCGTACTCATTCTTCTTAATCTTCCTTGATCTTAAGTCGTTAAGTTGAGAACGGTGGAGAGGGCGTCGGGCCATAAGCTACCGTTATGACACATTATTGAGGCTTCTAGCGACTCCTGCCAACGCTCTATCATCTGAAAAGATGTCGTATGATAAGCGGATATATCCGGTTCTAGGAAATTTGTTAGCTGTTATTAATATTATTATTATTATTATTATTATTATTATTATTATTATTATTATTATTATTATTATTATTATTATTATTATTATTATTATTATTATTATTATTATTATTATTATTATTATTATTATTATTATTATTATTATTATTATTATTATTATTATTATTATTATTATTATTATTATTATTATTATTATTATTATTATTATTATTATTATTATTATTATTATTATTATTATCATTATTACGCATTTGAGACGTTCTCGGTTGCCTCCGACCATCGTGTGAAACGACTGCTCTTCGTGAGAATGTACGAATATTGCCTCGATGGAAGCAGCGGTTCCACTATGTCAATGTGGAGATGGGCGACGCGTGAAATTGAAATAAATCGGTTACTGGTGGCACTGCGACCACAATTAATTAGGTTTTTGGGCACGTGTGGCCAGACAAACTTACGATGGTTGGTGGTTGTCGCTCGTCCACTTAGATGAAAGGAAAGATCTCAAAAACTAAATCTCAAAATTCCTCAAGTACGTAGATTCGAGCGACTCCCGTTGAGCCATCATACCAAATGACACCTGTGAGTAACTAAAAGGACTTTCTCCAAGTTTAAAGCTGTCTCAGTTTTAGTAAAAAATCGAACCAAATGTTTTCTTGCCCTTGCAGTAGTATTCAGTTCATCTAGAGGTAACATTTACATCTCACATTGCATGAAGACAATCAGTAATACGTCTGCGGCCGGTTGATAGACTGCGGTATCAAGCAATGAACTTCATAGAACATAAGCAGAATACAACTAGTCTGTTTTTTTTCTAGAAAAATTAATTTAGTCTGAGATTCCCCCGCGACGAACATTTTTTATAAATGAAGGTGTAGTGATTTGGACTGAAGCTATGACGATTGGAACCAGATCTTCAACAGATCGGACCACTGCCGCGTGTATGAATCTGACTGTACTTCAAGTACACTCAACTGATTTTTATTTACACTAACGCGCATACAAAAGGGGATTTTGAAGCACCCTTAAATGTCAGAGTATAGTGCGAGCGGACGGAGAGGATTGATGTGGAATTGCTATGTTAATTGCCCCTCTGGCGGCTAAGCTCTGATTTAATTTCGGTGCTGTTGTTCAATATTCATTTGCATCTTGTGTATGTATGTACCTGCTTGAAACGCCGCAAAGCCAATCAGGAAGTGCATTTCTGTTCTCTACTAAAGATTAATTTCAAGTTGACAGATACTTCAACCGGAATACTCCAGTTCTGTTTTGTGAATCGTTTCCCACTGTTATAGTTTTAAGGTGTGGGGGTTCTCTATACTACATGGAGAACCAACCCACAATTTCAACCATAATTTCCGCCTTATTTCGACCGCTTTCAGCGCGCCATATCAACCCCTATTAATTTAAGTCTTGCAACTGGTTCACAATCATTTCACTCGAAAACGGATTCTAATTACGCTGACGAAGACACGGATGCACCAAAAAAAAAGTAAGACAGAGTACTCTACTTGAAGGGCCTTATACTGGGGGGCACAAGAAAATTTATTTTTTATTTCAAACGCGCTCGACTCGAACTAAACTCTTCGTTTCACACCGTACCGGCGCCGGTACGGTGGATGGCGGAGCGACCGTTTCGGTCAGTGGATGAAATACGACTAAACGACATTCAATCATTTTGGGGTGAGTGTTTCTCTCGTGGTGGAAACAAGGGAGAAAGACTTGGCAATGTATGTGTATGTGTGAGTGAAGATCATCATCATCATCATCGGCACTACAACCGGGAGCCGGTCTTGGCCTTATTTAGCAAGTCCTGAGGCTTGTTTAATTTTCCATAATGATTTATTTTGTCTGGGCAAGGTCATTAGTCTAGCGCCAGGGGCTCCCCGACGGGGTGAGTGTTTCTCTCGTGGTGGAAACAAGGGAGAAAGACTTGGCAATGTATGTGTATGTGTGAGTGAAGATCACATTGGTTTTTTTCATATACAAGACCATGGGAATGAACCCGAAACAAGGAAAGGGATAATGTGCATTGCAGTTGAATAAATAAACTGCTAGTCATCCGGGAAATGGTGCTAAAAGCAAATTAGATGTTTATGGCATCTCTGGCTGCAGTAGAAACCGGGTTCGTGTTTGCATTAGGAAATGCTGAAAAATTTGGTTTCGTTGATAATGCCTAAGATGTGGTGATTGTTTGTCGATTGTAGAAACGAATCTCGGGTCGGTTTATTGCAGCTGTAAAAACAAGCTGCCCGACATATGATTTTAACACAGACAAAGGGTGCCGACTGGCTTGGGATTCATGATGCCATATGCACTTTTAAGAATTATTTCCAGGAACCTTGTCTAACGCGTTGTATGTATTAATGTTCTTGCAAAAGGAAATGTTTCAGGTATGCTGGGTGGAGATTGCGGCGCAGGTGTGGGAAATTGAAATTTGCCTGGGGTTCTTGAAAAGGTGGAAAGAAATCTTACAGGAAATTATATGCGAAGAGATGCATGAAGGAAAGTTTCCTTTTACAGGGCCTTTTTAGATTATACCTTAGATAATCCTAGATGCGTAAAGCATTTAAGGTGCTAATGCGATTCCATTAGCGAAATTATGTGATTGGATAGAGTTATGGGTGTTTTTTTAGGAAGGCGAACCGTGGGGTTTGGCGGAACCGCAACATAGTCGCCGCAGTCCTCAAAATGTTTTTAGTTCCTTGTGTATTATTTACCAAATCGTACTTTTCCAATAGTTACATTGCGTCGTGATCCCTTCCTGTGTAGATACAAATACAAGTTCTTCAAGTTAAATCTCATGATAATTTATTTTAATGTAAAATAAAAAAAATGGATTATATTAACAAATAAAGAAAAAAACGAACAACTAAATTAAACCAGTGCCTTTTAATTCCTCCTGCTCTTTTCTTGGTGCTTGGATTTTTGGTATTATTTATTCAGTGCCGTGGTGGGATAAAGTGAATCCGTGCCCCTGTCCTGGCACACCTACATCTACCCCCCACAGAGGTATTTGAGACCAATTTGCGTTCAAACTTCCTTTCTCTACCACTTCCTTAATTTCTCTTTCTTTTTCTGTGTGCATGCCAAAAACTCTACTTTGGTTACAAGTTTGATGAACAGAACAAAAAAAAAAAACGTTCATGCATCTATCAAGCCCTAATGAATTCTGTATTCACGGTTTGTTATGAATCGTATATACATGGAAGACATTTTAGACAACTAAATGTTATGCTCTTAATGCTATTCTAAAATGCCAAGTCACGCTTTTATTCGTCTTGTCACTTCTTGGATGAAACCAAATTATATATTTTGTTGGGGTATGACGCATTTACTTAGAAGAGGCAACGCCATACTTATAGTTTTCATCTAGAAAGGAGCTCAACACATCGTATCGCTTGTCCCCCAAGAAAGAATATTATATTTCCAAGCATCGCACACCACATGGTATTTCTAATAGTCATTTGTCGATTCCACACTTCGTCTCTGACAGGCGAACATGTCAATTAGGAACAACGTAAATGTGCTCTAGTTCGACAAGATTAAAGCCTAAAAAAACACGTCGATAATTTCAACGATCCATAGCTCCATATCAATAATATCTTCAACCACTAAAGCAACAACCATCTGAATGTGAACGTTGAAATTGAGGCAATAGAATGCTCTATTTCGAAAAGGTGATTATAAAGATTTTACATTGTTTTCACGACGAAAGTGTGTTCCCAAACGATTAGGCAATGGCCCCGATGAATCCGATTTAGTTAAACAAAAAGTCCTTCAGAGTCGACTGACGTGGCTTCTCGAGTTTTTGTTTATGTTTTAACGATCGTCACTGAAGTGCTTCAGTGATAATGTTAATTAGTTTCTTTTTCCTCGGTCTGCGATTGTGGTCTAAAAACAATAATGGAACTTAACGCATATTAAAACAAAAAAAAAAGGTTTATATTGAAGGCTTTCCTGCAGGCCTTAAGTTGTGATGGCAAACGTAAACTCTTCACGCCAGCATATCGTAGGTTGTCGCCACAACATGCAAAAGGTGATGTCATCTTCGATCTCAATTCGAAACACATTGCACGAGCAAATTAGTTGTATCCTTTGGAGATGGAGCACCTACTTGTATACGAAGCCAGTGATGCAGGTGTGTTAAATGCAGGTAATTTCAGAATAAATGACTATAATAAAGACGAGGGTGGTTTTATGAATTCGAAGACTACAAAATTATTATGTAAGATAGACGAACAAGTCGTGGCACAAGACTCTGCAACTGGTAAGACTTTTAGTTTCATTTTTTTACCGTCTTTTATCTCAAGACTTTATTTGGTATACAATTTTTAACTGAAACATCACGCCCTTTTTTATATTTCAGTATAACCTCGTGTAATGTTGCTTTTGTGGAACTGCTCTGTGATGGTGATCGTAGCAAGAAGATGATGAAACCTGGCCATACGAATCCAATTGGGATGAAAGGTCCACTAGCCAAGTAATTAATTCTACTAGCCAAATGATTTAATCGACAATAATTCGGATATGAAACATTGTCATTTATGTACAGAGACTTCTGAAGTTGAATTTAGGTCTGCGGCAACGGGTCCGCCTTTGCCTCCGATATCAACGAGACGTGGATGGGAGCTAATGTGCCAAAACACTACGACCTGTTAATACACAATCGCATTCTTGACCAAGAAAATTTGATCTCCAGGCAAAGGGCAGAGAAGCTTGTACGTTGTGAGTACTACTGGTCATAGTCCATTTAATATGTCCTAAATATAAAGAAATAATTTAAAGATCCAAGGAGACTCGAGCTAAACAAACAGCCAAGTCAGACTTGGGAAAACAGGCCACACAAGACTTCTGCCAAAATGGATGGATTTACATTTGGCGATATGCTTAAAGGATGACAAAGAAAAAATATAAAAATACTCCCAACTCAAACAAATATTCATGTCCCTAACCGACTCGCCGTGAAGGCCAACACAACGCCAAAAATTCAAGCGGCGTACAAAAGCCTCCGAGGCGGCAATCCTCAATGCTCGAGAAACTCCGATATAAAAAACTAACAACCGAGGCTAAGAGGGATGCACTCCTTTTCACGACATATACAAGACATACCCTCCAAAAATGGATTCCATAACTAAAGTTATCCATATAAATGTCAACTCCCTTGTTTCGCTATCAAAGCATATGATAGTCTCTGACTTCATAAAGGATAACCGGGCGGACCTGGTTCTTGTAACCGAAACTATGTGGCATCCATGTCACCGTCCCGTATTCCGAAACTTTTCCGTGATTCGAAGAGATCGAAACCTCTCTGGCGGCCCGAGCATCAACGGAAGGGCCGCCCATGTACTTGTTAATAACGGACTTCATCATTATCGGCACTACAACCGGGAGCTGGGTCTTGGCCTTATTTAGCAAGTCCTAAGGCTTGTTAAATTTTCCATAATGATTTGTTTTTTCCGGGCAATGTCATTAGTCTTGCGCCAGAGGCTCCCTGACGGGAAATCGCACCCCGGTCTCCCGCGTGACAGGCAGGTATACTAACCACTTTACTACCGAGGAGCCCAATAACGGACTTCGCCATGAAGCTAATGACATCCCACATTTTGAGTCCATAGAGAGCTTCGAAGTTGAACTGTATCTGGCTAGTAATGGTAGAGTGAATATATAATCCGTGTACCACTCGTATAAAGCCAATAATGGCCCCATTAATCCCGAAGATTTCGGAAAATTAATAAGGTCTTCAGGCATAAACCCTTCATCATAGGCAGCGACTTTAACTGCAAGCATCCCCACTGGAACAGCTCCGTCTCTTTCCCAAATGGCACACAATTGTACCTATGGTACACCGTAAACTCTCATGCCCTCTACTTCGAAATAGTCGCACCTACGGTTGGTACCCGAGGTAATTCTGGACATATTTTTTGGGTCCAAAGACTTACTTCCCCAGATCACACCTCCCTAAGTATCAGCGGGTGTATCTGACCACAACGGGTATCAAGCATGCCGGGCTCATATCAGATACATACCCGATTATGGGGGCACAAATTGGGACAACTTCAATATTACTTTGAACGAAAAACTCCACCAACTCTCTCTTCCCATTGACAAAACCCTAACCATGGTTGAGATAAATAACGCTGCAAGACGACTTCTTGAGATTCTAGTTGAAACTTCGGAGATTCATGTCCCGAAGTACAAACTTGAAAAGACATATCAGATTCCCCATGACGGCTTCACTCTTCGCTTATTCGTGAGCGTAAGAAGCTCTGCAGAATGAGATATCATCACCGCTTTACGCCAAGGGAACCATTATTGCGATCCATAATTCGGAATGTTGGTACACTGATAAAACAAAGAATCTAAAACAATCGTACCCGACAATTGGTAGACAAACTGAAGGGTATCCAGATAGACCAGAACGTTTATAAAAACGTTAAAAAGACATATGGCACGTCTCGTATCACTGGCCCAATCATACAACTTGGAGCCAAAATAACTGCCTCGAACTAAATATTGCCAAATGTCACTCAAACCACCTTCTCCTGTAAACGACCTGTTATAACGTCGCCGGCCGTGCTTCCTCGTCTCGTCCGAGGGAAGAGCGGGGACTAATCCTTTTTCTTCTTGGTTGAATTTTAAAACACGAACCTTTCCTTTGCTGAGTCGAATAACGGTAATCAAAGATTGGTTTTTTGTATTGTATTCTTATATTGATTAGCAACCAACTCACGACTATCCACTCGACTGCATCTTTCGGAGGCTATTATTTGACTCTGCCGTAAAAGTACAAATTCTCTCTTTTTACATTATTCTTTCGTTAAGTTTTTGATGAACGAAGTCGAACCTGGGGAAAAAGGTTCATCTTGCTCTCCAGGTACCTGAAAGCCAGCAACGCGTGAGCGTGTTTTCGCCAATCAGAATCGAGCAGCTGCTATGGTTGCTCGATTATGGTTTATGGCTTGTGCGACAAGGATTTATTCTTTTACCAGCTGCTGGTTGCTTGATTTAATCTCAGAATCGTCACGTCGAGTGTTTGTATTTGTTATATTTGCTTGGTAACGGTTCTGGGATCGTTGTATTAGACAACCGCAGTTGCAGCTGCTATGTATGTAGGATGACGATTTTAGGCAATTCGTTTAGGAAAATGGGATAATGGTCGGATATGTATATCGTATGGGGAAATGGGATAATGGATGGGATATATTTGGGAAATGGGTTTAGATTGATATGTAGATAAATCTAATATAGGAAATATATATATGATATGGAAGTGGGTATAGGTTAATATGGGGATACGTCTAATATGTGTAATAGGTATATATATGGAAATGGGTATATTGGGCTTGTGGGAGGATGGTAGAGCTTCGGGAGCACTACAGACCCCCCCCCCCCCTGCTACGTTCCTGTGCCTTACTCAAACAACAGATAACACCTATACAAACGATTCGTGACCTTGGCATCTTATGTGATAGGGAGCATAACTCATCCCACATATTGATGCCATTATTCGCAAGGCCAACTCTGTTTTTGGTTTTGTGAAATGTAGAGAATTCTCTAACCCCTACGTTTCCAGATCACTCTATATAGCCTTTATGCGCCCCCTTTTAGCATTTCTAGTCCGGTTTGGTCTCCTCAATACTCGTCTGTCCATACACGAGCAGTCTTTACCTAATTAACCTTAACACACTTGAAGAGTGCAGAATTCATGCCGACATCCTCTTCATCGACCGGCTGCTGTCAGGTTCTATCAACTGCTTAAGCCTGCTCTCCTCCGTCACATTTTCCACTAATCCCCGAAATCTGCGAAACCCCCGTCTCTTCTGTTTGCCTGTCCATTATACGCCTTACGGCTGTAATGGACCCATTTCGCGAATGCAGGGGTGGGCAAACTCTCACCCAGTGTTCTTTGACTTCAATCTCACCTCTCCCGCTCTCAAACATCGTCTCCTCTCTTACTCCTCCTCACCCCACCCCGCTCACCGCTTACACTCTCCCGCACTCATACTCACACCCTAGCACCCGGCTTTTCCTCGCCCTTCCCTGTCCTACCACTTATACTATTATTCTATCCATATTTGTTTAATTCCCCATTCCATTTTTAAGTTAATTAAAGTTAGTCTGTGGCGGTTCTACGAACCACACAAACCACTATAGGTTGAGATGTCTTTTCCACTAAGGAACATACTCACCTTTATCCATTACACGTGCCCACAGAAACTTGTCCCAAAAGTCCTTACTCCCACCTGCAACAAAAGGCAACATTACAGACACCAACATTGAATTCAATAGCAAAAATCAATCGAACTAAACGTTCAAAAGTCTCTAATATTAAATTCAACGCATCCATGCAGGGCATCCAATTCAACTCATCCAATTCGACGCGCCAATGCAACGCATCCATCCAATACATAAATACAATGCACACATTAAACGCAACTTTCGGTAAACAAACCGAACAACGAATACTTCCTCTGGTAGCTAATAGCAATTAGCACCTAAATTCCCAGCATGACCCAAAGCCTAAAAGGCGCACTTGTGCAAACAAAGGATAGCGATTCGCCGCCGACCAACAGTCCATGCAATTATAAACATCTTAACGTAGATCTCACGCTAGATGTTTATGATTTGGAAATGCAATTAGAAACCTATACCAATCCCACGGTTCCTTTGTTACCCACCTGAAGCGCAAAAAGAACCTTGTTGTCTTAAGCCAGATGGATAACACAAACAAATCCCACGAAAAGATCGGAAAATAAGTGGTGGTATGCTCGATCTTTCAAACAAAGGAACAAGATTCCGATAAGGAGGCAGAAGGGAGAATTATGATGACGATGGGAAATTTTCTTTTGCAGATGCGGGGATGAGAAATTCGAATTGAAGTTTAAAAATGGGGAGTTGACCTAGAGAATCCGGAGGAGGAGGTATTAATATTCATGTACGTTGGTGTGAGACCTAGTCCCAAAAAGTATTCGATATCGCGCCGTTGCAAATTCGTTTTCGTGTAAAAAGTAACGTCGAGTGACAAAAGAACTTGTATCTCAGCCAAGTGATCCATAGTATTGACAAAGTTTTAATGTGCAAAGTTCCCTGATTGTTACCGTGCCATCAGCATTCCGAAAACGCTCAGTGGAATTTAGCTCGTATTGTGTATTGACATTGAAGGAGTTCTCATAGGATCGCCACGGGTGATCAAGCGTTGTAAATCTGTATTTCATGTATCAATAAAACTGAATTCATTAAACAATAAAATAAAAAAACGAACTACCCTAAAAACTAAGGCATGCAGGTTGGGGGTGGAGGACTTGTGGTGGTCCTACGAACCACACAAACCACTATAGGTTGAGATGTCTTGCATTGATGCGTCGAATTGGATGCGTTGGATTGGATGCCTTGCATGGATGCGTTGAATTCAATATTAGAGACTTTTGAACGTTTAGTTCGATTGATTTTTGATATTGAATTCAATGTTGGTGTCTGTAATGTTACCTTTTGTTTCAGGTGGGAGTAAGGACTTTTGGGACACGTGTCTGTGAGCACGTGTAATGGAGAAAGGTGAGTATGTTCCTTGGTGGAAAAGACATCTCAACCTATAGTGGTTTGTGTGGTTCGTAGGACTAATCGAAGCACTTTTGCCACTCTGATTGAGGTATCTCCAACACATGCATTCTGAATGCAGCAACCACTTCTTCACGTGTCGAAAAACGTTGACCTCTCAGTTTGTTTTTTACGTACGGGAATAAAAAGAAGTCATTCGGTGCCAAGTCAAGACTATACGGCGGATGACCCATCAAATCGATGTTTTGGGTGCTCAAAAATGTAGTTGTCGCAGCCGATGTGTGAGAGCTCGCATTGTCGTGGTGAAGAGTGATCCGTCTTCGGCGGTTGGTTTTCCTGGTTTCTTGGAAGACAACTGGCAAACAAATGGTTGTGTACCACTTAGAATTGACTGTTCTGCATTGTTCTAGTAGTACGGTTGCGACATGTCCAGTTTTTCCGAAAAAACAGGCGACCATTTGCTTGGAAGTGCTTCGTGCGCGAACAACTTTTGTTGGATTTGGCTCATCTTGAAACACCCAGACAGTCGACTGCTGTTTACTTTCGGGCTCATACGCGTAAATCCACGATTCATCACCTGTCACGATGTCATAGACGTGTTTCGAAGCACCGCGACCGTATTTTTTGAGCATTTCTTTCGACCAATTGACACGAGCCTTTTTTTGGGCGATTGACAAATTGTGTGGGATCCAACGCGAACAAATTTTTTTGACAGTCAAATGTTTATGCAATATTGAATGTATTCTGGTCCCACTAACGCCTAAGGTTGTCTCAATCTCACGATAGGTCACATGACGATCTTCCAATATCAGTTCGCGCACAGCATCAATGGTTTTCGGAACAACAACTGATTTTGGACGACCTTCACGAAATTCATCTTGGAGTGAACTACGACCACGATTGAATTCACCATACCATCGATAAACACTGGTCCTCGATGGAGCTTCATCGTCAAAAATTGAATTAAGTTCATCCATGCACTGTTGCTGAGGTAATCCACGCCGAAAGTTGTAAAAAATGTTGACGATTTAATTCCATTTTTGGGCCGAGATGAATCTTTTAAGTTACTGTAAACAACACAAATAGCGCTCGTATGTCAAAACGTTCTGAGTGCGTATAACCTCAAAAATGTCCAACTTTACGACAGAGCTGTCAATTGCCGGATTGCAACACTAGGTTTGCCAAATACCGAAACATAAGAGGCAACCCTCGTTTATATATATATCATCATCATTATCGGCACTACAACCGGGATCCGGTCTTGGCCTAATTTAACAAATTTCTCCACCGATCTCGATTTCGAGCCTCCATCACAGACATAGTCTGCCGCGCTGTCTCCTTCCATACATCTTGCCACAAAGGACTTTCCGGGCAGGCTCTTCTTCGCTCATTTGAGCTAGGTATCCCGTCCACCGAGCTTGATTTTTCTTACAACATTAGCTTCAAGGTAGATTGTGTACAACTCATGGTTGTAGCGTCTCCGGAATCGTCCTCCCTCACATACGGGACCAACAATTTTCCTTAAGGCCTTCCCCTCGAACGCGGCTTAGAGTTCAGAGTGCCTTTTATTGAGCATCCATACATGAGTACAGGTAAGACCATGGTCTTGTACAGTAGTAGCTTGGATGTTCTGGATAAATTCCGGGATTTATAGAGCCTTGATAGACCATAGTAGGCTTTGTTGGATTTGATCAGCCATTCGCGTATTTCTTCTTCCATATTGTTATCGGCTGATACTATTGACCCAAGGTAGTTAAAGAATTGCTACTTCAATTCGCTCCGCACCCTGAAAGTTTGACCAACGTTAGGTCCTCTTTTCGCAGAAGTAGCCACCATGTACTTAGTTTTCCCCTCATTAATGTGCAATCCCAGTTTTTGTGTCGCCTGCTTCATCTGGGCGAAGGAGTCCGGTGCAACCGATTCGGTTCTACCGATGATGTTGATGACATCTGCGTAGGCAAGTATCTGGCTGGACTTGGTGATAATAGTCCCTCTAGTTGTGACGCCAGTGTAACGGATTGCTTTCTCCAACGCCAGGTTGAAGAGGAGGCAGGCCAGACCGTCCCCTTGTCGGAGTCCATTAAAGATGTTTATTGGTTTGGGCAGCAATCCGGCTATTTTTACTTGACTAGTTACGTTGGTCATGGTCAACCTATAGAGTCGTATCAATTTGCTTGGAATGCCGAACTCTCTTACGGCATTACATAGTTCTCTCCTGGCTTTGTTGTCGTAGGCGGTCTTAAAGTCCATAAATAGATGATATAATGTAATCTTATATAAATATGTATATATATATATATATATATATATATATATATATATATATATATATATATATATATATATATATATATATATATACTTATGTATGTAGATAAATTGTATAATCTAGAGTGCTTGCGAACTCGGTAAGTTAACACTAGAACGAAACTTGTGAGGCAGAATATAACATTTAGGCCTAAGTAAAAACTGTAAATACATTCGTCACCGCCACGTCAAAGAGATAAGACGTATATCTGGCAACAGGAGAAAGCAAAAGAAAGAAAAACAAAAATAAATAAAAAAATTCGTCGCGCGAGTGTAAGTGTGCAAGGGTGGATTACACAGTGTGGCCGCCACTGAGAGCGGTTGTTTAAAAAAAAAAAAAAATTATGGAAACAAACAAAGTGCTAAAGAGCTCGTCACCTTTCATGAAAGGGGGCCAGGCAGACCTGAAAACGATGACACGGAGCCGACTCGAGCGACAGCCGAGTATTATAACAAAGCGGCACAAGCCATATACAGACGGCGAAAAAAATGCAAAAAGAAAGAAAAACGAATACACGGGAACAGGCAACCAATTCAACGAATTGGTTGACCTTGACCCAAGTGAAATCGAATTACCTGCTGATGAAGACAACAATATCACATGTACTGCAACAGATCCGACGGAACTAGAAAAACTCCTTGCGGATATCGACACAAAAAAAGAGGAACTCAATAAACAAAGAGAAGCAATCCTCAAATTAAAAGACCTGGTGCGGCAACAACAAAGCCAAGAAAATACAACAGCACAACGGAAAAATCAGGAACAACATCAGGAAGCAAACAAAGGAGATGCAGAAGCAGCTAAAGAACCAGCACATCGTTACCAACAAAAAGGAAAAGGCGCCGCCTATAATACTTACTTCCATGGAAACAAAGGACGTTATAAAATTAGGTGAGTTAACTTGCAAAAATTTCAAAACGACAAAAATTAATAACTCTAAAATAAAATTAATGTGCGATGATATTAAAGGTTATCGCAAAGTAATGACTGCTTTGGGTAGGACAAAAAGCGAGTACTACACGTAGCTCCCGAAATCGGAGAAAATAATCTCCATGCTCCTAAAAGGAGTTGATCCATGTTTTTCCCTTGAGGAGGTATTAGAGGAATTAAAAAATGTCGAAACGGACAATTTAAAATTTACAGGTGTGAAACCCTTCTCTCCCGCCAACTCCAGAAAACGCAATTACAAATTGCGTTTCTTCATTGTATCACTGAGTCTTAACAGTAAAGATGATGCTCTCCGATACATCAAACACCTCCACTACCAAACAATTAGTTGGGAAAAAATAAGTAAATTCGATCGCGTATTGCAGTGTATGCGTTGTCAACGCTTCGGGCACGCGGCATCAAACTGCCACATGCAATTTAGGTGCGTAAAGTGCCTCTCCGATCATATCATTGGCGAATGCCCCTTGGACAAGGAACAGCTTCCAGATAGGAAAACACTGTCCTGTGTCCTCTGTAAAAATACAGGTCACACTGCAAATTTTAGAGGATGTCCCAAATTTCAACAAATGAAATTAAAATTGGAATCCAAAAAGAAACAAGTTGAAGAAGAGAAAAAAATGAAAACTCGTTCTTACAACAATTTCGTGGCTCCTTGTGTGTCATATGCACAAATGGCCGGTGCTCCTAAGCAACCAGCATCCATGGAACATACATATAGTAATGGGAAAATGCCTGCACCAGAGGCACATTCAGAAACAATCACAATGTTATTAACCATGCAAGGACAATTTGCCGAATTTCAAAGAACACTGACTGAACAAAGAGCAAGAATAGATACTCTCTATTCAACCCTGTTCTCAAATAACTCTCCACATCAAAATCTTCAACCCTCCGTCTGAACTTAACCTAAAAATTATAGCTGTGAATGTAAATTCACTAATCCACATCGAAAGAAGGGATAATTTAGGCAATCTGCTCCAAGTCGAATGCCCAGATGTGCTCTTGGCTAGCGAAACTAAGCTAAACCAAAGGCACAAAATGGGCTACAAAAATTATAACATAATTAGACGAGATCGACCACACACTACTCGAGGGGGTGGGGTCGCTATCTTAGTTAAGAAAGTTCTTCACCATAAGGTCGTTTACAGCACGGAAGTACACAAATTCCAGGTGCTAGAGGCATGCATTATAGACATTTCGCTAAAAAGTCAAAGGCATCTATATATAGTCGCTGCTTACGCTCCTGAATCAGTTCAATTTATCAGTGAAATCGATACGCTTTTCCGAAGTCTCAAGTTAGATTCGGAAAACAATTACTTTTTAATGGCAGGTGATTTTAACGCCAAGAACGGTGCCTGGGGCAATCTGACCTCGAACACCAGAGGCAATGCCTTGTTTGCTTGGTGGCAAACAAATGCGATCGAGCATAAACTAGAATTGTACGCTACAAGTACACCGTCTTATCTAAGAGGTAACTCCTTCCTGGATTTACTTATGACAGATGATCGAATTCAGTTACCAGATACCGAGGTAACTACTCGAAATTGTCTTCGCACAATTGAGTACGATAGCGATCATTACGGACTTGGAGCCGTAATACACGTGCCAAACGAGTACCATCTACTTGAGCAGTACGACCAGGTACACTCTTTCGATTTCCGAAAAGCACAATGGTCGCGTTTCGAACGCATAGTAAAAAGAGAAATACGCAACATTGGCATAGACCCACCGACTAATAGAAACCTCCGTAATGATGAAATCGATCATTACCTCCCAACTATGAACGATATTGTTACCAACACAATGAATCGTTCCATCCCCAAAGTAGCGCATATGGATGGCTATACCCACCGATACAGAAATGCAACTATCGATGCTTTGTATAGGCAAAAGAGCACACTGCTCTCAAAGCTGAAATTGTGCTATAGGCAGTTCAGTGACCCAAATAGCAATGAAATCAAAACAATCAAGTCCTTGATTAAAAATCTTCAAAAACTGATCCGGGATAATTACCGAGCAGTAATAAATGAGGAGTGGAGCAACAGAATTCGAGCTGTTCAAGCAAACGGACCGAACATGTTTTCACAAATCAAGAAAATATGTCGAAAAAAAGATCACAATGACATTCCCTGTTTCCACGGACTCCCGGGAATTGTCAGATAATGCTGAACGCAGAACTCACCTTAGAGCACATCAACTCCAATGATGAAGTAATAGTAGTCGAAGATCCGGAAAGAAGGCGAATTCAATTGGAGCCTGTTTCGAAGCAGTGTACAGAGTTAACGAATCAGTTCATGCTAACACTGAAATTGAAAGCAATGCCCGTCAAAGACATTGCTCGCTGCGTAATCAACTTCACAACTGGCGATCCGAAAACCGTAGTTTCATCACATTCGGCGAAAATAATAGGGCGGATTCTCCCGTCAGAAATGAAAATACAAATAGTTTGTGCGCAAGGATGAACTTAGAAACATACTTAGCTCAATAAAAAATAAGACATCATCTGAAATATATAGCATTCCAAATGTGGTTCTAAGGCACTTGCCTCGCGAAGCAGTGAACATATACACTACTTTGTTTAACAACGCTCTAAACAATGCACAGTATCCAACCCATTGGAAGACTGCAGTAGTCCACCCTATCCCCAAAAAGGGTAAGGATAAGAGCAACCCAGCTAATCTACGCTCGATCAGCCTGCTTCCCAACATCAGAAAGTTATTCGAAAAAATTATAAACAAAGCGCTGATAGGTTGGTGTGATGAAAACGATATCTTCCCCAACAACCAGTTTGGCTTTCGAGCGCGACATGATACAGTTCATGCAGAGACGAAACTTGTTTCCGATATACAGTGGAACAAGGCAAAGCGACAATGTACAGGCGCCTGCTTGGTTGACTTTGAAAAGGCTTTCGACACCGTATGGTTAGAAGGACTTGTCTATAAGTTAACAAACCTGTGTATGCCGCAATATCTGTTATACATCATTTATGATATGATAATGGACAAACATTTTGTGGTGGAATGCGGGGACATACTCTCCAACAAAACCGTCCAAATTAAAAATGGCTTACAGCAGGGAGCTGTGAATTCTCCCATTATATTCAACATTTACACCAGTGATCTAGTGAGTTCTCTCGAAACGCCATTGCGTACGCCGATGACATAGTAGTGTACAGAACAGGAGGAAAAATAGACGTCATCAATAGGCACCTTCAAGATGACTTCAACAAAATAAGAGGTTTTTCCGACGACTGGAAATTAAAGATTAATTTCCAGAAAACCGAGACTATCCATTTCAGAACACCCCTATCCAGGGCCTCGAGGGATACAAAATACAACTGGAAACACGTTTTTATTGTAGGTAACAATAACCTTCCACTGCAAGTGAAAACTGTAGTTTGATACTCATACCTTGGTATCTGGCTAGACCAGTATTTATATTTTGACAAGCACATAGCAGCGTCCCTCTCCACAGCTAAAAGCGCATATTCTATGACAAGAAGTCTATTCCGGAGTAGTCTTCTTGACCCCAGAGTCAAAATAATTTCGTACTCGGCATTCATCCGGCCAGTTTTGGTTTATGGCTGTCCAGTATGGTATAACATATCTCCACTTTATATGGAGAAGTTTCGTGTGTTCGAACGGCAGTGTTTGCGTTCCTGCCTCGGACTTTATAGAACACCAGAGTCGCAATACAAAAAATTCTATCCCAACAAAATCCTGTATAACAAATCAGGGTTAAATAGGATAGACGATTTCATATTTAAAATTATTCGTGGTCACACAGCAAGGGCAATGTGCAGTGACAATAATCTTATCTCGGGAGCATTCTATCCCAATGATATGTATCTGGAGAATACCCTCCAGAATGGGTTTATTCCCCCAGAAGCGTTCCCTTTCTTGGATCAAAAAGGCTTTATCCAAGACGTGCATGGAGTCCCGATTATTTACCACGTTCTCCGTGGTGCCAGGGACAAACGAATTCTCCATGATAGTGATATATCCAATGCCCCAGACCACATGCGTCTCGGCACGGCGATCAGTGAAAGAGATAATTCAGCCAAAGATCGAACATCTCCCAAATGGTGGTGGCTTCTCAACGAGAAGAGGACTTTACTTCCTCAGATATAGTATGCCTCTCAAGAGCAACGCTCTCGTTCCTCTTGTCCCCCCCTCCCCCTGTCTACCCTTCCCCATTACTTTTGTGTAGCTATTCTATTTTATTTTTTATTTCTTATTTTATTTTTTATTCGTTTCGTTTTGAAGTTTTTGTTTGTTATAAAAAAAAAAAAAAAAATAATGTATACATATAGATGTAAACGAGGAGTCCCTCTAATATATGACCTATTTTATATATATGTATATATATATATATATATCTATATATATAAGAAACAAAAAAAAAGATATACGCCGAAAGGCATATATAAAAATCAAGTTGTAATGTGTAATTTAGAGAGCTCGCATAGAGCCAGTAAGTGCTATTTAAGGACTGTGATTGTAGAAAAGGGTTTAACATTTACCCCTAATATTATACAAGTAAAAAGAATTAGGAAAATAAATGTGGTTTAAAAACTAAAAAAAAAAAAAAATTTTTTAATAAACAGTGGATTTAAAACTACAATGCAATGGACTTTTAAATGATTGCTAATACGGATTCTCGAGCTAACCACGGGAGGGCTTTTGAACCTTGTGATCAATATCTGTGATTCTGCAATTGGATATCTCGAAGGCTTTCGCCCGTATGTGGCACAGACTCTAAACACTAGATTTACTGACATTAAATGTATATATTTTTTTAATGAATTTTGACGTATATATTAAAATTACGTTTGTTGTAATGAAATTAGTTAATTTTATATTAAAACAATTTATTTTTATTCATTCTTTACAAAAACAATGTATTCTAATTCATTTTTTTACATTTCTTACATATAATATTCATTTTGAGTGTACATTTTCCACACACATACTTATTACACTTATCACCAATATTATTAGACCTATTTTTTTTTTTACCAATATATATGGGAATATTGGAATTTACGGACGGTGAACTTGAACTAGTAGCAAGTATATCTTTGTGGTCATTTGCTAGTTCTTCAGCCAATTGAAAAATAAAATTTTTTCTAGATATATTTTCTCCAGTGACCTCTTTATACAAAATCCATGCATTGATGGCTGCTAAATCCAAGATGTTATAAAATACTTGAAGAGGCCATCTATGAGATCCTGCTTTCACACTATACTTTCGCGCCATTTGATCGACAACATCCATTATTGTAAAATGTAACTGTGGATACGTTTATCATTGTTTTCAATTTTTACCGATTTGTGCTTTGAACTTAGTAATAACACTTCTTTTTTTTTTGGTTTGCTTTTGTAAATTGTGAGACCGCAGTTTTCTGTTTTATAAAGTTTTGTTGAAAACCGAATCGTGTTATCTGTTTTAGTTTTTGCAATCTTTGGTAATTCTTTTTTGTTCCCACGTATAGTCCCAACCAGAGTAGTTTTATTTGCAAGTATTTTTTTCGCAAGTGAAAGAGTAGTAAAAAAATTATCTGTGGTTATGTTTCGTCCACAACCTACATATGGGTCAGTAAGTTTGAGCACTACGTATTCACCCAAAGGTATTTTTGTCGTTCGCATTTCATCTTTACCTAAATATGGGAAACCATTTATGAGATAGTTACTTTTTACTTCCGATGCTAACCAGAATTTTATGCCAAATTTATCTGTTTTATTTGGCATGTACTGAAGAAATCGGCACCTCGCTTTTGTTTTGAATAATTGTTCATCGGATGTAATGTTTGCGTTTGGTTTGTAACAATTCTGGCTATTTTCAATGTGAATTTGTCTGTTTACAGACGTTCACTTCGTTCATTCCTTTTGTCGAAACGGATAAATCTAAGGATTTCCATAAATTTATCCCTGGACATTGTTCGTGAAAAAAAAGCAGGTCCCCATTTCATAGACCATAAATATGAAGCTGTCAAGGATTTTGCTTCATATGCTCCCCGGGCATATAAAATTGCTAAAAAAGCACGTAATTGAGAGTGTGTAAGAGACCATTCCTTTTTCAAAACTTTGCATGCCTCAGTTTCAGTGTAAGATTTGATATAATCCAATATACGATTATTTGTTATAAGCTGGAATGCACTACTCACACTGCCAAGCATGATGTTTCTTTTAGCATAGGCGGTGGGACCAGAGACATCTTTGAATATAGAATAAGCCGGTAGTCTATCACTCTCTCCACCTTCTTCTAATATTTGCCATAAAGTCCCATCAGAAGATGTTTCGGTCAGATTGTTCTCATTATAATATATATCATCAGTATCCATGTTACTATCGCTTTCAGAGTCTGAAGAAAGAATACGCATACCTTTCCTACTACGACATATATTACGAACATTTTCATTTTCACTATCAGAAAGTTCAATTTCGTTATTTTCTTTCGCAATTACTTCATCGCTTTCACATAGTTCAGGAATGTGTGCATCTGATTCAGTATCAGATAAGTCTTCGCTTATGCTAATTGTTTTTTGTAGCCATTTATATATATATTTTTTTTGGATTCTTGTCCATGATTTTTAACTAAAAAGTAATATATTTATTTTATCATAATAAAAGTAAATATATTCATAGATTTTTAAATTATGACCAATCTGTTTGCCTTCCGTGAGACAGTTTCGGTAGCGAGTTATTGCGCGGCGTGGACTAACTACCTTGTTAGGTTCTCTATGACGGGACGACTGTGTGGTTCGGAGTGGACTATTCCTTCGTTTTTCTCTTTTGAATACCGAACCGTTAAACCACCTTGTGAGAGTTCTCTTTGACGCCGTTCTAAACGTTTTTCCTTTTCAATTCCCAATTCTACTCCTCGTGTCGTTATCTTCTTTCGAAGATCCAGACGCATCGTCGCTTATCTCTTGATCCTTTCTTGGGGTTTTGTTTGTGTTATTCATCTGGCTTATAACAACACGAGTTTTCGTGCACTTCAGATGGGTAACACAGGATCCGTGGAAATTGGGTGTCACTCTCTAGATTGGTGCATTTACAAGTCATAAAACAACTGGCATGTGAAGATATGCATTACGATGTTTATGATTGCGAGAATTGTGTGTCGGCGGATCGAATACATATTCCTTTGTTTGGACACGTGCACTGATTTAGAGGCATACACAAGAATAGCATACATAAGAAGATATGCATTATGCTATTTGATTTCAGGGAATTGAATTGAATTGAATTGAGAATTTGAACGTTTAGTTCGATTGGGTTTGACCATTGAATTCAATGTTGCGTTGGGGATAAGTAATGGATTATGCTAAAGGTAATTTGTGTGGTTCGTACAGCCGCCACGATGTAATACATATAGCATTTGCCTCGCTGCTCAAAATTAGGGCAAGCAGAGGGAGAACAATGGGTCCTTTCATAATACGTCAATTTGACGGGTTTCCGTAAAAATAGGTATATACAACACATTTCCGCAAAGTCAAAAGGCCGATAAAAAAAAGGATAGTGATACATTTGCATATCATTGTATCAATAATACCCAACATATGTTAATTGAGATTGTTTTTATTTTTTTTATTTTTTTTTGGATATTTCAATTTAAAAAGTTAAATCCGTCAAATTGACGGGTTTCGTAAATCTAGTGTTAATAAGAATGTTACGTTCATGAACTTTCCCAACAACTTTGCGACTAGTTGAAGAGTTTTCCCGAAAATCGATCGATTCAGTTTGTTTGTAATTCACATCTACTGTTTCAGGGTTCTATTTTGACACCAACAACTATTTCTGTTTCATTTTATTGTTTTGCTACGGGGCTCTGATGGGGCGGACTATTTGAAACCCCAAGTCTCGTGGGATCAAAAATGAATAACCAATATACAAAAAACAATCCCACGAAAAACACGCTAGGCGTAGGTGTGATGAGCCGACACTACCATAAAGGAAAAAATCATCAAGAAAACACCGACTCGCCAAAAAGAAGACGTAGGGAAAAACTGAAAAAGCGGGATATACGCGTCGGCACGTGGAATGGTCGAACGTCATATAAACCAGGCGCGATACAGACGGTTGTAGAAAACGCGAAACAATATAAAATGGACATCGTCGCGCTTCAGGAAGTTCGACTCCCACATCAAGTAATCGAAACCAACGGGTTTACACTGGTGTGTGGAGGTACCGATACACATAACGTCGGAACTGGCTTCATCATAAGCAAGAAGATTACGCCCCATGTAAAAGATGTGGAATTCATTAATGACCGAATGTCGGTGCTAAAAATACAGGGTCCGTGGTACAATTATGTATTTATAAACGTACACACGCCAACAGAATCTACCGACGAAGAAACGAAGGACACATTCTACGAGACCCTAGAGGAAGTTATTGATGGGATCTCATCATTCGATGTTAAAGTCCTCCTCGCCGACCTCAATGCGAAAATTGGAAAGGAAGATATCTTCCAACCAACAATACGTAAAGAAAGCCTACATGATGTGTTGAATCAGGCCTCTTTTGACCTGATGTATTTCGTTCGCTGTACCGAACTGTTGCTCAAACCTATTGTACACTAGAGTGCAACACCCTTAGTGTGATAAGTTGTATGGCGATATTCGGGCGCAACGCCACTAAATATCTAAAAGAATCCTGAATATTTGGGCGCAACGCCACTAAATATCTCATAGGATAAAAATTAGCTGAAATATGAGAAATGAGAACACGCCGGGGTTACTGTCGGATGCATTCTAATTTTATTTTTCCAATCCTTAAGCTATATATACAATTTGCTTATACTAATACTCTTACATCTAATCGATAAAAAAATCATGCTCGCCGCAGAGCATTACTACTACATACATCGAATCGTATCTCTAATTTTGACTACAGGATTTCAAAATTCCTGTTTACAATAGACATGAGTACGAAAACAAAGACAATAGGAAGGAGAGTTCCTATAATACACACCAATTACTGGTGTACACAGAAAACAAGGAAAAAAGGACGCACATTCTTGCACAAAAAAATTAAAAACATTGCATTGATGGTGGTCCCTTTTTGCGGTGGCGGCGATTCAATTAACACCTTCTGGTGTTAAAGATGTTTGCTGATGGTTATTGTGATTTGCCGGTTGCGGGCAACTGTGGATGATGACGGCATGCAAATATACTCGGGTTTATGGCCGAGTCATAAATCGTGTGGTGCAAGGAAGTACGGCGGCTAGTGTTTTATCATGCTCGTAAACATGATAATGGTACCGCACAAATGGCGCCGCCTGATCTCATAAACATACTCCCCCCGTTGAATAACAATTCAACCCTGAAGCATGACTGGTGGGCCTATGATTCTGATCGTTGACCATTCGGCGTCGTTTGTAAGGGGAATCCTCGTGTTCGGGCGATTCATCCGTTGTAGATGCTGGGCGAGAGAAGTCGCTGGGGTTGTCGCACTCGATTGGCAGTGGCGCTAGGCGGTGAATGGGTCTCCGAACCACCCCGGAAGCTGTTCGCACGTCCACTACTCGAATTAGGCCGTCCTCCCCTGGGTGTGTGCCAAGTACTCGGCCGAGCTTCCAACGCAAGGGTGGGGTATTATCTTCCTGGATGATGACCATTGTCCCTGTGTTAATGTTATGGACTCGCTGCTTCCACTTACTTCTATCCTGTAGTTGGTGTAAATATTCCACATGCCATCGTCTCCAAAATTGGTGTTTCAACTGTGTGACCAATTTCCAGCGTGTGGGTAATTTCACGTTTAGCGGAACAGCGTGAGCATCCACATGTGCGGTCAGAGGCTCTCCAATGAGAAAATGCCCCGGAGTGAGTGCCGATAAATCGTTTGGGTCGTCGGATACTGGGGTAAGAGGCCGGGAATTCAAAATGGCTTCGACTTCCGTAATGATGGTTTGCAACTCCTCGTATGTGAGGGATGCTGCATGCAATGAGGATCGCATCAAGTGTTTTGCTGATTTGACCGCCGCCTCCCACAGTCCTCCAAAATGCGGGGCTCGGGCCGGTATCAGATGAAATTGTGTTCCCCTGGTGCTGAGAGATGAGGTCACTTTGTTGATAGCTCCTTCTGACGCTAACAACTCTCCGACCTCTCTCAGTTGATTACGCGCTCCTACAAAATTAGTAGCGTTGTCACAATATAGGTGAGAGCAATTTCCACGTCTCGATGAAAAGCGCTTGAGAGCGCCGATGAACCCTTCTGCTGACAGGTCCGTTACCAACTCCAGATGGACCGCCTTTGTCGCGAAGCAGCAGAACAGAGCTATGTAGCTCTTTTGGGGTCGCTTACCCCTGATGTGAAAGTGGGTCTGGAACGGTCCACAAAAATCGACTCCTGCGTTTGAGAATGGACGAGCGGGTTGTACTCGAGTGACGGGTAGGTTCCCCATGATCTGTGTCAATAATTTTGGGCGGGTTTTTGCGCAAAATACACAGTGCTGGACGATGGTGCGTGTGAGGTTCTTTCCCTTGGTTGGCCAATAATTTTGCCGCGTCACTGCAAGTAAGCCTTGTGGGCCGATATGCCTATGTTCCATGTGCAATTCTCGGATGATGATTGTTGTGATGACGTGCGTATGCGGTAGAATAATGGGGTGCTTGGACCCATAAGATAGGTTAGATGATCCAAGTCGCCCGCCTACTCTCAGCAGTCCGTCAGAGTCGAGGAATGGGTTCATGGCACTGAGGGGACTCGATCGAGCTGGCTCGCCGTGCTGGTGGATGTGTTTCAGTTCCCCTTCCAATTCCTTCCTCTGTATTGCGCGCAGGATCTTAACCCGAGCGTTGGCAAGTTCCGTTGGTTGTAAAGACCCGAAGACACGGCTTCGTCGGTGGGTCGGGGTTCCAAAACGCAACATGTATGCCACTATACGTTGAAGTCGCTGGAACGAGTTCCTATGGTTGATGCGGTCGATCGTCTGATCCTCTGCTTCAATTGACAAAGCGACAGTGGCCGTACGTTTGCGTTCCACGTCGCAGTCCTTCTTCCTAATATATGCGGGTGGCCAATGTTTCTCGTCCCCATGTAGGAAGAATGGGCCGTGGAACCAAATAGCACATGCACTTAGTTTATCCGGATCCACCCCCCTTGATAGCGGATCGGCTGGGTTGTCCTTTGATCTAACATGCCGCCATTGTGCAGGTACACTATGTTGGTGTATGGTAGCTATCCGATTGGCTACGAATGTTTGGAACTCAGCCGCTGTTGAATGGATCCATGCTAACACGATCTCTGAGTCTGTCCACAGATAGGTCGGAATGTTGTCTTGTCGTAGGTGCCGTTGCACCTTTCCACACAGGGTGGCCGCTAACTCTGCCGCACAGAGTTCCAGGCGAGGAATGGTCACTCGCTTAGGTGGAGGTGGGGCCAACCTCGTTTTTGAGCATAATAGATGAACGTGAATTAGTCCACCCGATCCCGTTGATCTTAAGTATACGGCAGCTCCGTACGCCTTCTCGCTAGCGTCTGCAAACACATGTAATTGAGGATCTTTGGTAATTGCTCCACCGCATACATGTCGTCGAACCTTTAGACTCTCGATCGTCTTAAGATTCTCGCGGAATTGAAGCCACCTGGTTTGGAATTCCATTGGGAGTGCTGCATCCCAATCTTGTTGTAATCCCCACAACTCTTGGAGGAATCTCTTGGCGATGACTGTTACTGGCGCAATCAGTCCTAGTGGGTCGAATATTCGAGCAATGTCGGAGGCTACGGTGCGTTTTGATGAACGTATTCTGGGTGGCAGGTTAACTCGGACTCCAAATTCGTCTACTTTTGGGAGCCATATTAACCCTAATGTTTTGATGGTGGTATCCTCACTGTTGCTAAAGTCCAGTTCGACTTCCTGGTCTGTGGTTGGAATATGTTCCAGGAGTTTTGGATGATTCGCACACCACTTTCGCAATTTAAAGCCTCCTTGGCTCAATAGCGCCGTCAATTCCTTTTGCATCACACCTGTTGTGATCAGGCTGTTGGAGCCAGTCATGACATCGTCCACGTAGAAGTTGTTTTTGATAATTTCTGCTGCATGTGGGAACTGTGGAGAGGCCTCCTCACCTAACTGACGTAGGCACTTGATGGCCAGGTATGGTGCTGAAGTTGTGCCATAAGTTACCGTATTGAGCTGGTAACATTTTAATGGTTGCTCGCGATTAGCTCGCCACCAAATCAGTTGGTATTGCTTATCAGCGGGCCTGATGCTGATCTGCCGATACATCTTCTCGATGTCTGCTGTGAACACGTATCGTGGGAGTCTAAATCGGAGCAGCACGGCAAACAAGTCCTCCTGTAAAGCTGGTCCGGGATGCAAAATGTCGTTCAACGATGTATTAGTGGTTGTCTTTGCCGATGCATCAAATACCACTCGTAATCGTGTAGTGGTGCTGTCTGGCTTCAACACGTGATGATGAGGAATGTAATATTGCGGCGACGGAATCTTCATCGCATCTACTGGTTCCATATGTCCCAACTCGAGGTATTCCTTCATAAAGGTCCTATATTGGTCGTAGATCTCAGAGTTCCTTTCCAAACGTCGTTCTAGGGACAGGAACCGCTTGCGTGCTAGTTCCTTGGAATCTCCTAGCGTTTGTGGGTCGCTGGCAAATGGTAGCCCAACAGTAAAGCGGCCCACGGAATCTCTGATGCGATGCTGGCGAAATAATGTCTCACATTGTTGTTCTTTAAGTGAGAGTCGTCGTTCCTGACCGTCCGCCGGATTATCCAATTCCCAAAATTGTTGGATGGCCCTTTTGATGCCTTCTTCGTCATCGGTAGTACACACCCCACAAGTTGCTGTTGCCACTGGATGTTGATGGGTTGGTCCGGCGACAATCCAACCGAGGCGGGTATTCTGGAGCACCGGAAGTGTTGGTCCTAGTTTAATTTGACCAACGGATAATAATGAGAAGACGTGTTCGGCTCCCAGCAGGACATCGATCCTGCCTGGGTGTTGGAACTCTGGGTCTGCTAGCTGGACATTCAATGGGAGCTTCCAAGCGGAAATGTCGATTTCCTGACTTGGCTGTGGCGAACTGATCGTGCCGATCACATACGCTTCGAGTCGCGTGGAGAACTTCGTTGTGGTGGCAGTGAGCTCCATATTCACGCGTCGCTGGGATCTTTGGGGTACGTCCCCGATGCCGTGTATCGTCAAATTCGTTGATTTTGTGACTAATGCTAGTCTCTTGATGACTCGTTCACTGATAAGGTTGACTTGTGACCCTGAGTCCAAAATGGCGCGGCATTCGATTGTTCGGCCATTGCTGCTTGACAGCTTTACCCGAGCTGTACCGAGGAGTGTTAATTTCTTGACGGACGAGCTCACTGTCGATGCTCCCAAAGACACCGATTGTGTTTGGTCCTTGAGCTGAGGTTGGGAACTCGACTCCGAGGTCGGAGCTCGATGTGTATTGTTTGTAGGATGCAGCAACGTGTTGTGCTTTTGATTGCACTCCTTGCATCTAGTTTTTACACATCTGTCTGCAAAATGTCCCTGCTGGAGACAATTACGACATAGCCTTGCCTTGCGCACGAAGTCCATCTTCTTTTCCGTTGTCAGTTGTTGGAATTGCTGACATTGATAAAGGGCATGTGCCTTTTCACAGGCAGCACACGGTTGTTCCTTCTTGAATGTGGCCTGGGATACTGAAGACGTCAACGTTGTTCGGGATTTGTGTTCATCCTTCTTATGATCCTTGGACCCGATTGCTTCCAGAGATTGGAAACGCACTTCCAGAAATGCCAACAGCTCCTTGATGGATGGGATCTCTTTTGGTTTTGCCAGGCCTTGCTCGAACAGGGAATGGGTGTTGCGGTCCAATTTTTGCAACAATATGTTCCCTAAAAGAGCATCCCAACTGCTGGTGTCGACGTTGAGGTTCTTCAAACCTAGAAGACATTCCTGCGTAGTGTCATACAGGGCCTTTATGTGCGCGCAATTCGACCCAGTCGTCGACTGTGATGGCTGGGACAAAAGTTTATTGATGAGTGAACCAACCAGTAGTCGGTGGTTCTCGAAACGATTCTGCAGCATCTGCCATGCCGCATCATACTGGTCGTTTGATGTGGTAAAATGTCGGACCAATCTTTCGGCTTCTCCGGTCAGATTGGTTTTCAAATACCACATCTTTTGGCAATTACTTAATGGCTGCTTGTGCACCATTTCTCCGAACAGATCGGCAAATTGTCTCCACGTTGAATAATCCCCATCAAATTTTGGGATGGTGATCTTCGGCAATTGGCCGCTTGGTACCGAGGGGATCTGTCTCTGTTGTTGTTGGCTCGTCTCATGTTGAGAGCTGCGTAGACTGGCCAATGAGAACTCGACTTGTTCTTCTAGTTCTTGATGGGTGAGGCTGTCGTACCCTATCGTCTCAGGATCGTCGACCAGCTCTCCAATCCGTAGATGTAACTCTTCTAGATCTGCCCAGAGCCTTGTGATGGTCGAGAATTGGAGTTCCTGATGGAAGCTCATTTGTGCTGTTCCTCTCATTGTTCGCGCTCTGTCAAGCGTCCGAATGAGCGTCTCCTTCTTCAGCTTGTATCGTCGTATACTTCTAATGGCCTCCTGGGCAGTGCTGTCGTCTTCCATATCCTGGCCGTCTGTTTGTGGGCTGCATACCGAGTCATTTGCACCTTCGGACTGCCGTTTTATTGGCGCCGTCGCCATCAATTGTTGGTACATCGATTGTACCTGTTCGAATGTATTAAGGCGGATATAGTCGTGATCCTCCTTAATGCTCTCGATAATCTCTAAATGATTATCGTTGAATTGCGTCCATGCCGTCCTGGCTTTATTCATTAACGCGTCGGTCCATTTCTTGCCACTGGCTGCCTGAAGCTTGGTCAGCTCGCGTTGTAAGGCCTTTTGCCTGGCTAGGACCTTGGTTATTTCACGGGCGTCCATGCTCCGTTCCACTACCTTCTTTTCTGCTGAAAAGACGTGGTACTGTTAAGTGGGTATGTTCGCAAACACGTCCACAGATGTCTTCTACCTCGTTGGTAGTTTGTTGTGGCGAATGTGGATCGCTTACGGACGTGCTGTTGTTCACTGGGTGTGCTTCGCAAACACTCCCACGGATGTCGTCTACTGGCGGTAGTTAACTAGGCTGTCGATAGCCTAGGATGCGTGCTTCGTGAATAGTCTTCACTGATATTGCTCCTTACCTCCGGTGAGGGGGCAGCAACCAATGTGAAACTATCACGTCGGGGTCACCAAATGTTGAATCAGGCCTCTTTTGACCTGATGTATTTCGTTCGCTGTACCGAACTGTTGCTCAAACCTATTGTACACTAGAGTGCAACACCCTTAGTGTGATAAGTTGTATGGCGATATTCGGGCGCAACGCCACTAAATATCTAAAAGAATCCTGAATATTTGGGCGCAACGCCACTAAATATCTCATAGGATAAAAATTAGCTGAAATATGAGAAATGAGAACACGCCGGGGTTACTGTCGGATGCATTCTAATTTTATTTTTCCAATCCTTAAGCTATATATACAATTTGCTTATACTAATACTCTTACATCTAATCGATAAAAAAATCATGCTCGCCGCAGAGCATTACTACTACATACATCGAATCGTATCTCTAATTTTGACTACAGGATTTCAAAATTCCTGTTTACAATAGACATGAGTACGAAAACAAAGACAATAGGAAGGAGAGTTCCTATAATACACACCAATTACTGGTGTACACAGAAAACAAGGAAAAAAGGACGCACATTCTTGCACAAAAAAATTAAAAACATTGCATTGATGGTGGTCCCTTTTTGCGGTGGCGGCGATTCAATTAACACCTTCTGGTGTTAAAGATGTTTGCTGATGGTTATTGTGATTTGCCGGTTGCGGGCAACTGTGGATGATGACGGCATGCAAATATACTCGGGTTTATGGCCGAGTCATAAATCGTGTGGTGCAAGGAAGTACGGCGGCTAGTGTTTTATCATGCTCGTAAACATGATAATGGTACCGCACAAATGGCGCCGCCTGATCTCATAAACATGATGTTTCAAATGATAATGGTATTTGAATTATCACGTTCGCAGCGTCAAATAATCTGGTAGTGAAAAGCACGATGTTCAAGCACAAGCAAATCCATAAAGCCACATGGATATCACCCGACGGCGTAACGCGTAACCAAATAGACAACTTCCTCATAGACAAAACACACCACTCGAACATCCTTGACGTAAGATCATATAGAGGAGCAGATTGCAACTCCGATCATCTTCTAGTGATCGGCAAAATTAGAAGTCGGCTTGCAGCAAACCCACATGGACAGTCACGAGAGACGAGCAAAAAGTTCGAGATTGATAAACTAAAAGACCTACGTAAAAGGGCTGAATATCAAGACGAACTAACGAATAGATTTGGCATCCTAGAGAATGACAGTAGTGAGGAAGAGGAAGCCAATATTGTGGACGCTAAATGCGCATCGATCAGAGACACAATCAAACAAACAGCCCAAGAGGTATTAGGATTTAAGAAAACAACTAAGTCCAAACCTTGGTTTGACGATGAGTGCAGGGCAAAGATCGAAGAACGTAAACGCCTCAGAATGATCCACTTAGAAACATATGATGAAGTCAACACAGTAAGATACGCGACGATTCGGAGAGAGACAACTAGACTTTTCAAACGCAAAAAACGCGAATGGGAGAAGACTCGGATCAAAAAAATCATAGAAAATTCTAGAGCAAAGAACAGCAGAGGTATGTATGCCGGCATAAATTCAATTAGAAATGGCTACCGAGGGAGAGCCAAAATAATCCGAGACACAAACGGCTGTCTGGTGACAGAAACAAAAAATATTGTGACAAGATGGAAGCAGTACTTTGAAAACCTGCTCAATGTGCGCACCCATCAACCACAAATAAACGCACCAGACGTACATACAGCCGAGCCCCAGATCCCAGAGCCCTCTCTCGACGGAGTTGTAGACGCGATAAATCGACTGAAAATCTAAAAGCCCCCCGGAATCGACCGCATACCGGCAGAGCTTGTGAAGCATGGAGGAGGGGCAACCGCTCGAAAGATCCACCAACTGGTTAAAATAATATGGGACAAGGATGTCATTCCGGAAGAATGGAAAACCTCAATAGTCATCCCCATTTTCAAAAATATTAAGAAATGTTATACTGGCAAGAATCACACCGTACGCAGAAGAAATATTGGTAGACTACCAATGCGGATTCCCTCGGAACCGGTCAACAAGCAACCAGATGTTCACAATAAAGAGCTGGAAAAGAAGTGGGAATACGGAGAGACGGTTCACCAACTGTTCGTGGACTTCAAAAAAGCCTACGACTCAGTCGCAAGGCAAAGACTCTACCATATTGTGGTTGAGCTGGGGATGCCGTAAAAATATGCTGCCCTCATTCAAATCTGCATGAACGAAAACAAAGGGCGAGTTAGCATAGAAAACCACCTCTCAGAACCATTCGAAATCCGGGACGAACTAAAACAAGGGGATGGCCTCTCACCATGCCTTTTTAACCGTGTCCTCGAGTATGTTATCAGAAAGATACAAGACGACAACACGACCGGATCATCCCTGAACGGGATCACACAAGTGCTCGCGTATGCGGATGACATCGCCGTTCTGGGCGATAATCTCGAAACTATAAGTAAAAAGTGTGGAATCATCATGCAAGCAGCAGAAGAGGTGGGCCTAGAATTAAACGAAGACAAAACGAAATACATGATTACTACGAGAGCAGGTGGACCTCAGAGAACACATATAAACGTCAGGGGCAAGATATTTGAAAATGTCAAAGAATTTAAATATCTGGGAACGATGTTGACGACCAGAAACGAAACGTCAAAGGAATTTAACAAAATACTACATTCCGGAAACGCTAGTTGGCATGCAGCCAGTAAACTATTAAAATCCATACTGCTATCACGTAATATAAAGCTCCGTGTCTATAGAACCATAATCATGCCGATTGCTCTATATGGATGCGAAAGATGGGCTCTCACAGAACGGGAAGAGAACAAATTCCGCGTATTCGAGAATAAAGTTTTAAGGGGTATATTAGGCGGTAAATATGACGAGGAGTCAGGATAATGGAGGAAACTCCACAACCAGGAATTGGAAGAGCTATACCGCAAACCTACAATAGTGAGAGTGATCAAGTCGCGAAGATTAAGATGGGCCGGACACGTAGCGCGAATGGGCAATGATAGGACCGTGCATAGAATTCTTGACGGTAAACTAACGGGGAAGAGACCGACAGGACGGCCGCGACGGAGATGGAAGGACAATGTTAGATTGGACCTCGAGGAGATCGATTTCGTAACATTTAAGCGGCAAGGAAATACGTTTGCAATATATTGCCATAAAATTACGGCAACAGAGGAGTTTCTGAAACTTTGACCTTCTGTGGGGTATTCCTAGGATTACCTATAACCCTCTCATTACGGTTTTACCAAGCAACTGTCAACGTTGAAGAAAACGTCTTATAAGTTTATTTTTCAAGATTTATCGAAACATTTTCGAAATGATCGTTCTGTATAAAAGTATAAAATAAACGAACTAACGACGGTTAAAGATAACCTCAACTGCAGTGGAACACACAAAATCACTTTCTAAAAGAGCTTGACCGAACCTTTTACACCAAGTTAATTGAATAATACCCTTTTGTGCAAAGCCAGATAATCACACTCCGTTCAAGTTGCTACCCATTCCAATACGATCGCCCTTCGCAGGGCCATTAAAGTTGGCGAATATGCAAAGTTCTACTTCCGCAATGAGCTGGATTTAAATTTTACGCTTGGTGCATCCCTAAGTTTCTTCTTTCATGCACTCGCCCAAAAACGAGATGGTTTCGCAACAATTTGGTGAATTTGCAGTTTTACGACTTCGACGTCGGTTTAAGATAACAAAGCAGCCGCTTGAATGCCTTTTTCGAAGCGAATTTGAGAGTAGTATGTGGGAAAGAATCCAAAACCGCAACAGCCATCGACTACTCGTAAATGAGTTAAGCCCCAAATTCTGTGCTTCATGGTGTCGCATTTAATTGGGATTTAAAGGAATACAAAAAAACAAAAAAACACGGATAATGAAAAAGACAAAAACAATTAGAGACAATCCAACATATTGTTGCATGTTTTCTGCCAAGCGTAGCGTGGCACAAACACAGAGGCTGTTGTTCGTCAATATTTCGAGGAGTACGAATCCGAATCTGCTATATGTAAAAGTTTCGCTTGGTGGAAATGTTCATTTTGGCTTCATTTTTACGGGATCGTGACACTGTGTATTGGATTCCGAATTGCGTTTATATTTCCCAATTAGACCATGACCGAGGCGATAACGAAAAGGGGTCGTCGACAACGAGCAATATTCGGCATTACAAATGGGAACCGCTGCAGGGAGTTGCTGGAAACATGACTGCGATTTTGGGAATGACCCATTTACAGTAGTTTTCGCAGATTCGTTTTGCTTTCTTATTTTCCGAGAATTATGTGAGCGTTTTAGAGGGTTTCTATTTTTTAGTGAGACCATTAAAACTTGTGTTAATTTTTTGTTTTATTATATACTTCTGTCGGGAAAGGCCAATAGCGTTGCAAGATGGACCACAAGTTAGTGGACTCCGCCTTGTGAATCGGAAACAAACTAAATTCCTTGGAATAATATCACAAACTTCCACCAGATACCTTCGAAGTTACAGCGGCAGTAGCCTTGATGTTAGAGCTGCGTTAGAGACATCCAAATTGGCGACCATTTAGGATTCCTTTGCATTCCAAATATTTCATAAATCAGTTTTGATAACCCTTTTCTTCACTTTGGACAACACGAACGGTGAGACGTTAGGCGGGTCATTTTGCGGACGACTTTCGTTGGAATTGGTTGTATTCGAGCAGTTTTCCAATAGTTAGTTTTGTGTGCATAAGATAACATATATGAAAGAGTTTTGCTTTGAACTGGCGACATTTCTGTAGCACGGTTTTTAAGGACTATTACCGGTATTCGGTCTAGTCCAGTTCAATCCTCAGAAAATGGGCTAGATAACACGCGGACGGAACTAGATATCTCCCTTTGAAAATTGTACCGAGGGTTGAAATCGCAGAAAGTAAATTCGAAAATATATTAGCATATCTGTGTGTTGAGGCATCATCGTTATGTCTTTTATTTGTCCAGTCAGGTGGGGGTGTATCGCCTCGCAAGTTGAAAGAAACTCGTTGCTCCTTGCTTTTAACACCTTTGATTTTATTTGTTATGTTTTAAGTTAGGTATGAAATCTTCGGTCGTTCGACCGGCGCTCTGTACCCGTTGTACTCCTTTGGTGTCAGGTGTGGGGTGTATCGCCTCGCAAGTCGAAAGAAACTCGTTGTTCCTTGCTTTTAATACCTTTGATTTTATTTGTTATGTTTTTAAGTTAGGTATGAAATCTTCGGTCGTTCGACCGGCGCTCTGCCCTCTTGGAGATCTACTAATGGCGAAATCGAAAATTATTGCCCTTTCATTGTTTTTTCAGTTGAGAATTGTCAACTATTTTAGTGTCAACATTCCAAGAAGCACATACAAGACTTTGTGTGCTTCAATTGGAATTGTGTTCTGGGAATTTGTTAGAGGTTTGGTTGGTTAGGTTCTTGGAAGGGAAATCATGAAATGGGTTTGAATTAAGTATTTCATGATGTCAGGATTTTGGGAATTGAGTCAATGTACGACAAATTAACTTTTGGTTTAATTTGTTGTTCATGTGACTCAATATGGATTGGAGTATGAATTAATGTGAAATTGAATCGATGTGCGACAAATTAACTTTTGGTTTAATTTATCGCTCATATGATTCAATATGAAATTGGGATTTGCGTTATGGGAGGTATTGGGGATTTGGATGGGATTATTTAGGTATGTTGGGGATTTGGATAGGAGTGTCGATTTAGGATCGCTACATGTGTCTGTGGTTAGTGTCCCGCTGCGGGACATCGATATAGGAAAAGGATATGAACAGGATGAACTGAAGTGATTCTGAATTCCCCCAGAAGGGACGGGAACCGGTTGAGTACTCGAGTTGCTTGTTGGTTACTTACAGCTGTAAACCTTCTTCGTGCAGTTACGTACGTTTCTCATTCAATTGATTTCCGTGGAATTAGAGGGCCACTGTTTAAAAGTTCTAAGAAGGTAGTCTGAATAGTACAAAAACAAAATAAAGAGATTGGGCAAGAAGTATATTAAAGTACAATTCTTAAGCTTCAAAATCATATATTTATTTTTCAACATAGTCTGTGTTGAGAGTAATACAATTCGATCAAATTGTATTCCATTACTGAAAAATTCCTTAGACTTACTTTGAATCCAGGACTTGACACCGACCCTCACTTTATCGTCCGAGGTGTAATGGTTACCCCCTGAGGTCTATATTGAGCAAAGGAAAAAAATAAAAATCGGATGGGCCGAGATCAGGAGATCAGGGCAATAAGGTGGGCGTGAAAACCTTTCAAACTTCAGGCTTCGCAGAGTCATTTGTTCTTGTTTGTGAGACACCGCGGAACCCATCGGACACACTTAGGGAATATAGAGGGTGTGAAATCGTTTCAAGGGAGATAGCGTGAAACCCATCGTGCACAGTTTTTACGGAATCCCAATTTTTCAATAATTAAGGCGACACGCTCCTTGGATATTTTTATTTGGTTAGCCATACTGTCTAGAGTGATCCGCCGATCATTTTGATTCAAATCGTTGACGAGTTTGCGAAGATTATCATCTGTGACAGTGTTGGGACGTCCGCTGCGTGTTCTATCAACAATTTTGGCTTTTTCAGCTCGCAACCACGAAATATTATTGCTCATCGATTTACAGTAAACCTAGCCACAGTATCGTCACCATAAACAGCATTTAAACGATGATGAATTTCAGTTAAAGTAACTTTTTTAGCACTTAAAAATTTGATAAGTGCACACTACCTAAGTCGCGTTGACCGAGTATTGGAACACGCCGCCATACAAGGGATGAATACTCCATAACGGGCCTACGTATCCGTATTAAGAGGCAATGCTACTTCAGTTTATCGTTAGATGCGCTTCTGTAGGCCATTTTATTGGTGTTGTGCAAGCACGTATTTTTGGCAGCTGCAAACCGTTCGCATTTTTTATCATATCAGGGTTTACCGGGTGGCTTCTCTTTGATGGAATGTGAAATGTGAAGTTCCATACCAAGAAAAATAATTTCATTCATCGCCTCTGCGCAGGCGTCAAAATTGGAGATTCTATAGCAAACCTCCGTTCACAGTAACGACGCCTTGCCACCTGGTATCCTCGTAGTGTGAGTGATATATATATATATATATATATATATATATATATATATATCGGCCCTACAACCGGGATCCGGTCTTGGCCTTATTTAACAAATCTCTCCACCGGTCCCGATTTCGAGCCGATGTCATCCAGTTTGGCACAGTTTTGACCAACGTTAGGTCTTCTTTTTCCCTCATTCATATGCAGTCCCAGTTTTTGTGCCGCCTGTTCGATCTGGATGAAGGATTCCTGTACAGCCGATTCGGTTCTATCGATGATGTTGATGTCATCTGCGTAGGCAAGAATCTGGCTGGACTTGGTGAAAATAGTCCCTCTAGTTGTAACGCCAAAGTCACGGATTGCTTTCTCCAACGCCAGGTTGAAGAGGAGGAAAGCCAGACCGTCCCCTTGTTGGAGTCCATTAAAGATGTTTATTGGTTTGGACAGGAATCCTGCTATTTTTATTTGGCTAGTTACGTTGGTTATGGTCAATTTATAGAGTCGTATCAATTTGTGTGGAATGCCGAACTCGCTCATGGCATTATATACCATAGTTCTACCCTGGCTATGCTGTCGTAGGCGGCCCTAAAGTCTATAAATAGATGATATAATGGAATCTTAAATTCCAGACATTTTTCCATCGCCTGCCTAAGGGTGAATATCTGATCAATTGCAGATTTATCTGGGATGAAGCCACACTGATATTGATCAATGATGACTTTAGCGTATGGGGCTATCCGGTCTTGTCGGATAGTGGAGAGTATCTTATAAGCGGTACTCAGCAATGTTATACCCCTATAGTTGCTGCACAGTGTGATATCTCCCTTCTTATGTAAGGGGCAAATTATACCACGAAGCCAATCCTCCGGCATCTCCTCTTGCTCCCATACATGCACCACAACCTCATGAATTGTGTGATGTAACGCTGTCCCTCCTTGTTTGATCAGCTCAGCTGGTATGCCATCAGCTTCAGGGGCTTTATTTGATTTGAGCTGTCTAATGGCGTTTACTGTTTCCTCAATGCTTGGTGGTGGCAGCATTTGGTCTTGATCTTGCATTGGTCGAGCCTCCAATTCTTCTGTGAGCTGACCATTTAGCAATTCATTGAATTGCACTTCCCATCGTTCCAGAATGCCTTCGTGATCGGTGATCAGACTACCCTCTTTATGCTTGCAGTAAATGCACCGTGGTGTGTACCGCGTCATACGGATACTGCAGATTATTTGGTAGAACTTTCGCGCCTGGTGCGGACCTCGCTCTCTACTTTTCTCTATTTTACAGACAAGGTTTTTTTTCCAGGCACTTTTCTTTTGTCTGTGGAGTCTTTTTGCAGATCTTCTGAACTCTTTGTTTTACTCCCCGCGCACCCGCGTCCTATGAGACTGCTGCATTGCCTGGTATGCAGCATTCTTACGTTCAGTCGCTAGTTTGCACTCATCATCAAACCAGTCGTTCCGATCTCTATGACTATTGCCTAAGATGTAGTTGGCAGTACTAATGACAGTATTCTTAAGGCGTGTCCATTTCTCTTCTACGCTCGGCATTCTGGCCCCAGGACTTACTCTCCCTCCGTCGAGCTCTTCGAGGGCGAGTCTTAACACATGACCAAATGTGTTACTGGTATTCTCATTGCGTAAGGCAGCCGTGTTGATTCGAACTTGATCCGCGGATGCAATACGTCTCCGTAAGGCAATCCGCGTTCGGAAAACTGTACCAACAAGATAGTGACCCGAGTCGACGTTGGCACCTCGTACGTTCGTACCGTCATCAGGCTCGAGGAGTGGCCGCGATCTATCAACACGTGGTCAATTTGGTTGCGAGTGGCTCCATCAGGTGATACCCAGGTGGCTTTGATACCCAGGTGGGATTGTTTTTTGTATATTGGTTATTCATTTTAGATCCCACGTGTCTTTGGGTTTCAAACAGTCCGCCACATCAGAGCCCGTCTTTGATATGGTATGGTCTGCTTACTGCTCTGTTTCGACCCAGTGTCAGAGAGGCGCCGTTATAATACAGCCGGTATACCACTTGCTGCAAACCATCCAATGGGCACGGTGACGCGTAACACCCTGGATTAGGGGTGGTAGATCTTTGTGTGTTACTCCTCGCTAGCCTGTCTTACATGGGTGGCCTTACTGGAAGCATATGATTCCGTCAGCATAGCCTGAGTGATTCATTGTAGTTTAAGCCCCCGCACCACGTCGAGGTTCTATCAAGCGGGGGCTTATTAATAGTAATAAAAGAAAAAGCCATCTTATAAGTGAAACCAAAGTGAATCGGGCATATCTTCATATAGATTACCAGCTCTTATACCATGTTGCAAACCAAAAGGAAAAAAAAGACATCAAACTAACACGCGTACTGACACCATGTCAACAATCAGCCATGTTTAACCATGATCCGAAAGATTTTGTTCATTGATTAGTGGCATGTTACGAAACGTGAATGCTACTCACAAAAACTGTCACCCCTAAGTACTCATCCATCACCATGCAGCTCGTAATGATCCACTTAACATGAATGGCAAGCTTAAGGATTGATTTGCATTTTATTTAGTGCAAGTTTCTCACATTGGAAAGTTGGTGTACTATTTTTTCAAAGGTACTATTATAAACAGGTGACCATTAATCTGGGTCGTAACAGTATCTTAAGATATCATTTACTTTCACTTCTCTTCATAATAAAAACGTTATTAACTTTATTAATTAAATATATAATTGATCGCTGCTGCTCCAACTATCATAATACATATGTTCCTTACCTAATACAGTGCCAGTCCAACTTTCACCTTAACAAACTGACCAACCTTAATTTACCATTAAGGTCTTAACTACTTAAACACTTAACGATTATTGAAGTTGACGACAATAACACAAACCAGCAAAGAAAAACAATGCCCCAGTCAGTCTTGTTTATGAAGCATCCTTTACCTAGTTTTAAAGCGTCATACCTATCCAGAACTTTGCCACTCGGGCATCGGTGGTTTATTAAAAGGAAAAACCTTATCGTAATGATAACCAGTATCTGTGGCCTTTGTGTATTCCAGCCCGGCAAGATACGGATTCACGAGTAATAATCTTAGCCGGTGGAATCGCCCTATGTCTGTAATTTCATTTTCCATATATGCGATGGCATATTATGTTGGGATGAGGATGCCCCTCCTTTCTCTGTTGACTGCACATGGTAACCAGTCTTCCAGACAGTCATTGAAAATTGCATCGATGGATTGACTGCGGTGGAGTAGGTTAAACTTCAAACCTTGAATAGTGTGTACATTGGCGAAGAGTTTGTTGAATGCATTCTGCCTATAAAGTACTCAAGAGGATAGAGGAATCGGGAAAGAGCTTCAATGGAGTGCTGGCCAGAGCAGCCAGCGTACGGAAAGGAAAACAAAAGCCACAAAGTGGATTTGCGAAAACACAGGCTTATCACGTGCAAGTCTATGCCAATTGGCTAGGGAACGATAACTCGGATGGATGAAGTTTATAGTGGCAGACAAAAGTTTTTGTGCATTTAAAAATTGTTCAAATTCTTTCATATTTGCGTAATTAGATTTTCTGGGATATTTATTGATGTTAAAAAGCATGTCTAAAGAAAGATCAAAATGCACTTTTCATATATATTGTTGTTATGGGTCACCCCGCGAGCTGTAATACCAATCCATGGAGCTATATGTTGGGAGAAATCCTTCATCATTTTACAGAGCTTAGCTGATGAACCGATCGAAAAGGTTCGAACAGGTAGTAGGTTGCCCTCAACTCTGCCTCCTGGTCGCGGATCGAATGAACGATGGAGAGGGTTTGGTTTTGAAAGGAGTAGGGACGGAAAGGATAAGGTATGCGCTTCCATGAAAATGTTATAGACTGGCATTCGGCGATATTAAGCTCCAAACAATTTTTATCCCACCAAAGTGAGAAGTTGTCATGATCTGTTTGAGGCAATGCAGAATCAAGTGAAGAGACGATAGTCTTCTAGAATTTTGTGTTGTTAGTATAGAGAGATCCACAAGAGTCCTTGATGACCCTATCAATGTCGTTTGTAGTTAGTATAAAAAGGAGGAGGAACCAAATGACTCCCTTGAGTGAACGCCGAGGTAATCAGTAAGGGATAATATATCGCGGATCTGAAACGTACACTGTAGAGTCGACCTTCTTTGTAGGAAGAAATTCACTTTAACACAGTGGGTTCAAAGCAGAATCTGGATAATTTAAAAAGTACAAGTTTATGAGAAATTTTGTTGAGTGCTTTGCTGAGATCGGTTGTAATCATGTCGACCGAGTATTTTATAGGCGGTCCTCAGCAATGTTATACCACTACAGTTGCTGCAGACTGTGATATATCCCTTCCTATGTATGGGGCAAATTATACCACCACGCCAATTTACCGGCATCTCCTCTTGCACCCATACGTGCACCACGATCTCATGAATTGTGTGATGTAACGCTGTCCCTCCTCGGTTGATCAGTTCAGCTGGTATGCCATCAGCTCCGTGGGCTTTATTTGATTTCACCTGTTTTATGGCTTTTAATGTTTCCTCAATGTTTGGTGGTGGCAGCATTTGGTCTTGATCTTGCATCGGTGATGTCTCAAATTCTTTTGTGAGCTGACGATTTAGCAATTCATTGAAGTGCACTTCTCATCGCTCCGGAATGCCTTCAGTATCGGTGATCAGATTACCCTCTTAATGCTTGCAGTATTTGCAGCGTGGTGTGTACCGCGTCATACTGCAGATTATTTGGTAGAACTTCCGCGCCTGGTGGGGACCTCACTCTCTACTTTTCTCTATTTCACAGCCACGTTTTTTTTTCATGCACTTTTCTTTTGTCTCTGAAGCCTTTTTTTAAGATCTTCTGAGCTCTTTGTATTTCTCCCCGTATATCCGCGTCCTATGAGACTGCTCCATTGCCTAGTATGCAGCATTCTTACGTTCAGTCGCTAGTTTGCACTCATCATCAACCAGCCGTTCCTATTTCTTCGACTACTGCCTAAAATGGAGTTGGCAGTAGTAATGACAGTATTCTTAAGGCGTGTCCATTTCTCTTCTACGCCCGGCATTCTGACCCCAGGACTTATTCTCCCTCCATCGACCTCTTCGTGGGCGAGTCCTAAAGCATGACCAAAGGTGTTACTGGTATTCTCATTACGTAAGGTAGCCGTGTTGATTCGAACCTGACCCGCGGATGCAATACGTCTCCGTAAAGCATTCCATGCTCGGAAAACTATACCAACAAGATAGTGATCCGAGTCGACTTTGGCACCTCGGTACGATCGTACCGTCATCAGGCTCGAGGAGTGGCGGCGATCTATCAACACGTGGTCAATTTAGTTGCGAGTGGCTCCATCAGGTGATACCCAGGTGGCTTTGTGGATGTCCTTACGCGAAAACCTGGTACTCACAACGACCAAGTTCTTTGATGATGCTAGTTCGATGACTCGTAGTCGGTTGTCATTAGTGTTCTCATGCAAACTATGGGAACATGGGAACATGCGTAGTGCCTGAGAACCGCCTCTCAACCTATTTTCGCATTCAAATCACCAAGAACGATTTTCACATCGTACCTTGGGCAGGCGTTAAGGGCCCGTTCGAAGAATTCTTCCCTTTCGTCGTCAGGGGACTCCTCTATAGATCCGTAACGTTTATGAGGCTTATGTTTTTAAACTTACCTCGCACGCGAAGAGTCCATAGCCTTTCGTTTATTGCATTAAAGCCGATAATGGCAGGCTACAGTTCTTGGCTCACTAGAAATCCTATCCCGACCACATGGTGTTTTGGATGAGAGTTATAAAAAATGTCAGATTCGTTTCTTTGAATAACACCACTCTTCGTCGATCTTATTTATTGTAATGCTGTGATTTCAGCCTTATATTCGGACAGGGCATGGACTAGCTGCTCGAGCTCTGCATAGTGAGCGGATGTTCCATGAGAAAATTCTTAAATCGTTTAGCCTTTTTGTTTCCGGGGTCGTCGTCGTGTATCCGGTCCATATCTGATACTTTCTAAATTGTCCATAAAAACGTATTTTCCAGGCAAGGTTATTAGCCTTGCGCCAACCTTTCTCAGGATGTCACTGCATGCATTGGTTCACTACTTGGCGGGTGCCAAAGTAGCTATCCAGGGGTGTCGCGTGGAGCCTGCATGTTAACTTGGGTTGAACAAGGACAAGGATCGTCCTGACCTTCGTCGGGTTGAAAGCAATCAGACATTTTGCCCTGTGTGTTCGCTCCCAGCCCCCCACCCGCCCAAGCTCTCACGACCACGTTTAAATTTAGCTGCCCAAAATTTCTCCATGGTAAATGGATGGGGCAGAGTTCCCCTACACAGAGTCAAACTCATCATTGTCTTGCGTAGGCATATTGCTTTTCATAACAAAAGTTTAATGACAGTCCGATACTCAATTTTGTCCATTTTCACAAAAACACTCACTTCGACTCACTCAAACAACTGTCAAATAAAAACTACGCATCCAAAATGGCTGAAATTTTGGTGAGTAACTGTCAAAAGATTATCCTATACGGGTGCGAAACATGGTCTCTCACAAAACGGGAAGAAAACTAATTTCGCGTATTCGAGAATAAAGTTTTAAGGGGTATCTTTGGCGGTAAATATGAAGAGGAGGCGGGACAATGGAGGAAACTCCACAACCACGAATTGGAAGAGCTTTACCGGAAGCCTACAATAGTGAGAGTAATCAAATTGCGAAGATTAAGATGGGCCGGACACGTAGCGCGAATGGGCGATGATAGGACCGTACGTAGAATTCTTGACGGTTGACCAACGGGAAAGAGACCGGCAGGACGGCCGCGACGGAGATGGGAGGACAATGTTAGGTTGGAGCTCGAAGAGATCGGATCGGCTGGTCAAGCGCGGAAGGAGGGTGCACAGGACTGGGAACGATGGTGGAGCCGAGTCGGTGAGGTCATGAACTTCCGGGTTCCTAAAGCCAATAAAGAGTATAGTATAGTTATTTTAAGTATATTCGTTATAAAAGTTTAAAGCTGTTATGTCCCTTCCTCCTCGATCTTCACCTTTTCTTCTGCTCTTTAATTTTAAAAATAAGAGCACAAATTCTTTTTTTGTGCTACGAAAAAAACCGCATAACTAAAACGGAACAAGAAGAACGAACAGGAAAAACGTCTAACCCCCTCGAGGTCACACACAAGACTCTCTTCGGCATCTCATCCCCCGCTACCTCTTTATCCTCTTAACCCGATGCCTAGACGAATATTTTTGGCAATGACTGCCCTGAAACTGATCGAAACATCATGGCCGTATCAAGTTATATGGATTTGCGCACCTGCTGCTTCAATTTTATATATTTCTTTATACCAACTGCGTATTAGGTTTGCATTCAAGTTTGAAAGTAAGAATTTCTTAACTGTTGAAAATGCAGTCATTTACTACTTACCGCTTAGCAAGGCAAATACATAGTTCACTAATGCAAGTGTGTTAAACAAATTGTTCAATTAATAATTAAATATTTTTCTCGCCGAGACAAGGTCGGTGGGGGAAGTTACCACGTAACATGGATCCCATCCGTATTTGGTTCATCTCCCCACAGCACGGGGAAGTTTTTATCAAAATTCGATTTGAGCGAGAAAACGGTGGAACTGTTTATTTGTATGAGAGTTTAAGTGTTTCCGAAGCGCTATAATTTGCAATAGTTCAAAAGTGAGTTCAACAGTTATAAAATAGAATTTCAGGTCGATACAGCCGCTTCAATGGCTGAGTTGGTAAGGGGTCATTCGTTTGATTGTGCAAATGTAGGTTCAACTGATAACTCTTGCTATTGAGTAATTCGGCACAGTTAGTGAGTGCTAGGTTAGGTCCCAAAGCCCAGTCACCCAGTGAAATACCACCCCATTAACCTATAGGCTTCGTGAAATGGTTTGGAGAAATCCTTGATTAGCTTTCGGAGTTTGGCTGATGGATCCCGTCGAGAGAAACTAGCTTCTCGCTGTAGGGTTCGATTTTCTTGAGAGAAGTACAATAAAAAATATAAAAAATAAAACAGTTTCGTCTTTCTTCAGAGGTTTTCTTTTTAGTAGGCATTCATTTGAACATTTTATTTGAATTCAATCCGGCGGCTATGCGGGGAGTTGATGATTGTTTGGAGATTCAAACAAAGGAGCATTACGTGGTAAAGTGCTTGCAGCTGTATCAATAGCTGCAGGTCATTACGAAGCTAAATAGATGGTTACACAATGACGGTTTGAATAACATCTATGCCAATTGTATGTGGCATCTAAGGCAACTCAAGGGTCGCATTCTAGTGTGAGTGTGGATGTGTTTCGTCTAGTGCACCAAGCACGGGCGCGGTTTCAGCAAAACACCCACGGATCGTTCGAGGAATAAAACACAAATCTCCATTCAAAGTTCATATTAGTTTTATTACGCCGCACTGAATTTTCTTAAATTTTTATTCCATTAGAGTACATATTTCTGAATTTTGTTAAATTAGTTTAAAATATTTCTTCACTGTCTCACATTACATCAATTCAATAAAATGCTACTTGGGAAATTTAACAAACGAACTTTTCTTAGGAATACCGAATTTTGCAACTAAAATCAACTTTCCGCTCGCGAATTTATCGACGCACATCTACTCTCAGCTTACCAGCTTAAGATTTTTTGGGTGACGTCCCTCCGCACTGATGACTAAAATCTGACTGGTGACTAGAGCTCACCAAAGAAACGGAAAAACCTCAAAAGAAACTGAAAAGGAGGCGGAGTTACACGATTAACCCGAGGTAGTTAATCGTGATTGGACCGGACGGAATAGGCATACATTACGCATGTGTGCGTATGCCATGCATACGATCGTTCGGCGACCGTGGATGGAGGGCAACATCGCTAGTGCATTTTCCAAGAATGTAAATACTAGCATCTGGGGTGTGAAAGACCCAAACCGATGATTTGGTCATCCTAATGGGAGGCCATAAATCATCATTTCGGTTGCCGATGATTAAACATTGCAACGAACATAGGGTGCAGCCATTGCCAGATGTTGAAAGTAAACATTTTCTGGCTGCATCTTGATCGCTGCTTGATTGCGGTCTCTGAACGTGGGGACCGATAATTGGAAGCCAGCGATTGCTGGTAATCAGGGACATGTTTGGTTTGCGTCAGCAGAAACCTTGTCGGCGATAGCAAATCAATGGGACCAAAAGGCCGCATGCGAGAAGTGCCATGGGCAAACAAATAAACGAGTCAACAAGGAACTCTTTGTTGATGTTGTTTCCATAGCATAAGGCTATGGAAACAAGCTGCCCTGGCAGAACGTATGCCTAAAGATAGGATTTCAAATGCCACGGCAATGTGATGATTTTGCCGTGGACTTATGCTTTTTATTTAGGAGATAATATACGCCTCGGGGGTGAATTTTCGATGCCACGGCAAGGTGATAAGCTTTGCCGTGGACTTAATGTTTTTTAGGGAATAATGTACGCCTCGGGGGTGAATTTTCGATGCCACGGCAAGGTGATAAGCTTTGCTGTGGACTTACTGTTTTTTAGGGATTAATGCCTGCCCGAGGGTGAGTTTTCGATGCCACGGCAAGGTGATACGCTTTGCCGTGGATTTAATGTTTTTCAGGGGTGGTGTTGGAGAAAAAAGGGGTTTGGAAGGAAAACCCCCTCAGAATAGGTAAGCTGCCTAACAGAAATTCAAAACAGTTATCCGAATGGGTAACCGTATTAATTCCAGCGATTTGGCTGGGGGTAAATGCCGTAGCAAGGTTACGCAACCTTGCTGAAGTTCGACCGAGAGGTAAGTCGTTCGCCTGGAATAGTGGGGATCGAGCGATGCATGGCTCTTCGGGCCCTGAAAAGCCCCACATCACTCCCTCCCCAGTGACGTAGTCACGAAACAGGTAAGGCAGGTTAGGGGGTGGTAAGTTGGTTATGGGCGCGCATTTGGGCGCGAGTACGGGGAGGTTGTGCTGGTGGAGTAGGAGCGGTGTCAGTAGATGGAGGTGATTCTGGAGCGGAAGCTTCCAGAAAACAGGGCTTAAGCCTTTCGACGCTGACCGTGGATCGCTTGCCTCTAATGTCGATCTCGAAGACGCGGTCACTGATGCGGCGGAAGACTTTGAATGGGCCATCATAAGGTGGGTCGAGGGGTTTTTTGACCTTATCCACCCTGACAAAGGCGTGCGTGCAGCTGTGCAGTTCAGGGTGGACGAAAAGTTTTTTGGAGCCGTGCCTGGATACAGGGGTTGCCCTAACCTTACGTAGCAGGTCACGGAGATGTCCCAATTCACGAAGTTGGTCACGCGGTGTTTCGCCATTCAGGAAAAGTTCTCCTGGAAGAAGGAGGTTGGTACCGTAGGTAAGCTCTGCTGCCGAAGCACCCAGGTCCTCCTTAATACTTGTCCTCAGGCCGAGGAGGACGGTTGGTAGGGCGTCAAACCATTGTGTGTCATTATGACACATGAGTGAGGCTTTTAGAGATCTGTGCCAGCGCTCTATCATCCCATTTGATTGCGGGTGGTAGGCGGTGGTACGACTTCTTTGGCAGCCGAGAAGATTTGTTAGCTGCCTAAAAATTGTCGCCTCAAATTGTGGACCTCGGTCCGAAGTTATGGTGGTTGGTACACCGAAGCGTGTGACCCAAGTTGAATAAAAGGCCTTGGCGACTGATTCGGCAGTAACTGCCCGGAGAGGTGTCGCCTCTGGCCATCGCGTGCAGCGATCCATCATAGTGAGGATATAAGAAAATCCTCTTGATGGAGTAAGCGGTCCCACTATGTCTATGTGGACATGGGCGAAGCGTGTCGTGGGAAGCTTGAATTGCGCTGGCTCCAGTACATTATGTCGCGCTACTTTGCAGCGCTGGCACTGGAGACAAGCACGGGCCCAACCGGTGAGATCTTTATTCATCCGGGGCCAAATGAATTTGCGACGGACAGCAGCGGCTGTTGCTCGGCCGCTGGGGTGGGCTGGGTTGTGGTAAACCTGGAACACGCCCTTACGAAGTTTCTCGGGAATGTAAGGTCTAGCGGTTCCAGTGGAGACATCACACCAGATTTCGCCCAAAGGGTCGCGAAGGGTAATTTTCTTGAGCTCTAGTGCCGTATCGGCAGTTAGGAGGGACTTGAGCTGTTCGTCCTCCTCTTGAGCTAGGGCAAGATCAGCGTTATTCAAGGCGGAACGCAAGTGAATCGTATCGATTCGAGAAAGGTCGTCCGCCGTGACATTCTGTTTACCGGAGATATGCCTGATCTCCGTAGAATATTGCCCAATGAGGTCTAATTGACGCTCTTGTCGGGGGGAGGCGTTTCCCGACTTCTTCCGGAACGCATAGACCAATGGCTTGTGGTCTGTTAAAATAGAGAGCGAACGTCCTTCTATCATATGACGGAAGTACTTAACAGCGCTGTAGATCGCGAGCAATTCACGGTCGTAGGCGCTGTAACGTCGCTCAGTGGGACTCAGTTTCCTTGAAAAGAAACCAAGTGGTTCCGGTCGGCCTTCAATGTCCTGTTCAAGGACGGCTCCGATTGCGGTATCCGATGCGTCGCATTGGATAGAAAGTGCCGCTCCCTCGAGAGGGTATCGGAGTAAGGTGGCATTTGCCAATTGTTCTTTGGACAGTTGGAATGCTCTATCAGAGACTTCTGTCCAATTGATGGGGCGCTTATCATTGCGCTTAGCTCCTTTTAAGAATTCATTGAGCGGAGCTTGAATCTGGGCAGCATTCTTCAGGGTCGGACGGTAGAAGTTCAGCATGCCCAAAAATCGACGAAGCTCACTCACGTTAGTAGGCCGGGGATACTTCATGAGGGCCTCCACACGGTCTGGTAGTGGGCGAATGCCCTGGTTGTCAACGACATAACCCAGATAGGTGATTTGCTCTTTGGCGTATTGACACTTATCTGGGTTGATGACAAGACCGAATTCACGGAGGCGCTCTAGGACCTGACGTAAGTGGCGCTTATGTTCGGCATGGTCTTTGGAGGCGATGAGAATGTCATCAAGGTAAGCATGGCAGCAATTAAGACCACGTAAAGCCGTGTCGATATAACGTTGGAATGTCTGTGCGGCATTCCTGAGGCCGAAAGTCATCACTTTGAACTCGAAGAGTCCGAAAGGTGTAATGACTGCGGTCTTGGGGATGTCTTCAGGTGCCACCGGAATTTGGTGGTATGCCCTGGTGAGATCCAGGGTGGTGAAGACATTGCACCCTCGTAACTTGTACGAAAAATCGTAGAGGTGTGCAATTGGGTATCTGTCCGGGACAGTTGCTGCGTTCAACAGCCTGTAATCGCCACATGGGCGCCACTCACCAGAACGTTTCTTCACTAAGTGGAGTGGGCTTGCCCAGGGACTGTCCGACGGTTGGCAGATACCTAGTTCGATCATATGCTCGAACTCCGCGCGCGCCGCACGTAATTTTTCCGGAGCCAGTCGACGTGGACGCTGGCTCACCGGGGGACCACGTGTTTCTATATGATGAAACACCGTGGCTTTATGTCGGCGTTGGTTAGGTAGAGGAATTGTTGTACTCACAAATTCCTGTACCATAACCTGGAATGGGTCTATGCACTCTGTGGCCCCTGAAGTTGCCGCTGGAGATGCCGTCATGGGCAAGGGGGGTGCGGTTGGAGCCACTAGTCTGTTATGGGTCGAATCGACCAACAGATTATGTGCACCTAATAGGTCGGAACCTATCAGGGGTTCATTTACGTCCGCAATGACGAAACGCCAAGTGATCGGACGACAAAGACCCAATTGGAGTGTCAGCTTTTTACGTCCGTACGTAAGTATCGGCGTATTATTTGCAGCTGACAATTTAAGTGCGGCTGGCACGCGGTTGCGCGGAGCAAACGATCGCGGGAGGACTGAAATATCGGCGCCGGTATCGACAGTAAAAGCGATATTCAGTTTCGAATCCCGGATGGTTAGGCGACTTATCGTATGTGTGCCGGCCGATTGCGCGAGGGTGTCGGTCGGCAAAATTAGTTTAAAGAGCGCCTCTGGTTGGTGGAAGGTTGCGTCCAACCACAAGGCGCTTTGCAATTGAATGCGCGATCACCATATCGTTGGTGATTGGCGCACCAAGGCAGAGTAACGGCATTATCAGGGATATTCTGCGTATTGCTATTGCCATTACGGGGAGGTCGAGCCGGAGCTCGCTGGGAATTGGCCCGGTGAGGGCCATTTTGAGAGGAATTGGCCCTCTGTGGGGCGTTTTGAGGCATATAGGCCCTCTGAGGGGCAGTTTGGTAGGAATTCTGCCGATTGAGAGGACGGCTCGGCATGGCTCGGTTCTGGGCGCTTCGAGGATTGTTCCTCACCTCCGCGCGCAATTGAGTTATCTCGCGGAGGAGTGAGGTTTGGAGCGCCCGAAGGTCAGCAGGGGTTAATTGTGTGGGCGAATTTCTTTGGTTAAGGTTGGGGCCTGCCTCTGGGTTCCCCTGAGGGAAATTGGTTGAGGCGGGCCTTCTATGAGGCAATTGAGCTTGAGGAGAATTGGGAGTTGAGACCAATTGATGGGCTGAGAAAGGCAGACGAGGGTGCCGTGCAGGCTGGGCGGCGAGTTGAGAAACAGCCGCTACCTGGTACGCTGGAGGCTCAGAATACTGATCTGAGCTTTCCATAATTGCGTCCGCAATTTTGGATAAATAGCCCAAACTCTGATTGGGTTGGGCTATAAGTGCCGAACGGGCATGTTGGGGAAGACACCTCAAAAAGTGAGGCTTTATTAGGGCGTCCCCAATCCTGGTCCCCGCTATAGAGCGTAAATGTGTCAGGAAAAGAGATGGTCTCATCCCAGAAAGGTTGGTTACAGCGGCTAAACGTTGTTGCCGCACACTTCCAGGCTCGTCCAAAGCGTCGAGCAGAGCTTCACGCATGTTGCTATATGGGTTGCGGCCGGCCGACCTTATTATGTGGGCAACATGCGGTCGCTGAGTGCGGTCAAGCACTTTCAACAGCTCGACTGCACGAAGTTGTTCGTCGTGCAAGGCTGAGGCCTGGAAGATGCGGTCTGCCACTGCAAACCAAAGGTCTGGGTCCTCCTCATCGAAGGGGGGAAGTCCTATATTTAAATGACGAGTCCCGTTCCCGAGGCTGGAAGCATCGCGGAATTCTTGGGACTCTGGGTGCCTATGAGCTTGTTGTGAGGTACCGGCACTAGTTGTGGGCATAAAAATGCCGGAATCTACCAAAGGGCCGGTACCAGGGGCGTTAGGAGCAGTCGGGAGTGTGTCTGTGGAAGAAGGCTGGGGTCGGTTCACGACGCTGGGGGCAACGGGTGGTGCCAGAGGAGTAGATTGTCCGGGCAAGTCTAGGTCAGCATCGACTTGCTCAGTGGGGAAATCGACGCTGGAGGCGTCGTGAAATTCAAGGGGCTCGGGTTGTCCCTGGGCCTTTCTGGCCGTGGTGTTCCTCGTGTTGACCATTATAGGTTGTAACGTGAAACGGGAGTCGAGGGCGTAAGAGGACGCGAAGAAAGGTGAAAGGAGGCCAATGGGTGAAAAGGAAGTCGCAGGAAGTTGAGAAAACCGTCGAACGTCCCAAAGCAATGGTTTTCACTAGTCAAAATAGGTCGAGCGAAGGTCGGAAGTGGAGTCAAGTGGAGATACAGGGAGTCGAGAGACGTCGATAAGTCAATGCAAGTCGCTGAGAGTTGAGAGTAGTCGATTGGTCGCGAATAATGTTGTGCGAGATTGTACCCAGAAGGGGGTTACAACCTTTATTATATTTGTTAATTTATTCCTCGTTTTGCTTTTCCCCAATAAATATGTTTTACAATAAACAAAAATAAAAAAAATGCTATACGGGTTGCACGTGAATCTATACCCTGAAGGGGTTTACAAATGTTTTATTCTTTGGTTTAAATTCTTGGTGGCTATAGTACATTTATGGTACCAAGTGTTAAGTAATTTTTATTTTCATGCCTTACAGTTCGGGTAGATACTGAATTCGTGGTTCGGCTTCGGTTTCCTTCTTTTTAATTTGATTTTTAATATTGTTTAATGATCTTTATAATTTTAATCTTAGGTTATAATTTGTATACAAAAAATGTAACATAATTATTAATTCGGTTATTGGCTTTCCTTATTTATTCTCTAAATAAAAATATATCTACGTGTGCAAGTGTAGAACCACCAAATTAGTCAACAATAATGTTCTGTATATTAACTCTAAGTAAACACCGTATGCAAAGGGAAAATATGTCTGAGGAATGTCTGTCTCTATTGTTTCGAAATATTAATTCGCTTCTAAATTTTAAGACAATAAACGAAGTGTTTGCATTGGTCGATTATTAATAGAGTGTGTAGCAATAAATAATCCGTAACACTAATCGAGTTGTACGCTTATCAAAAAAACTTGAACCAGCACATCGTAAAAGAAAGAGAAAAAACAAAATAATAAATTAATTATTCTCACGATCACTGCATCGGAGAAAAATTAATCGCTTTCACTTAGGAATAAGCACCTTGGACATTGGTGAATCTTCTATAACTTGCGTAACATCTATAGTTACTTATTAAATTTTAATATTTCTGCAATAGTTGTCCCTTATTTAAAGTTAATAAAGTTATTGTATAAATTTTAATTTTTGAAAAATGGTTTGAGTTTTATGACTTGAAAATTACACAGTTTTCTAAACAAGGTAAACAATATTTAAAAGCTTATTTTCGGAGGCTCAGAAGGAGCTCGTCACAAGGAGAATTGAACATTTAGGGAAAATAAATGATAAAGAAAAACCTGAAGTCCAACGTTGGGAGCTTTACGGTGGGCGGGAATTGATTGCGTCGCCTGGGTGCTTGTTGAGATGTTGGTGTTTGTTAAAGATGTAAGTCGCTGGTAACTCCACGTGTTAGCTATGTTGAACGTTGGGGTGGTTGCACCCTTTTATTGACTTTTATTTCTGGTGTTTTTCGTACTTTATATTGTTCTTTGGTGGCTTGTATTGTGTATTGTATAGTGCCGGTCACTGTCTTTAAGCGTTTTCGAAATTGCACAGGATGTAATTGTTCCTCGATTAAAACACTTACTATGTCGCGACTATGAGCACAAATGTTCGAAAAGGTACGCGTTTTTTGTCGCGGTCACCAATGTGGTGTGGTTTGATTAGTGCTCCAAGCACGGGCGCGGTTTCAGCAAAACACCCACGGATCGTTCGAGGAATAAAACACAAATCTCCATTCAAAGTTCATATTCGTTTTATTACGCCGCACTGAATTTTCTTAAATTTTTATTCCATTAGAGTACATATTTCTGAATTTTGTTAAATTAGTTTAAAATATTTCTTCACTGTCTCACATTACATCAATTCAATAAAATGCTACTTGGGAAATTTAACAAACGAACTTTTCTTAGGAATACCGAATTTTGCAACTAAAATCAACTTTCCGCTCGCGAATTTATCGACGCACATCTACTCTCAGCTTACCAGCTTAAGATTTTTTGGGTGACGTCCCTCCGCACTGATGACTAAAATCTGACTGGTGACTAGAGCTCACCAAAGAAACGGAAAAACCTCAAAAGAAACTGAAAAGGAGGCGGAGTTACACGATTAACCCGAGGTAGTTAATCGTGATTGGACCGGACGGAATAGGCATACATTACGCATGTGTGCGTATGCCATGCATACGATCGTTCGGCGACCGTGGATGGAGGGCAACATCGCTAGTGCATTTTCCAAGAATGTAAATACTAGCATCTGGGGTGTGAAAGACCCAAACCGATGATTTGGTCATCCTAATGGGAGGCCATAAATCATCATTTCGGTTGCCGATGATTAAACATTGCAACGAACATAGGGTGCAGCCATTGCCAGATGTTGAAAGTAAACATTTTCTGGCTGCATCTTGATCGCTGCTTGATTGCGGTCTCTGAACGTGGGGACCGATAATTGGAAGCCAGCGATTGCTGGTAATCAGGGACATGTTTGGTTTGCGTCAGCAGAAACCTTGTCGGCGATAGCAAATCAATGGGACCAAAAGGCCGCATGCGAGAAGTGCCATGGGCAAACAAATAAACGAGTCAACAAGGAACTCTTTGTTGATGTTGTTTCCATAGCATAAGGCTATGGAAACAAGCTGCCCTGGCAGAACGTATGCCTAAAGATAGGATTTCAAATGCCACGGCAATGTGATGATTTTGCCGTGGACTTATGCTTTTTATTTAGGAGATAATATACGCCTCGGGGGTGAATTTTCGATGCCACGGCAAGGTGATAAGCTTTGCCGTGGACTTAATGTTTTTTAGGGAATAATGTACGCCTCGGGGGTGAATTTTCGATGCCACGGCAAGGTGATAAGCTTTGCTGTGGACTTACTGTTTTTTAGGGATTAATGCCTGCCCGAGGGTGAGTTTTCGATGCCACGGCAAGGTGATAAGCTTTGCCGTGGATTTAATGTTTTTCAGGGGTGGTGTTGGAGAAAAAAGGGGTTTGGAAGGAAAACCCCCTCAGAATAGGTAAGCTGCCTAACAGAAATTCAAAACAGTTATCCGAATGGGTAACCGTATTAATTCCAGCGATTTGGCTGGGGGTAAATGCCGTAGCAAGGTTACGCAACCTTGCTGAAGTTCGACCGAGAGGTAAGTCGTTCGCCTGGAATAGTGGGGATCGAGCGATGCATGGCTCTTCGGGCCCTGAAAAGCCCCACATGAGTATTTACACTAAACAAGAATTCGGTTCTAGATCGCTAATGCAGAGATGCATTATTGCATGTGTGAATGCCCTTGCGGGAGAAATTCTTTACAGGAATTCCTAGATAATGCGTTGAAAGCATTAATTGCCCTTGAGAAGGGAAATGTTTCAGGTATGCTGGTGATCGGGATTTATGATGTTTGGAACAGAATTCTTATAGGGAATTTTGGATTAGAATAAATGAATGAAGGTAAGAATTCTCTTCCAGGAGCTTTTAGCTGAATACCTTTGATGAACTTATTACGTGAAGCATTTACAGGTGCTAATGCGATTGCATTAGCAGAAAACTATGGAGGTTGGGTTGTAGTTACAGGGGTTCTTCGGGTAAGTAGACAGTGGGGTTTGGCGGAACTGTGGGGTAGGAAGTATTGTGCCGACACGGACACTCGGTGGACAAAAAGGTCGACAGCCAATGTGTATGAAAGGGATTTATCATACACATGGCGAAGCTGAAAAATAGACAGCACAATGTTTATGGCCCCTGGTGAACGTTACATTATATGTAATTCAAATCCTTTTGTTTACAGGAATTCGAGCAGAGGAATTTGTCTGGCCACGTAGATGCCGAAATTGGTTTGGAATTCCTGATAAGCTAATAAAGAAATCTTACAGAGAATTGGTATGCGAAGAGAATGCATGAAAGGTAAGTTTTCTTTACAGGGACTTAAAGATCATAGATTTGATCTCTTTAATGCGTGATGCATTTTCAGGTGGCTAATGCGATTGCATTGGCGAAAACTTATGCAGACTGGGTTGTGGTTATGGGAGTTTTTAAGGTGGTGTACCGTGTGGTTTGGCGGCACCGCCACAGAACCGCCACACATTCTCCGGTGTTGATACTCGACTGTACGTATTTTGTCCTCACGACATCCTTGAAAAACTGTTTTTTTTTATTTTCGTTGCGTCCTACCCCAGGCATGCTCATAGGAATTCAGGTCATGCACACAGACATGATTAACCGCAGCTGCGAGCAGATTCTTGTCGGTTCTCAATTTCTGTCGGTGTTTCTATTTAGTAACAATATTCCCCCATGCGATTTACAACCATGATGATTCTCTTCACATGAACGGAGTAGTGGTTGTTTATTTCATCCTTTGGTGAGAAGATGAACCCCGAGTTGTGTGCCACGATATAGGAAGAACGTATTCTGTCTTACGGTAATTGGTAAAGTTCCCATGAGGGATACCCCAGTCGTGTATGATTCAAAAGGGATCATGGAATTTGTTTATATTTGATGGCTCTTTGGTTGCGCTCTTATTGTTTAAGATTTGAAAGGCAAATATTTAAGAATAACAAATATTCCCCGTTTTCCATCATATCTCGTTTAATTTAGTAATACAATTGCTTCATTTTCTATAGCTTCCATCATCAATTTAGGTGTGCACATACTAGAATACTCTAACTAATGTGAACTCAAGAGTCACAATTTTCCCAAATTTGTTTTCTTTTCTCCATAAGCTTCTTGAAGCAATCGGTATGATTCAGCAGCAGTTTTCTTCAAATATTCTCGGCGATTGTTTTGCCATAACTTTCAACATATTCAATTAAAAAATACATATGATCACTAGACATTTGTTGATAGCGCATCAAAATGTCATATATGTTAAATCTTTCTCCAGCGTACGGTATTAGTGCGTCATTTCTTAAAAAAGAACCTGCACTTCATACTTTAGGACATGATAATTAAGCACTTTGTTCTGTTGTGAGTTGATTTAAGACTTCATGAAAGAAATGGCATTGCCAACTCCTACCAAACAATTAAGTCGATAAAGTAGTTAAATTAAATTTTAACCATTTCGTGAGAAAACTAGAAAAAGTTTCGCAAATCAAATACAAAATGTTTTTTCAAAAGGAAGAAAAAAGAAAAGGCGAAAAAACCTTCCCAACCAACGATAATTAACATATATGTAGTAATACATGTATATTGAAATGTAGGTTTCTTTTCGTTGTGTCTTGGGTTGAAAATTTTTTACCTTTAGTGTAGTCTTTCGAATTTTCACTAGTTCCTTACGATATTCCCCATTCATTCACTTCAATTGTGTTTAATTGCATATCGTTCTGTTTCAGAGGTTTCCCAATGCCTACAATGGGACAATATTTACACTCCTGGCACAGCTCGAGGCTATAAATAAATTTCAAGAAGTTTGGCCTTGAATTCTCTTTCCATCGAAAGCACAGAGGTACGCAGACTGTTCAGTTGTGTAGGTGCGGGAATATCATGCTATGTTGCATGCATCCAATTTGGACGACTCTACCTTTTTCGGTTGGGATGGTTGCCTGGCTCTTGGCTCTTGGCTCATGGATGATGAGCAAAGCAATTTATAAACAGGTTTCTTTTTCGTGGTTCTTATACGTTTGCGGCTTGTTTTGGCATCGTGTACCATGTGGTGATATAACAACTTCCGAAGGACGGTAATACGCGAAAGGGGATTCGAATTTATTAGGAAACTTGTAAAGTGGAGTTTTCAAATTAATTTATGGAATCAATTGTGAATGTCACCCAAACAGGAACGCAATCGAATGAAAGGAATGGAGACGCAAGATGGCTATCTTTTTATTAGAAACTACCAATTTCATTTCAAAATCAACATTTTTATGAATGTGGGTAACCAATAAATTGTATATATACATAACATTTAGTTCATGTATCTTAAACTGTCATTACTGTCAAGTTGGATAGATGAAACTCTGTTTTCGTTCATAGATGTCTGAAGACCAAGTTCTAGAAGGTTAACGAAACCATTTCATCATCGATAAAGTCATTTATACTATGTTATAGATTACATACCTATTTAGAGATTAATATCGTCTGTTACGATTGTACACACTTTTGACTGACTACTCTGTTCCGTTGCTGTAGTCGAGTAATTAACTTGTCCTGTATTCCTTTAAAATGGTGATAAGTATGGAACTTCCAATTAATTTTAGGGTTTTTAGTCTTAATGTGGATTATGGTAATTACCAATTTATGTGGTGTTACAGAATGCGATTAATCTGGCACACCAAATTGGATCCTAAATTTGTTAAACCAAAACCAAAATTTCCCCAAGATGTTGCGAGGGATAGTGGAAGATTAAGAACCCTCGTCATATTATCCCATACCTGTTTACTTAGCAGAATCATAAAACGTTGGACGGTAACATCTTCTCGAGATTGGGGCTGTTGTCGATGGACCGTGATTCTCTCTTGAGAACCTTTTGTATAGAATCTAATCTGTAAAAAACTCCAACTGAAAATCAAAAAATTACGTAATGACTTTCCTTTAAGGCTTGTTGTGTTGATAAGTACAAGGCCGGGAAACAATTGGTTTGAGTGCATAACCTTGTTAGTGTCGGTGATTTGTTGTATTTGTCGGTGTTGCCACACCCCATGGGGAGTACGTCGATGAGAAGCTTGCCAACGGTCTCCAGAACCACCTTGGGCAGTCCGTCGATGGTAACGAATTCGTAAGTGCTGACCCACGACAATCATTAAGCTACATTATTCAGACCTACATCAACAGATTCGCTGTCGTTCGATTGATCAAAAGACACTGATCAATTGTTCGGATACCGCCGTCAGAGGTCGTCCCTTATTACTGTCCAGCAACCACCGACAGCACAAATCGACGATCCCTGGACCTCCAATATTGGTCCATCGGATCCACGCGAGGATCACCGGTAACGACCTATATCCACATTCATTTCATTTCCGAGAGCTGCAAATCCTACTTCGCAGCCGTTCTCGAGTTGCGAGAATTCTCCTTCGGGATCGTTTTGAACAGATTAAGTTATACCGAAGCTGATGCGCCATCATCAGATCCAGCGATTTGCATCGTTCTAGCAACTGGGGACTGGATTATGGTGAAATTTCTTACAAAAGAGGGCGTAAACCCACCAAAAATGTTGAGAAACCTTGAGGCCCAATTTGAGGATAGTACACTTGAAAAAACCGCAAGTGCATTCATGGTTCACATAATTTTTGAAAGGATGAGATACCATAAAAAAGGAATATCACGTCGACTAAGACCCAGAGTCACATTTTTCCACTTTAAATGGGTTTTATATTTTGAATTTCTCCACGAACTATAAATGCTACGTACTACTGTCAATTTTTAGATGACTAAAGAATGGCATATCGACGGGAAAGAGATAGCTTTCCCAAAAGAGACGTTACCCTGCTGCACGATTAACCCCGTTCTCATACAGTTGTTCTACCTCGACTTAAAACTGAGGAATTGTCCTAGGCTATTTACGGTCCGGACTTATCGCTCCGCGATTTCCACCGATAAAAGAAGCTTCTGGAGGACGATGTTTAATGGCGATGTTACGCATAAACCACCGATGAAAGAAGCTCTTGGAAGGCAACTTTGTTTCCGCCAAACCTCACGGTTCGCTTACCTAAAAAACCCCCACAACCTCCACCCAATCTCATAATGTCGCTAATGCAATCGCATTAGCACTTTAAATGCTTCACGCATCAAATATATCCAATTTATATAACCTAAAAGTACCTGTAAAAGAATTCTTACTTTTCATGCATTTCTTCGCATACAATTCCCGTAAGAATCCTTTCCTAGCTTATCAGGAATCCCAATCTCATCAAGTGCATTACCCCGTAGACGGATCCTGAAAACAAGATGATTTGGCTTACATACAATGTAACCATCATAACAGGGACCATACACATTGCGTCGCCTATTTCCCGTCCTCACCAAGTATATCATAAATCACCATACATACACATTGGCTGGCGACCTACACCCAGGGGACCAATACAAATATACGCATTTCGCGTCTCTTGGCACCAATTAAATCTTATAGCATAAGCAAATGCAAATAGGAATTCAATACTTACCCTTACCAGTGATGCCATAAACACCATTTCCCGGTAGTCTAGCCAAAATCCATTACACCATTTCTTCGATGCGTTGCGTCTATTTATTTAGCCGCGACGCACATCTCAAACAAAGATCCAATTAGCACCCGATGAGTTTCGGTTTTGTTTGCTTTACCAGACTCGCATCCCATGAATGCACATTATCCCTTTCTTTACTTTGTCTTTCCCATGGCTTTGATCCATAAAAGAACCAGTGTACATACATACATGTGTACTGTGGCGATCTTCTGTATGAGATCTGTTGGTTACTCCAAAGAGACTTTACGTCTCTCTTGAAACAGGAAATGCATCCTTAATTTAAGAGAGCCAGCTTCACTGGCCGAATTTCTTTCGACAACGATTGAATATCGTTGAGTCGTTTTACACCCGTTGACCACGCTGGTCACATGCCGCTCCCACTGTCTGTAGCGCTGCAGACAGGCGATAATACCAGAACTTGTCGGTTTCCAATTGTTTGGCGAGTTTGTGCCGCAGTTCGTGTGTGTAATAGTTCAGAATTCATAAAAATCATTCAATATTAATAATAAGTTATAACAAATAAAAAATGTTTGTGCATAAGTAGCATCGCCTGTGTTGATGTCGCGGAGTTTCGCTTTATGTTTCCCTCTCGGTGCGCCCATTTTCCCATCGGTGACATTTTGCTGTTTTTCTTTCGCTCTACGGCAGACAATTAGAATTGGTGGAGACGAGGTAGAACTCTCGCCCATGCTGGCGTCGCGATCTCGTACCCCACAGAACTATTGAGTGATCCTTAAGCGGAGCCTGTCTTAGCGATAATTTAGGGATTCTCACTGGTTTGATTGTTACATTAAGTACATTGAGTAATGCGGTTGGGCCTTTTGGTAGTAAAGTGTCTGATAGGAAGACTCCACCGTCTAATTCTTGGTTTAGAGTGAGCATTTCTTTCTTCAGTTTTGAGGAGACACTTATTGCCTTTTAGGACCATACGGGCACGCAAACCGTTTCTCTTAAAACTATTTCTACTAGTTGTTTGTTTACCACCATCGCTGAGGTTTTGCAGCCAGTTTCTCGAGTAGGAGAATCCTTGAAGGCGTTATAGGCGGTGTGTCTTACCTCCTCCGGCTCCATCCTGTCTATAACTTAAGGTTTTGAAATTCAGGGGAATGATAAATTCTTCCGGATTTTGTTCCGTACGTGGGAATTTCAGTTGTTGATCTGGGCCTTCTATATTGCAGTTTTTGGAAAGCAAGTCATTGCCCAGTAGTCAATCTGGTCTCGACCGGCCTCAGTAAAGCATTCGACAAAATCTCCCACAATATAATCCTCTTCAAATTATCCGCCCTCGGCTTCGAACCTGGTCTGCTGAAATGGATTTCTTCCTATCTGAAGGATAGATTTTATTCCGTTCGGTTCAGGTACATGATATTCAACCCCTTCCTCGCCGCCTCTAGGGTCTCTCGAGGTAGGGCCCTGGGTCCTCTCCTTTTTATATTTGCCACTAATCACATCGATAAGGTAGAAGAATTCCAGCTTGTTATACAAGATCATCGAGTCACCTCTTGATACTGCACTGCTGCAATCAGACCTTGACAGCTTCTCGACTTTGTGTGACATAAATTGCTTTCTAGTTAACATCGCCAAATGCCAATCTATAACCTTTTCCCGTAAGCGTATTCACTCATCCTTATGTTCCAATACCCTTCATAACAAACCCCTGACCATTGCCCAATGTATTCGAGATCTTGGGTTACTTTTCGACAGGGAGCATAACTTCCTCTCTCAGGTTGAGGAGACGATCCGGAAAGCCAATTCTACCCTCGAATTCGTAAAACAATGGTCTGAGGTCTCCGACCTCTACGTTACTCGATCCCGTTACGTTACCCTCGTACGTCCGCTACTTGAATATGCTAGCCAGGTCTGGTCTCCTTTTTACAAGATCCATATCTGTAGAATCGAAAGTATTCAACGTCGCTTCCTTCGGTTGGCTCTCCGAGGGCTAGGATGGCGAAAATACCTTAATCCTTCACCTGTTTCAACCTATTTTGTGACAATATAAGGTTGCTATCGTTGGGTATTGATCCCGAAATCAGAAAATTAGAGTTACCAGGAGGGTGGGTATAGCTTGGCATATGGCTATACTGTTGTGTGTAGAAAGCGGCTTGTTGTAACTTTTCCATATCTAGTGCTTTCTGCATAAGGTCGTCTAACGTGCCATTCCGTAGGATTAGTAAGTACTGGGATGGGTATTACCGACACCACTTTTTAGTATGTTTTTGGAAAATTCCTCAACCTGTGTCTCCACAGCTGAGGCTGCCTCTGTGCCATATTTCTGGCCAGCTGCCTACTTACATAGGTTTAGCATCTGTTTTATCAGTGTGGTAAAAGCGATGAGAACTTCCGAGGGGTGTTGTCTTGTGGTAATCAATCTATTTACTTATTCCCGGTAGGTTTCCCGAGGCAGGTATCTTTGGTTGGGGAGTCTTTCGCCAGTCATCGGTGGTTTCGATGGGGACTCGGCCCATCTGCAAATATCGGCATAAGCTGGGACGTAAGCTTGGTGATTTTGTATAATTCACTGGCATGGTATGGATTTTGGTTACGCGAGCCCGACCTAAGGTTTGGTCTAGTTCAGGAGGGTTTTTAAGCAGTTTAGAGCAAACTTACTGTCACTTATATTACCAACACCTTTTGGGGATTCGCAATCTCCGGCACAACTTGGGATTGTTGTGGTCTTATCACTAATATCCGAGAACGTGAGGTTTTAAAAATTTCGCAGGTTGCACTTAAATTGCTCCGTGGCGTTTTTTTTTTAATTTGGCAACGTCAACGAGTCTTTGCTTGCGAATTCTATCTAAATGTGTGCTTCAGTTATCACACAGCCTTACTGATAAATTTTCGCTAACCCACACTGTCTCGCACAATTCGTTTAAATGGTCTAGTAGGCTTACTGTCCTATCCAAAATGGTTCCGCCGCGCAATTGTCTTGGCGAAGGTCCCTTTAGTTCCTGGGTTGCTGGTGGAGGTGGTGTTGTCTTCTCGCTTGACAAATTGTATATTTTATATATTCTTTTTCTGCCTTTTTTTTGTTTTTCGTCTTCCTTTTGTTGTTTTTTTTCACTGTTCTTGGTGTTACAGGTGTTATAATTATTTATACAATTTAATTTAAATATATATGTAAATAATATCAGTATTTATTTAATTTAATATATTGTAATAGCAAGCGGAAGTAATAGAACTTACTTTGGTAGACCGTTGAGCTTTCGTTGTGCATTGTTGGATGTGTCAGCGGTCAATGTTGTATTCTTTGTAGGGGTTTTGTTCCAGGAAGCGTGTCTCCTGGTCCTTAAAAGGACAAGGCGATCTCTTAAAATTTGACCGCTCCTGAAACTCGTCCTACAAAAGGGGTCGTTACCGTGCTTTCTCGTATACCTGAGGGAAGAGTAACGTCCTTAATTGGGCCTTTGTCCTTGGTCTTCTCTTGGTCTTCCAGGCCAGGTGATACTTAGCTATCAATTGGCCGCTAAATGTGTTGTTTTTCTTTTACAAATTAAAGAGTTTTATTTTTCCAATTATTTTCGTTAGTTTTTCCACTGGGGTATTTCCTCCAGGGACTAAGATCGATTTAAGACTGCGGCCCGGAGTAAACTAAACTATTCCTTTATAAAGGAAGAGTAATCGAAAATTGTATCCCAAAGATACGCATTTTCGTGCAACAATCTCGATTTTTGGATATCTCGAGCGAGATGTTGTATTGACTTTAGGTAAGAATTCAATTTCTTGAATTCTTATGAAACTATGGCGCAGATGTGTGAATGTATCTGCTTCTGAGTTTTTTGTTTGTTTTCCTGAATGGAAAATTTGGGATAGAGATAACGATCTCTGAATTTTAGATTTGGGTGATGCTGTGGAGCAAATGTAGAACAATAAACGAATATTAGTTTCGTTTATTGCGAATTTGATTTTAATTCGAGATTTTGGATTTAATAATGCCGTGGGGGCAAATGTTAGGCAATAAACGAATGTTTGATTCGTTTATTGCGAATTTTGAATCATGTTTGGGTTTTTTTCGGGTTTTGATAGGTTTATATGTTTTAGCGTATTATAGCTAGGATTTTGGATTAGGAATGGGGAAAAAAGGTGGTAGGGCTTTTTGGAGCACTACATCAAGTTGCAGGGGGCGTTGACTGTGGTGCGCCCCTGTTCAGTTTCCGTTGGTTTGATTGTTGTTTTGATTCTTATTGGGTCATTGTTCAAACAACTGTTTCTTCTAGATCTGCAATCTCGGCAGCGATATTTCGGATGGACTTTTGTTTGAGTTGATCCGGCGCCAACGCCGTTTCATTATTATTTTCTGTACCAAGTAGAATTTGCACATGGTAGTTTATGCAAATTAGCTACTTGGTGAGTTGTTTTCCTTTCACACGTAGAGAGGGGAAACTTACGAAAGGGAGCCTGATGGGGGGGGGGGGGGGGGGGGGGGGCAAGGTAGGTCCGTAACACAGCTCTTGGTACGCTTTTGTTATTTCGTTTTTTGTTGTTGTTTTTTTGTATTATTATTGTGGTTTATTATCAATTTTTTTTATTTTTTTTATTGTTGTTGTCGCTTCAGGTTCTCAATGTTCTCGAGATGGGTCTGTCACAAAAGGTTAGAGTGTTCTTCATTGTCCTCGTCGTGTCGTACACGAAGACGCTCTCCCCTTTTCCTTCTGCCGATGCGATGGGAGTGCGGCTGGGTCGAAAAAATGCGGCCACTATTTTCTTGTAGAGTCGTCCGACACGTAGTTAGCCCTCTCGTCAATGGAGTGGGGTGCACTGGTTAAAATGTAGTCTGGACAGTAATGTACTTGGTCCATTCGTTTTTCACTCGTGTTGCTTTTTTTTTGGGTGTTTTAGGATTCTTCCCTTTTGATTCCTTTTTGTTTTTGGATCTAATTAAAATTTTTTTTTTCATTTCCAATTATCAAATTGTACCTCTGAAAGCAGACTCTGCTCCAGACGGGGGGTAAGGGTGTCTTACCCAGAACGATTGAGGTAGGTTATTGTAGTGATCAATGCTTTTCAAGGTCTTACAAGTGTGATACTTGAGCTTCCTTGATCCTCCCGACTGCGCCAATGTTAACGTTATCAGATGTGTATATTTCCTGATTTGGAGAGGGCCGTCCGCCCTGGCAGCTCTGTGTCTGCGGATGGAAAGTTGGAGTGAGAGTTTTCTTTTAATTACCTCTAATTCTTATTGGTTGATATTGGTTTTACGATATGACCAATCTTTATATACCCAAATTATAGGTGCAGAAACGATGCATCCTCATTTGGACTTTGTTTATATATCATCGCAATTTAATTGTCAAAGTTTAAGGTTGGCTTAAGCAATTGTATTGCTTAATTGAAGTTCGCATTCGACCGAACCAATTAAAGTACAATGGCCCTCGTAGCGTTTAATTGACTGACGTTTCGTCGCTATGTCTGGATTTTTAATCCTTCTCAGCACTTTGAACGGAACTCTGTTAAACGATGTGCCAGTTGCCCTTGAAGGTGACGACAGTGTCGTATAGCAGCTGTGACACCCGTTCTTGGATATGGAGCAACAAAGCGTTTGTAATATGATAGCGTGTAGCTTGGGTAATGACTATGCATCATAGGTGGACAATTAATAATTGGTTAATGAGTTTGATTGATTGAAGGCGGAACCCTCATTTTTATTTAGCTTAATGCAAGCTTAAAATTAACCTAACATAAAACCTTACAGACTATCTTAAAATCTAGAGTAGTGGTTAAGACCTTAATCAATTATTCAATCGAAAAAAAGAAGAAGAAAACCACGAAGTTGAAGATTACTCGGCGATAGGGAAGGTAGGAGGCCAGGGAAGAGCATGTGTATGTCGGGGTGGTAAACGCGGCCCTTGTGCGACAGTGGAGGGCATGTAATCGGACTGATAGGGGGGGGGGGGGGGGGGGGGCAGGTGTAGGGGAGAACTAGTTTGAGGGAGGGAGGGGAGAGGATTGCAATATAGAGGTTTATTGAGGGGTTTATTCTGAGACGTCGTTTAAGAGCGGAAGTGGAGATGTTGAAATCGAAGGAGGTGGAGAAAGAGTTGGCCTGTCGTAGCATACGCGAGGTGGGTTGGTAAGCGCCGTAAGAAGTGTAATGAGCGAGCACGTAAAACAGTCGAGAGGTACGTACGTTACGGGGGTTTGTATGCAATGTTAAAGTGGAGAGCAAGCTTGGGCAATTGATTGAGCCAGACAGAAGGCGATGGACAAAGATGATGTCGGCATGGATTCTGCGCTCTTCAAGTGTTTTTAGATTGATTAGAGGGAGCTGGATTGTGTATGGTGGTAGAATCAGCGGATTTTCCCAGTTTAGTCCGCGGAGGGCAAAGCGCAAGAAACGAGGTTGAACGCCCTCGATCCTGTGAATGTGAGTCACTTGATACGGGGACTAGACCTGACTAACGTATTCGAGTAGTGGCCGGACAAAAGTTGTGTAGAGTGATCGGGTGACATAAGGGTTAAGGAATTCCTTCGACCAGCGTTTGACAAACCCAAGGGCGCCGTTGGCCTTGAGGATTATGTAATCAATATGTGCGGTAAATTTGAGCTCCTTGTCGCATAGCACGCCCAGATCGTGAATCAATTCAACCGATGTTATCGGTTGGTTCAGTAAGAAATAGGAGCGTGGGTGAGTTGGGGAACTCTTCCGAGAGAAGGTGATTGTGTGACATTTGGCGATATTCATTTCTAGACAATTATTTTGGCACCAAGTCGAAAAGCTGTCAAGATCCGATTGGAGAAGTGAGGAGTCCAGGGGAGAGCGAATTGTCTTGAAAATTTGGGAATCATCCGCGTAAAGCGAGATGAAGGAGTGATTAACGCAAGGGCCTATGTCGTTTATGGTAAGGATAAATAGGAGAGGGCTGAGATGACTGCACTGGGGGGCACCTGAGGTTGGGAAAAAAGGATCGGGGAGGGTGGATCTAAATTGCACGCGGCAGGTTCGATAACTGAGATAGGATGAGACCCATTTAATCAGCAGGTGTTCGAAACCGAGGGATATAGCTTGAAGAGAATGAGGTTATGGAAGATTATCAGGTTTATGTAGCGCGATGCAACACAATCCATAGTTAGGGTTTTAATATATAACGCTGAACCTAACTCAAGGAAATACCTTGGAAAACCAGGAGTACCGGCTTGAATTCTTGGTCCGCTCTTATGGAATGACATTATTTATATTTACTGTATAAAAAAAAATCGTACGTAACTAATTAGTACTAAGGGCTGTAATGTATCGCCTTGCAGCAAAGGTTTAGTTTTTTTGGTTTTATTTTTTCTCTTAATAATTCAATTTTTTCTTCTTAATTATAAGTCTTGCTCCGTGGGCGGGGTTTTCTCTTGCATTGTCGAATGCCTTACATCTACCTCTACAGCTCATAAAACTATTAGAAGTAATATAAAGAATACAACAAAAACAACGAACACAAGGAGATACAACTAGTACACCTAATACAACTAACTCAACTAATAAAACTAATACATGTAATTCAAGTAATACTACTAATGCCACTAATACAACTAATACAATAAAACAACTAATGCAAATTATACAATTAATACATTTAATACAATTAATACAATAAAACAATTAATACAACTAATACAAGTAAACAACTAATATAACTAAAACAACTTATACAACTAAAACATTTAATACAACTAACTCAACTAATACAGTTAAGACAACTAAAACAACAAATACAACTTGGTGATTCTCGGTGCGTTTACTGGGAACGAGCGACGACGAAATATTTATAAATGCGCAAAAAATGTTTATCACGAACGAAACTTTATTTCAATACGAAACTACAAACACATTATTACGTCAAACGACAATTCGATTAACCTTCAACGAAATTACGAACGAAAACTAATTATTACGAAACGAAAGAAAAAAACTATCTTAATTTCACAACACAGAAAAACTGGTTGACAACGAACGAATAGCAATACATTTCATACACGAAACGAAAAACTAACTAATTTACATAACAATGACAAACAAAACAATATAACAAAAATGACAGTAACGCACACAAACAGTGCTGCCAAACGTGTAGGTAATTACAAAATTATAACGAATTATTAACTAACAATTACAACAATTAATAACACACAACTTATAACAATTAAGAATAGAAAAGTAATTATATTATTTAATGAATTGAACTAACTAGTTCAAGCACGCTGCGACACAACTAATGCAACTAATACAGCTAATGCAATTAATATATCTAATACAACTAATACAACTAAAACAACCAAAACAACTAATAGAATTAATAGAACTAATACAACTAACAAAATAATACAGCTAATACAACTAATACATCTAAAGCAACTAATACAACTAATACAAAAATGCAACTGGAACAAATAATACGAGTAGTAAAACATATGCAACTAATGGAACTAATGCAATAAAACAACTAATACAATAAAACAATTAATACAACTAATACAAGTAATACAAGTAAATAACTAATCCCACTAATACAAATAAAACAACTAATATACAATACAAAATACAGTAAAACAATTAATACAACTAATGCAAGTAAAAAACTAATACAACTAAAACAACTAATACAACTAATACAACTAATACGAGGGTTGCCTCTTATGTTTCGGGATTTAGCAACCCTAGTGTTGCAATCCGGCAATTGACAGCTCTGTCGTAAAGTTGGACATTTTTGAGGTTATACGCACTCAGAACGTTTTGACATACGAGCGCTATTTGTGTTGTTTACAGTAACTTAAAAGATTCATCTCGGCCCAAAAATGGAATTAAATCGTCAACATTTTCGAGCGATTATTTTTTACAACTTTCGGCGTGGATTAACTCAGCAACAGTGCATGGATGAACTTAATTCAATTTTTGGCGATGAAGCTCCATCAAGGACCAGTGTTTATCGATGGTATGGTGAATTCAATCGTGGTCGTAGTTCACTCCAAGATGAATTTCGTGAAGGTCGTCCAAAATCAGTTGTTGTTCCGAAAACCATTGATGCTGTGCGCGAACTGATATTGGAAGATCGTCATGTGACATATCGTGAGATTGAGACAACCTTAGGCGTTAGTGGGACCAGCATACATTCAATATTGCATAAACATTTGACTGTCAAAAAAAATTGTTCGCGTTGGATCCCACACAATTTGTCAATCGCCCAAAAAAAGGCTCGTGTCAATTGGTCGAAAGAAATGCTCAAAAAATAGGGTCGCGGTGCTTCGAAACACGTCTATGACATCGTGACAGGTGATGAATCGTGGATTTACGCGTATGAGCCCGAAAGTAAACAGCAGTCAACTGTCTGGGTGTTTCAAGATGAGTCAAATCCAACAAAAGTTGTTCGCGCACGAAGCACTTCCAAGCAAATGGTCGCCTGTTTTTTCGGAAAAACTGGACATGTCGCAACCGCACCACTAGAACAACGCAGAACAGTCGATTCTGAGTGGTACACAACCATTTGTTTCCCAGTTGTCTTCCAAGAAATCAGGAAAACCAACCGCCGAAGACGGATCACTCTTCACCACGACAATGCGAGCTCTCACGCATCGGCTGCGACAACTGCATTTTTGAGCACCCAAAACATCGATTTGATGGGTCATCCGCCGTATAGTCCTGACTTGGCACCGAATGACTTCTTTTCATTCCCGTACGTAAAAAACAAACTGAGAGGTCAACGTTTTTCGACACCTGAAGAAGCGGTTGCTGCATTCAGAATGCATGTGTTGGAGATACCTCAATCAGAGTCGCAAAAGTGCTTCGACAATTGGTTCAAACGCATGCAAAAGTGTATAGATATTCATGGGGAATATTTTGAAAAACAATAAAGTGATTTTCGATGATCAATATTTGTTTCTGTTCTCTAATCCCGAAATATAAAAGGCAACACTCGTACAACTAATACAACTAAATCAACTAATACAACTAAAACAACCAATACAATTAATAGAATTAATGCAACTAACACAACTAATACAAGTAATGCAAGTAAACAACTAATTCAACTAAAACCAGTAATACAACTAATAGAATTAATAGAACTAATACAACTAATACAACTAATAACTAATGCATAAGCGTAGCATCGTGATAAAAGTGTCGCGAACCAACTAAAATGCAGAGTGAATTTCGTTTTTTGGTAAAGTTACTTCAAAATGTTAAGTACCGGAATTGGTTTCAAATTGGGAATAAAGATTGTATTGTTTTATGTTTGCATCAATTGCGTCACTAACTAGAAAGAAGGCATTTATTTCGAGAGGAACAGATCACCGAGGGAACAGAAAGGATGAATCAAGAAAAGAAAAAGCCGAACAAAAAGTAACGAACCAGACGCAATACTACACAAACCCCGAAAGCCGATAAGGAGAAGGATCCAGAGGATTTTAAGACGATAAGAAAAATTGAAAGAGGAAAACAAAACTGTAAGTCCCCTTCTTTTAATTAATAGTTGAATATTATAAACACATTGAATACATAAACAAAAAAATAAAAAAATTTGCAACAGGAAGGATTTCACGCGTGTTGTTGTGTTGTATTCATTCGAGTACTGGTCATATTAGGATTTTCTAGTGGAAAGCTTTCCCTCTTTCTCCCTGCTCTAATGCCACATAATGCATAACCGGACATTAAACATCGACAAACCATGAGGAGTAGAGATCGTGAGCAATATGGATGATGTGTAGCAGTAGCCACAACAGACAAACAGCGCTCTCGGAAATTGCAAACCGAGCAGAATTAAAATTAACCGAGAGCAGAATTAAAATGATTTTGATATCCAGCCCTTAAGAAATATAGTGAATTAATTTTCATATTTGTGGATATGTAATCGAATTAACGACTTTGTTATTTAGAATTTTCCTTACGACTGTGGCAACACATTATTATTTTTTTTTTTTTACATTTCTGTATTTATTGACCATAAATAATTTTTACAATAAGCAATACAGATAACTTGTGATACCTTAGCTATAATTGTTTACATATACTTACTAGTACATTTTTTAAACAATATGATAAAAGTTATATATTGGTTATGGATTAAGATTTTAGTGGGTAGAGCTTCCTGGAAAAGGTCAGAAAACCAGGATATAGTTATTTACTTAATCTATGCTAATTTACTTAACTTAACTTAACTTATCTTAACTTAGTCTAGTTACCTAATTATTATTGAAATAAGTAAGTGTGCTGTGGAAGGGGGTAGCATAGTGATCAATGGGTTAGTGAGGATATTGTCTGTTAGGGATGTGGGTTGGGGAACTAGTTTCCGTTTGTTCGTTGAAACGCAAAATATTGGAGAAGGGTTGAATATTACTATATTTAAATTGTGAGGTGAAAGCTCTGTATTGTGGTATACAATCTCATTAGAGTTATTAACCAATCTGCCAGAGGTGAAGAACGTTCTGATGTGGAGACAGTTCGGGTAGGCAGTTCGGTTATCTGACGGAGTCGATGTGAGCGCATTTATTATCGGGTTGGGATTATTGGGAAGATTTTCGATAAATTTGATGGACAGTTCGAGGAAGCGTCGATCTATACGTTCAATATTAGCGGCATAGTAGAGCAAACTATTGTTGTAATATTTGTGGGAGTTGGGATGTCGGTTGAGGCCAGTGATCAGTCTGAAGCATTTCCTTTCGAAGATGCGTAGCTTCTCCATTTGGGCGGCTGTGATATGGTACCATATCGGGCATGCAAATGTGAGAGTTGGTCTGATTATCTGTTTGTAGATAAGTGATTTAACTTTGGTAGAGAGACCATTCGGCCTGTACATCACTTTTCTGCAGAGATTAAGTTGAATTACGGCTTTACGAATCGAGTTTTTGGTGTGGGCGGAGAAGGACAGATTGTTGGTGAAGGTTATTCCCAGGTACTTTAAGGTTTTGGAGGATTTAATTATATTGTTATTTAACTTGATTCTGATTTTGTTATGGCAGCGTATGGTGTTATTAGTACAATTCGCATTTCTGCCTTTAAACACTATGAGTTGAGTTTTGGCTGGGTTGAGTCGGATTTTCCACTTAGTAAAATATGCAGAGAGATTCGGGAGATAGCTGTTAATACAGTTTCTTGCCTCCTTGACAAACTTGTTGCTTGAATAAATTAAAGTGTCATCGGCATAATTCAGCATTACTGTATTAGGTGACAGTGGCTGCGGGGTGTCTGAAGTATAAAGGAGGTATAATAATGGTCCGAGAATGGAACCTTGAGGAACACCCGCGGTTATACTGTATGGTGTCGAGAGAGTTGAATTTATTTTCACCATGAACTTTCTATCAGAAAGGTAGGAAGCGAGAAGTTTTATGGTGTGGGTGTTTAATCCGAACATTGAATGTAGCTTATAGAGCAGTCCTGCAATCCAAACGCAATCGAATGCTTTTGCTATGTCGAGAGAGACGCATATTGTAGGGGATTGGTTTTGGAGATTCATTGTTACATCATGTGTCAGTTTTAGCAGAGCATGACAAGTTGAGTGTTGTGGACGAAAACCAAATTGAGAATTCGGGATAAGGGAGTTGTCTCTAGCAAATGAGAAAAGATTTTTGTATATCTTACATTCCAAAACCTAACTAAGCGAATTTAGCTGTGATATGGGACAGAAGTTAGCCGGGTTGTTGGAAGAACCGGATTTACTAATAGGGACTATCACCGCTGTTTTCCAACATTTTGAGAAATCTGAAGCGTTTATTATGTGGTTGAGAAGAACGGGAATGGGGAGTAAGTTTTCCGGGTGAAGCCTTTTAAACAGAAGGTTAGGGATTCTATCCAAGCCTGTAGATTTTTTATTGTTACGCGAAGTAATCAATTCAGATAATTCTGTAAAGCTTAGGAATGTGTCGGTTCCCATGGGATGTGACGCTTTATTGGTTTCGTTGAATTCAGTAATGAATGGTGGGAAGGATGGCTCAAGTGTGCCTGAGATGAATTCATTCACGGTGTCGTGGAAATTAGTGACTGGGAGGGAATCGTTTTGTTTATGAGTTTTACAGAAGTGTTCAGCGAGACAGTTTGCTATATCAGTGTCCGATTGGGCGATGTTACTGTTAGTTGGTTGGATGAGATAGTCTATTCGAGGCTTGAATTTACGACCAGTTAGTCGATTTATATTTTTGAATAAGTCACGGTTTGGTTTGATACTGTTTAGAGTAGACGTGTAGGTCTGATCGGTGAAATTTTTAAGTTGTCCATTTATCAGGCTGGTCAAAAGCTGTATCTGTTGTTTAATAAAGGGTGAGTAGCTAATATGCAATTTACGTCGGAGTTGTTTTTTTATGCGCAATAATTTTGTGAGGAGGTTGGGTAATGGTTTTCCTAAGTGGTTATGAGGGACGATCGTAGGGGTGTGGCTGAAGAGAGCATTTCCCAGTATTTGCTCTATTTTTACAGCTGCCTGGTCAATTTCAGTAGGGAATAGGTTTGAAGATTCCGGTAAAGAATAATTTGAAAAACTGGCAGCAATATCGTTATTGACTTTTTTCCAGTTTGTTTTGGAAAAATTTGGGATAGGATTCACTGTGTAGAGTGGTTCGAGCGAAGGGATTTGAACCGTGGAGTGGACGGACCCATCATCGGATGGGAATGTAAAGGACACTGTAGGGGGATTAGATGAATAGATATCTGTGGATTTTAGGAAGAAATCGATTGTTGATTTGGTTGTACTACAAATTCGAGTAGGTTGCAATGGACAGTCTGCGTAAACATATGGGTGAAGTGGGAGGAGATCTAAGAGTTGGTAGCCATATTTGTTGCACTTGATGTCATTAAATGATGTATGTCGAGCATTCCAGTCTCCCCCTATGATGAAAGGTGCCGGCAGAGACTGCTGGATTATTTGAGAAATGTCTGCACTAGGGAAGTTAGGTTCACGAGAAGGGTGAATGTATATAGACGACAAAACCAGTACTTTATTACTTCTGCAGAAGAGTTTAACTGCCGTGTATTCGACATTAGCTATATTAGCGAACCTGATTTCAGTAAATTGGAATTTCTTGTGTATTAGAATTCCAGTACCACCATGAGGGCCAGTGGTTCGCGGGTTGGACATAAATGTGTAATTAGGAATGTATACTCGAGAGTTTGATTTAAGCCAAGTTTCTGAGAGAAGAAGAACATTTGGGGCGAACTTTTCAACAAACAAACGGAGCTGTTGTCTACGAGTGTGGGAATATATGGATTCTGTGTTGAGGGAGGGCAACACATTACATACACGTAACCGTGATGAAAAACATGCCACCAACAGAGGATCGAAAAATTAGCAGTGCCAGAGCACATTAACGTGACAAGCACAGTGTATAGTCCGAGTGTGATGCATCGGTGCTTGGGTTCTAACTTTTTTTAGCGCAGGTTTGAATCATGTTCGTCATTAGCACGGCGAAAAATTCTTGCATATTTTAAATTACTACAGGTAGTTTGCCTTATTGCTCAGGTAGCTCAATGAAGGAAAGTTTTATGAAGCAGCCATGAAAGCAGTAAAATATATATAATATTAATTCGGAGACAGAATATTTCTAAGTAAATAATAATTAAATAGTTACTAAGCATTAAAAGGTAACAGAATATTCCAGTCTACGATAATCATACTACTTCTTTTACATTTTTAGCAATCAGGCTTAAGGAAGATGACTAGAATGTCATCTATCTGGCCCTGGCAATTACCTCTAATCAAATATATTATACCATTCGGTCTCAATGGGCAAATATATGCTCCGAAATCCATCTTCTTCTCATCAGTTTGTGATCAATCAAACCCTTATTTGTAAAAAAGTAAAAGGCTACAGATAATATTCCTTAGACTAGGAATCATCCCCAATATACTCAAATTCGAATCGAATGATTCGCACATTCCCTCCATTATAATCTAACTACCACAGAATGAATATGATCCATGTCATCAATTGTGTTATAGTCTCTCTAAAGTCTCAATTCGAATCCACAAACAAGGGGTAGAGGAGTTTTGCGTTAAGACCAGACTTCTACTTAACCACAAATTTCCTGCAATAAATGATTGCTTTCAAACCACAGCACGAGCAGAGAGCCTTTTCGAAAATGCAAATTATGTTCGTTATAGTCGTGAGCAATCTAAATCTCTAAGTCTACAAAATACTTATTTCCAACTCTTATATACTTATACCAAGGTACGGGAGTAAACTAGCTATAAGAATAATACTTAGACCTTAAACTGTCTGTTTTCCAGTTTAGCAATCAGAAAATAACAGCTACGAAGGAATTGATGATAAAAATCAGAAAGAAAAACCAAAAACACTAAATCCGTCACCGTGACTGAAACGAAGCCAAGGTCTACTAGCACGTATAGAAGCCAATGCTATCCCAGGGCTACGATACGGATGCGGCTAAAAAGAAATACAAGTGCCTTTAAGGAAGAGTACGAGCCGCACGCTAAGCCCAACGCTTGGCTGGCCACTTGTTTACCACGATTGTTCGTCTCACAAGCTCCAAGATCAGGATCAAGTGAGAGCAAGACAAGCTATCCCAAATGATCGCTATGTAGAAATTCTGAAAATAAGGCACGAGGTTTGTCGGAAAGTGATGGCTTCGCTTTTTTTTGTTCCCTAGTTTGTTGTGTTTGTTAGTTTTACATTCTTAATCCACATCTGGGGCAGAGTCTTATGCTACTCCTTTGAAATGGCTTTAGGTAGTTAACATATATATGATTGCTATTCTTCCCTCTGTCATACTTTGAGTAAGTTAATTTAGATCTCGACACGAACTCATAAAACATTAAAAAGTTCCTGGTTCCCCATTGCCTTTGTTTAACTGACTCGTTTTGATGTTGTTAAAACAGGATTCAAAAGAAATGACATAAAAAGATGTCTGGAAGTTCATCGTAAAACTTTTCTTAGAGAGATTATCGTTGTGAAAATTGATTGAATGGTTTAAAGATGTGACTGCATTGCTTATGCTGCCGGATGAACCTGCATGTGCACGATTAGCATATTCTTCATTCATTTGTCAACTTATAATTTTATTACAGAACCTTCAAGCCTAAAAAGTTATGACCCCTAAGACATTCGCGTCTTTCTGGCAAATAAGGATGTACATAGCTTGAATTCGGAGTAACGTATTGTGAGAGTAGACCCTGAAGTGCCCGACTTAACGTATAGATGCAGACGGCTTTAAAAAAATTATTGTAGATGGTACCAACTTTATAAAGTTACTAACTTCCTTTTCCTCAACCCCAACATGATCTGATTTCATTGGTGTAAAGTTTAGTGTCTTCCCCGTGAAGACAGATAGAAGAGTGTTGATAATAGCGTTTATATCATTTATATGTAGTTTAAATAGAAGGGGACTTCGGTGTCTGTGGTAGGGAACCCCTGAGGTAGGAACAAAAGGATTAGAAAGAACAGATCTAAACCTTACTCGGTAAATTGGATTAGTTGTCCACTTAATGGGTAGTTGTTTAAAGCCAGGGGAAGATAATTTAAAAAGTGTGAACTTGTGGAAAATTTTATCGAAGGCGTCACTGAAATTGATTGTTATAGCATCGACTTGGTTGGTGGTCTCTAAGGCATGGAGAGTGTGAGATGAGAATTCTACTATATTGGCGATGATAGACCTACAAGCAAGGAATCCGTGTTGATTGGACGAAATGAGAGATTTGTAGCGGAGACATAACGCTTCATATGGAATGGTACGAACAGTTTTGGAATGTGGGATAGTTTGTGGGGGTGAATATTAGTGTGCCGACGTACGACTCAGGTTCACTATCACCCACCAACTCGTCACAGCAGTTTGAGAATTCATGAAATGTCACTACCTCCAATTACACTTTACCTATTATGGTGATATAACTAACAACCTGTAACTTCGACGTCGACGACGGTGATACTTTATCCACTGCTGATAACTCAAATAAATATTCAATTAAGCATCGTGTTATAATTCTTTATTCGTTAATCACTTTCTCTAATTAGGTGTTACAATAAGTTCGGTAAGCTAGACACAGCACTCCTTAGTATTACAATAAGTTCAGTAAGTTAGACACGACACTCTTAGAATTAAAATAAGTACGGTAAGTTCGTTTTCCGCTTGCTGAGATTCCATTCGGCAGCACAGGTCTCGAAATAAACGCACTGCACGCTAATTGCCGATGATCCTGATGTAACGATCGAGGATAGGAATTGAATAAAACTTTTCGGACTACGCCACGACGTCCCCTAGTGATGGTTGTAACTTGACTCCCTGAACGCGTGTATCCGACCGGGGATGAGTTTGAACTCCACCTGCAACGTCCTCGACACGTGTGGTCAATTGCGCGATTCAAATCTGACTCTTCTAGAGCTGCTCGATGCAGAACCAACCCCATGAGTGAGGTGCTTTCCACTCGTGTGGTGACAAGCGAATGCGATCTTTTTTTCGCCGCTGCGACCAATGAGAAACCGATTCGCTCTTCATTGGAAAGGTTCCCATGGATATCGTTCAGATTGGTTGAATGTCCTTACCTTGGAAGGAAAGGCAAACGAAAAATGCATTGGATAGGAAGAAGGGAAATCGACTAGGCAGCTGTTCAAATAAATGATCGTGCACAGAGGCTGAAAGCATTGCTATCGTAAACGATAGCGGGTATTGCCGGAGGCAGAAACAGATTTTGGTATATTGTATATACAATTTCAAAAGCAAGCGGTAAAATGGGTATTTGTTTGGTTAAGCGAAAGAAACATAGGACGTGACCGTTGCTAGGTTGTTTAGGGTAAACAAATTATGGTCACGTTCAATTCGATGTTCGTTGGTCGCTTATGCAACCGATCCGGGATAATTAGGCTGCAGCTGTATAAGCAAGCGATTTGCCATGGCTTGATCGTGGCACCAACGGTTGCTAGAGAAAAGTAAACACAGTGGGATTGCTGTGTAAATGATAAGCATGGACGCCGGCAAGAGGACCTGGGTAGATTCTCTAATGGTTCGTAATCGTCATGGGTGCCGACCAGAGGAACCGATTACGCTTGGGGAATACAGCAATGTTAGTTAAATGCTGTGGCAAGACGATGATCTTGCCATGGGTTGTTTTACAGGTAATTGAAGTGATTGAAGGGTACCTTAACGCTGCCCGATTGTAGGTAAGCTAATAGTCTTTATAGGGTCAGGAATGGGGAGTTGAATTAAGGGACATGGGTGTTTCTTTGGGTATGTTAGAAGAACCCCCACAAGTTTAGCAATAGGACGATAATTAGAAACATTGCAATTTAGGTCACTTTTTATGTACTGACAACCCTCCTTTTTGCTTTGCCTTTAAACGAGACTCAGTCGAATTTGTCATAGAGATATTGTAGATAGATGGGAAGATTTTCCTATGTCATTTTATATATTTTGGATATTATGTTTAGGGGTCTTTGTCGAATCATCACGGATTCAGATATCGACTGTTGGATACGATCTTTGGTCGCTACTTTTTTTATTTGGGGAGCATCTAGATCGTCCTATCTAAGGATTATATCCCTGTTATTCCTAAGGTCAATTTTGTCTGTAGACGACACCTCTTTAAGTTCGGCATCTTCTACCTTGCTATTTGTCTTCTGAGCTTCGAATAACGATTGTTTCATGTTCCCCGTATTCACTTTTTTTATAAATTGTACATTGCTTGGTTCAGTTATTACCCAACTTCCCCAGTCGTTTGCGGTAGAAATGGACTGAATGCTAGAAACATTTGTGTTTAGCAAGGTTTTTTTTTTTGATTATTAGTTTGGATCTGTCTCTCTCTACAGTGAGCATGAGAATGGTTAGGTTGTTTGCAGTGTAAGCATTGGCGGCCCTCAATTTGGGGTGATAGATTTAAAAGAGTAGTATTGCGAGGATATGTCGCAGAAGTATACCTAGACCTATTGCACGATTAGCACATTATTGGTTGGTTATATTTGGAATTTTGTGCTCCTCGATAGTATAGTGGTTAGTATACCCGCCTGTCACCCGGGAGACCGGGGTTCGATTCCCCGTCGGGGAGCCCCTGGCGCAAGACTAATGACCTTGCCCAGACAAAATAAATCATTATGGAAAATTTAACAAGCCTCAGGACTTGCTAAATAAGGCCAAGACCGGTTCCCGGTTGTAGTGCCGATGATGATGATGATGATATTTGGAATTATTAGAAAATTGAAAAATGCCATTGCCTATTCGTGGGGCCTGCTCGCGAGCATAATTAATTGCTGCTCTAAGATTTGGGGTACCTCGTGCTTTGACTAAGAGTTTTAAATCAGAATTTCTAAGACCGCCTTCAAATGTATGCAAGGCGAGTGTTTTATTTTTCTCTAGGAGATACGTCTGCACCACAAGCTCAACAGTGCTTTCAAATGTGGTCTTGTTCAGCAGATGCAGGATGTGTGCGAGTCTGTTTCCAAACTCCTTCACATCTTCCTTGTTATCTTGCTTGGCTGTCACCAGACTGTTTTGTGCGGTTAATCTAGAGGTACAAATTTTAAATTCTCCCTTTAATTCCGAACCAAGATCATTCCATGTTGAAATAACCTTATATCGGATGCGGTCGTATGCGGGCCCTTGTAGTCTGGTTTTAACCATGCTTAGGGAGAAAATATGGTGGCTGTCGTCCCGTGCATGGGTAAAAATAATATCCTCACAAGAGAAAAAGCTATCTAATCGGTGCGGGTTGCCGTCAAACACCGGTACGAAATTCAAAATATCCTTCAAGCCGATGGTGACTTTCATGATTTGATCGAGTATTAGTTTCGTGTGTTTATATATTCGAGTCGCGTATTCGTTTTAGACAAGGTTTTTGTATTGATTGCATCTAATGTTATTTTGACCGGTTTTTTCATTCACTTTATGTAAATGATCTTTACAAATGCACACACGACATGACAACCTGTGACGAACGAACCCACCAAGTCCGTTCTCCTTAACAGACACGTACCAGCATTCCCCTACCAAAGATCATGCCTGCATGGCTATTGAAGGACACAGTACTAGTGTTACACGCAAAACCATTTACCCTTTGACACTTTCCTCTTTGGCGTCAGCCTCCAACATTAATCAGGGTAAACCATCGACTTAAAGGATGAAGCGATCATTGCCCCTATAGCTGTTGGACATATCCCCAAATCAATATCGAATCCAATATCAAACGAATTGAACTAAACGTTCAATTGTTCCACATTGAATTCAATTTATAAAATCCAACACGCGAATAAACGAAACAAATGTTCAATTGGTCCGCCTACACGCGAAATTCGCTGGATCCAAATGTGCGGACCAGATGACCAACTTTCAAACAAATATTGTTGAGAATCATAAAATACACGAATGCAATGTTATGATGCCTTAAAAATTTGTTTGCCCACATCCATTCCCACAATCAACTTCATTTTCCGTTTTCAATAAACCAAGTTCAAACAAACAACTTGCCCCATAAAACGAACCACTTGTTTGTTTTATCGCCCATCAACATCGAGGGCTCATCAGGAAGATCCTTTGTTGATTGTTCCTCTTTGTTTTTCCTCCTTTGATCCCAATCCGGGAAAGATCAAGTAAATGAATGGCGGGTGGCAAAAGGGCCATGCAAACAAAAAAATGTATCCCTCGATCTGCATGATCTAAGGAGAAAGTTTTCGTTCGGGGAGACGAAAAGAAGAACAATTGTTGTTGATGCGGGACATACGATGGTTGCCTTTTATATTTCGGGATTAGAGAACAAAAACAAATATTGATCATCGAAAATCACTTTATTGTTTTTCAAAATATTCCCCATGAATATCTATACACTTTTGCATGCGTTTGAACCAATTGTCGAAGCACTTTTGCCACTCTGATTGAGGTATCTCCAACACATGCATTCTGAATGCAGCAACCGCTTCTTCAGGTGTCGAAAAACGTTGACCTCTCAGTTTGTTTTTTACGTACGGGAATAAAAAGAAGTCATGCGGTGCCAAGTCAGGACTATACGGCGGATAACCCATCAAATCGATGTTTTGGGTGCTCAAAAATGCAGTTGTCGCAGCCGATGTGTGAGAGCTCGCATTGTCGTAGTGAAGAGTGATCCGTCTTCGGCGGTTGGTTTTCCTGATTTCTTGGAAGACAACTGGGAAACAAATGGTTGTGTACCACTCAGAATTGACTGTTCTGCGTTGTCCTAGTAGCACGGTTGCGACATGTCCAGTTTTTCCGAAAAAACAGGCGACCATTTGCTTGGAAGTGCTTCGTGCGCGAACAACTTTTGTTGGATTTGGCTCATCTTGAAACACCCAGACAGTCGACTGCTGTTTACTTTCGGGCTCATACGCGTAAATCCACGATTCATCACCTGTCACGATGTCATAGACGTGTTTCGAAGCACCGCGACCCTATTTTTTGAGCATTTCTTTCGACCAATTGACACGAGCCTTTTTTGGGCGATTGACAAATTGTGTGGGATCTAACGCGAACAAATTTTTTTGACAGTCAAATGTTTATGCAATATTGAATGTATGCTGGTCCCACTAACGCCTAAGGTTGTCTCAATCTCGCGATAGGTCACATGACGATCTTCCAATATCAGTTCGCGCACAGCATCAATGGTTTTCGGAACAACAACCGATTTTGGACGACCTTCACGAAATTCATCTTGGAGTGAACTACGACCACGATTGAATTCACCACACCATCGATAAACACTGGTCCTTGATGGAGCTTCATCGCCAAAAATTGAATTAAGTTCATCCATGCACTGTTGCTGAGTTAATCCACGCCGAAAGTTGTAAAAAATAATCGCACGCAAATGTTGACGATTTAATTCCATTTTTGGGCCGAGATGAATCTTTTACGTTACTGTAAACAACACAAATAGCGCTCGTATGTCAAAACGTTCTGAGTGCGTATAACCTCAAAAATGTCCAACTTTACGACAGAGCTGTCTATTGCCGGATTGCAACACTAGGGTTGCCAAATCCCGAAACATAAGAGGCAACCCTCGTATGAGTGAGACGGTCATCGGTGGGTTCGCGGTGAGACGTCTAAAAATAATTAAATAAACATCCCTGGGAAAAGTATAATTTGTTCAGATACTCTGACGAGCTTTTACGGAAAAAAGCCCACTGTTCAACTTAAAAGAAGATTTCAACTGTCGCATTCATTTTGTCAATTAACTATCTAAACCGAGGAATATATGTGTAACTGAACTATGAGCTAGTTTAAGTGACTGATAGAGTGATACGTGATGATCAGTGTGGTTCATTAATACAGTTTATGAAATGTGTGTTAAGTGTGTGGTATTAAAAAATAAGGGTAATAACCTTGCCCGTAAAAATAAATTATTATGGAAAATTTAACAAGCCTTGAGACTTGCTAAATAAGGCCAAGACCGGAACCCGGTTGTAGTGCCGATGATGATGATGATTAATAAATATAACACTAGAAACAAATTTGTTTCGCAACCCATTAGTTGGGTAAACGCATGTGGCCAGGGCCGGCTTCGCAAAACGTCGACACCCTTCAAAAATCCCACTCGATAATAATGCGGGCAAGAAATAAACAATGTTTACAGTCTCCTCTTGGGCTAACTGCAATTGGGATTTCCTTTATAGAAAAGACCATTGTAGGACCAGAAGATAAACAATTGACGAATCAACATTGTTTCACCGTACAACCCCAACACCACAAAAAATTCCAGTTCTCCGGCACCGCACGTCACAGTAAGTTTCAGAAAGGAATATTGAGAGCTTCTTTCTCGGCCGAGGAGCACGTCGCAGTAATTTAATTCTATTGCCTTTTGTTGTGACACAAGGAAAGTGGGGCAGATCAAGAGAACAGTACGAAATTACTGATCTTGATCAGAGAAGAAGAACAATAACAGAGAAGTAGAAAAACACAGACTGACTGAACCGAGCGGTTTAAAATACAGCTAGAAAGAAATTATCCCGCTGTTATACTTTTTATTCCACACCACCCAGTTAACACACATTTGAAAATAAACACTTTTTGTTCTTTATTTAAGCTAGTCTTTATTAATAAACCATATTACTTGGTCGAATAGGAATTATTTAGAAACAGCACACTTCTTTATGTTTTGTATTTTCAACTTATATTAATTCACCACTGTTTGCACAAACTATAATATTATTTCATATATATAAATAATAAACACACACCGGAACGCACCTAAAGTAAGTGAATTACGAAGCAATCCTCATAGTTAAGACACTCACAGATAACCACTCGAAATTTAGTCCATATATTAAAATAACCCGACACACGATTTTTCCAACCTCATCACCTTACTCGTTTCTTGCCAACCCTCAACGCACCGTCCCGGTCGTAATTCCAAACACAACTCCTTTGTCTCACCATCTCGGTTGAGATTCCAAATCCCCCCTCTCGATGTCCGTTTTTTCATCGGACGAAAACTTTTCTTATCCTGCAGATAAAGGATTTTCCTTTCTTTGTCTTTCCCAAATTTGGGATCGAAAAGGGGAGACACAAAAGAACAATCAACAAAGATCTTGCCGAAGAGCATTTACGATCCTTTGTGTCGGTCGGCGATAAACGTACATGTAGTTCGTTTTATGGACCGAGTTGTTTGTTTTAACTTCGTTTGGTTAAAACGGAAAACGACGCTGATTGTCTTAATGGTTTTGGGTAACAATATTTCTAGATGATCATAAAATTGCTGGCGCGCATTTTAGGATTCTCGATGATTTTGTTTGAAGAAAGACATCTGCTCCGCACATTTGGATCTTAGGGGATTTTTATGGCGAACCTGTGGTTCGATTATCCTATCTAAGTTTTCAATGTGAGCAAATTGAACGGTTAGTTGAATTTGTTTGAAATTGCATTGATTAGAGCAAATTGAACCTTTAGTTCAATTTGTTTGGTATTGTATTAATGTGGGACCATTTGAAGCATTGGGGTAATGCTATGGCTTGGGGAGTGTCTCATGCTTTAAGTGGATGTTTTTGGCCTGTATCGCCGTTAGTGGTGGAGACTAGCTCCAAAGGGAGATTTTTATGGGATGGGTGGTTGTGGCCGTAACACCGCTGCCCATTTTTGGATCTTTTGTTCTTTTCTTGGTGTCCACCTCATTTGAAATTTGTACTTTATTTTCAATAAAAAGAGAAGAAAAACACATTTATAGTGGTGTTTCCTTGGAAATGAAAATACAATAAAAAATAGTTTGCTGCACGATTCGGTACGGAGGAGTTTCCAGGGTTTCTCATATCTCGGCTCTAAGTTAGCAGCAGCAAAGGTCAAATCTGTAATAATAAAACACAGATTTACAACTCCATCGCTCTGAAGTTCGGAAATCATCTTTTGTTTGGTTACAAACCGAACTCCCAAGTTCTTTCTCTACTCTCTCCCCCGCCTTCTCTACACCCCACCCACACCCCGCTACATTTTTTGTGGTTTCAGTGAACGCAAATGACAACTCCAATACGTTTGATTTTAACTTTATTACCCCCACTCTTAAATACCGCCTCCAAATCGTTTCTCTCAATCACACCTCCAATCTTGAGCGTCGCGTCCTATAAATTTCCGATTAACCTTACTCCAACACTCCTTCCGCCTCTTGCCGTCATAGTTAAGTTCCCAATTTAGGTAAACTTTACTTAAGCCTATTTGTGGGTTAGATTGTACTTTTTTTGTATAACCTCGCTGGAAGCTAATAAATGGGGCAAACCCACATGGGCAGTCATGGGAGACGAGCAAAAACTTCGTGACTGATAAACTAAAAAACCTGCGTAAAAGGGGTGAATATCAAGACGAAGTAACGAATAGATTTAGCATCCTAGAGAATGGCAGTAGTGAGGAAGAGGAAGTCCATAATTGAAAAGATACAATGAGACTCTTCAAACGCAAAAAAAGCGAATGAAGATCAGATGTATGTATGCTGGCATAAACTCAATTAGAAATGCCCAAATTAATTCGAGACACAAACGGCTGTCTGGTCACAGAAACAAACAATATCATGACAAGATGGAAGCAGTACATTGAAAACCTGCTCAGTGTGCGCTCCCATCAACCACAAATAAACGCACCAGACATACATACAGCCGAGCATCAGATCCGAGAGCCCTCTTTCAACGAAGTTGTAGACGCAATAAATCGATTGAAAAACTACAAAGCTCGAGTCGACCGCATAACGCTAGAGCTTATGAAGCATGAAGGAGAGGCAACCGCTCGAAAGATCCACCAACTGTTTAAAACAATATGGGATAAGGAAGTCACTCGGGAAGAATGGAAAACCTCAATAGTCGTCCGCATTTTCAAAAGAGGCGACAGCCCAGCTCCCAAGCACATACAAAATGTTAACAAATGTCATACTGGCGATAATCTTACCATACGCAGAAGAAATACTGGGAGACTACCAGTGCTGATTCCGAAGGAACCAGTCAAGGAGCGACCAAATATTCACAGTAGGGCAACTGCTGGAAAAGAAGTGGGAATACGGAGAGACAGTTCACCAACTTTTCGTTGACTTCAAAAAAGCCTACGACTTAGTCGCAACGCAAAGACTCTACCATATTATAGTTAAGCTGGGAGTCCCAAAAAAAAAAAAAAAATATGCCGCCCTCATTCAAATTTGTATGAACGAAAATAAAGGGCGAGTTAGAATAGAAAACCCCTTTCAGGATGATTTGAAATGCGGGACTGACTAACACAGGGGGATGCCCTCTCGCCATGTCTTTTTAACCTTGTGCTCGAGTATGTCATCAGAAAGGTACAAGACGACAACATGGCCGGATCATCCCTGAACGGGGTCACACAAGTGCTCGGATATGTAGATGACATCGCCGTTTTGGGCGATATCCTAGACACCATAAGTAAACACAGTGAAATCATCATGCAAGCGGCAGAAGAGGTGGGACTAGAAATAAATGAAGATAAAACAAAATATATAATTACAGCGCGAGCAGGTGGGCGTTAGGGAACACGCATAAACGTCAGAGGCAAGATTTTCGAAAAAGTTAAAGAGTTTAAATATCTGGGAACAATACTGATGGCCAGTAACGAAATGTCGAAGGAAACTAGCAAAAGACTGCATTCCGGAATGCTAGTTAGCAAGCAGTCAGTAAGTTGCTGAAATCCAAATTGCTATCACGTGATATAAAGTTCCGTGTTTATAGAACCATAATCATGGCGGTTGTTCTGTACGGATGCGAAACATGAGCTCTCACAAAACGGGAAGAAAACAAATTCCACGTTCTTGAGAATAAAGTTTTGAACAATATATTTGGCGGTAAATATGATGAAGAGGCAAAACAATGGAGGAAACTCCACTACCTCGAATTGGAAGAGCTATACTGCAAATCTACAATAGTGAGAATAATCAGGTCGCGAAGATTAAGATGGGCCGGGCATGTGGCGATAATGGAAAACGATGGGACCTTGCCCGGAATTCTTGTCAAGTGGACATTAATGATCTTAGCACAAGAAATTTGAGATTTAATAATTGGACATCACTTGAGTTTATACTGACTCTTGTCGTTTTGCGTACATATAAAAAGGAATTCGGTTTCGTTAGCTAGTCCTTCACATAATATTTAATCCACTAGTCAATCATACTAATTACATTCGCACATAATTGTCATTGCCCGTGGTTTATTTACTACGTTCGAATGTTTAATTCGGTTTTTATTTTTAGGTTGTTAAGTTAAAAAAACACGTTTTTTTGTTTTGGGAGTTTTGACCGATTTACTTAAAACCCAGACTCACACGACTTTGGATGCTTCACCACAGACTCCTGATTATCGACTCGACGCGTGTGATTGATTGCGCGATTCAAATCTAATTCACGCAACGCCCCCAGTACGTCTGCGCGGTTTGAAGGTTACTATCTGACTTCGCGACGATTCTAGATGTTGTTTCGCGCGGATATCACTATTCGACAAACAGGAAGGGGGCCTGTACATGGGGAAGAACAGTATTGCATGTATCGGGTGCAGACGAATAAAAAACGACAACAAAAACTGACAAACGATATTTGAATTCAAATAGGTTAGCTGTGCAAATAGATGGTCGCTCGTATAGCGGCCGAAAAAGGTTGCTATGTTTGAACTAGCGATTCGTTGATGCAGAAATAGGTTTCTGAGTATTATGTCAACAGAAACGCTATTACGGGGTTCAAACGCTAAGATACGAGTTTGCTTGCCTTGGTTAATGGTACGAGAGTTGTTTAAGGGAATGATACCGTGGGACCTGATCTGGTGATCGGAATGATTGCACAATGATGTATATTTATCCACGTCAATTGTGCATTGCACCCATAGCGAGTCGAGGGTCGAATTCGAGTGTGAATATTCACACTGGCAAAGAATTCGGCTCTTGGCAGTTAGGCGCGAGTTGCGCTATGCTTTGTATTAGTGAACAAACATAGGACGTGACCGTTGCAAGATTGTTTAGAGTAAACAAACTATGGTCACGTCCAATTCGATGCCAGTTTATCGCTTATACAACCGATCAGGGATAATCGGCTGCAGCTGTATAAGCAAGCGATTTGCCATGGCGTGTCTTTTGGACCAACGAATTGTTGGACAAAGACACGCAGAATAATTGGTGTGTGTTTCTGTTCTGGTAGTCCTCAGCCCGGTGATGTTGGCGTTTGCCATGGTACCGCTTTGGTGTTGGGTAGTGTCGGGGCACAATTGCCCTTTTGCACGTTTTTTTTTTTGGCTTATTTCTGGCACGAAAGAGTCACTGGCACTGGGTTTCTGGAAGCACTCAGTTCCGGAAGATTGTCACTGTTTTATTGCTGGAAAGGCACTGCCGCGGATAAATTACTGTCACTTTCACAACGTTCCCCGACTGTCTATTGTTTTTTGGGAGAAGGTTAAGCGTTCTTCCAAAAAGGGTCACCAATGTGGTGATTTGTACTTGGTACATGCTAGGGAATTAGTTTCAGCGTCTATTGCGTTAATCATATGCAGCTGCGTTGGAATGTTTATCGTTGGGTAAAAGGGTCGCTTGGCCAATGTGTATGTAGGTAAATTTATTGTACACATGTTGAGGCTGGGAATACGCAACTCAAGGTTAAGATTTCCTGATTATTTGTTTTCTTTCAGGGAATTTATGATAAGTTTGGAGAGAATTCTTATAGGGAATTTTTAATTCGAATTAATGAATGAAGGTAAGAATTCTTTTCCAGAAGCTTTTAGCTAAATACATTTGGTCATTTGTTGCATGAAGCATTTACAGGTGCTTAATGCGATTGCATTAGCAGAAAGTTATGATGGCTGGGTTGTAGTTATAGGGGTTCTTCGGGTAATTGTACAGTGAGGTTTGGCGAAACCGCCACAAGATCTCATGCAACGCAACGTTTTCCTTAGTTACAATGTCAAGTGGTTTCCTCGCGGCCAAGACATTTATGGCATCTTCGGATACTCCTCGGAATGCGCAGCATATTCTTAATGATGCCAGCGTGAGCGCTGAGTTCACTCCCACTCATGTATGACTTACACTGTGCGGCTCCTGTCCATATGTGAGCTGCATACATTATAATGGAGGTGTTGACACTGGCCATGAGTTTCTTTATGTGGGGCCGGTGTCCGCCAACATTGGGTAGCAATCTCCGCAAAACTCTGCATACTCTTGCCGTTTTTTCACTGGTTTTCCTCAGGTGTTCCTTGAGGGTCAACTAGTTGTCGAGTACAACACCAAGATATTTAACATAGGGACTGGATCTGATTGTTTGTCCTTCTATTTTCAAATCAAGGTGGACAACTTCGTTGTGGCTTCTTGTTAAAACTGCTTCCGTCTTATGCCCAGCAAGTTTCAGTCCGGCCATATCTAGCCAGCATTTGATGCTCTGGGTTGCTTGGGAGCAAATATTCTCCAGGTTATATAGATGTTTAGCTGCGGCCACTTCGCCAAATCATCTGCGTATAACTGCATGCTGATTATTAAAGCTCAAATATGAATTAGTAAAAGGACCCTTAGCATTTTTATAGTGTTCGGGAGCAAAATAAACAAAGGCTTCTAGAATTAGTGCCTTCATGGTAGGACTTGTGAAAAAAGAAAATTTTTAAGGAATGGGTGCGATCTAAATCGAAGATGTCAAACGACGAGACCGAAATGACCCGGAAAGGTTTTTATAGTCGAATTTATGGTAAACGACATCGTGGAAGATCTTTTTCTGCTAGCATGTTGGCGTCAATCGCATCCAAAAACCATTGGGGTGCCAAAGTCGATTATATCCGTTCGAGCTCGCGGCCGTTTAAAGAGACGACTATTGGTTAGCGGATTTTCAACAAAAATCTATCAACTAAACGAAAATACGTTTCGAGAATCTTATTCCTCCTTAAAATATTATGCATTTATGCTTAATCGTTCCGATTGAGGGAATATCTTCTCTACATTGCATGAACAGTGTATTCTTTCATCTGTAACCACCCAAAAAGCATTCCGGTAAATCATCTCTAGCAACCGTTGTTCTACTGAATTTAAATCGCTGTTGAGATAATTTATTCCACCCCTTTTTTGGTTCCATAAATTGCAAAACTAATTTCCGAAATTTCATTTAACCCCAAAATTTAACACCGAAAAAACTAATTCAGCTCGAAAATCCAATCAACTCCCTTATGGCGCGCATCTTGCTGACTCAATTTCCTCCGCAGTACAAATTGATTCTTTTCTTTTGAGCGACCCTGAATTTTTTTTTCAATTCTCTTCTTAAACATAAAAAAGCTCATTTTACTGCGACACCAGAAAGGATACAGAGGCTTGAGGTAATTAAGAAAAATTCGTTTTTTTTTCTAATTTGTTTCCCATTCCTGCTGCGAGTCTAACATTAAATTGCTTTCTAATAAAAATCGTGTGTAGGACGTGGACGTGGTGGGGGGGAACGTGGATCGTGGACCTGATGGCTCGTGTCAGCTTTGTTTATCCGATGTAGATTGGTTAGAAGGAAGTAAGTTCTTTGTGTGCATCTGTAGAAGATACCTAAAAGGAGTAACAAGGATTCTGATGTGGTTTTGCATCCACTTTCGGTTTTTTTTTTTTTTTTAATTCTCTTTTTGTCCTTTGTAGAAGTTCCCGTGGGCATCACATCGAAATTCGTAAGGACACGCAAAGACAAAGTGACTGAGTATAAAAGAATAAATTTACATGTGAAGGGGTAAAGGCTCAAGCAAAAGAAACCTGCGGAATTCGGTGAAGGTAATTAAACTATAAAAAACGGCTGACGTCATTGAAGGGTTGCCGCAATTGGGTGTAAATAAAACAAAAACAAAAGAAAAAGGAATCAAAACAAAAAAAAGTTGAAAGAAAAAGATTTAGAGCGAAAGGGTTACATAAATGATAGCATTCGTACAACTTATACCCTTTCAGTAATTTATTTAGAAACACGAACTGCCCGGTTTGGGGTTCCTCGGGGATATATCACTTTCGGTAGTTTATTCGGATGAATTTTAATTGCTAATTTAATTTTGTTTCGTAAGTTTTCCTAAAGGAGCATGGCAAGATGATTAAGCATTTTCTTCTAGTATATCGAAGGCAAGTTATAATGAATGGGTGGTTATGTCACGAAAAGTTACCAAGCTATGACTGTTATCAAGTAATCTCAAATCCAATATTGTTGTGGTTGCAGCCACAAAAAAGCCAGTCATCTCACCAGGTCAATTCTTAATTTTAATGCATATGATAATGTTTGTATAGTTTTTTTGATTTTAACTTTTGTTTAGTTTTTATTTTGAAAGTATATTCTATTAGATGATTCCAAAATAGAAGTGAAACATTTCATTTTATTTCATTTTCAATACTGTGGTATTTTAGGTATGTAGCGGTCCCGCCAAATAAATGCTGTAATGCATAAAATAAAATAAAGCAAGAAAAACAATAAATGACTTCAAAAGAGAAATAAAATCTATAGAAATATCACCTTGCAAAGTAATCGGTTTATTGATGTATATATTGATTAATATTAATCTAAACGAAAATAATAATTTTAAACCAAACTACATCATATCCATTTGAATAGAAACGGTTACTGCAATTTTTTTAAGAACAAAATAATTATTGTAAACACTTTCCGGGTAATGAATTACGCACAACCTTGTACAACCGTAATGTCCCGCACGACTCCGCGCTCACACAATTCGACTACACACGACTCCGCTTCCGACTTCTCTCGACTACTCGCGACAATACCTGACCACCTTCGACTTATTTTTAGCCTCATTGGCCACCTTTCGACTCCACTCGACAGCCTTCGGCTCCCTTTGCCCCCATTAGTCTCTCTTCGTCCCTTTACACCATCCAACCTCACTCGACCTATTTCAACACCCATTTTCTGCAAACCGGCCCCTTATGTAACAACAGCTACTACGCGTAGCATATAATCTATAGGACACCCGGTTTTGTCTCGCGTGAAACATCTCAACCTTTTCTGTCTCTTTTCTGAATATTGGCGCTCATCCTCGCCAACCATGGCCTTCAGGCAACCCTCCTTGACTTTCCACCCGATTTCCGCAAGCCAGCTCCCCCCCATTACCACAACTACTACGGGTAGCAGCACCCGGCAGGACACCTGGCTTTGCCGCTTTATTTAAACTTCAGGACCTTCGTCCTTAGATCTCCTAACGTCTCCCAAATGTCTCAGCAACACCGGTTCGCAAATCAAACCGATACCACCGGGCAGAGACAATATACCTGGTTCCCCAATCTTTAGCCATCATGGCTCCCTTTAGCGGCGACTAAAGGCTATACACACCCCTCTACGCCGCTTCAAATACCTAGGTGCATAATACCTCGGAGCGCACTGTAGCGTTTCCGCCAAACCCTACGGTCCACTTACCTAAAAACCACCATAATTACTACCCAACGTCCCTAAGTTCGCTAATGCAACGGTATTAGTACTTGTAATTGCTTCACGCATTATATAGATCACCATCTGTAATCATAAAATCCCTATAAAGAAAACTTACCTTCATGCATCCCTTCGCATACAATTTTCCGTAAGATTTCTTTGTTTGCTTATTTGGTATGCTAAACCAATTCGGTACCAGACAAATTCCTGAAAAGAAAAACCCTCGGTTCACATATCATGTAACAATTCCAGCCAGGGATAATTATCATTGCGTCGCCTATTCCCAGCTTCATTCATGTATTCGATAAATTTCTTTATGTATACATTTAGCTGGCGACGTTTTTCTCCCAGCAATAAAATTCCCTAACTCGCACAATGTGCAACCCAAAGCAAATACGCATTCCGCGTCCCTTGGCATCAATTGAAATCCAAGCATAAACAATGCAAATGGATATTCAATACGTACCCTTACTAGCGATGCCATAAACACCATTTCCCAGTAACCTAGCTAAAACCAATTAGCACATTTTCACATCGGATCATCGTCTCTTTGTTCAGCCGCACATGTTCTAACAAAGATACCATTGGCATCCGACGATTTCGGTTTTATTTGCTTTACCGAAATCGTATCCTAGGAATGCACTTTATGTCTTTCTTTGTTCTAGGCACACATACCACCATGATCACGATCAACGAGTGAGCTCTGAACGAGCAAGATATCGTGAAGTCGTAATTCAATCTCCGTGGCGGTCGGATCGCCTGCCGTCCACCGTACCGGCGCGGTACGGTGGGTTCTCTAGAAGTCTTTTCTTCCTTCGCTCCCCGGTGTAGTGTGTACGTTCAAACGTTTCAACGAGGTATATTAAAAAGCGCGAATTTATATTCCAAACAAAATTGTACAATCAGTTCAAGTACTTTGAACAACTTGAATTAGTATTTTTGACAATTGTTTTAGTCTTAGTGTTAATTAATAAAAAAACATCATCATTATAAATTACACTCAGCGTGTTCAATTAATTCCTCCCGTGTGTGGCGTTTTTCTCTTGGCGAACATTTTACTGCACTGTTCAGTGTGTTATCCTTTTTTTTACGTACCCTGTGTTGGTCTTTGGTGTTTCCTTTTGTGTCGGCGGAACAACGAACGAACCTTCGCGTGTGACCAATTTATGGTGGAGGAGGAAGTGAACCAACTACCCATGCTGGTACATACTTCCTCTCCACAGGTATACTGCTGAATTTTCAATCTCTCAAAACAAACATGTGTTGCATATAGATGGGGTGGCACAATTAAACTGGCAACTTTCCAAACCTCTATTTTTTTGTCTTCACTAATTTTATTGAAGTAAACCAAAAAATTTCAGGTTAATCACAACATTTGAGAATCTATTTTGAATTTTCGATATGGCGTTGACAACATGACCCTTTGGTAGATCTGTAAAGTTCATGCTAAATGTCATTTTTTCTAGACTTCTATTTTAAAAAAAACTTGTCAAACAGATTTTTGGGAGCAAATTCTCACCTTCGTTTCCTATATTATGTTTCGCCATCAAAGTTTACTTGGAAAATAGAGCAACGAAATTAATGAGTATGTGGTGGTTCCACGAATCGCACAAATCACCATAAGCTGAGATACCTTCGTTCCACCAAGGAACACACTCACCTATGACTAAACTTCACGTGTCCACAAACACGTGCCCCCAAAGTCCACCTTTTCACCTGACGAAAGGTGACATCCATACCGGGTCAACAACACGTGGGCCCCAAGTCCCGAACAAATTCCTGTTCCCTGCACAGCGATCGAACGACACGATCAGTATGGAAAATGTCTACCAATCCATTAGCTGGATAAACACAAATGGTTGGCACAGCTGCGCCAGATGTCGACAAACATCAAATCCGCGGCGATAAGCAAATTGCCGTAAAACAACCCGTCGGCTAAACCTTTGACCCTGCCGCAATGCGCTTCGCCTAAACAAAGGCCATTGCGGAGAAACAGCAATAAACTAAAACGCTGTTCCCATAAGGCAAACCAAATACGATAATTACAACCAACGATAATTACCACGATCACAAGATCGCCAAGAAGAATAAACCACACATCCGAATATATACAAAAGAGATTCGACAGAAGGTGTGAAAATTCTGGCGATTCCAGGAGAATCTGCGGCCACACAGGCAGCAACCTCCGCGTCTGTGTGTGTGAGTGTGTAGCGCCCACAGACGCGTGCCACTAAATAAGTCCTGCTAGGGGCCGGAAACATTTAGCCAACGTTGAGCCCGACACCAAAAAGCAAGGAACTGAACGTCCCAAAGCCTTCAATGTCAAGCTCAACAGTTTGAATATAGCATACCTGAAACAAAGGTAAAACATTCACTCATCCTATGCCCAAAAGCAATCCCAAAGACTGAAATGCGCCGCATTCCAGCACTGCACAGTCGGCAATCCTGAACACCTACACGATGGTACAAGGAATTACTATCGTCGATAAATTAGCCGACCAACGGATGCACGTACTGGGCAAAGTCTCTGATTGCTTTCAACCCGGTGAAGGCCAGGACGATCCTTGTCCCTGTTCAATCCAAGTTGACATGGAGTCTCCACGTGACACCCTTGGGTAGCTACTTTGGCACCCGCCAAGTAGTGAACCAATGCATGCAGTGACATCCTGAGAAAGGTTGGCGCAAGGCTAATAACCAGGCCCGTAAAAATGAATTATTATGGCAAATTTATCAAGCCTCGGATATGGACCGGATACACGACGACGACCACGGAAACGAAAATGGCTAAACGATTTAAGGATTTTCTCATGGAACGTACGCTCACTGTACAGAGCTCGAATTGCACAGCAGCTAGCCGATGCCCTGACCGAATATAAGGCTGACATAACAGCATTACAAGAAATAAGATGGACGGGGAGTGGTGTTTTTCAAAGAAAAGAGTATGACATTTATTACAGCTGTCACGCAAAACACCATGTGCTCGGGGTAGGCTTTCTAGTCAGCCAAAAACGAAAGCGTGCCATCATCGGCTTTAATGCAATAAATGAAAGGCTATGCACTCTTCGCGTGCGAGGCAAGTTTAAGAACATGAGCCTCATAAACGTTCACGGACCTACAGAGGAGTCCCCTGACGACGAAAAAGAAGAATACTATGAGAACGTCGAACGGGCCCTCAATGCCTGCCCAAGATACGATGTGAAAATCGTTCTTGGTGATTTGAATGCGAAAATAGGTCGGGAACCGGTTTTCAGGCACTACGCAGGTTCCCATAGTTTGCATGAGAACACTAATGACAATGGACTACGAGTCATCGAATTGGCAGCATCGAAAAACTTGGTCGTTGCGAGTACCAGGTTTCCGAGTAAAGATATCCACAAAGCCACCTGGGTATCACTTGATAGAGCCACTCGCAACCAAATTGACCACGTTTTGATAGATCGCCGCCACTCCTCGAGCCTGATGACAGTACGAACGTACCGAGGTGCTAACGTCGACTCGGATCACTATCTTGTTGGTATAGATTTCCGAGCGCGGATTGCATCCGCGGATCAGGTTCGAATCAACACGGCTACCTTACGGAAAGAGACATGCGCTAAGACTCGCCCTCGAAGAGCTCGACGGAGGGAGAGTAAGGCCTGTGGCCAGAATGCCGGGCGTAGAAGAGAAATGGACACGCCTTAAGAATACTGTCATTAGTACTGCCAACTCCATCTTAGGCAGTAGTTGTAGAGATCGGAACGACTGGTTTGATGATGAGTGCAAACTAGCGACTGAACGTAAGAATGCTGCATACCGGGCAATGCACCAAGCTCATAGGACGCGGGTGCACCAGGAGAAATACAAAGAGCTCAGAAGATCTGAAAAAATACTTCACAGACAAAAGAAAAGTGCCTGGAAAAAAACCTTGTCTGTGAAATAGAGAAAAGTAGAGAGCAAGGTCCGCACCAGGCGCGGAAGTTCTACCAAATAATCCGCAGTATGACGCGGTACACACCACGCTGCACTTACTGCAAGGATAAAGAGGGTAATCTGATCACCGATCCTGAAGGCATTCTGGAGCGATGGGAAATGCACTTCAATGAATTGCTAAATGGTCAGCTCACAGAAGAATTGGTGGCTCCACCAATGCAAGACCAACACCAAATGCTGCCGCCACCAAGCATTGAGGAAACATTAAAAGCCATTAGACAGCTAAAGTCAAATAAAGCCCCTGGAGCTGATGGCATACCAGCTGAGCTGATCAAACAAGGAGGGACAGCGTTACATCACGCAATTCATGAGATCGTGGTGCACGTATGGGAGCAAGAGGAGAAGCCGGAAGATTGCCGTCGCGGTATAATTTGCCCCAAACATAACAAAGGAGATATCACAGTGTGCAGCAACTATAGGGGTATAACATAGCTGAGTACAGCCAATAAGATACTCTCCATTATCCTACAAGACCGGATAGCCCCATACGCTAAAGCCATCATTGGTCAATATCAGTGTGGCTTCATCCCAGGCAAATCAACAATTGATCAGATATTCACCCTTAGGCAGGCGATGGAAAAATGTCAGGAATTTAAGATTCCACTATACCACCTATTTATAGACTTTAAGGCCGCCTACGACAGCATAGCCAGGGTAGAACTATATAATGCCATGAGAGAATTCGGCATTCCAAACAAATTGATACGACTTTGTAGGTTAACCATGACCAACGTAACTAGTCAAGTAAAAGTAGCGGGATTGCTGTCCAAACCAATAAACATCTATAATGGACTCCGGCAAGGGGACGGTCTGGCCTGCCTCCTCTTCAACCTGGCGTTGGAGAAAGCAATCCGTGACTCTGGCGTTACAACAAGAGGGACTATTGTCACCAAGTCCAACCAGATACTTGCCTACGCAGATGACATCGACATCATCGGTAGAACCGGATCGGCGGTACACGAATCCTTCACCCAGATCGAGCAGGCGGCACGAAAACTGGGACTGCACATTAATGAGGGAAAAACTAAGTAGATGGTGGCAACTTCTGCGAAGAGAAGACCTAACGTTGGTCAAACTATCAGGGTAGTGGAGCACGAATTTGAAGTAGTGCAATCCTTTAACTATCTTGGGTCAATAGTATCAGCCGATAACAATATGGAAGAAGAAAAACGCGAACGGCTGATTAAATCCAACAAAGCCTACTATGGTCTATCAAGGCTCTTTAAATCCTGAAATTTATCCAGAACATCCAAGTTACTACTGTACTGTGTCTTACCAGTATTCATGTATGGATCCGAGACCTGGGTGCTTAATAAAAGGCACTCTGAACTCTTGGCCGCGTTCGAGAGAAGGGTCTTAAGGAGAATTGTTGGCCCCGTATGTGAGGGAGGACGATTCCGGAGACGCTACAACCATGAGATGTACGCAATCTATCTTGAAGCTAATATTGTAAGAAAAATCAAGCTCGGTAGACTCCGGTGGGCGGGACACCTAGCTCGAATGAGCGAAGAGGAACCTGCCCGGAAAGTCCTTTGTTGCAGGATGTATGGACGGAGACAGCGCGGCAGACCTTGTCTGCGATAGAGGGATGGGGTAGACCAGGACGCCCAGAGCCTGGGAGTGCCAAACTGGATGACATCTGCTCGAAATCGGGACCGGTGGAGAGATTTGTTAAATAAGGCCAAGACCGGATCCCGGTTGTAGTGCCGATGATGATGATGATGATGATAAGTCAGTTGGCAGCGGCCAAGAGCGTACCGCAAAGCTAAATTGCAGCACTAAAGTTAATCGGACCTGTCCTTTTAGGGAAACCTTAGAGTGGCGGCTCGACCAGCTTTAATGCAATGCAGGTACTATTTTCTTTCAGGGATCGTCGACGTTACACTCATCTATCGGAACTGAACGTTTGAGTTTAACCTTGTGAGCAGTCACTGGAGGCCCAAGACTGCGCTGGTAAAATTGATATTCGTCGCAATCCCTTAATCTGCCTCCTCCCAGGTTAGTCTAGCGCCCGTAATCGATGTTAGATCGGCTTTTCATCGTTTTTACTTTTATATACTTGTTCTTCCTCGCTCGCCCCTAATCTACCTTTTTTTTTAGCCAAAGCGTTATTCTTAAAAACCCCACAGTTGCAAAACACAAGAACACTAACTGCGCTGGTGAAGTTGGTAGCAGTAAACTCGGCTGGAAGTCCTTTGTTGTCGATACTTCACTATCGACAAGTCCAATATTCATTCGAGCTGCGCACGGTCGTCCTACTGCTAGCAGCAGCCTTTTGTCTAGAAAGAAGTAAATAATAAAACACTTTGTGTTGTGGTGTTGAGCACTGTTTTTTATTGACAGTAATTTCTCCTCTGTTACAAAGTCACAAATGTTAGTTGCGGTTAAAAACACATCCCAATATCTGAAGAAAAGTCTAAGCACTTGTTTAATTGAATTATCCTAATCGCGACACTGTTTATTTAATTACAAAACGTTCGATTCGCCGTGCTATCGTCAGAAATCGGAAATGGCAATCAAAGGATTTTTTTGTACTTATTATATCGCGCACTCTAACTGAGGATTAACCGACAGCAAGCGAACACCACGGAGGATGCACTTTGACTCTCCGACGAATTCGTCATCAACATCCACGCATCGTGTTGAAGATGGATTTCTATCCATCTGGGAGGAGCCAATTCAATCCTCTCCTTCGTGATGACCAATGGCGATCGAATTGGAAATTCCAATCGTGGAACCCCTTCTGAGACCGTATAAGTCAGGATGGCACACCCATTCGTTGAAGGCAACGACAACGCGGTTGCGAAGGGTGCACAAAGAAAATTCGGATGCTCAGCTGATCAAACAAAAGGTCGGGTAGTGAGGCTAGCGGAACATGCCGTCATAAATCATGGGAATTGGTTTCCTATTCATTTGGTATTATATTAACAAACTTCGATGAGATGATCGAGGTTGCGATGCATGAGTGCATATTTATTTTAGGATACATTAATACAAGAGATGTTCCCGTCAGGCGAAAATATCTTCTTGTGTTTACATTGAGTAAACAGGATCATTCCGTTTTAATAGCTAGCGTGGTAATCGTGGCTGCTCGTTGTTTGGACAAGGTATCCTAGGCATGACCTGATGCGGCGATCGTTCCTCGATGCGGCAACGGAACATATAATCGGTCATGCCAGTATGCAAATAAACATGCGTACTTGAAGGCTAAGGCCATGTTGTGGCAGTACTAGGGAATATTACAGGCTGCGGAAATAGGTTCTTCTGTGATGTTGGGTCTACAGGAGATTGCTCGACATGGCCAGGGCTAGTTTGTTTTTGGTTTGTTTGTTCTTTAATTGGAAAATAGATCGTAGGGTATTCTTATTAGAAATCTGGCTTGCAAATGTGCAAGCAAGCAAGTAGTCTTTTTGCACCGACGGGTTGTTGGAACAAGGAGACTCAGGATGATAGGAGTATGTTGATGGACATGTTGCCGCCCAGAGGAACCGCTCAGATTCCTACTTGATCCATGTAAAATGAATCACAATGAATTGGTTAAAATACATGCTGTTGCTGAGGGTTTAATTTTCAGGTGTAGGATTTGAAAAAGTAGCTTAACGCTGCTCGATCGCAGGTAAGTTGGCTATGGTAATTGCAGGTTAGGTGGGTTGAAGCGATGGGTGGTTCTTCGGCGCCTTGAAGAAACCGCACAGGATCCTTTAATTTCAACATTCCCCTAAGAGGTCTGTGGTCTGTGGGACCGTAAATGTTCGCCCTTGCAAGTAGCAATGAAATTTTTTGGTAGCCCAAACGATCGCTAACAACTCCTTTTCGATTGTGGAGTAATTTATTTCGGTCTTGTTTAAGGTCCGACTAGCGTAGGCAATAGGTTGAACCTTGCCCACTTCGCCTTGTGAGAGCACTGCTCCTGGTGCTTCATTGCTAGCGTCCGTGGTCGGTTAAAAGGCCGTGTAAAATCAGGGTAGATAAGAGGAGGTGGTGAAGTTAACAGCTCTTTTATATTGTCAAATGCTTGCTGGCATTTGTCTAACCATGTGAATGTTACATCTTTTCGTAAAAGGTTAGTCATGGGACGTACTATCTTGGAAAAATCCGGAATGAGTTTTCGATAGTAGTTGGCAGGACCTAAAAGGATTGAACGTTTTTAACTGTTCTTGGAGTTGGAAAATTCTTTACGCTGGCAGTTCTATCGGGATTTGGCAGCGCTCTTTTTTCCGAACAGACATGTCCAAGGTAAGCCACTTTTTTTTTGTAGAAACCGACATTTCCCCGGTTGCAGTTTTAGATTTTGTTCTATTAGTTTGTCGAAGACTTTTTGAAGTTTGCCATTATGGTTTGCCAAATTTTTGCCATATATGACAATATCGTCTACGTATACAAAACATTCGAGACCCTGCAGTCCGGTTAGGACATGGTTCATGAGTCTTTGGAACGTAGCCGGTGCTCCTTCTAATCCGAACGGCATACGTGTAAACTCATAGTGCCCATAATTGGTGCTGAAAGCTGTTTTTTGCTGGTCTTTGGGGTCAACCAATACTTGATGGTAGCCGCTTGCCAGATCGAGCGTCGTTTCACCGTCGGGGCTCGTTTTTTTGGAACTACCAGAAGTGGTGAGTTCCACGGACTTTTGCTAGGTTGAATAATATTATTCTCTAGCATTTCCCACACTTGCTCGTTTATTATCTGTTTTTTATTTTCGGGTAGTCTGTACATTATTTGGTTTATTAGTGCTTGGTCCTGTACCAACGGGATTTCCTGCATTATTGCATTGGTATACGTCAGGTAATCGCCTTTTAGATGGAATATGTCGTGATATTCCTGGCATAAACTCACAATGGATTGGTGCTTTTATCCTGTGAATTAATTTGGGAGTGCCAGTTATATTGAGTGCTGCAATCTTTGTCCTCGAAGCATTGTTTAATATGCAATTTGACAGGTATACTCCTGATTGCATTTCTTTGGGCAAACAGATCACTTGCTCTCGGATTTATATAGGTAACACAATTACCTTTTGTGAACGTCCTGGTATTTCAACAGTTCACTTAGAATAACTTCCACTCTTTCAGAGTTTGGATCTGCTGGATCCGTAGTCCTATTTTCTCTGCTTATTTCTATAGAAGTGTGGGGGGCTCTGCTTGTGGGGTCGGAGAGCGATGCAGTTTTGCAGCCAGCACTTGTCCTAGAAAAGGCTTTGGAAGAGCTAGAGACTATGGGTTGTACTTCTTTGGGTCCCATTTCGTCAATACTCCCATTCTCGTCGGCTGGTCGTGTTCGTCCTGTTTTTCCTCGATTCCTTGCGAAGGGGATGGTAAAGTATTCGGAGTTGATACCCATGCGAGGGAATTCCAGACACTGTCCCGGGCCTTCCAGTTTGCAATTTCTAGACAAAAAATCGTTGCCCAAGAAACCATCTTCTTTGCGCCTGGACAGAGAGTGTACCACTTGGAATGAGGGTGGCACGCTCTGCACCAACTCGAAATGACCATTACAGCTGCCTCTAGTCTTCCCTGAACCAAAGGGCGTCTGCAGGGCGCATGAGTCTTGGCTATCTATTTGGCAATTGGAGTGGAGTGCTTTCTGTTTGATTATACTGATTTCGGCGCCAGTATCTACTACTAATTTGATTTTTTTGCATCGCCCTATATCCAAAGAAAGTTGGACTATGAGGACACGGGTTAGTGGCGCCTGAGAACAGTTCTTGTTATGTGGTTTTAATTCGGTCGGGTTGAGGTATTCGAACCCGACCGTAAAGAGTTTCCCGAACTATTTTCCCATCTTTGCTTTTGCCGGCAGTCTGCCACCGTGTGATTTCGCCAATTGCAAAATTCACAGGGCTTTCTCCAGCTTTGGGAGGGAGGGTTGGGATTTGAGCGCGCATTGCTGGGCTCGGATGGGTGGGACTTTTGCGTCGGCTTTGTTCGAATGGGTCGTCGTAGAGACCGATTCCCTGGAGTGTCACGGTTAGAATTGGGCTGCCTCATTTGTTTCTCTTCCTCATATACCAAGTCGGGGTCCACGTTGACAGTCAATGTGACCGTACGCTTCTGTGGATTTGACCGACGTTGTTTATTTTTCGGATTTGACAATAATCGGAGGTACTTCCTCCTTCCTATCGAATTGTTGTTTCTGTTGCTGTTTTTCCTGCTGTTCTCGTGGTCGTTGTTCTTGTTTTTGTTCACATTGTTGTAAACGTCACGGGCTCTTTTTTCCAGAACTGTTTTTACGTCTCTGCACAGCTTAATTCTCTTTCTGATAAGCTCGGCGATAATTTTGTCGAGTTCTTCATCAGGCTTATTTTTTTCCACTGCCTCCTTAACGGCCATGTCTTTGTATTTGTTCCCTGCTCCAGAGTAGTGGGCAGCACTGGGATACATTTTCATCATTTTTACGCATTTCACGCTCCTCGTTCGCATCTGATTTGTGCCTTTTGGCGGGCAAATTCGGTTGAAGATTCAAACTCCCCCTTGACCATCGTTAATGGTCAGTGCGTCACTTTTATTTTGTTAAATGTTTTTCGCGGAAGCAATTGGACCATTTGAGGAGAGAAGTTGTTTCCCACCAATCCACGCTAGGCTACATATGCCTTGTCTGACTAACTTGTAAAGTACTTCTTCAGTGTCGAAGGCACTCTCTGAAATAATCAGAGGGGATACGTACACGGGTTCTTGCATTTATTCCATTGTATCCGAGACCAGTTTGGTTGTGGCATGTGAGGTTTCGTGTCCTGCCTTAAAATCAAACTGGCGATTTGGATTAATACTATTGCCATTAACCCATTTTATCAGGACTTTATTTACGATCTTGTCGAATACTTTACTTATATTCGGTAATAAGCCAATCGATCGCAGGTTTGTGGCTATCTTTTTCCTTTTTTGGGATAGATGGTACGATGGCTGTTTTCCAGCATTCTAAGACGAACGTGCACGTAGAGCATCTAGAGAAAGGCATTATGAAGGTTCCATTAAAATAGCAACAAATTATAGAACTTAAAGGTTCACATTTGATTGAAATGGGACAATCCGAACCTTGTTAAAAACATTCCTGAATTAATTGTAGAAGTAATTGATTTATTTTTCTCCTGTCTGATGTATTTAGGCAAATTGTTCCAATAGTGCTTGTTGTCATACTTTTCGTTTCCCCTTATCTAAGTGTCAACTACGAGGGTTGCCTCTTATGTTTCGGGATTTGGCAACCCTAGTGTTGCAATCCGGCAATTGACAGCTCTGTCGTAAAGTTGGACATTTTTGAGGTTATACGAACTCAGAACGTTTTGACATACGAGCGCTATTTGTGTTGCTTACAGTATCTTAAAAGATTCATCTCGGCCCAAAAATGGAATTAAATCGTCAACATTTTCGTGCGATTATTTTTTACAACTTTCGGCGTGGATTAACTCAGCAACAGTGCATGGATGAACTTAATTCAATTTTTGGCGATGAAGCTCCATCAAGGACCAGTTCACTCCAAGACGAATTTCGTGAAGGTCGTCCAAAATCAGTTGTTGTTCCGAAAACCATTGATGCTGTGCGCGAACTGATATTGGAAGATCGTCATGTGGCCTATCGTGAGATTGAGACAACCTTAGGCGTTAGTGGGACCAGCATACATTCAATATTGCATAAACATTTGACTGTCAAAAAAATTTGTTCGCGTTGGGTCCCACACAGTTTGTCAATCGCCCAAAAAAAGGCTCGTGTCAATTCGTCGAAAGAAATGCTCAAAAAATACGGTCGCGGTGCTTCGAAACACGTCTATGACATCGTGACAGGGGATGAATCGTGGATTTACGCGTATGAGCCCGAAAGTAAACAGCAGTCGACTGTCTGGGTGTTTCAAGATGAGCCAAATCCAACAAAAGGGGGATATTTTGATGTGTTGGAGATACCTCAATCAGAGTGGCAAAAGTGCTTCGACAATTGGTTCAAACGCATGCAAAAGTGTATGGATCTTCATGGGGAATATTTTGAAAAACAATAAAGTGATTTTCGATCATCAATATTTGTTTTTGTTCTCTAATCCCGAAATATAAAAGGTAACCCTCGTATAAAGGATGCGCAGGGGCAGTGGGTACGCAGAACTGAAGATAAAGTTGAAATATTTGCATAACACCTGGCTTCATTGTTCAAACTGTGCCGGTTATACGAACCACATCATCCACTCTAGGTCGAGATACCGTCGTCCACCAAGGAACATAATCACCTTTATCCAAATTACACGTTCCCACAGACACGTGTCCTCAAAAGTCCTCCTTTCCACCTGAAATAAAAGGTAATATTCATCCTGGAGTCAACAACCCCACGTATCCACAGATACATGGACCACAAGTCCGACCAATTTTCCTACGCCTGTACGGCGATCGAAGGACATGACCCAGCGGAGAAATTGTGTACCAATCCATCAACTGGATATACACAAATGGTTGGCACAGCTGCGCCAATTAAGTAGTCCGATTGTATTTTAATTTAATTAAAAAAATATCTTTATTTTCTGTTAAAATTAGGACTACTTATTTTTAATAATACTATTGCGGTTATACCGATGGGTGTCTCCAAGAAGAGTGTGCGTCTTCGTGTAGATTTCTCATATTTATCCGATTGCTGGGTCACAGATGAGCGTCCCGTGTTGACCCATGAGAATGGTGCCGTGTGCGAAGATAATTGTCTTCGGTAATTGTTGATCTATGATATCCTTTTAGAGCGTCTGTGCGATGTCTGGGTCATAGATAAGTGTTCGGCGTTGACTCATGAGGATGGTGCCGTGCTCCAAGATAAGTGTTGTCCCATGATGATTGTTTGATGTTTGGATCATGGTGCCGTGTGTATTATGATATTGTGGGTATCCTTAACTTGTGCGAAGATAATTGTTTTTGGTGATTGTTGATTTATGATGCTTTTAGAGCGTCAATGCGATGTCTGGGTTATAGATAAGTGTGCGGCGTTGACTCATGATTGTTTGATGTTTGGATCATGGCGTCATGTGTATTGTGGTAATGTGGCTATCCTTAACTCGCCAGATGTAGACAAACATCACATCTCCGGCGATAAGCTAATCGCTGGAAAACCAATCCGTCGGCAAAACCTTTGCCCCTGCCGCAATATTATCATTATCATCGGCACTACAACCGGGATCCGGTCTTGGCCTCATTTAGCAAGTCCTGAGGCTCGTTAAATTTTCCATGATTTGTTTTTTCCGGGCAAGGTCATTAGTCTTGCGCCAGCCGCAATATGCATCGTTTAAACAAAGACCATTGCGGAGCAACAGCAGTAAACGAAAATGCTGTTCCCATGGGGCAAAGTAAACATTATCCCACGATCGTCTAATGTAAATCACACATTGGATTGTGTGCATACCCGATCCATTAGACGTGTGAAATTCTCATCACAGAGTGATCTGCAGCATGCAGACAATAACCACCGTGTCTCTCTGTGTGAGTGCATCCAAACATCTGGCCTGGGACGAAGCGGAAAACGCACGACCAAAAAAAGAGTGCGATCATCCCTGGGGAGAGTTTCTCGATTAAGAGAAAATCGAGAAAACAGAACTATCGGATGACTTGAATCACCCCCTAAAGGGAAATTGTAAGTCAGTCTACTCCGAGCATAACAGTCGAAGTTAAGAATCGTTACTCCTGATTCTTACTTTTCGTAAAAATTAAAGAAAACGAGAAAGTCGAGTTTAACGTGTGTCGTAGCCACTGCTAACTAGAAAACTAAATGTATTTAGAAACACGTGAGGTGTTAATTTCAAATTCAAAGAAATGTTCGTTTGCGGTTATTGATAGCAGTAGTTTTAAAAAAATTAATAAACTGTTAGTGCACGATCAGTAAAAGCTAGACGAGATTAATATGTGGATTGTGAATTAATTAAGTCTGATATTAGTTAAAACATTTTTGTAACAGCAGATAAATAAAAGTTCACTTCTTCCCCGTCATTCACTTAATGAAAGTTCCGCCAAAAGTTAATCACCAAATAAATGAACGAAACGCCGCCACGTTTTGTCCACAACGAAAATAATAAACACAAGTACATCATCTCAGCACACCGTCCACCAGAAGTAAATCCAATATGAAACACTTGCGGCTTGTTGTCGTATGTAATTAATAACTTTATTGTTGTATTCATTAAATGGTTTCTTATTAATCAGTTACATTTAAACACACACGGTACGAACTTGATTTTATTTAATTTTTAACTAGATGAAACACTTCGACGCGACTTCCGTATAGCACGACCGTTGAGGTCAGCGGATGGAATTAGACTCATCGATAATCAGCGCGTGCGGAGCTGATTCGTTAACAAGGGACATTTTTGGGGGCATTTGAAGATTGAAAGTGTTCCCCTCCACTAGGGAAATCCTTTACGTATCACAAGAGAAACGTAAAGTCTCTCTTGGTGGAACAGAAAACCAGATCTCGTAATGGAGATCATGGTGGTGTGTTTGTGCGATCGTTCAGATCTGTGTTGTTTACACATGTGCGAAGGCAATGGAACAACGAAGCAGGCAGAGGGCAAAGACAATGGAAGAAGCGACCTAATGCATCGTTCGGTAATGAGGGCCAGCTGGGTAAATAGTAGCCACTCATTAAATGAAAAATGCATTTAGGATACCACAAACGATATGGGTTGTTTATGGTATCGCCAGGAAGCCTATGGAGGAACAGCGTTCTTTTGTTTGCACATGGTGCGAATTAGGGAAATTGGCTTCAGCGTCGATTGCGCTAATTGCATGCAGCTGCTTGAGTATTTTATTGCTGAGAGAAAAAGATCACCGGCCAATGTGTACGTTAAGAGATTTATCATACACATGGCGAAGCTGAAAAATAGACAGCGCAATGTTTATGGTCCCTGGTGAAGGTTACATGGTATGTAATCCAAATCCTTTGCTATTAGGAATTCGTCTAGGGAGATTTGCTTGGCACCGAAGGGCCGAATTGCTTTGAGATTACTGATAAGGTAAGAAAGAAATCTCACAGGGAATTGTATGCGAAGAGATGCATGAAAGGTAAGTTTTCTTTTACAGGGACTTTTCGGTTAAGGATTTGATCTATTTAATGCGTGAAGCATTTAAGATGCTAATGGGATTACATTAGTGAAATTATGAGATTGGGTGGAAGTTATGGGGTTTTTTGGAAAGCGAACCGTGGGGTTTGGCGGAACCGCCACAGACCCATATCGCTATTGCCATCCATTTCAAAATTGTTTGAGAAAATACTCTTCAAGCGCCTCAAGCCACTCATCAATATTCCAGACTTTCAATTTGGCTTTAGGAATAAACACTCAACTATTGAACAGGTTCACCGCGTGACCACAGTAATAGAAAAGGCTTTCGAAGAAAAGAAATATTGCCACGCTGCCTTTCTTCATGTCTCCCAAGCATTCTACAGAGTATGGCATGAAGGCCTTATATATAAAATGAGTAAACTGTTTCCAGCAAACGAACGTCTGATAGAACGTTCAAAGTAACACACGAAGGAGCTCACTCTAGTTTCTATCCAATAGACGCAGGCGTACCACAAGGAAGTGTCCTCGGATCTTTCCTCTACTTACTATACAGATAGATATCCCAACAACCAAGAACACATTCATAGGCACCTTTGCAGATGATACAGCTATAATATCAGCTGTCGATAATCAAAAACAAACTACACAACAATTGCAACAGGCACTCAACGAAATTAGCCAATGGAACACTGATTGGAAAATTAAACTCAACGAGATGAAATCTATTCACGTAACATTTACATTGCGACGATTAGATAACAATATTTCTACATATGTCAACGGAATTCCAGTTCCCAAAGCAGATTCAGCGAAATATCTCGGTATACATTTGGATAGCAGACTAAACGGGAGACATCACGTGAAACAAAAAGCTGGACAAATAAAGCTGAAACGTAGACAGATGTATTGTTTAATCGAGAATCACTCTCAACTCAATCTCTATTGTAAAAGATTGATCTATCAATCTGTGGGGGTGAAGTATATTAGTCAACGTATGACGCGGATTCACTTGGTTTCCCAACACTCGGTTCGCCGATATTAAAGGAAGAATAGAAATGCGGTAATAATAACACGCACTGGAGTTGGTTTGATGTTAGTGTTCCTTTTTTTTTATTCTTTATTACTATCCACATTTATTTACATTTGGTACATATAAATTTTATTTACACACATTAATTTCACTGCGTCTGCTTCAATTCTTTTTTTTTGTTTTCTTGTATCTATTAGAATTCTTTGGCGCAAGACTAAAGACCTTGCCCGGAAAAAACAAATCATTATGGAAAATTTAACAAGCCTCAGGACTTGCTAAATAAGGCCAAGACCGGTTCCCGGTTGTAGTGCCGATGATGATGATGATTAGAATTCTTATCCTGTAGATCTAAGATTTAACTTAGTTTAAATAAACAACGGCAACTAATTAAGTCTACGACATTTCACTATTACTACGATTTAAAAACACTGTCCTCTGTATGTATATACGGAAGGTAATGAGAAGGAACAACACGACAATTGTGGATCGACTTTATTTCTTGGACGCTCGACGTAGCGTGACCGACTGCGATCGTGTTTGAGTACTGACTTCGGCGCGGCGTGTCCGACATCGATGGAGATTGGATAGCGACTGATCCCAATTAGGGATGAAATTTGGACTTTGCATTTGCACCACAAGCAACCAATTGAGATCATTTTAACATTTATGCTCTCCCATGTTCTCCGCCCATCGAGGTGGATAAACACTTCGGTTAATTCAACAGTCGACGGACAAGGGAGAAAGAGAGAACCGAAACACAATGTGCAATGATCCCGGGGTGGATTTGGTGTTTGTGTGCATGTACCAATGCAACACTCAGGATAGGATAGCCTGTGGGGAGGAAGTATGGGCATCGGCGTATGGGACTGGTCCACTTCACTCCACCAACGGCACTGTTAAGAAAGGTCAACGGATAGGTATGCACCAAGGAAAAAAGAAACAATTAAAACGCTTGGTGATCACTGCTTTTATTGTTAATATCCTTTTTTTAGTTTTATTTTAGGCAAGCATTTTCTCAACAATATATTTAGTTCTACTATTACGGATATATTAATTTAATGCTTCCTTAACTTTTTGGTTTCCACAAGATATAGTTCCACAATTACAGATATGTTAATTTAATGTTTTCTTAACTTTAGTTTCCACAATTACAGATGTATTAATTTGATGCTTCCTTAACTTTTTGGTTTCCACAAGATATAGTTCCACAATTACAGATATGTTCATTTAATGTTTCCTTAACTTTTGTTTCCACAAGATAGTTCCGTGTAATTACTGTTCGCACTTCTTGCCGTACCGGAGAGAACTCAACATTCGCACAATTTATTAGACCCAAGGACCGCGAAAAAAAGCTGAATTGCTAGTTATTAAGCACGACTGCGAAAGGAAGTCACAAGTACAATTTTAACGACAACCTGGAGATCAATTCCGCGACTCAAATCAGACTCCTCGTCGTGTGTGTACACGGTGAGGGATGATTGTTGAAAACTCTTTCGCGTGTGCACGCAGCGGTGGTTAAGATATGACTCCCTTCGATCTTGCCGTCGACATCCACTAGTGGTGCTCGTGATGAATTTCCCGATCTCCATGCAGCCAATCGGCGATCATATTGGGATTCCGTGGGAGGGTTTTCGTATGACGGTACGGTCAAGTATGATGCCCCTTTCGCTAGAAGCATCGACAACGAACGATACTGCACCTGCATCAACAAAGGAACGAACATAAAGGACTGCAGGCAATATGGTCATAGTTTCTTGATGACCTGCGCCTGAGAACGAAATAGGTTTTTGCTTTAAGGTAAACAAAAACGCTATTTCAAGGGTCACGATGAGATGCGCATCGTGTTTACTCGGGCGTTCATGATAATGCCGTTGTAGGCTATACATTTTTCGGCGACGATAGGTCAACCGAAAATTAGTTTATAATGGCTGCGGTTAGGGTAGCTATTGTCCAGGCAAAAGCAATGGTACATGGGTACGATCATGAGGTATGATTGTTTAAATAATAATCATGTTCATGTATAATTAGATATTCGGTTGATGGCACATAAAGGGGAATTGGTTGCAACTGTTGCGAACCTAATGGATATGGGGGCAATGTTTGGCTAGAAATTGGTAGAAGGGACACGATCATTGGTATCGTTGTCTAAACGTCAATCATATTCGTGCCCAAATCCCATGATCGGTAGATAACCGATAAAAGGAAATTGGTCGCGACTGTAGCGAACCTAAGGGGATAGGAGTAATGTATGTTTATTCATTGCCCATTGCGTACAGCATCAATTAGCTTGTACGCAGATTGCCAATGTCCCATCTGGTGATGAGGATGAACATATCATCCACATGTAAGAGAAAATACTACTTCGCACAGAGCATTGGCGTGTGCATGCATTGGTGCTGGTTACCTGATGAGGTAATGCGGAATTAGCTTTCGGAGACATGATGGTTTGTATACAAGCATGCACCAGGGTAAAGATGCCACGGTAAGATGGTAATCTTGCCGTGCGCTTATGTTTTCAGGTGGAAGGTGATGCAGAGTAGATTACGATGCTCATTTGCACGTAGGTATGGTGTCGTGTGGGTGAGAGGAAAGACAGGTTAAGTTGAGGAAGTGGGTGGTTCTTGGAGAAGACTTTAAAGAAGCACCACAAGCCCACTGACCTAATTCGGTGAATGTGGTGATCCCAGAGTGCACTGAGCTGTGGAAAGATAAAAATGAGAAGGAAAGGAAAATGGTATTTTGCTATTCACCTGTAAAAGGAGATCATTGATCCCAAGCGGATAGCGTGTCTGGGAGAAGTCGAAGTGACGCTACATTGGCTAAGGTAATATTATCGTCGGAACCAAACTCGAAGAATTTGAAATTACCCCAGCCGTTGCCTGATTATGTTTGGACCGACTATGCCGTTGCTAACCGACATTTCCGGTGGAAATCTCATGGGTTAGCGAAATGGAGTTGCCGTGTGGAGAGAAGGTAGCTAAACTCAATTATGCATTATTTGCATAGAATAATGAGTTTAGGTATGCGTCCATTTGGAACTCGTGTTTTGCAAGTGGAAGAGCTTGCAGGGGGAATAAGGGTTGATATGACGCTCTGAGAGCGGTCGAAATAATGTTGAAATTTGGTTGAAATTGTGGGTTGGTTTGTGTGGGTAGTAAGTAGGTGTGCCAGGACAGGGGCACGGATTCACTTGATTCCGCTAACACTTGCTTCGCCGAATTCACAGGAAGAAAAGAAATGTAGAAATAATAACTCGTACTGGTGTTAGTTTGATGTTAAAGCTCCTTTTTTATTCTTAATCACTATGCACATTTATTTACATTGGTTCGTATACAATTTTATTTACACAAGTTGGTTACACTACATCTGCTTAGTTCTTGAGTTTTTATTGTATCTATAGGATTTATTATTCTGCAGATCCTATCAACATTTGTTTCCAATAAACAACCGCAATAAATTAGGTCTTGAACGTTTAACTATTTCTAGGACTTAAAACACTTTGGTTTCGTTGAATAACGACAACGAATTATGACTCGAACATTTAACTATTTCTAGGAATTAAAACGCTTTCCTTTATATGCATATATCAAAGGTAATGCACAGAGAACAATACGACGGTGGGGACTCGACATTATTTAATGGATATTCGACGTTGCGTGATCGACCTCTATCGTGTTTAAGTACTGACTGATGAATTAACGGTGAAATTCTGTATTTCACTTTACACATAGGGCAGCCAAAAGAGAACACGCCTATGCTCTCTCAGCTTTGCTCGTTGAAGTGTGGTAACTTCAGTCAATTGGGTAATTGACGGACATGGAGAATGAGAGAACCGAAACATGATGTGCTGTGATCTCGGGGTAGCTTTGGTTGTGTGTGTTGGTATCAGATGCAGCTACTGACACGACCTACTGACTCAGTGGTACGGCTATGGTGTAGTCAGAGCGCATTGAACCATGGAAAGCCAGAAATGCGAAGGAGAGGAGAACCTAGCTGATTTTATTCACCTGCAAAAAGAGATCATTGATCCCAAGCGAATGGATGATCTGGGAAAAGTCAATAGGACGCCGCGTCGGCTAGGGATATAATACCATGGGAAAAACTTTGTGGAATATTGGTAAATACCCAAGCCAATGGATGATGATGTAACCACGTCGCTTGGTTTGACTTGGTTATTGCTAACCAATACGAATGGAATTTCCGATGGAATCCCATGGTTAGAGCAATAGTGTTGCCATATGGCGAAGATAGTAGGTAAACTCAATTATTCATTATCTGCATAGGATAATGAGTTTAGCTATGCGTCCTTGGGGAAATTATGTATTTCAGGTGAATAACATATAAGGGAAATGGGTATGTATGACGCGGTGAAAGCGGTCGAAATAAGGTGGAAGTTGTGGTTGAGATTGTGGGTTGATTCTCATATAGAATTGAGAAACCCCACAGGTTCTTCATGTAGTATAGAGAACCCCCACAAATTTATCATCAAGCCGATCTGGATATATGGAATCCAATTATGGGGCTGTACAAAGCAATCCAATAGAGATATAATTCAACGAAGCCAGAATAACTTCCTTCGCGTTATCACGAATGTCTACCGTTTTGTGACAAATCAGGAAATTAATGATGACCTAGAGATCAAATGGATTTATGAAGTTATCCAAGAATATGCTGCCAAGCACGAAAGACGCCTACATAATCATACCAACGTAGAAGCTATTCTGCCCTTGGATATTACCCACGAATTGAGACGGCGAAAACGGACGAAACCTCATGAATATGTTAAAATCGAACATACTAAAATCGGGCTGAGAGCTGAACACTGGTCCAGTAAACCCTTACACGTTTTACTTAATTAAACTAAATTAAGTACAATTTAAACCTAGTATTCAATTACATTGTTAAGATTGTACTATTCATATCCAATAAAGGATGGTTATTAAAAAAAATATATTCCTTTCTGGAACTTATTGTGTTGTGTAGTGCCGAAGAACGGGAATTGTGTGTAGAGTAGGGATTGAAGATGAAATGGGGTCTGCTGCTTCTTACGATTCCATCGTATTGCATATTGGTGTCGTTAGAGTCATCGGTTGTGTTGAGATTGCTACCGGTGCAGGATATATGTTTCTCTGTTTGTTAGAAGTTGTGTAACTCCATACACCGTCCCCAGTTGTTGATAGTAACGGATCTACGACATACGAAACACCTGGCACTGAAAACTGTTTGATGAATGATGCGACATCATCATTATTGTGGGCTACATTTGAAAATGATCCCGTATGGTCATAAATGCCAGAAATGGAGGGCAATTCATCCATGGGCAGTCGCTTTCATGCGTTTTGTTATTGGGTGCATGGTTTTCAGTGGGTAGCGCAATTTCCGGAATTCTGTCGAAGTCTTCGAGTAGAGACATCCGGAAAAACACATATACTTCCCGGATTTCGTCAAAAGCTTCTTCAACGTGAAGCATTTCAGCCTCGTCATTACTTTAGGTGATGGTGCTGGCCTTGGCTGTGACGCTCGTCTGGAAGTGAGTAGGCCGTTAATTTACTCATACAGGGTGGCGCAATATTAATCACCCCATCGGAAGATGTTATAATTTTTGCAAATGAAACTAGAGATCAAATGGATTTATGAAGTTATTAAAATCTAACATACTAAAATCGAGTTGGGAGCTGAACACTGGCCCAGTAAACCCTTACAGGTTTTACTTAATTAAACTAAATTAAGTACAATTTAAACCTAGTATTAAATTAAATTGTTAGAATTGCACTAATCATATCCAATAAAGGATGTTATTAAAAAAAAAAAAACTTTTCGTTGTACTGTATATAAGCAAACCAAGGCGTGCCTACGAAAAGTTTTCATTTTATGGATGCGAACTTGTCAGACGTGTACTCAATTCATTGAAGCACAACATATCATGCAGTTTATTGTTGATCAGCTATAAATCCTTAGTTAACACATTATGGAGTACATCCCAGCCACCAGAGTCGTTCTTTTTTCATGATTTGTGGGTATTTTAATGAAGACACTAACCCGCTACACAAGTTCTCTACTGGATGTTGGACCCAAAAACGGATGGATCTCGCGTTTTAGTAACATAATTCACGCGGCCCGGAAATATACTCCCTCACCATTCACAATTCCATTATAAAACACATCGCCTATACCACTGACAAGCATCTTATCGAATTGTTCTTTGGAAATTATTAATTATCTGTTAGATACGGAACGGCAGTTGTAGTTGTTTCAGATTAATTTCTGCGAAATGTTAATTCAATTTAAATGCTGTAGTTTGCGTGCTGTTGAGGAGCGTACACAGGCAGATGTACCCGGAAACATAAATCAAGTTTTAACTCATCCCTTGCTTAATGAATTCGATTGCATTAGTTTAATGAGAGTCCTTCGAAGAACGTTGGGCTCTGTGCCGGGTTGTAAACTCCATCCGGCTCTTTATTGCTTACCCAGATTATTGTTCTCCATGAAACGCCATAAATATAATCAATTTGCTGATAATATTGCCCAATGTGTTTTTATGAATTTCATTTTAGGACTTGTCCTTTCCTACCTACAACGTTCTAATAGTTTATTTGGATTCTTTATGTGTAAGGTGAAGAAAATTAAAGCAATGTCTTGCAGAGTTGCAATGTTTCCTGATTTCATTACCCACTATATATCCATCCAATTATTTTTTCATGTTATTGGGTCATAAAATAATTATTTTGCATACGCAATAACTACTCAACATCTCGTACACATTCTCATTTCTGTAAGACTGCGGAGAGTTGTTGATCATGATTAAATTTCAGCAGGTTAATTATGAGCAAAAACTCTAAAGCCACTACATTTTGGTATGCTATATGGTCATAGTAATAATATGAGGTCTTGAAAATGTCCAGACGATGAAACACTTTCTGGAAAAGGCACCATTACACGTGAAAAATCTAGTCTAGGATTAAGTAATCACCAATGAAGTCAATAAAAGTATTGTGGCAATACAAAAGTTTAATTTTAGCGCCAGAATATATATATATATATATATATATATATATCTATATATATATATATATATATATATATATATATATATATATATATATATATATATATATATATATATATATATATATATATAATCATGTGACCCAATTCAATAAACAACTAAGGATCCTTTTTTGTGCCGTTGATGTGATGTAATCTTGAGCAATATGTGTTTATGTATAGAAAGCTGCGCACAAGTTAAATATGAAGCGTATTCCTTTTGCTCTCAAAACTGCTCTTATCCTAGATTTACATTTATATCCTGCATATTCTTACATATATTGTACATCAAGAATGTGACCTATAAAGAATAATTGGCATAACGCTAGATGTTCTACCAGCGTCTTGATGTGGGCAGCTACGAGGGGGATAGGAAACCGGATTATTCAGAGCACGAGTAATCTGGGCAAGGATGCTCACACATGTCATGGGAAACAAGAGTTTAAGATCATTTTTGTTCCCTGGAACCGGTTCTTCACACACAACCTATTGCGAGACATAAAATAAGTGAGAACAGGGTCTCATCCGACATGGATTCCCAAATTACAATGAGGAATCCTTATATGAAGAGGGTGCTTCTTCTGATTATCAGATTACCGCATAAATATGAATTGCCGGTCTTCTGATTGACGCATTCAAAAGACAGTAAAATTCGTGCCGTGATAATCGAAAAGCATTTCTGATTGATTGTCATTTAGTGGTTTTGAGGGTCTGTTTGTGAGTTGTTTTTAGTCTGAAATACAAGTGGGTTGTGCTCTATCTTGAATTGGAATTAAAAGATCTACGTACGTTTATCTATTACGCTAGGAGAGTATTCTCATCATGAGAACACCTTCAAAACTAAGAATGAATTGAATCAACAATTGTCGTGGTATTGCTGGATAAATGAAACAGTTTGAATTGTTTAGCAATGTGTTAAATAGAAAGCTACCAAAAAAAAAATATAAATGTAAAATGCGAAGTATTATTAGCAGTCGATGTGCTTGAATGTTAACTCTGTTGAATTCAAATAAATAACTCGCGAATGTGAAAATAGACAACAAAGTCGATATCAGCTGTGTCAGCACAAAATGCTAATGACCCGTAGTGTACACCAAGTAGTCATGTTTAAAATATTATCACGTAGAATTTTAATCGGAGTTAGATCTATGACGAATACTAAGAATAATAGGCGAAAAGAAAAGGACTTGGTGCTAAATGTAAAGAAAAGAAAAAAGACGAAAAACTCGATACGAAATCTGATGGCAACAGAAAGGCTGCAAATCCATATGGCCCTGGCATGGTACGACAAAGAAAACAAACATGGACAACGAATGAATTTACTGTTGGAAGTAGCACAAATAAGAATTAATCTCGGTAAAGGCAAAGATCAAGAAACAGAAATAAAAACCACGCTGTGCTGACTCCGTGAAGCTCGGAAAACCTTCAGATTCTTCGGCCACCAAAATGGTCATACACCCCCATTTTACGCCTGCACAGCTATATCGTGGAGCATGGTTGTAAATCCACAACTGTATGGAGGACCAAATGCTAAGTAAACACAATTGATCAAGCGCATTATCGCCAGGTAAAAGCGGAATGGAAGAGGCATCAAACAAAAATATATTTTACGATCCTCTTTAAGTCAATGCCAAGTGGCTCTTCTTCCATGGAAATCTTTCCAACAGAAGCAACATTAAAAAATCATTCAAGATAACTGAGCGAACTGCGAAGTCCACCAACGAATGTATCTCGATGGTGGGCCAGTGGAATGACGTCAGGACCAAAAATTAGAATCGCCTGCCGTTGAACGATGTGGTACATTGTGACGACCAGAGGAATGGCGTCTCGGGTGGTTGGGAATGTGGGTAGGAAGTATGGTGCCTAACACGGACACTCCGTTCATCTTCCTCCTCCATCATAATGTTCCACCAAGAAATTGTTCGCCAAGTAAAAGAACGAAACGCCGCCACGTTTGTCCACAACCGGGAGTAAAGGAAATCACTGTCCACCCGATAGAAATTAAAATACAAGTTGTTCTGTTGTTCGTAATTAATTTTTATTTTATTTCACTTTCGTTATTATCTTAAAAATTGTGAAGGATAAATCGTAATTTTACCGATTGCAGTCGTAAATCAATCCAATTAGACACTGAAATCACGCGTACACGCCCGCTGTAATGAACCAACGACTTGTATATCAAAACTTTACTCACGCGACTCGCGGTTAATTTTCGCGTCCCCGTGTGCACCGGGGAGCGGGAGCGGCACGCTGGTGGTGGCGGCGGATGTAATAAGACTCAGCGAAAAACGGCTGGTGCAGAGCCGACTCGCTAATGGGGTGAATTTCTGGTGTGGTGGTAGATATCCTCTCCACTAAGGATATGTATTTACTTACCACCAGAGAAACGTAAAGTCTCTCTCTGTGGAACAGAAAACCAGATCTTGTAATAAGTGGGACAAAGCCATGAGAACTATTTGTTTCAGTTTAGTTCTCATGGCTTTGTCCCATGAATGAACTAATGTACACACATACATGTGTACCACCATGATCTTTATTACAAGATTTGGTTTTCTGTTCCACAGAGAGAGACTTTACGTTTCTCTGGTGGTAAGTAAATACATATCCTTAGTGGAGAGGAGAAACGTAAAGTCTCTCTCTGTGGAACAGAAAACCAGATCTTGTAATAAAGACCATGGTGGTACACATGTATGTGTGTACATTAGTTCATTCATGGGACAAAGCCATGAGAACGAAACTGAGACAAAGAGAGGGCATAATGTGCATCCATGAGATGTGAGTTCGGCTAAGCAAACAAGCTGAATCTCATTGGATGCTAATTGGGTTTGTGTGTTCTTATACCGCTGCTGATGAGAAGCAGATCCCGAAATATGAGAAGACAAAGGGAACGTTTGAGTCTTAGTCTGAGATGTGCATTGCGGCTAAATAAATAGGCGGCAATGCAATTTGGAAATGTGCTAATGGGTTTTAGCTAGATTACCGGGAAATTATGTATATGACATCGCTGGGGCAAGTATACCATACCTATTTTCATTTGCTTATGCTGTAGGATTTAATTGGTGTCAAGAGACGCGAGATGCGTATATTTGTTTTGGTCCCTTGGGTCTAGGTCGCCAGCCAATGTGTTTGTATGGTGATTTATGATACACTTGGTGAGGACGAGAAATAGTCGACGCAATGTTTATGGTCCCTGTTATGATGGTTACATTGTATGTAAACCAAATCATTTTGTTTCCAGGAATTCGTCTAGGGAGATTTGCTTGTCACCGAAGGTGCCGAATTGGTTTTGGAATTCCTGATAAGTTAGGAAAGAATTCTTACAGGGAATTTGTATGCGAAGGGAAGCATGAAAGGTAAGGATTCTTTACAGGGACTTTTAGATAAATAATGTGACAAAATTAAATTGTTTTGAGTGAGAGAGTGAGAGTGAGAGAGAAAGAGAGAGAAAAAAAAGTAAAATAATGCTGATAAAACAAATAAGAGGGAGAGAGAGAGAGAGTAAAAAAAGTAAAATAATGCTGATAAAACAAATTATCCTTCGCCGGATTCAAACGTGTGCCATTTTTAGTTCACCATCCTCTTGTTTACTGTGCTAAAACGTGAAACGTAGAATAGAAGAAAAACACGAAACCATAAAACGGTGACACAGATTGTAAACTCTGGCCAGACCTATAGCATAAACTAAAAAAAAAAAAAAATAGAAGAGAATAAATAAACGTATCCTGAAACAATTCAGCAGTGTTTTATTTTGTGGCACTATTCTCTCCGTGTATTGTTGGTGAACGGGTTGTTATTTTTGTGTGTGGACAGTGTGCGGTGGAACACTTCGACCAAGACCAAAATCCGCCAACTTGGTCACCCCGACGTGATCTGTACACACAGGGCACACTTTCCCATAGTAAACAGAACTTCACGACACGATCACGACTTCCGTTCTCTCGGTCGCTCGCTCTTCGCTCCGTCGTTCGCACACGAATTTGATTGTAACAAATTTACTGAGGAGGGAGTAGTATGGCGTTTCTAACAGATACACACACAATACACAAGTAAATAGTGAAGAACACCGAACGAAAATCAGAGCCGTAACAAATCCACATCAGTTGATTGTACTTGAGTTTAGAAATCGAATTCGTACACACGGCCAGTAGCCTGATGTGTTAAGCATTGGTTCAAGTTTTGGTGATTCTGTCATAGCGTAAGTTCGAATCACTATCATCGCAAATGCTATAATGTCACGCACTCGTTTCACCAGTTGATCTGTTTTTCCTGTACCCATATTGCAGTTGCCGTGAAGTGTGTCAGGCGCACGGAAAATACTTTGCCAGGTATGTCAATCATATGTAGGGGGCAGTGTGACGATCAAGGCTGTTTGGCTCCTTTAGGTATGATCACAAGTCACTGTTTTTCTATCGTCGCAGCGATATTCAAGTTTGCACAGAACTGATGGAAAGTCTGCTGAAAAATTCTAATTTTCTAGTTAAAGCAGTCTTCACAACTGCATTAAGAATTTCTTCTTATGAGGGGCTTTTGACATTGTTATTGACAAAGTACCTTTTGGTGGAATAAACCGTGTACGTTCAACACAAACTTAAAGAATCGGGGATTTACATCGTTTTTTTTTCTTATTTGTATTATTGTAGAACATTTACACAATTGTAAATGATTCAGGCCCACACCGACAGCTCCAATCTTCACTCGTGAGTACTTCTGGCATATTCAATTAGTCGGGGTGATGGTGGAACAAATCTCGATTTGTTTCTCTTTATAAAGGAAGAGAAAAGTGATATCTGAGATCAGTACCCCGCACACAGTATCCAGGGTCAGTGTTAAAATTCAGTATCCAGGATCAGTTCACTTCAGTTCAATATTCCGCCTGCAGTACAAAACTGTACATCTAAGATTTTGTATCCAGGGACATCAAAGATTCAGTAATATTAAACTGATATCAAACCGAGGAGACGGAAAAAATAAACTATTACAGTAAGAAAACTGACTTTTCATTTTTACAAAATCCCCAAGCGAAGACAAGGGCCTGCGAAAGACCGAAAAAGCGACAATGAAACTAGGACCAACAACAGCACGTTGCTCTTCCCTCTGGATCAGAGGAAGCACGGCGACGACCCCTTGCTGTAGTGCGTTGTTTTAGGGGCGGTCTATAAGAGATCCCACATCCTTTTCAGGATAAGGAGACGCGCTACCTGAAACTAAACCCCTACAGAACCTAACAGAACCTAGCAACCGTTTTCCCTTGAAATTGAGAGATCATTGTCAGAATGTTTATACATGAAATTCAACTCACTGTTTTCGCGTGCGGTCAGTTTTACTATATTCATCAATGCCGGGAAATTTATTCGCATTACAGAGGACTTTTTAAATTCCAATGAAGTACATATTACAAAACTTGATATGCTTTACGCTTGCGGCTATCTAAAAATTATTTTGGAATCCGATATCAAACATAATTTTGCAAGGATCAAAAACTATCGTCTGCCGCATTTAATGGACCAGACTTCAGGAGAACCTGCTTCACATTGCGCATGCATAACCTGGTTTACCTGGTTTTTAAATATGCAACGAACCTGGCTAGATTTGTTTGTGTGATCTCAGATAAGGACAATATTGGACAATTGTGGCCTTTACTACAGATCGAGAATTATCTGTTATAAATGAGTCCTGCGGCCGATTTAGAGCGGGACCTCTTGCAATCAGAAGACAGTTAAAATACCCCAGATATCCAAGCAACCAATATCTTTTCAAATACACATTCCTCTTATTGTAAAGAAATACCGGATTGTCGTTAGGACGCATATAAATACAAACGTTAAAGTTAACCTGACGTTTTAAGTCCCGTCGAAAGAGGTTTTGCTTTCATGTTCGCCACTTCGCTGCTTTCCCACTCTACCAAAAGACAGAAGACTTCTTTCTTATCCTGTTCTTGGTCTTGTTGGTCTGGTACAGGTTTTCCGTGCCGTCGATTGTTGGTTTTTTTTTGTTGCTCCTTTCACGTTTTTCGTACGATTTTTTGCTCCTTAGACCTTGACCATTAACATAGAACGCGGAGATTGCATAAACGTGATTTACACAACCGGTTGTCGGTCGAGGATTGTTATTCGCACCCCTCTGCAGGATAACACAGCACCACATGCGGATGTGTGTCGGGAATTGGCGATTTGAAAATGCAACGCAAATGAAATCGAATTGCAATTAGAACTATATGCAAGCTTGTACTGCAGTGCAAGTTATGTTGGAAGCGACTGCGACCACAGGAAAGAAGAAGTTGTTCTCGACAATGTTCTTCGCAATTGGAATCACTTGGTCTTGCGAAGCTGGTTTTCCTGAGTTCTTTTTGCCTTATTTAGAAATGCACATTGAGCCTGCTTTTAGTGTGAAATACCTCCAAACCAGGGTAGCACATGGAAAGTTATTTATTAGAACGAGCCATGCGGATTAGAGTATGTTAGTAATTCAATGAAGGAAAACTTTTGAATGACATGTGAATGACAGATAGTTGATTATTTATTTAATCGATTTTTGAAATGCGAATAGAAAATTATGAAGTTGACGAAGCTGGAGGATTTGGAATTACCTAGTTTAGGACGATGACCACCTTTAATAGCAAGGAGATTTGACTTAACTGATTTTGAGTAGCAGGTTTCATAATGACATCTCACATCTCACACAATGAGCAATACAGTTTTGTCTCCAGATACGCAAACTGTGTGTTCCAGTACTGAAAGTCAGACTGAAGGCAACAACCGTCATTTCAGTGTTCCTCGCACCGTCTAATAAATATTGCAGTAGAACACGACTAAAGACAAGATATATTTTGTCATCCGCAAATCCTGAAAGATTCATTATAGGACTAACTTCTCAATTATAAGCCTACCTCATTAGAAATATGCTCATTTCATCCTTTTCTAAACTGAATGACTTTAATGATTCTTTAATTTAGTAAAACATCACATGAACAAACACAGTCTTAATGTCATGGATGGCTTGAAGGGTGAAAAAGGTTGGATGTTCATCTTCCATAAAGTTCTGTTTTGCTCAAATTATAGATGTTTCCTATGCGAGGGTCGTTCAATAAGTCCTTAGAAAAAGATTTTCAGATGAATACTGTTTATATTGATTTATTCGATCAACCGATGAACTATGACTTCACTTCAATGCCAAAGTAGGAAATGAACTGAATCACTAGAATGATGGAACTAAACTCGGAACGATAACGGGTAATTTATTCATGATTAAATAGCAACTGCAATTTTGATAATGACGAGGGAACTGAAATTATCCATGGTTAAAGAGGAACTGAACTCGCCACATGCGGATAGTTTTTACAAGGTTAGATCAATGGTCTCTAACTATTGGGATGGATGGATGATGGGAATGAAATCATACACTTTTTTGTTTTGGCTTCATTATGCCCTAGTAAACTGCTGCTGTGTTGTCTTTTTCGCTGCCCTCGTTGATACTATGTAGTTGGTTTTCTTCTTCGTTAGATGACAGACATTGCTGGATCCTCGATTCTTTGAAGAGCGATACTTCATTCAAATACCTGAACCAGGTGTCTTTCTGCTCTTTCTGGAATATATTATGCAATCTGATTTTGGTGTGCTGGTTGTCCTGTCTTAGTTTCTGCCCTTGAGTGAGCACTGACGTTGCGATTACTAGCGGGCTGAAAGTAGACATTACCCCACAAGTCACTTGCCTTTCTTCTTTTCCCAATTTTAGCGAAAGAAATCCGGCATGAACGTGTATCCGTTGCACTGCTTTTGTAGCGGTTCTACGAACCACCACGATCAACTATAGGTTAAAATGTCCTTTCCGCCAAGGAACATACTGTAGCGAGCTTAGGGTTCGCTGGATTAATTATGTTAAAATAAATAAGAGCCGTTAAATCGATTTTGAATTACTGTAACACTTTATTAGTCCGTAATACAACCGTTACTTATACCGTACACTAAACGATTTCTTTATTATCGCTTCCGTACTTATCGCGTCTTTTACTGCTTACTTCTCACTCGAGACTTATCGCTTGCTTCACTGTCTTACTTATAACTCTAACTTAACTTCCGCTCTGCGTGCGACGTATTTATACCGTTTTTCCTCATTCTGATTTGGTGTATCGTTTCCGTCCGTTCCATAGTCTTGAATGTTCTATTCCAGTTTTCCAGTACTTCCTAAAATAATCTAGTACTTTGTTTCGGACTTTCTCGAAGATTCCAGTACTGATTGTCATATGCGTCACAATACTTACCTCTATCCATTACACGTGCCCACACACAGGTGTCCCAATAGCCGGTGAGCATACCTGTAACAAAGATTATACGAAATTGTAACAACGCTGAACCCGATATCAAAAACAAAGGAACTTAACGTTCAAAAACTTCCAAAAACGAGTTCAACGCATCCATACATCGTATGCAAAACCAATCCAAAAAAGGCAACAAGCGTCGCAACTAAACAATGCGCTAATGCAGGAAATCATCGCATGTAAATCGATCACCCAGCCTGAGCAGCAACGCGATGTTTTCCCACGAAATACCATTCTCGGTAAGTAAACCGAACAAGGGATGCATTCTCGGGTAGCTAAATGCAATTAGCACCTAAATCCCCCGCATGACCTAATGCTAAGGCACACTTGCGCACTAATCATAAACGCATAACGCTATCCCTGTTAGATGTTTATGATGAAAAAGGCAAACAAAGCTTTACATCCCATAGTCCGTGTACACATCCGAAACGCAGGCAATCCTTGCCACATGCCAGATGTGCAGTTCAAATAAATCACGGAAAGATCGGAGAATAAGCGGCGGCACCCGATCCGTAAATAAAAGAAAAAAAGATTCCGACCACCAGCAACGAATGTTAATGATAATGATCATGGTGAAGATTTCTCCTTTTGCAGATCCGATGGGAAATTCTCCTTTTGAGATGCAAAGGGAAATTTTATACTGTTAACAAATACGATGGGAAAATCTGTTAGCAGACAGGATGAAAAATTTTCTTTTGCAGATGCGAGGAAGTAATTAGAATGGCATATTTTTTGGATAGGGACAAGTAGTCTGGAGGAAATAGTTGCACCGGAAAGTCTACTGGAAGCATCCGTCTATTAGAAAGTCATACGTCTTTTAGAAAGTGAGTCGAACAAAGAGAAACCCGACGAAGTGTAACAAACGACGTAAAGCGTGTGCGCGATTTTTGTTTGTAAAGAAAACAGTTTACTAGTTTATTCATCCGGGAATTCAAATTCTAATAAAGATTAATATGCTTCCAAATGTATAGCATAAAGTGTACGAACGAGGAGAATCGCAAGTAACAAAGAAATAGAATTGTAAAACTCTTTAACACATTTTTAACAATCCGTGTATTAATAAACTAAACCACTTTAACAATATTTAAAACAATCCGTGTATTAATAAACTTAGCATCGTGGCCTATGAGTATCCAACAGTGTCATCTAAATTGGAAAAATTAAAATTAACCACAGGTTAAAAACAAACTCAACTCCTTGTTTTATTGGTGACAGCATTCGTTTCTGGTGCAGTTTTGTCCATGTACAGTGTTCCGCGAAACACAGCGTCCAAAGACAATTAAATCGCCAAACTTTCGCCATGTCTCTGGCTTTTCCCACTGGCGAGAAACCTTGCAAATTGTCGTCTATGCAGCGGTTTTCATGTATGGCTTCTACTGCTGCCGGAAGTTCCCTTTCAAATACCTTAGCACAATCGTTCATCGCATAAATTGTTGTTGCTGGTGATGATGTGAATTTAAATGTCGTATGATCATCTCCGGGTTCCTCCATCGGCGTAAAGGCACTCGAATGTCTCTGATTCCGAAACGACGCCGAAAGAGTACTTCCATTTTGTGTTATTTCAATCTGCAATAATTGACAAACTTTGTTGACATTTTGTCACTGGAACCACACCTATGCCGGACCCAACCTAAACTTGTAAGCGGGCCGACCGGCTCGAGGCTTGATCCTTTCTTTGATCTTCTCGTTACTATTGTATAAGCCTCTAGTTGTCTTACCATATCCGTTTTTTTCGCTATACTTCTGTGTATAAGTTATATTGTCTTCAATGCTCCGCGTGTGTCAGCATCATCAGATTGTCCCCTTCTTTAATTCTTGTTTGGATAGCTTCAAATTATCGATCGTTCTTACTTTAATCTATCTTTTTACCCCTCTGACCTTCACTTGGACTCTCTCCGAGTTGTTTCCGCGGATTCTTTGTCTGTCGACTGTCTTCAGGATGTGCATTTCTGATCTTTGCTATTGATAAATTCAGCAGGGAGATGCCGGATCCTTCGTTGAGGAGAGCCAATAGTCGGGTTGATCCTTTCGGCCCGTAAAGTTCCAGCGACACAATTTTTAGATGTACCTTCCCGTACTGATGGTGAGTACCGAAGTAAGAACTTCTCTCTCGGTTTCTTTGGTTCGTCATCAGGTGCGTTTCTTGGTCCGATTGTTTTGGCTGCGTTGCTTTGTTTCTTTTCTTTGTGGTTTGATGGAGGTTTGTCGAAGTGGAGTACAGTATGATGGCTTAATGCATATTTGCTGGAAGTTAGCGCCTTGTGGGGGGCGAGAGCGAACATATAGGGCAAAGCCACTGATTGCTTTCAATCCGGCCAAGGCCAGGACGATCCCTGTCCCTGTTCAATCCAAGTTGACATGCAGTCTCCGCGTGACACTCCTGGATAGCTACTTTGGCATCCGCCAAGTAGTGAACCAATGCATGCAGCGACATCCTGAGAAAGGTTGGCGCAAGGCTAATAACCTTGCCCGTAAAAACGAATTATTATGGCAAATTTATCAAGCCCCGGATGGACCGGATACACGACGACGACCACGAAAACAAAAATAGCTAAACGATATGAGAATTTTCTCATGGAACGTACGCTCACTGTACAGAGCTCAAGCTGCACAGCTGCTAGACGATGCCCTGACCGAATATAAAGCTGACATAACAGCATTACAAGAAATAAGATGGACAGGGAGCGGTGTTATTCAAAGAAACGAGTATTACATTTATTACAGTTGTCATGTAAAACACTATGTGCTCGGGGTGTGCTTTCTAGTCAGCCTAAAACGGAAGCCTTCCACTATCGGCTTTAATGACATAAACGAAAGGCTATGCACTCTTCGCATGGGAGGCAAGTTTAAGAACATAAGCCTCATAAACGTTCACGGACGTACAGAGGAGTCCCCTGACGACGAAAAACAAGAATACTACGAGAACGTCGAACGGGCCCTTAATGCATGTCCAATATACGATGTGGAAATCGTTCTAGGTGATTTGAATGCGAAAATAGGTCGGGAACCGGTTTGGAGGCACTACGTAAGTTCCCATAGTTTGCATGACAACACTAATGAGAATTGACTACGAGTCATCGAACTGGCAGCATCAAAGAACTTGGTCGTTTGCGAGTACCAGGTTTCCGAGTAAAGATATCCACGAAGTAACCTGGGTATCACCTGATGGAGCCCACTCGTAACCAAATTTACCTCGTGTTGATAGATCGTCACCACTCCTCGAACCTGATGATGGTACGATCGTACCGAGGTGCCAACGTCGACTCGGATCACTACCTTGTTGGTACAGTTTTCCGAACTCGGATTGCCTTACGGAGACGTATTGCATCCACGGAACAGGTTCGAATCAACACGGCTGCCTTACGTAATGAAAATACCAGTAACACCTTTGATCATGCGTGAAGACTCGTCCACGAAGAGCTCGACGGAGGGAGAGTAAGTCCTGTGGCCAGAATGCCGTGCGTAGAAAAGAAATGGACACGCTTTAAGAATACTGTCGTATATTGTAATAAGTATTGCCAACTCCATTTTAGGCAGTAGTTGCACAGATCGGAGCGACTGGTTTGATGATGAGTGCAAACTAGCCACTGAACGTAAGAATGCTGCATACCGGACAATGCGCCAAGCTCATAGGACGCAGGTACGCGATGAGAAATACAAAGAGCTCAGAAGATCTGAAAAAAGACTCCACGGACAAAAGAAAAGTGCCTGGGAAAAAAAACGTTGTCTGTGAAATAGAGAAAAGTAGTACCAAATCATCCGCAGTATGACGCGGTACACACCACGCTGCAGTTACTGCAAGGATAAAGAGGGTAATCTGATCACCGATCCTGAAGGCATTCTGGAGCGATGGGAAGTGTACTTCAATGAATTGCTAAATGGTCAGCTCACAGAAGAATTTGAAGCTCCACCAATGCAAGATCAAGACCAAATGCTGCCGCCACCAAGCATTGAGGCAACATTCAAAGCCATAAGACAGCTCAAATCAAATAAGGCCCCCGGAGCTGCTGGCAATCTAGATGAGCTGATCAAACAAGGAGGGACAGCGTAACGTTACGCAATTCATGAGTTGGTGGTGCACGTATGGGAGCAAGAGGAGATGCCGGAAGATTGGCGTCGTGGTATAATTTGCTCCATACATAAGAAAGGAGATATCACAGTGTCCAGCAACTATAGTGGTATAACATTGCTCAGTATCGCCTATAAGATACTTTCCACTATACTACAAGATCGGATAGTCCCATACGCTAAAGTCATTATTGGTTATTATTAGTGTGGTTTCATCTCAGGCAAATCAGCGATTGATCAGGCAGGCAATGGAAAAATGTTTGGAATTTAAGGTTCAATTATATCATCTATTTATAGACTTTAAGGCCGCCAACGACAGCATAGCCAGGGTAGAACTATATAATGTCATGAGAAAGTTCGGCATTATAAAAAAATTGAAACGACTTTGTAGGTTGACCATGGACAACGTAACTAGTCAAGTAAAAATAGCGGGATTGCTGAGGGGACGGTCTGGCCTACCTCCTCTTCAATCTGGCGTTGGAGAAAGCAGAGGGAGTATTCTCACAAAGTCCTGGCGGATACATCGACATCGACATCATCGGTAGATCCGAATCGGCTATACCGGACTACTTCACCCAGATCGAGCAGGCGGAACAAAAACTGGGGCTGCACATTAATGAGGCGAAAACTAAGTACATGGTGGTAACTTCTGCGAAGAGAAGACCTAACATTGGTCAAACTATCAGGGTCGCGGAGCGCGAGTTTTAAGTAGTGCAATCCTTTAACTACCTTGGTTAAATAGTATCAGCCGATAACAATATGGAAGAGAAATACGCGAATGGCTGATCAAATCCAACAAAACCTACTATGGTATATCAAGGCTCTTCAAATCCCGAAATTTATCCAGAACATCCAAGCTACTACTGTACAAGATCATGGTTTTACCAGCACTCATTTATGGATCGGAGAATGGATGCTCAATACAGGGCACTCTCAACTTTTAGCCGCGTTCGAGAGGAAGGTCTTAAGGAGAATTGGTGGCCCCGTGTGTGAGGGAGGACGAGTCTGGAGACGGTGCAACCACGAGTTGTACGCGATCTACCTTGAAGTTAATATTGTACGCAAAATCAAGCTCGGCAGACTCCGGTGGGCGGGACACCTAGCTCGAATGAGCGAAGAGGAGTCTGCCCGGAAAGTCCTTTGTGGTAGGATGTATGGAAGAAGACAGCGCGACAGACCTTGTCTGCGATGGAGGGATGGCGTAGACCAGGACGCCCGGAGCCTGGGAGTTTTTCTGGGGTAGTCGATTTGGCAGCTGAGAGTTTATTTTTGATATTTTTGGTTTGCCATTTTATATTGACTAAGACTGTCACCAAAGCTACGTGTACAAATTGTTCCAATTTACTTTGTAAACAATGGTTCAGTTTGTAAAACGGATTCCGTTCTACGTCCATTATATGGCCTTCAGTTAGAAAGCTTATTTTTGCTTGATAGGCGATGTTAACAAGCAGAATTGTCGAATTTGCTGCAAAAATAATTCACGAGCCGTTGTCGAAAATCCATTACATCCACAAGAAGTTACCGTTTGGAATCATCGAACAGTTTTTTTTTTCAAAAACAGTGCCCGTGAAAATGTTACAGTCAACCGATATAGAGATATAATGCCATACAACGCACAATACAATTAATTTACTGAAAGAAATATTTGATGTACCATTAATATCGAGAAATGGACCAGTCAATTGGCCACCGCGTTCGTATGATTTAACACAGCCGGACTTTGCTTTGGCGATATGTGAAATCACTTGTCTACGCTGATAAGCTCGAGACTAATACTTGAAACATTCGACGAGTTGTTATTGATAAACGATTAAAAATGCCCCGAAGAATGATCGAAAATTGGATTTCCAGATTACGGCGTGTATATAGTCAGTTACTATAGTCGAGACCATATTTAAACATTAATGGCATGCAATTACTATTCAAATAAAGGTACATTTCAAATTACTTACCTCTGTTTCACAGTAATTAAAATGTCTATACCTGGAAATAAATCATCCTATACACGTGAGATATGTAAACAAATTTTGAAGGTAAAATGATTCAAACCAAGAGGTATTTTAACTAATTTGAGAATAGTATGCATTGCGGAATCACTTTATATAACACTCCAACACACAAGATTGGTTTGGAGTGTCACACAATTAATTTCGTACTTAATTCAGCAAACTCTCTAATTTAAAGATCGTCATACTGTCCCAGTTACTTGGACTGCAACACATTGACAATTGTGCTGTACTGCGCAGTATGCAAGTATAGGAAGAAGAGATCTTACAACCATCTGTCGCTTGGAATTCAATCGCCGCCGTGTTATCCTTTTTTTAATAAATATTGTTAATTAATTGATAAAGGAATAATAAAAAATATCCTGTTTCCTTTTCTAATCTCAAAAGTGTCAAAGCTCGTAAAAATCTCTTCACTTTGTCTCCACATAAAATTCCAACCCGTGGTGATATATCCTTAGGGTAGCAAAACTCCATATGTTTGTCAAATGATGTCCTTTTTTAGGTCGCGCTTGACACAACAGGGTGAATCCAGTGCTTTTGTGGCCTCATCCATTTCCTTCACAGCTGGACAATAGCATTTAAGCAATCGATCTGTTCGTAAATGCTCTGTAAGCACGTAATAAAAACTTGAAGAATTCTACGTCGTAGCCCATAAACAGGAGCAAAGAGCTACCTCTCGCCTGGTGCTTAGGGTTGAAAACCTAATAAAACTCGACTTGCATATTATCTGAATCTGTACCTGCAGTTCATCACCCCACTGCCTTGCTATTTTATTCACCTATGACTTTATTTTCTTCGCATTAGAATTGCCGTAAAAACCAAAATAGCGAGAAACGTAAAAAGAATCATAGGGGAGATGTTTATACGCCAGGGCACCCTTTCTTGTTTTCCTCAACAAGTTTCTAGCAGTTGATTGTTGTACGAAAGTTCTTAATCGAAACTTCCTACGTATCTGCAATGCAATTATTGCTACCACTGGTTTTTGGAGATGATATGCTATAAGGAAGCAGATATTGCGCGTTAAATTCCGGTCAAATGTTTCATATAACACCACAACGACGGAACGAGTGCGCAGGAAGTAACAAAATCTACGCAGCAGATATAATATATTGTTCACGGTAGGTAAAATCAATATTTAGGTCACGGGAAGGGCCAATTCAAGGATAACTTGGAAACGTAGAAAATGAAATGATTCACCAATTGCGTCGTGCTGCGATTTTGTTCTGAATTTCCGTCTCCATGAATTTGCGTTACATTCGGGGTTGAAAATGACCTAATTTAATTTTGCATGAAGCTTCCTTTATGATATGACCTGGCTATGATGAGTCAGCATATGTGGGATAATATTTTACATACCTGTGCAACGTTTAATTCCAAAGAAAGCTATAAATGTCCATAATATTGGTTTTTCAGTTAGGGACAGTGAAGTCAAAATGGATGTTAAATAAAGATGATGAGATAAGTTTTTATTTACTTCGGCTGCTTGAGTGCAAGACATCTCAAAAGGGAAATGGTCTACATGTTGAATATTCTATATTGTGACCACAACTACATAATCCCTCTCCTCGTCATTGTTGGTTGGGTACTGTTCATGTGTTGACAAATTTATCCTGCTTGACCTGTAAGTACAAATCAAATATGTAACAACATTGTAATTGTGTGTCTGTTGAGGAAGTCATAAACAGGGGAGAAATCCAAGCAATAGATCCACTACTCAAAAATATTTGTCACACTAGTTAAGGCGGGAAACTGCGATGGTATGGAATCTACCTGTATAAAACATTAAGTAGTTAGAGTTAACCCAGCGTCATGTGGAATTTCAGACAACTTTTCAAAAATGTTGCAGCTAGGGGTAACAAGAATATTCGGGGGTAGATCAATAAGTCCTTAGAAACGCCTACTATGGCGCTCATAGCATCGCTAATGGTCTGTATTTAGTAATAATAAAAAATTAGAATGAAAGAAATGTCTGCGAGATTAGTGCCGCATTTGCTCTCAGCTGAGACTTTTGGAACGCATGAGTCACAACCCAGATGGGTTTTTGCAATCGGAGAAATCAGCTGGAAAGCTTATGGCTACTGTGTTTTGGGATGCAAGTGGTATTATTTTCAGGGTCTGTTTGGAAAAGGGACAGACATTAACCGGACAGTATTATGCGTCATTAAATAAGAAAATAAAACAAATTGTCCTCATTTTCTAAAGACTTATTGACCTGCCCCCATAATAATGCTTATCTTGTCTCTCAAGCCTAGAACTAACAATTCTAGTTCTATACTATGTTTTGTTGTGGCATAAAAAAATTGTGACAGATCAATAGAACAGTACCTGTAAAGTCGTTGAACGAACTACATCGATCGCCGCTCGTTAACAAATAAAATATTAAAACTATTGTACGCGTACAAGCGTGTATATGTGTGTGTCTTGCCCACAGAGAAAATAACAGTGACAATTACGAGAACAAACACAACAATAACAACGACCACAGCAGTACGTAGTAGTAAATTTACAGGTGCGGATGAGGGAGCATCCCTTCTGTTCATTATTGAATGACGAACATAATATTTCCTTGTGTTAGTCGACCTGAGCTAAGAAGGCCAAAGCCTACATGGAATTGAATTTTGTCTAAAGCTGAGTAATAATAAATATACTAAATAGGATACCGCTTTTCAAAAACACTGGCTCCCGCAATAAGCTTATAGTATTTTGCGTGGCAGTATTTAACGTCATCCGAATCAACGCAAACAAGTTTGGTATCAAAGCATTCACGCAACAAACCATAGCCGTATATTATGCAAATTTGTCGAAACCTCCTTCACAAGCCCTGATAGCTACATTAATGCTTTTGTATACGATTCTGATGGGCTTCTCCTACTTCCTTATGTCACAATTAACTTGTGGAAGCGGGTGGATCGTGTTCCGGTTCTTTGTGGAAACTGACGAAAATTCCTGGTTTGTTTGTTACGTGAAAAGATCGCATCGATCACCAAATAGTTCACATATCAACAGGAGAAAAAATAAAAGCGACGCACTGACCATGAACGAAGGTCAGGCCATAGGTAAAAAGATAAGGCGGAGGTTGAATCTTCAACCGAATTTGACCGTAAAAAAGGCACAAATCAGATGCCAACGAGGAGCGTAAACTCTGGTGCAGGGAACAACTATAAAGACCTGGCCAGTGAAAAATAGGGCTGATGGCGAGCTCGACACGATTATCTACTGGCTTATCAAAAAAAGAGATGAGTTTTGCAGCGAAGTAAAAGCAGCTCTCGAAAAAAAGGAAAATTCGGCGTTTGCAATTATTTGAAATAAGACAACAACAGCAGCAACAACAACAACAGCCGTGGCAGAAGCAGCAGCAGCAGCGACAACAAGAACAACAACAACAACAACAGCAAAACAACAACGGCAACAAGGGCGACGGCGGGAGCGACAACAACAGCGACAACAACAATAACAACAGCAACAACAACAACAACAACAACAACAACAGCAGCAACAGCAACAACAACAACAACAACAACGGCGGCAACAACAACAACAACAGCGACGAAAACAACAACAACAACGGCGGCTACGACGACGGCAGCGGCAACAACAACAACAGCAAAACAACAACGGCAACAACGGGGACGGCGGGAGCGACAACAACAGCGACAACAACAACAACAGCAAAACAATAACGGCAACAACGGCGACGGCGGGTGCGACAACAACAAAAACAACAGCAACAACAACAGCGGCAGCAACAACAACAACAACAACAGCAACAACAACAACAACAACGACGGCGACAACAACAACAACAACAACAACAACAACAAAGACGGCAGCAATAAAAGCGGCGGCTGGGACCGCGGCGACGACAACAACAACAGCGGCAGCGGCAACAGCAACAACGACGACGACGACGACAGTAACAACAACAACAGCGGAAACAACAAATCGATAGGAAGGAGAAAATGTATGTAATAAAACTCGGTAAGTTAACATGCAAGAATTTTAAAACCACGCGCATCAATGCAAAGATTGGTATTAGTTTAGGTAGTGATCGAGAGGACGATAATAAAATTAAATCCGATTTGGGTAGGGCGACTAGCGAGTCCTACATGTACACTCCAAAAGTGGAGAAAGCGGTCTTCATGCTCCTAAAATGAGTTGATCCTTCTCTTTCCTCAAAAGAATAACTTGGAGTTAAAAACTGTTGAAACCAACAGTCTTAAGTTTCTAGGTGTGAAAGCGTTCTCCACGCAAGCTCTAGAAATCCCAACCACAAGTTGCCTTTCTTTATTGTGTCACTGAGTCCCAACAGTAAAGTTGATGGGGTTAGGTATATTGAATATCTGTAACACCAACCTATAGGTTGGGAGAGAATAAAGAAGTTCGAACTTGTATTGCAATGTAAGCTCTGTCATCACTTCGCCCATGTGACAACTACGCGTGTAAAGTGTCTAAACGCTCACATTATTGGTGGTATTGGTACCGGATAAGAACAAGTTATCGTGCGTCCTCTGCAAGAATACAAGTCATCCAGATCACTTTAGAGGTTGTCTTAAATACCAACAACTAAAAGTCAAATTGGAAAAAAGCAAGTTGGCTGTTCGGGTCAGGCTTTCTAGTCAGCCAAAAACGAAAGCATGCCATCATCGGCTTTAATGCAATAAACGAAAGGCTATGCACTCTTTGCGTGCGAGGCAAGTTTAAGAACATAAGCCTCATAAACATTCACGGACTTACAGAGCAGTCCCTAGATGACGAAAAGGAAGAATACTACGAGAACGTCGAACGGGCCCTTAATGCCTGCCCAAGATACGATGTGAAAATCGTTCTAGGTGATCTGAATGCGAAAATAGGTCGGGAACTGGTTTTCAAGCACTACGCAGGTTCCATAGTTTGCATGGGAAGACTAATGACAATGGACTACGAGTCATCGAACTGGCAGCATCAAAGAACTTGGTCGTTGCGAGTAGCAGGTTTCCGCGTAAAGATCTCCACGAAGTAACCTGGGTATCACCTGATGGAGCCACTCGCAACCAAATTGACCACGTGTTGATACATCGCCGCCACTCCGCGAGCCTCATGATGGTACGAACGTACCGAGGTGTCAACGTCGACTCGGATCACTATCTTGTTGGTACAGTTTTCCAAGCGCGGATTGCCTAAGGGAGACGTATTGCATGCGTGGATCAGGTTCGAATCAACACGGCTGCCTTACGCAATGAAAATACCAGTAACGCTTTTGGTCATGCGCTAGGACTCGCCCTCAAAGATCTCGATGGAGGGAGAGTAAGTCCTGGGGCCAAAATGCCGATGTAGAAGAGAAATGGACACACATTAAGAACACTGTCGGGCGGTTCCAACCACTGTACGCTTTTTTTTTCATCTGAAACCATACTGTAAATGTGATAGGTCTCTTCGCTGTGAATACTGCTCCCGTCTTGAGAGGATGAAAATCTTCAGATCTTCTAGCTGTGCCCAGCAAACAGAGGAACCAGTATGATTGTAGTTCTTGAGGCGGTTTATTACCCTTTGGTATCAAAACTTGTCACTGTTCCTTTCAGCATTTTGGGGACTCCTCCTCTTAGACCATGGATGTATCATCATCATCAGCGGCACTACAACCGGAAGCCGGTCTTGGCCTTATTCAGCAAGTCTCTCCATCGTTCCCGATTTCGAGCCACTGTCATCCAGTTTGGCACTCCCAAGTTCTTGGCGTCCTGGTCTACCCCATCCCTCCATCACAGACAATGTCTGCCGCGCTGTCTCCTTCCATACATCCTACCACAAAGGACTTTCCGGGCAGACCCCTCTTCGCTCATTCGAGCTAAGTGTCCCGCCCACCAGAGTCTATCGAACTTGATTTTTCTTACAACATTAGATTCAAGGTAGATCGCGTACAACTCATGGTTGTAGCGTCTCCGGAATCGTCCTCCCTCACATACGGGGCCAACAAATCTCCTTAAGACCTACTTCTCGAACGCGGCTAAGGGTTCAGAGTGCCTTTTATTGAGTACTCAGTTCTCGGATCCATACATGAGTACTGGTAAAGCCATGATCTTTTACAGTAGTAGCTTGGATGTTCTGAATAAATTTCGGGATTTAAAGAGCCTTGATAGACCATAGTAGACTTAGTTGGATTTGATCAGCCGTTCGCGTATCTCTTTTTCCATATTGTTATCGGCTGATACTATTGACCCAAGGTAGTTAAAGGATTGCACTACTTAAAACTCGCGCTCCGCGACCCTGATAGTTTGACCAACGTTAGGTCTCCTCTTCGTAGAAGTTGCCACCATGTACTTAGGTTTTCCTCATTAATGGGCAGTTCCAGCTTTTGTGCCGCCTGCTCGATCTGGGTGAAGTGGTCCTGTACAGCTGACTCGGATCTACCGATGATGTCGATGTCATCTGCGTAGGCAACAATCTGGTTGGACTTGGTGACAATAGTCCCTCCAGATGTAATTCCAGAGTCGCGGACTGCTTTCTCCAACGCCAGGTTGAAGACGAGGCGAACCAGACCGTCCCCTTGTCGGTGTCCATTAAAGATGTTTATTGGTTTGGACAGCAATTCTGCTATTTTTACTTGACTAGTTACGTTTGTCATGGTCAACCTACAAATTCGTATCAAATTGTTTGAAATGCCGAACTCTCTCATGGCATTATATAGTTCTACCCTGGGTATGCTGTCGTAGGCGGTCTTAAAGTCTTTAAACAGATGATATAATGGTATCTTAAATTCCAGACATTTTTCCATCACCTGCCTAAGGGTGAATATCTGATCAATCGCTGATTTGCCTGAGATGAAGCCACACTGATATTGACCAATGATGACTTTAGCGTATGGGGCTATCCGATCTTGTAGGATAGTGGAGAGTATCTTATAGGCGGTACTCAGCAATGTTATATCCATATAGTTGCTGCACACTGTGATATCTCTTTATGCCATCAGCTCCGGGGCTTTATTTGATTTAAGCTGTCTTTTGGCTTTTAATGTTTCCTCAACGCTTAGTGACGGTAGTATTTGGTCTTGACTTAGCATTGGTGGCGCCTTCAATTCTTCTGTGACCTGACCATTTAGCAATTCATTGAACTGCACTTCCCATCGCTCCAGAATGCCTTCAGGATCAGTGATCAGATTACCCTCTTTACCCTTGCAGTAAGTGCAGCGTGGTGTGTGCCGCATCATACTACGGATTATTTGGTAGAACTTCCGCGCGTGGTGCGGACCTCGCTCTCTACTTTTCTCTATTTCACAGACAAGGTTTTTTTCGCAGGCACTTTTATTTTGTCTATGGAGTATTTTTCAGATCTTCTGAGCTCTTTCTATTTCTCCTCGCGTACTCGCGTCCTATGAGAATGCTGCATTGCCCGGTATGCCGCATTCTTACATTCAGTCGCTAGTTTGCACTCATCATCAAACCAGTCGCTCCGATCTGTACGACTACTGCCTAAGATGGAGTTGGCAGTACTAATTACAGTATTCTTAAGTCGTGTCCATTTCTTTTCTACGCCCGGCATTCTGGCCCCAGGACTTACTCTCCCTCCATCGAGCTCTTTGAGGGCGAATCTTAACGCATGACCAAAGGTGTTAGTAGTGTTCTCATTGCGGAAAGCAGCCGTGTTGATCCGAACCTGATCCGCGGATGCAATACCTCTTCCTAAGGCAATCCGCGCTCGGAAAACTATACCAACAAGATAGTGATCTGAGTCGAGGTTAACACCACAGTACGTTCGTACCGTCATCAGGCTTGAGGAATGGCGGCGATCTATCAACACGTGATCAATTTGGTTGCTAGTGGCTCCATCGGGTGATACCCAGGTGGATTTGTGGATATCTTTACGTGGAAAACTGGTACTCGTAACGACCAAGTTCTTTGATGCTGCCAGTTCGGTGACTCGTAGTCGATTGTCATTTGTGTTCTCATGCAAACTATGGGAATCTGTGTAGTGCCTGAGAACCGGTTCCCGATATATTTTGGGATTCAAATCACCAAGAACGATTTTCACATCGTATCTTGGGCAGGCATTAAGGGTCCGTGCGATGTTCTCGTAGAATTCTTCTTTTTCGTCGTCAGGGGGCTCCTCTGTAGGTTCCTGAACGTTTATGAGGCTTAAACTTGCCTCGAATGCGAGGAGTGCACAACATTTCGTTTATTGCATTAAAGTCGATAGTGGCAGGCTTCAATTTTTGGCTGACTAGAAAGTCTATCCCGAGCACATGGTGTTTTGCATGACAGCTGTAATAAATGTCATATTCGTTTCTTTGAATAACACAATTCCCCGTCCATCTTATTTCTTGCAATGTTGTTATGTCAGTTTTATATTCAGTCCCCCCGAGTCGAGCTCTCTACAGTGAGCGGGCGTTCCATGAGAATATTCTCATATCGTTTAGCTATTTTTGTTTTCGTGGTCGTCGTCGTGTATCCGGTCCATATCCGGGGCTTGATAAGTTTGCCATAAATGTTTGTATTTCCGGGCAGGGTTATTAGCCTAGCGCCAACCATTCTCAGGATGTCGCTACATGCATTAGTTCACTACTTGGCGGGTGCCAAGTACCAATCCAGGAGTGTCACGTGGAGACTGCATGTCAACTTGGGTTGAACAGGGACAAGGATCGTCGTGGCCTTCGCCGGGTTGAAGGCAATCAGTGGCTTTGCTCTGTGTGTTCGCTCCCATCCCCCCATCGGATGCGTTCAACTATGTTTTTAATGCAATTAACTTCAGAGCCGGGTTTCTACTTGCACTCCCATTACAAACATAATATGGCCTTTTTAAAAAAATATCTTTCGAACCGATAAAGGTTTGCCTCTTTTCAGGCGCATTACATTTTACACAATGTTGTTTACTAATCCAACCGAAATACCAGTACTATTATCAACGTCTCTCATTGTCAATCGATCACTTTTGTGGACTAAATCTTTCATTTCCTTGGCGTGTTGTGCATCAGTTGGTGTTTGTGATCGTCTCGCATATGGATTCCCTTCAGCGTGTTGCCATTTTTTCTTTTCGATCATCGAAGGCCTTTTGCAACATTTTCAATGTTTCTGCTGCAAATCTTTCCTCAATAACTTTAGCCCTTATGGGACTATTCGTAGCATTTGTGGCTTATAAAGCACAAGGATAACTTCTTCACAAATGAATATAGCGATATCAAATTTCACGGAACTCTCCGTCAGAGTGTTAGCAAGTTAGAAAACAAAAAATGAAATTCATTATACCCATGTAATTTGGCTGGGTGATATTTGTAAACAGGAGTGTTAATAAGGCCAACAGTCATAAAATCATAAGGTCCATTGGCGATTATGTGATATCGTAACTGTCGGGCAATAATCTGGGCACAACTTCGACTGAGTGTTTAAAGTAACACGGAAACGACTTTGCGTACGCTTTAATTGTTTTTATTCTACAATCTGTCTTTTCAACGAAATCTAAGATGTTATTTATAGAACACCTCCTTTGCCAAAGCAGCATACCAAGAGTAATCATTTCAATAGATTCGTCTTCTAAAGATTCCTTACAAAACACTAGTAAAAAGATCTATTGTACAATCACTCGATAGTCATTACCCATTCAAATTTTGATAGATATTTCGAAGAGTTGAATAGATGGTAGATAAGTTTACCATCGGCAGACAACCAAGGGTTTCAGTGCTTACCTGAGAACCTAAATATCAAACCACTAATTGTACCTCCGCTCATTTCGATCGCATATCCATTAGACAATAAAATTATACCTTCGCAAAGTTGATTTAATACCCAAACGATCTTCTAATGTTTTTTAGTAGTAATTCAAGAACATCAAAGAAGGTCGTGGGTAACTTAATCCCCAAGAGAACTCCTTCAGCCTTCGTTCGGTCTCACCAACACTGTGATTATGATTATCATTAAGGAATCAAGTTACCGTTATAACACCACAAAGATAAAAAAAAATCGAGAATAAGAAAAATACAAAGGAAGTGAACACATAGGAAGTAGGTCAACCCTTTTATTCTGTTCCGGAAGAGCGAAGCAATACATATGCAACTCGATGAACATGAATTTTCAGCTGCCGAAGGTGTAGCGCTACAATGGACCGGTGACGTGTAACATAAAAAGGAGCATAAATTAGCTTCGGAGAAATCCACAATTAAGGTCAATTAAATGGTCGCTCGTGTTCTGTTTGTATGTTAATTAGTTACGAATTGCTGTCGAATAAATCATCTCAATACGTCGGCGATGTGTGCAAGTCTGCTTAGAAATGAAAATATGCCTTCCCAAAATACGCAACTGGCATGTCGTGATGGGCGGCGATTTGTCTTAATGGCGACGAAAGTAACGCCCGATTTTCAAAATAAATTGTTTTCACTTCATCCTGCTTCACTTAAAAAGGGAAATTATCCGAATGGCGATGGAGTTGAGCCCCATTAATATGCTATAGGTAGAGATTAGTCCAAAGTATGGTTCAGATGGTGTTGGAGTCTCGGACTGCCTTTATAACAGATTGTAATAAAGGTTTCATCAACAGATCGGATCAACCTTAGGGTGAAATGTAAGCTTACACCTTAAATTCATACAAACAAGTTTTTTTTTATCCGCTCGATAGAACTTAAAACTGTAGAAAATAACACAACGAATATAATTTAGATCAAAATGTTTTATTCATTCGAAAAATTAAAAGCATGGTCCGAGGTTTTTTTTTCATTGTCTTTCTTTCAAAGATATCGAGTTTTTCAATAGGAATATAACAACTTTCTATGTAAATATAATACAGGATAATTGAGATATCGGGCTGAAATTAAATTCAGGTGCAGCACATGTGTTAGATATAAGTACGGAAATCAATCCCGTTCTTATGACCTCTGTGAATACTTTTGCGTGTTCGATCCTTTGGAGCCAATTTTGTGCCACTTGTCCACACATATCGGCCGGAACGTTGGGAATTCTGGAAGGGTCACAAGAGTTGGTGGAATATAATAGGCGTGCAAGTAGAAACTCGACTCTGAAATTGTTTGCATTAAAAACATCCTTGAACGCATCCAATTCGTTCGCCATTTCGGATATATGCAGCTTGGTCATTGCTGTTTTTATGACTAACTTTTAGTCATATACAAGCAGTCATTCCGTGCATCACTTGAATTTTTTTTTTTTTTTTTTTTTTTTTTTTTTTTTTTTATTAGACTTCTCTCGGGAGAGGTGAACCTATAGCGTCGAGTGGGTGCCCCGAGATGCCATCAAATAACTGTTGCAGTTCTTTTTGAACAGTTGCAGGTTGTAACGCTCCGGGAACACTCGCGTGGGAAGGCAGTTCCACAGCTTCCCCGCTCTGTAACGGAACGAGTTCTGGTACAGACATGTTCGCGCCGTCGGGAGATGAACCACAAACGGGTGCGATCCGTCGGATTGTCTTGTGGAGCGCATATAAACCGAATTGCGTGGAACAATGCCAAGAATTTCCGAAGAACAGCACCCGTGATAATATTTGTAAAACAGACAGAGGTCGGCTACGCGCCTTCGATGTGATAGCGACTGTAGTCCCGACGTCAACGCCGAGTCCCCGATCAGGCTGATCGCTCGTCTCTGTATACTCTCAAGTAGGTCGAGGGTATGTTTAGGAGCCGAGCTCCAAACATGAGAGCAATATTCGAGCACGGGTCTAATTTGGGATTTATATAGGAGAAGAAGTTGGGCCGGGGTAAAATATTTCTTGGCTCTAAAAAGATAACTCAGTTTTCCTGAGGCTGATCTCGCGATCCCCGATACATGTTTATGCCATGATACATTCCCACAGACCGTGACGCCGAGCAATTTCAAACCTTCCCCAGCCTCGAGGGCCCGGCCATTCATCATCAGCTGTGGATCCGATGATCCACTTTGTGAATGTTGTATATTGTGTCTTCGCTGCATTGAAGTCGACAAGATTGGCCTTTCCCCACTGCAGGACTTTATCCAGAACCTGATTCAGAGAGTCAATCTGTCTACATCTCAGCTGGTGCGACGTCGATGCACCAATCGGCCGATCACTCGAAAAGGAGGAAACAAGCGTACTATCATCCGCAAAACTGAACATTTTGTCATCCGTTGTCTCCAACAAATCATTTATGTGAAGCAAGAACAAGGTTGGAGCCAAAACAGAACCTTGGGGCACCCCCGAATTAACAGGATACAGATCCGAACACTCGCCGTCCACAACAACCCGGATCGATCGATTCTCAAGGAAGCTTTTCGTCCAGTCGCAAAGCTGTTGGGAAAGTCCATATGAACGAAGAATAAGAGATAGATGTCGATAAACAATATTTACTCCACGTATTCTATTCTGTTTTCAAATGAAAAAAATGCGGCTCAATCTATGGTATTGATTAATTCGACTTTGGGTGACCATTCTGTAAATTATTCAACAGTAAAAAAGTTGTTTGCAGAATTTCGTGAAGGAAATTTTACCCTTAATGACTCTCCACGTTCAGGTGCAGTAAAAAAACTTGACGATGGAAAACTTAAAGTTTTACTGAATGAAAATCCACGTCAAACTCAAGAAGAGCTTGCAGAAGAGTTGCGAGTTTCTCACCAAACAATATCACTTCGATTGCATGCAAGGGGTGATGTACAATGTATCACCTCTAACATAACAATAGTTGTCATTAACCTTTACATGCTAAACACCATGAATTTTCATTAACGTTTATATTATACACAAACACACATTCATACTTGATAACAATCACCTATCTTTGATAGTTTCTTAATTCTCCAATTTGCAGTCTTGAATAAAGATAAATCGTCCTTGTCGATTGTAATGTGCATAATTCCGGCTGGTTGGTGCATTCTAATAGAACCGACGACGCTGGGAGGTTGGTGGAGATGTTCGCTGTTAGACGCAATTTGACTCAACTCGTGGAGGAACCTACGCAAATGCCGAATGCCCGTGGTGAATATGCGAACAACCTTGATCTGTTTTTGACACCCGATCCGAGCATTTATGCCGAGGAGATTGTTGTGGCACCGGAAAACTCAGATCACTGTTTGGTATCGGTCACGAAACCACTTGCATTTCAAGCAAATAATCCACCTAAGCAGCTTCGCTATGTATGGAGGTATGAGGTTGCCAACTGGAATGATTTGCGAGATTTCTTCGCATCCTTTCCCCGGTCGGAGGTTGGCTAGGAGACTCCGATGTTAACGCATGCGCGGAGTCGGTCACCGAGATTATTCTTCTCGGGATGGAGATCTATATTCTGCATTCCATCAAACGAAGTTTTTCTGATAAACCTTGGTTTGATATAAAATGCAAGCTGATTACAGCGGCAAAAATATAGCTTTTAAACAGTGGCGCTCCAATCCCACCGAGGTTAACAGAACGAATTTTGTTAGAATCAGAAACGCGTGCGACCAGGCGATTGATACCGCCAAGAACGCTTACTACGACAGAGTAACCAATAAACCCTTGAGTGCAGAACAGGATCGCGCCCCTTCTGGTCAGTGGCAAGGTCTGTCAACAGTAGCTTCACTTCCTCCTCTTTTCCTCCATTGGTGACGGCCAGCGGGACGTTAGTCACAAATTCAAAAGATCAAGCTAATGTGTTCGCGAGTTTGTTTTCCCCGAATTCAAACCTCGATGGCGGACTTTTTGGAGCCACGTGTGATCGCGCCGGTATGATCTTCCATGCGGGATGTGAGAATCCACCCGCGTACTATTCAATGGATTCTAGGTGGACTGTACTGTAGGAAGGCAACCAGCGCGGACGGAATATCAACAGTAATCCTTAAAAACTGTGCTCCAGAACTATCACTGGTTCTCGGCAGACTCTTTCGCTTATCTTATGCACGGAAGGAATTCCCTACCTGCTGGAAACTCCCTCGAGTTCAGCCAATCCCAAAGACGGGAAAAAAGTGTCTCCCACAAAATTATCGGCCGATAGCATTACTATCTACGTCATCTAAGGTGCTGGAAAAAGTCATCAACGCCGACTTAATTCAGTACTCGTATTTGGAGTGCAATGGATTTCTGATTGATTGTTAATAGGGATTCTGTGGCAGGCGGCCCATGGAAGATCTTTTGACCCTTTTAGCCGATATATGGTTATTTGCAATTGAGGGGCATGGTGAATCAAGAGGGGTCGCGTTGGATATCCACAAGGGATTTGATCGCGTCTTGCACGGAGCATTGCTGAGCAAGGTCCGTTCATACAGACTTTCCCAGCAGCTTTGCGACTGGACGAAGATCTCCTTCGAAAATCGGTCGATCCGGGTTGTTGTAGACGGCGAGTCTTCGGGTCTGTATCCTGTTAATCCCGGGGTGTCTCAAGGTTCTATTTTGCTTCGAACTTTGTTGTTGCTGCACATGAATGATTTGTTGGAATCAACCGATAACAAAGTGTTTAGTTTCGCGGATGATGGTACGCTTGTTTCCTCTTTTTCGAGTGACCGGCCAATTAGTGCATCAATGTCACACCTGTTGAGATGTAGCCAGATCGGCTCTCTGAATCGGGATTTGGATAAGATCCTGCAGTGGCGAAAGGTCCCACGACTTCAGTGCAACGAAGATATAATATACAACATTCACAGAGAAAAGTGGATCATCGGTTCCACAGCGAATGATGAATGGCCGGGCTCTCGAATCTGGGGAAAGCTTGAAATTGCTCGGCGTCACGGTCTGTGGGAATGTATCATGGTAAAAACACGTGTCGAACATCGCCAGGTCCGCCTCAGGAGAACTGAGTTATCGTTTTCTCCTGTATAAATTGCAAATTAGACCGGCGCTCGAATATTGCTCTCATGTTTGGAGTTCCGTTCCTAAACATACCATCGACCTACTTGTGAGCATACAGAGCCGAGCGATCCGCCTAATCGGGGACATGGCGCTGACGTCGGGACTGCAGTCGCTCTCACGTCGAAGGCGCGTAGCTGACATCTGTATCTTATTATATTGTCACGGATACTGTTCTTCGGAGATTAGCGGTATTGTTCCGCGCTCTACAAGACAATCCGACGGATCGCACCAATTTGCGGTTCACCTCCCGACGCCGCCTCATCCCCGCATCAGAACTCGTTCTGTTAGAGAGCGGGGAAGCTGTGGAATTCTCTCCCCGCGCTAGTGATCCCAGACCATTGCAACTTGCAACTGTTCAAGAAGAACTGCAACGGTTACTTGGCGGCATCCCGGGGGCCCGTCTCGGCGCTATAGGTTCGCCTTCCCCGAGAGAAGTATATTAAAAAAAAGAAAAGAACATTAAACTATCAGTGTGGGTCTTTTATTGAAATACAACAATGTGGAAGATACAAAAAGAGGGAAAATTGGTTCACCATAAACTAACGAAAGAAACCAAAAAAACCTAGAGCTGGCATCTGCAGGAATTTACTTTCTTGATACAAAAAAAGGTATTTCAAAATCACAACATCGTTACAGGTGATGAGAAATGGATTTTAACCGACAATCGTAAACTAGGACCTCCGCTTGGTAGAGACCTTGACGTGGTGCGGGGGCTTGAATTACAATGAACAGGCTATACTGACGGAAGCATACGCTTCCCCCAGGACAAACCATGTCAGATAGCCTAGCGAGGAATAACACACAAAGGTCTGCACCCCTAAACCAGGGCGTTGCGCATCTCCGTGTCCACGGGGGGTTTGCTGGCAGGGGTATACCGGTTGTATTATAACGGCGCCTCTCTGATACCGGGTCGAATCAGAGCAGTAAGCGGACCTTACACTATCAAAACGGCGCTCTGATATAACGGATTATTGGAACACCCAGCCTCTTGGAAACAAAAATGAATAACCAATATACCCAAACAAATCCCACAAAAAACCCGATAGGCGTAGCTATGACAAGCCCACACTACCATAAGGGAATAAATCATCAAGTAAAACACAGACTCGGTAAAACGAAGACGTACGGAAAATGCTTCGGCACGTGGAATGTTCGAACGTTATATAAACAAGGCGCGATACAGACGGTCATAGAAAACGGGAAACAATATAAAATGGACATCGTCGCGCTTCAGGAAGTCCGACTCCACATCAACTAATCGAAAACAACGGGTTCACACTGGCGTGCGGAGCTACCGACACACATAACCCCGGAACCGGCTTCATCATAAGTAATAAGATTACGCCCTATGTAAAAGACGTTCGATTTATTAATAATCAAATGTCGGTGCTAAAAATACAGGGCCCATGGTACAATTATGAAGTTATAAACGCACACGCCCCAACAGAATCTAGCGACGACGAAATATAGGGCGCGTTCTACGAGACATTAGAGGAAATATTTGATGGGATTTCATCATTCGGTGTTAAGATCGTCCCCGGGGACCTCAACGCAAAAATTTGAAAGGAAGATATCTTTCAACCAGCTATAGTTAAAGAAAGCTTACACGAAGTTTCAAATGATAATTGAGTTCGAATTATCACGTTCGCAGCGTCAAAAGATCTGGTTGAGAGAAGCACGATGTCCAAGTACAAGCAAGTCCATAAATCTACATGGATATCACTGTTACATGATAGCCTCCCCCATCGTCATTGCCCCACCGAGAAGGAGTAGAGTGTAAATTTAAACACATTTAACATTTAATCCTATTTAATACTCTACATTAATTATTGATTGTGCAAGTACCATTAATCCTATTTAATATTCTACAGTAATTATTAATTGTACAAGAGACATAAACAAAACGATCCCACAGTTTGGTTTAGAATTAAATACGAGCCGAGGCACGAACCTTGCTATATAATTAAGTTCAATTAATTATCACCCCCCCTATGAATAATTAACATCTCGTGTCTTCACATGCATGTCCTTCCCTTCCCTCCAAATCACCAATTTCCCATTACAATAGAATATCCCCAAACACAATAGTTGAAAAATTTAAATAAAGTAAAACCCCTATTTTAAAACCTCACTCCTATTGTACATAGCCATTTTCTCTCTATTAGCCAGAGTCTCCTACCGTCCATAGCCCAGCCCCCTATTAGCCAATTCCGCTTCCTAGAAATAGCAGTCGTGGAAGCGGAACACAAAAGGATATGAATATGAAGGACGCGAGATTGCCTTCTTGGTTAAACGTGCGTTGAGGAGTGTAGACGGTCGCTCCGCATAACAAAAGATAAAAATTAGATTTTCGTACAATAAGCAGTGAAAGCGTGCGGTTCGGTTGGATTTAAAATAGCCAAAATATTATTAAATAAGTTGTTGAAGTATTTTATTTCAATTTAAAATAAAAAAGAAAAACTCTATGCGAATCGAGCTCCGGAAATGTGCGTAACATTCGGCAGTGCTTTGAATTTACCTGAAATTCTTATATCTCCGATAAACTAAACAAATGCACAGGAAAAAGTGAATGCAAATCGAACTGGAGTATAAACGGGCAGCTACTTTTCCTCCAAGGAAAAACACGAAGGGCCAATCAGGAGAACAGCATCTAGGACAATGTCAAAATAAAAAAGAGGTAAGTTTTGTGCAACAATACAACCTCCTAAATTAATTGTTAAATTACCTTTAACAACCTGCATCGTGTTGATTTCGAAAGGCCCGTTAGGTTGGGTTTCTTTTCGGAGAAGTGGCGAGATGGCGAGAGATGGCGAGAGATGGAGGGAGAGAGTGTTTTGTTTTTCCGTTTTGGTGGTGTGTGAAGTTGAAACCCGTCCATGGGGGATGTACCTGCATTTTTTGAATATTTTGTTTAAGCTAGAATAAGTGTTTATTAAATATTAAGTAATAAAAGTTGAAGTCGCCCACGAAGGACTTTCATTAAGTTTGGTTTTTTTTGTTGTTAATTTGAAATAACTATGGGGCGGTGGTGAAACGCTAATACTACTGGTTGCTAAAAAGTTTGATGTCTGAACTGACCTTTTTTTTTTACTTGTTGCGTGTAGCTGGAGGAAACCCAGCGGTGGAGCATAGTTGGGAATATCGGGTAAGCCCACTTAAAAGTTTCTAAGTAATTTCTTGTTGTAGCGGGGGAGAGATGACTGGTTCGGCGCGGCACAGTTGTTCCCCATATTACTTACTGCTGCTACGGTACCCTGAAGCCCCGGAACCGAACTGGGAATTCTCCGAAGATTGAACCGCAAAGGATGGCTTCACACTGATACCGCAATTTTGGCTAATACATAATCACTCGGCACATTAACAACATAAAACCGGGTAACAAGAATCTATGTCAATGAAGATACATAACGACACGACTGCTAGAAGGCAAAAAGATTACCTGATACAAATCTGTAACCAATACGGTAACAGTTGGCGCTGCGATCAGGGATATATATTGTAACAAATTGGTGGCGACCGTGACAGGATTATAAATTGTAACAAATTGGCGCTGCGGACAGGATCTAAATATTGTAACAAATTGCCGCTGAGGACAGGATAATAAATTATAACATCACCCGACGACGTAATGCGTAACTAAATAGACCACTTCCTCATAGACAAAAGACACCACTCGATTATCCTTGACGTAAGATCATATACAGCAGCATATTGCGACTTCGATCATCTCCTAATGATGGGCATAATTAGGAGTCGGCTCGCAGCAAAACCACATGGGCAGTCACGGGAGAGCATATATACCTCTGATGATCTTTGCTCTGGCATTTTCTAGGATTTTTTCGATCCGAGTGTTCTCCCATTCCTGTTTTTTGCGTTTGAAAAGTCTCGTTGTCACTTTCCGAATCGTCGCGTATCTTTCTACGTTGACTTCATCATATCTATCTAAGTGGATCACTTTGATGCGTTTACGATTTGTATATTCAAAACCCGGGTCATATTTTGCTATATATATATATATTACTACGAGGGTTGCCTTTTATATTTCGGGATTAGAGAACAAAAACAAATATTGATCATCAAAAATCACTTTATTGTTTTTCAAAATATTCCCCATGAAGAGCTATACACTTTGGCATGCATCAAATCGATGTTTTGGGTGCTCAAAAATGCAGTTGTCGTAGCCGATGTGTGAGAGCTCGCATTGTCGTGGTGAAAAGTGATCCGTCTTCGGCGGTTGGTTTTCCTGATTTCTTGGAAGACAACTGGCAAACAAATGGTTGTGTACCACTGAGAATTGACTGTTCTGCGTTGTTCTAGTGGTACGGTTGCGACATGTCCAGTTTTTCCGAAAAAACGGGCGACCATTTGCTTGGAAGTGCTTCGTGCGCGAACAACTTTTGTTGGATTTGGCTCATCTTGAAACACCCAGACAGTCGACTGCTGTTTACTTTCGGGCTCATACGCGTAAATCCACGGTTCATCACCTGTCACGATGTCATAGAAGTGTTTCGAAGCACCGCGACCGTATTTTTTGAGCATTTCTTTCTACCAATTGACACGAGCTTTTTTTCGGGCGATTGACAAATTGTGTGGGATCCAACGCGAACAAATTTTTTTGACAGTCAATTGTTTATGCAATATTGAATGTATGCTGGTCCCACTAACGCCTGAGGTTGTCTCAATCTCACGATAGGTCACATGACGGTCTTCCAATATCAGTTCGCGCACAGCATCAATTTCGGAACAACAACTGATTTTGGACGACCTTCACGAAATTTGTGGTGGTGTATTAGTTGTTGCTCCAACACGGGGGCGGGTTCACTAACATTCCACTGGTAGTTGATAAAAATTGTTCCAACGAGCAAAATCAAACACACGGCATTCCTTTTTAAATTCCTTTTTATTTAAAATAAAATTGCTGCCCAACAAGCTACTAATACATGGGATAGGTGTTTAGATGTTAATTATTCATTAATGTACAACACAACATAACGATTATCAATTAATTATTAAACATACAGCGCAACACAACGAGTGCCAATTAATTATTACACGTACAGCTCAATATATCGAATGTCACTTACTTATTAAAGTACAGCACAACATAACAATTATCAATTAATTATTAAACATACAGCGCAACATAACGAGTGCCAATTAATTATTACACGTACTGCTCAATATATCGAATGTCACTTACTTATTAAAGTACAGCACAACATAACAATTATCAATTAATTATTAAACATACAGCGCAACATAACGAGTGCCAATTAATTATTACGCGTACTGCTCAATATATCGAATGTCACTTACTTATTAAAGTACAGCACAACATAACAATTATCAATTAATTATTAAACATACAGCGCAACATAACGAGTGCCAATTAATTATTACACGTACTGCTCAATATATCGAATGTCACTTACTTATTAAAGTACAGCACAACATAACAATTATCAATTAATTATTAAACATACAGCGCAACATAACGAGTGCCAATTAATTATTACACGTACTGCTCAATATATCGAATGTCACTTACTTATTAAAGTACAGCACAACATAACAATTATCAATTAATTATTAAACATACAGCGCAACATAACGAGTGCCAATTAATTATTACGCGTACTGCTCAATATATCGAATGTCCCTTACTTATTAAAGTACAGCACAACATAACAATTATCAATTAATTATTAAACATACAGCGCAACATAACGAGTGCCAATTAATTATTACACGTACAGCTCAATATATCGACACCTTGAATAACTCTTGAAAAACGTACTCCTACGAGGGATGAAATTTGAGTCCGCGCTCTGGATGATAAAATCTGACTGGGTCATTCGCTGCCGAGGGAAAAAGGCATCGCAAAGAAAACCGCAAAAAGAGGAGGAGCTGCACGATCGACTCGAGGCAGTCAATCGTGATTGGACCAGGGAATACGGCATACATTTCGTATGTATGTGTATGCATCGCATACAATCGTCCGGTGATCGAGGATGGTTGCGCGCGTCGCAACTGCATCTCCTGCGTATACAAACAATGCATGGACTGCGGCTGTGTACACAATTGATTGTGTAATACTTGCCGGCAACCGAACCATCTGGGGTAAAAGCAACACGAGCCGAAGATCTGGTCACCCTGGTGAGAGGCCATAAATCAACATTTGGGTTGATGGATGTGAAATTTCCCAGGTCCGCCGACGGTTGGCGGCCGTTAATAGGGAATTGTATATACCATAAACAATCTGTGGTGCAAATGATATGTTTTGGTATTGCAACGAATATAGGGTGCAGCCATTGCCAGATGTTAAAAGTAAACACTTGATGGCTGCATCCAATTCGTTGCTTGTTTGCGGTCCCTGATCGGTGGAGACCGATAATAGGAAACCAGCTATTGCTGGTAATTAGTGAAATGTTTGCTTTGCATCAGCCGAAACCTTGTCGGTGGTGGCAAACTGATGGGACCTGGTAGCCGCATGCTAGGGGTGCCATGGACAAACAAAAAAAAAAACGAGTAATCAAGGAACTCCGTGTTGATTTTGTTTCCATGGCATAAGGCTATGGGAACGAGATGCACTGGGTGCAATGCATGCTCGAGGATGAAATTTTCGATGCCACGGCTATGTGATAATCTTTGCCGTGGACTTAATGTTTTCAGGTATGGTGGTGGAGAAAACCCCCAAAGAAAGGTAAGCTGCCCAAAAGGTATTCATGTCAGTTATCCTTTGGGGTAACTGAATTAATTCCAGCAATCTGGCTGGCGGTTAATGCCATAGCAAGGTTACGTAACCTTGCTGAAGGTTCGACTTCGGGTAAGTCGCATCGCTTGGAATAGTCGGGATCAAGCGATGTATGGCTCTTCGGGCCCTGAAAAGCCCCACAAATTCATCTTGGAGTGAACTACGACCACGATTGAATTCACCATACCATCGATAAACACTGGTCCTTGATGGAGCTTCATCGCCAAAAATTGAATCAAGTTCATCCATGCACTGTTGCTGAGTTAATCCACGCCGAAAGTTGTAAAAAATAATCGCACGAAAATGTTGACGATTTAATTCCATTTTTGGGCCGAGATGAATCTTTTAAGTTACTGTAAACAACACAAATAGCGCTCGTATGTCAAAACGTTCTGAGTGCGTATAACCTCAAAAATGTCCAACTTTACGACAGAGCTGTCAATTGCCGGATTGCAACACTAGGGTTGCCAAATCCCGAGACATAAGAGGCAACCCTCGTATATGTAAAATATATATATGTAAAATATATTCTCTGAATTTATGTAAAATATATTCTCAAAATAATAGGTAAATGTGAATAGAATTTTTTAATCTCCTATGAATTTGTATTATAGTTTTTACTCTTCCTATATCTTGCACCCATGTCCATAAAAAGCCGCTGAACGGTAAAAATTTTTATACAATAAAATTATAACGTGATGTTATCACCTTGAAGAACTGCAAAATGTTCATTGGAGTATTAAATAATTAAATAAATTTTCGCTGGAACATTCACTAAGAACTCATTATTTCAAGTCGTGTTTTCATTCGATTCACTTCATTGCCTATTAGTCTCCAAAATGAATTAACACGTGGACAAAGTAATCAACCACTCCGCGTGCAATAAAAATACAGCTTATAATAGTTTTATTGCAATTTTATTTTAAAACTTTGTCTCTGTGTGCATTCTAATTCTTGTGGTTGTGCTGTCACTGTACAATACTTGTGGTGTTGCAATTTAATCCCTTTGTCAAGATTAGTAAATTTCCACTCCCAGTTAGATTTATGCTCTTCCAAATTCCTCCAATTTAATTACAAAATTTCATATAACTGTGTACCTTTAAAAATCCCTACAATGCCAAATCACATGCTTGACTGGCTAAGACTTATTCAAGAAACCGAAGTACTTGTGTTTAGCCCTTTGGGTGGAATAATTCCCCATAAATAGCTCGATTCTGGAAGCTAATTAAAACCCGTTCCACATTCCACCAGCACTGCACTCGTAAATTAGTAGCAAGTCAAAATAGAACAACAAACCGTCGGAAAAATTGGCAATTAACAGCAACAGGAACATAAAAGGATACAATAAGTCGCAACACTAAATACCCGACACCAGTTCGTTGCAGTTCTTCTCTTCCCATCTTGGTTATTCCTTTAATGAATACTTACCAGTGAACGCGACTCTTGACTCTCAACTTGTACGACCGCGTCACTGGCTGCAATAAAAACTCCTTGTGCTCAACGCCAAAGGAGCAATTACGGTTGAATTCATTAACTGAGAAGGCTACGAGAATGAACTTTACTAAAACGAAATACCAAACACTAAAGACTCTAAGGACGTGCACCAAGGATGTAAACCAGTTACCACCCACAATCTCATATCACTCTACATGAATTTTGGGGTGTCACCTCACTTTCTGGATGTTATGAACCTGAAAGCAATAATTTGTGAGGAATGTTTCATTTCTCACCGCTCATTTTCATTTACGCTGAAAGGAAAAACATAAAATTCCTGGTTGTGATTTATGGAAATTCCAGTGGTGGTGGGGTCTAACAGATGGCGCTTCTTTGTGTAAAACGACCGGTAAGCACATTTACTCGGGAATTTCGTATTTAAAATCTACACCGTCCCCACCTATCCTTGAAATAGATGTTTTATGGAAAGTTTATGGTGCCCGACAGCAAAAGGGAAATGTTCCCACGCGACACGAACCAATTAAGATGTACCACGAAAGAGGTTTTAAAATGGTTTTAAATGCGAGAGGTATGGCTACTTTTTTCAGGTAACTCTAAGGTATTTCACCCGAGTTTAGAAATTTATAAACTAGTGAGAAGTTTTGCAATTAGAGCGGGATCTGGTCAGCAGATATGGTACTGTCCAGTGTAGTTCATCTAGCTTTAATCTGCTAAATTTGTAAGACCGAATTATGAGTAGAAAGCAACACTGGAATCCTACATATTTTGTGCTGTGTTCTTTACCACGGTTTGCGTGTTCGTGGGTATCCACAGGAAATGCCACAAGATCAACAATTTTTTCCGTGTAATTGCCGACCCAAGTAGCGATTGCTTGCAACCACGAAATTCATCGTTTTCTCTGCGTTTTGCCACCAGTTTTATGGAAGGTACTGTGAACCCCGTCGGTTAGGATGAATTAGTGGCGATTGTGGTCAAGTGTTTCTCTTTAACAGGGGTCTCAGAAAATAGTGACATGGCTACATTTTACGACCCAAAAGGAACATTATTAATCAAATCATAATCAACTTTTTTACTGAAATTTTCGGGAGGTATGTTATACTTTGGCGGATTTTGGTCTTTGGTCGTGAGTCTCTGGGGTGTTCCGCCGAACACTGTTCACACAAGAAGAACATCCTGTTCATCTGTTCACCAACAAAACGAGGAGAGAATACAGCCACAAAATAAAACACTGTTGAATTGTTTCAGGATACGTTTATTTATTTTCTTCTATTTTTTTTAGTATGCTAATGGTCTGGCCAGAGTTTACAATCTGTGTCACTGTTTTATGGTTTCGTGTTTTTCTTTTATTCTCCGCTTCACGTTTTAGCACAGTAAACAAAAGGAAGGTGAATTATAAATGGCACACGTTTGAATCCCGCGAAAGTTTCACGATGAGAATACCGTGTCAATCTCCGTATTGACTGATCGCACTGGACTTCATTATTTTGGCGCACAACGTAATTAACCGTGGACAAATTTCCGATGTCGGGTGTTTATCTTTGGTGGCAGTTCCGTGAATGTACTACCGTTAACTCGGGTCTAGTGAAAGGTTTTTCTTCGGGTCTTTATCGTTCTACAGCGCAGCGCGGATTACCCCCTCGTCGGGGTTCTCTATCTGGACTGTCGTAACTTCTCTGGGGGTGATTCCATTCACCCCATAGTTTTCTTTTCCCTTTCGTTGGTGGTGACTTTCACTCAATCGAGAATCTCTCCACCAGGGACGATCGTGGGCACACATACAGACGCGGGGGTTATTGCCTGGTTGCTGTGGATCATTCTGTGATCGTCAGAATTTCACACCTCTGATGCATCGGTTATGCACACAATCGAATGTGCGATTTATATTAGGCGATCGTGGGATAATGTTTACTTTGCCCTATGGAAACAGCATTTTCGCTTATTGCTGTTGCTCCGCAATGACTTTTGTTTAAGCGAAGTACATTGCAGCAGGGACACGGTTTTGTCGACGGATTGGTTTTCCGGCAATTCGCTTATCGCCGAAGACGACATCTGGCGCAGCTATGCCAACCGTTTGTGTATATCCAATTGATGGATCGATACACAATTTCTGTGCTGGGTCCTTCGATAGCCGTGCAGGCGTAGGAGAATTTTTTGGGACTTGTGGCCCACGTATCTGTGGATACGTGGGGGTGTTGACTCTAAGATGAATGTTACCTTTTATTTCAGGTGTAAATGAGGACTTTTGAGGACACGTGTCTGTGGGCACGTGTAGTTTGGATATAGGTAAGTATGTTCCTTGGTGGAACGACGACATCTCGACCTATAGTGGTTTGTGTGGTTCGTAGAACCGCCACAATACCACAAAACTATGGCATATGTTCGTAACCGACTCCAAAGATTCTCATTACAACATAATACACCTGTTGATGTTGTAAACATTTTTTAATGCCGGAGATGATGTGAATAATACTTGTAACAACCAACTTGAACCCAAGTCCGTGAGCTCCCTCCACGTTGAAAAAAGGCAAAAAGCAACATCAAAAAATATCAGTGACTGTTTGTTTCCTACTTTACGAGGTTCAAGTGATTTGTTAAGTCATTACAAAAAGATGTAGTTCTTAAAAATCCCGGAGTGGATACCTAAAATTGCGTAGCACTGTAGCTTCCTGTAAACAACTCTTTTTGCAGTTGTATTTTTTGTAACGTAAGATTCCGTCATACATACTATTCCACAAGAGTGGACGAAGTATTGGCCCTTGAGGTATCCTTGCTGAGACGTAATCTTTCCTTCATTTATCTATAATGTATGTCAACTTTTTTTTGTGAAGTAGTTTATGCTTTTTTTTTAGGAAATAGAAGGAAGTGCCCATTCAGCCAAGACCTCTGCTAATAGACCAGCAAACTTAGGCGCGCTTTTTCTTTACCTCCTTTTAACTTTTATTGCTTCGGTTGCCATATCCAGCACTATTGTCGAGCAATGGTGATCCGATAACGGCCGTTGTGTTCCTCTAGATTTTTTTTCAATGCCTCCAGAAAGCATACCATTAAGGTGCCGGGATCATGATCTGGTGTTCTTTTTTTAACGCGATATCCTGTGGTTTGGCCCGACCTTCGGTGACGTAAGATGCTTCGTTTGAGACGTGTCTGACAATCACACACATCCCCGATAAATAAACTTGTTATCTGGGTGAGAAAGATTTTAAATTCTCCAGGTAATAGTTCATGCATATGCACAAGGGCGAAGTCTGGCTTGCCGGAATGGAGATTGTGAGAATCAGGAGTTGGCTTAATCTTTCTGGCGCTCTAAATCAAAGGATAACTGATGGTAAATTTAGGCGGAATAATGGAATAAGAGAATTGAACTGGCATCTAGATACAACAAAGATTAATGAGGGTAGATTCTGGCTTCTGATATTCAGCAGTCGGATTGAGGGCACATGAGTTTTATGAGCTGGCTGGCCGGAGATATACGGTTCATACCACAGAGTCTAGTTCTTCTACTACGGTATCGAAGCGTGAGCATGACCCGCAGATAGCTCTCATACAGAGGAATGACGAGATCAAGACGGTAAAGGTACCTCACGCTTTGGGGCTCAAAACTGATGTAGACTTGCGATTCCAACTCAAAAGACTAACATAATCCCAAGAATCAAAGTTCAGGGAGGTGACGACTAACAAACTTTAAGATAAAAGTCATTATTTATAATTAATTTATTTTTTTCTTTTTATTTATACTTTAATGTCATAATTGAACGAAATACACTCGACTCCCATTTTATATTTTGGAATCTTGAACTCCACTAACTTGATGGACCGCGATGAATGGTTATCTACTTTTCACTGTTAATTTTCAAGTAAAGAATCCTTAATCATAGGAAGAAACTCAACCGTGTAATTTATTATCTTGGTAATTACCCTTGAGGTATTCCTGGAGTCTTCAACTTCGGACGCGTTATTGTTTACTTGATCTTCAGTGGAGATATCTAGCAAAGATTGTATAGCGTTTGAAATAATAGTGAAGAAGAACATGTGATTCGAACTGACGCTATGACAGTTTGAATCACCAAAAATTGAACTTAAGCGTTACCCATCAGGCTACTGGCCGTGTTTAGAATCTGATTTTTAAATTCGACTATACTCCACTGATGTGAATTGTTATGTTATCGCTATGGTATACGGCTCTGATGTATTTTCTTATTCGATTTTGCGTTCGGTGTTCTTCACTATTTTGCTTGTTAATTATGTGTTTATCTGTTATAGATTACAATTGTATCTCATTGTAGGAACATTGTTAGTTTTTCTTTCAGTGTTTATTTTTCTAATCCTACAATGATATTTTCCGTGAAGGAAACCCAGTTGACACTGGCTCAAGAAGAGATTGTAAAGACTGTTTTTTTTTTTTTTTTTTGGCCACGTTAATATCCACAATGGGACTGTTGGGAGGAAGTATTGTGCCTGGCACGGACACTCCGTTCACTTCCTCCTCCATCCCAAATTGTTCACGCGCGAAGGTTCACCCCTTGTTCCGCCGACACAAAAGGAAAAGCCAAACACCAACACAGGACAAGTAAAAATATGAAACACACTTTTCTTCTATTATTAAGGGTTCCTTTATTGTTGTTTTATTTTCTTATTGGATACTAATATTTTACGGCGGCACTGTTTGAAATACCAGAACTAATTCGAACACTGATTGTAAGGACTTGGGGTGCAACACGAACACGACTTGGAAATATATATGCGCGTCTCCGCAGTGACGGAGAGTGGGAGTGACGCGTGACCATGGCGGTCAGTGGATGGAAAACGACTCAGCGATATCTTGCTCGTGCAGAGCTCACTCGCTAATCGTGATCATGGTGGTATGTGTGTGCGGTTCTTTCATGGATGAGAACATGCATTCATGGGATACGATTTCGGTAAAGCAAACAAAACCGAAGTCGTGGGATGCTAATGGGATCTTTGTTGGAAATGTGCGTCGCGGCTAAACAAAGAGACGACGATGCGATGTAGAAATGTGCTAATGGGTTTTAGCTAGGTTACTGGGAAATGGTGTTTATGGCATCGCTAGTAAGGGTAGGTATTGAATTCCTATTTGCATTTGTTTCTGCTGTAGGATTCAATTGATGCCAGAGACGCGGAATGCGTATTTGCTTTGGTTCTTTGGGTGTGAGTCGCCAGCCAATGTGTATGTAGGGAAGATTGTTATACGAAACCGGTTGTCTAACACCTCACGCACTGACACCGATCACGAACCACATCCAATCAGAGCCGATGCCGTTAAAAACACAATTCGTTTAAGTTAGTTTTATTGTTTTAATTTGAATAAATTAATCGTATACCACTGCGGCCCTGTATAACAGCGATGGACATTCTGCAAAAGCCGATGATTTGTAAATATCTTCGCGATACGTGTTGTTGGTTCGACGTGTGGCGATTGAATTCAATTAGCGAATAATCGGGAAAATCCAAGATGTCTTCTCAACCTCATAAGCCGACGTCGTCAAGAATATTACCCTTGTGAGACCAGAAGCAACGCAACCACAATAATTTCTTCCTTCATAAAGTGATCCCCAGTGACATGGTCTAACTGTTTATATTGAGTGCGCGGCTGCAGATCGAAGTCACAAGATCATGCGACCAGTTGACAAGGGTCGCAGTCGGTTGTCAATAGCACGCAGTCAACTTCAGAATCGGACAATATGCTTTTGATGGTATTGCATATGATCGATGCGGACGGGGATGATGCGGAACATTTGTGTTGGTTGTGGATTGTACGACTCTGATGATGGAGGGTATGCATGGCTGTGAATGCGTTTTCAACAACTTACGTATTTGCTAGAGGAAAAATGCTTTAATATTTATATATGTATGTAAAATTTTAACTTGCTGATTCCCAGCGGATACTCTACGTTAAACATGGGACGCTATTATTTCCCTCTTACGTTCTAACACACTTATTGGCTGCTCATTCATGCAAAAAAGATTTACGTCTCAAAATATCTTCATGTTTCCACTGCCAAGAACATGGATCGGCAGACTCAGCTGGGGTTAGTCGGTGCGGTCTTCGAGGACGTGCCGAGTGCCGTGAAGACGCTTGCAGCCTGTAAAAAAAGTCGGAATCAGTCCAACTTCCGTGCCGTGCGAGAGCTGGTCAAGAGCTGGTTAATGCAAGCGACAAAAACTTGTAAATCCAACTTAACAAAAACACACCCATAGATGAAGCAAAACTGATCCACAATTGCCAAAAAAAAGGAAAGAAAGGAGATGCAAAATAAAAAAAAAAAGAAACTGGTAAAGCCCACATCAAAAAATTAACACCCACGGACACCATAATAATATCCAAAAATTGAGAAAAACCTAAGCGGTGTGAAAACAATGACACAAGAAATAACGGCCGAGTGGCGAGACCTAGGTGAGATTACCACTGTCGAGGAAACCCCGACAGCGATTGCCATCGAGTTCCCTGCACTCAACGCGATCCCAAAGAAAGTGGTAAGGAGTTTAAGAAGGAAACCAGATGGCACGTAGGCTGCCATGGTCAGCCTTCCGAGAGAAAAGGCCAGCATCTTGCTGGTTGCCGGTTTCCTACGGGTCGGATGGATGAGATGCGGACTACGAGAACACATCACTTCTACACGATGCTGCAGATGCTGGAAATACGGACATATGGCGACATCTTGCAAATCCGAAGAAGATCGTTCGGATGTAGAAAAGTCCTACTGTGGGGGTTCTCTATATTACGCGGAGAACCAACCTACAATTTCTACCCAATTTCGCCGGCTAACAGCGCACCACCTCAACCCCAATTCCTTCCGTCGGCTTTTTCACCTGAAAAAGATATATCCCAAATGGACGCATACCTGAATTCATTATTTTATGCACGTAATGCATAATTGCATTCAAACCCTTTCTTGCCATACGGCAACACCATATCACAGCCATGTGAGTTATCCACCGGAAATCATAATTCCAGATTTGGTTAGCAACACAAAGTCTAACCACAAACGATGTTGTTGCACCATCGAAAAACCGCTGGGGTAATTTTCAAATTCTTCGAGTTTGGTTCTCACGCTCATAATTCCCAAGCTATTGCAGCGTCCCTTCGCCTTCCTCCAGACACGCTATAAACTCTTTAGTCAGGTGAATAGCACAAAAATATATTTCATCCTATTTCATTTCCCCTTCTCAGAGTACATTGCACTCTGAGATCACCACGATATCCTAACTAGGTCACTCGGTCATCACCAGATTTTGCTTTCGATGCATCCGAAGTAAAATCATCCCTGAGGTCGTCGCACTCTCTTTTCCGATTCTCCCATTCGTCCTATGTCCGCCGACTGTCGAATGAATGCACAAGTGTTACTCACCTCGATGGGCGGGGTTAATGAGAGAATACGAATGAAAGTGCGATCGTGATTGGTTGATCGTGTGGCTAAAGTGAATTTTCATCCCCGATTGGGATGAGTGTTAATTCAACCATCAACCAGGCGAGTAGTCTTTTCAACCACCGCAGCATGTGTACGCGAGTGCACACGCCCCAGAGTGTAGTCGAGTGCGTTCGACACATTTTCAGATACTAGTCGTGTGTGTCTGCCGTTTGTTAAGTGTTTGTTGTTTTATTAAGTTGAGTTTTCAAGTTCTTTTCTAACGAGTAAAGCATATCAGTCCGATTATATATCCCTTGTTAAACAAAATTAAAACAAGAACTAAATTCAAACTCCGTGACATCAGTGCGTTTTATTTTACCCTGTCCTTGCACATGTGTTCGGCGGAACTTTGGATCGATGGGGATAGGAGTGAAACAGTGCCCATGCTGGCACACACACTTCTTCCCTACACTACCATCTCCTTCCCGCACACATACATCCAAATAATCCTTAACTAAAATTCAAAAAACAATCATCTAAATTGAAAATTCGCGATAAACGAATCAAATGTTCGTTTACCGCCCTTGCACCCAACTCCCCAAAATCATCCAACTAATCCAGAAATACATTATCCCAATCCAGCAAAATTCCTGGTAAACGAATCAAATATTCGTTTATCATCCATATACATAAATTTCCTATGATCCTCAAACAAAAGCAAACATATTGTAAATTGAACCAGATGTTCAATTTCCATACTCACGCTCATGTGTCCGAGAATTCGCCTAACCGAATTCTTATCTCAAAAAACAAACACTTGGATCCAGCCAAAGTATCTAAATCGAGATTTTACATTCAATTCGATCTCTTCAACATATAAAATCTCGTTTTGATTTCATTTATAAGGGTGATGAATTTCAGATTCGAGGATTAGTCTCGATTGGCGTCCGAGGTGTAATGACGCCAGAAAATAAATTTACTAATAAAATAAATTTAAAGTATTTGAAAAGCATTTTGATTGCGCCTGGCCGATACCTCCTATTCAACAATCGGTCGTCACTCTTCCCTCAGGTCTCAGGAAGCACGGTGGCGATCGTAACGAGCCTTCTCAGGAGCGGTCTTAAGACATCCGCGTCCTTTTAGGGACAAGGAGACATGCTCCCTGAGTGAAAGGCTACTACACGGACAACTGTCTGAAATGCGGAGGAAATGGCCACAAAGCGATGGGCTGTCAAGCACAACCCAAACAGATATTCTGGGAATCAGGGTGCGAAGGGGGCAACCGCCACTCAACAGGGAGCTACAAATTCCGAGCATTTAAAAACGCCAATCTTTCGAATGAAAATGGACAGGTTTAAGTGTATTCAAACTAACTTGAACCACTGTGAACCGCACAAGGCATCCTTTCCCAAACAGTTAAGGAATATGGTGCCGACGTGGTAGTCATCAACGAGCAATATTTAAAATTGGCACTGACAAAATTAAATGGGAAGAAGACATCAATTAAACAGTGGCCTGGATAACTGGAAATTTCCCCATAGAACACAGAATTGACCAACAGCTGGAAGGATTTGCCTATGTTAAGATCAGAGGAATCTGGGCTGTTGTTACGCTCCGCCAAGGTGGGAAATGGAAGAGTTTAAATGTTTTTTGGACAGAGTAACACAAGAAGCTACAGATAAGACTACTTTTATAACTGCTGGAGATGCTAACGCTTGGGCGGTAGAATGCGAAAGCACCAGGACCAACATTAGAGTCCAGGTACTACTCAAAGCCTTCGCAGCCCTAGAGGTAGTGCTATTTATTGATGGCTCTGAAAACATCTTTATAAACGAGAGGCCAGTCCAAAATCGACATCACCTTTGCCAGCTTCATGTTGGCAAGAAATATGGAGTGGAGAATTTTAGACACTTACACCCATAGTGACCCCCTAGTCATGATGTATCAAATACACAAGGGATTTATCACTGACAGATGGGCGAAGAAAGTCCAGAAAAATGGGCGGAAGGAGAGGGACCTCGATGTGGAGCTGCTCGATTATATACTGGAAGACAAAATCGAACAATTCAACGGCGAGCCCGATGCCAACAGGCAGGCTGGAAAAGTCTTGAAGTGACTAACTAACGTATGCGAAGCTTCTATGCCACAGCAGTGACTATCAAACCAGTGTATTGGCGGAACCTAGAAATCGCCCGTGTGCGAGCAACAACAGGTGAAGACGCTTACAACAAAGAGCAAGAAACAATAACACCTAACCTCAGCTACATGCGGAATTCGTCAACAAAGGGAAGGAGTTGAAAAGTGATCCGCAAGAGTAAATATCACGCGTTCTGCTCCCTAAAGGATGAATTAAATAGCAATCCACGGAGCAGCGGTTACCGGACAGTCATGAAAAGGTTACACTACAACAGTAGTTAAATACAAATGGGTAAAAGTGAAATGGGTAGAATCGTTGCTGTTCTCTTCCCCTAGTGTTATGAAGTGATGAGTGCGCACTAGGAATGGAACATCACTGAAAGAGAAATACCTCCAGTGCTCTTGGCTGCAAGGGTCGTTAAAAACCACAAGACCCCGCGACTGGATGGAATTTCTAATGCTGTGGTGAAGACTGATTTAATAAAAAACCCGAAAGTCTTCAGCTGTCTCTTCACTACGTGCTTCCAAACAGGACACTTTCCTCAACGTTGGGGAAAACGGCGACATGTGGTTATACCAGAATGAGACAAAGAGCGAGATGTGCAGTCGATCTATCTCCCCTTTATGAACCCTGGACACAACAGGCAAAGTGCTTGAGCGAGTAATTGCCACTCGTCTGGGACAATTCACTGAGGGCATATCAGAGCTTTCAAAGGCAGTATGGGTTCCGGAAGGGTAGATTAACCGGTAAGGCATTATATGTGGTGGGTGACATCGCTCGCAACGCGATAGATGGAGCACATGGGCTAGAAGGAGTGAAAAAATATTGCACCGTGGTGATATAGCATTAGCGACGATAGTGAAAGAACACGTGATTCGAACCGAATCTATGATGGTTAGAATCACTAAAAATTGAACCAATGCTCAACACATCAGGCCACTGCCACGTATACGAATTCGATTTCTAAACTCAAGTAGTCAACTGATGTGGAATTGTTATGTTATTGCTTGGTATACGACTGATGCTTTTACTTATTCGATTTTCTTTTTCTCTGTTGTTCTTCACTATTTGTTTGTGTATTGTGTGTATCTGTTAGAAACGCCACGTTGACATTAGACATTAACAATGCATTTAACATGGTGAACTGGAATCAGATACTAGAATCGTTGGGCAAGCTATATCTTCGATAGAATACTGTTTTTATGACAGCGATGAGGGACCACAGGCATATAAAAAATATATAACAGTGGGTTTACCCCAGGAGTATGTATTGGGCCCGCTGTTATGGAATATCATGTATAACGCTAAGAGTTCAATGTACCAGAAGTGGTGAGAATCATTGGGTATGTGAATGATTTGGTGATAGTAGGCGTAGCTAAACATCGAGATGACCTGGATTAATTTGTTACTATTGAATCCAGAACATTAAATGCTGGCTAGATATGGTCGGACTGGAACTGGCCGCACTTAAGACGTAGGCAAATTTAATAAGCAGCCGCAAGAAAGTTGAATACCTTGCTTTGGAAATAGAAGTGCGCACTCTCAGATACAGCCCCTATATAAAATATCTTGGTGTTATACACGACAATAGGTTGATCTCCAAGGAACACCTGCGGCAAACGAGTGAAAAGACCGCAAGAGTGTGCAATATTTTGGCGAGATTGCTACCCAATGTTGGGGGGGATCCGGCCCCGCATAAGGAAACTGATAACCAGCATCAACACCTCCATTATAATGTATGGAGCTCACATATGGGCAGGAGTTGGTAACTATGGATCAAACATGAGGGGAGTGAATTCAGCACATAGACTGACATCATTTAGAGTATGCTGTGCCTTCCAGACGGTATCTGAAAATACCATAACTATCTTGGCAGAGGGGAAACCACTTAACATTGCAAATAGGAAGCCTCTGCTTCCCATGAGGTTAAGGCACTAGTCTCGCAAGAGAATCGTCGGCGAATGCGTAAACAAATAGAGATCTCAAGCCTACCAGAATGGAAACGAAGGTGGAATTCTTCCATCAAAAGAGGATGGATCTATGAGGGTGGGATGTATGTGTGCCGTCGTTAGCACGTTATATACAAAGTGAAAAGATGGACTATTTGCGGTGCGAGCACGGCTCCTTGCAGTATTTCCCCCACAGTATCTAACGCATTCCACGACGGTTAACTCTCGACTGAAAATGTTTGTTTTACGTGGAGACGTGACTCGTCTCCACGGAATCTTAAACGCGATTAAATAAGTCCATCGAAGCGATAGGATACCAAAATCCCATCATCGCCTCGATGATCATATTTGGTAATTTACACTTCTGCGTTTTGTTCAACACAAAAGGGGTTGAAACACACACACGATGATCGCTCTGCTGTTCATCGCGTGTATCCGCAAATATGCAGACACAGCATACATCCCATTTAAAGTTCGCAGCAGGTGCGAGTATCTCAATGGCAAAAAGGGGTTGAAATGTTTACACGATCAACGACTGCGTAAAGCATTATTGCTGATCGTGTACATTTCGCTGGTATATCCTCGCAGTCGAATTCTGATGGTAAATTTCCATTTGCGAATTCGACTGCCAGGGCGTCAGCCGGATGCCCCCATGTATCGGTCGGTCGGGTGATCGATCGAGGTGGGCATGCTGTGCCAAGGCAAGATACACTTTTCCTGCTGGTGTGCAGTTGGCGCGCAAAAGAATATCGTGTAGATATTGCACGGGCAATATTGGTTGCTTGGTTGTTAAACCAAATTGCTTTGAAAATATTGCATTTGTTGCCGCTGGAATTTCATATCGGCGTGAATTAATGTTTCACCGGTTTCTCTAATGTTACAGGTACAGCATGGAAGGTAAGTACACGCTTTTAGTGTATTTTAGGAAACTGTTACCTTTTGTACCTGCGTTCAATGGAACTGCCACGGTACTTGTTTTTATTTTTGGTTGTATGCCCTAGATGGGGGTTATGGGAAGATGGTTGGTGGCGTTCAAGGGAATCGCCACAGATCCACTCCATGATGCCTGATATAGAAACGAATGATATTGGAGAGACGTATGACCGTTACGCTCCTCGATAGTATAGTGGTTAGTATACCCGCCTGTCACGCGGGAGACCGGGGTTCGATTCCCCGTCGGGGAGCCTCTGGCGCAAGACTAATGACCTTGCTCAGAAAAAAAAAAATCATTATGGAAAATTTAACAAGCCCCAGGACTTGCTGAATAAGGCCAAGACCGGTTCCCGGTTGTAGTGCCGATGATGATGATGATGACCGTTACACCGATAGAAGCAACAGAATACATCCTAAGTTCAAAACAAGCATAACCCATAACAAATGATGTGACATAATGCAGCAGTTGAGACGTGACGAGAGGAGTAACGGGTAAACTGCACCCCGCCTTGTGACAGAAGATCTATTATAAAAGAAAGTTCCGCGGGGAACAACGGGAATGTGTGCTGTCGGGTGGTGGTTTTAGTCGGTAAAAATCCGGCATGCTTCTGAATCGGTCCAGATGTATCTTTTGAAGAGTTTCACCTTCTTACCAAAAACAAAAAAAAAAAAAAAAAACACGGTTCCGGTTCTAGATGCAACAGCTCCGTAGCAGAGTCAAGTTTTGCAACCTGTTGAGTAGTGAGAACACAGACCGCTAGAAGCGCACGTTGGAGGAGAAAATAGCCGTGAAGGCATTTCCTCAAAAAGTGTTGACACATAAGCCGGAATTGAACGTTGATGGGACCCACGAGGTCTCTGCAGCACATCAGCCTGATAGGACAGAACACGTCGGCGAGCTTTGAAGAGTTGGATGAGATTTCTTAAGGCAAGATTGATTTTTTATTACCTTTGTTGTATTTTAGGAATACGTAGTTACTTCTAGGGATCGAAGTCTGAGTTTTTTTAAATAATACAATATGGACCGTTTGTCGAGGGCTAATCCAGTGGAGTTCACCAAGAACGGTGTCCTCTGATCTTCCGCATTTCCTCCCCGCCGGAGGCCCTGTGTCGCTTCTTTTCTTTGAAAGAATTACAAGGTCCAATAAGTTCCAAGCACCATAAAATGTTTTGTTAATATGCTTTCTGCATCATGCCTTAGAATATCTTCAGTCTCGGAACAACTTGGTTTGTTTGGAGCCCAGGAGCCTTTCCTTAGGTATCTTGATTTCTATGTGTATGAGATTAATACAATTCTGGTACCTAATGCAACAGTTTTTGACTGATTCGATAAAGTGGTGCAATTAAAATAGGCGGAGGTTCAAAGATTCAGTAGTGTGGTATATAAAGTGATGTCATGTTGCGACCCCTGATGTTTATTACAGAATGTTTGACTCTCTGTGGGCTGTTGTGGTATGGCAATCGTCCAAATGGTATAGAAAATAGCACGTAACCTCAATGGATAGTACACAGTGAATTCACAGTTTTAGTATTTACGTATTATCCACCTGTTTAGCTCTTAATTAAACAACCACCTCTATTGAAAAACGTGACAAGTGAGTGAACGAAATTTTATTTCCTGGTTTATTTGCTTTTATCTGCAAGTTGTAAAATGACCTTACATGTTGAAAGTACGGAGTACGGAGTATAGCACTCGTGCAATTAGTACTCCTCCAGGGATCTATACAGTTTCTTGGCACACTATAAGGTCCAAAACAAAGTTACTAGTGGCGATATAGTTGGACAATATGTAAAAATGCCTGATTTGCTTTTTTATATGCACACACGTTATAATGGTAAGGGTTACCAACAAAAGCAAATAAAAGGATACCGAAAAGACCATGTTACCGTGGGAAACCTTTTCCGGGTAACTTGCAGCTGCAACGATATTCTTCGTCATAGCAGATCCTTTAGTTACAGTTCATAGGACACCGCTTTCGACAGATGTATGCCCGTTGCCTGCATACTATTTCGCGAATGCATGATTCCTATGGTCCCGCTACCATCACAAAGTAGCGAGCATTTCTCGCATTCACCATCTGTATCGATATAGATCCAACTGCTGATCGATACGCTAGACGATTTTATTGTGTCGATTGAATTCGAGGGAGGCCAATCCAAGCGCCAAATTCTGAGCTCACTCATTAAAGACATCATGATCGACCAATTGAGCGATGGTGACATCTGTCAGAAACGGACCATCACTAGACCAGAACGGAGTAAATAAACCTCTGGACTGAATGACAATTTCTTTTGCAAAAACTCAAAAACTCGAAAACGGCAAAACGAACGAAAACAGCAAATCAAAAAAAAAAACTAAAAAAAAAGGAAAGACAAACGAAAAGTCATTTCCGAAATTTTGTCAAACGTGTAGAATGTAGGTAGGTGGGTATATTCGTACATTTGCCTGATGGCCGGGCTTTGGCAAGGTTCACTTGGCATGGGCCATGCCGAAAGACTGCCTGCTACGTCGGCAACCCGGCGTCTTAACAGTTTTATGTGAGTTTTATAACATAGTGGCATTTTATATCCGCCACATCTGCTATCGATGGTTATTGTTGCAATTGCCAAAAAAAGACGAAAACCCGTGAACAGGTTGAATTTAAGAGCTGCCTTGACTGTCGGGGACTGCGTCGGACAGGAGGGCAGGCGTACGTCTTCTTTGGACAATATAATTCTAGTAGGGCAGAAGTTAAAAGTTAAAATAAAAAACGGGAAAAGAGGCGTCGCGGGTTATCGATAAAATAAGAATTACGTTAATCGCCCCAACTCACGACATGACTGGGGAAGTTTTCGACGGCTTGGCCATAACTTTAAATTTTTACGTTAATTAACAAGGTTTTTTGAGTCTTTTGGGTTGTTTGTTGGGTTACAGGCGGTTGAGAGTTACTGTGTAAGCTGATAATACAATAGTGGCGGTTATACAGGACGGTTGATCTTAATGCGTATTGCGATGTAGATTTGTTGTTTCGCAGTACTCCTACGTGGTTGTTGTTTTAAGGGTTTTTTGCTCCCCAATTGAATTTTAATATAGTTATCTTCAAGAATGGAGAGGAGAGTTCGTTTTCAATAAGCTCCAGCGATCCAAAACATGACTAAAAGAGACCTCTTGATTTGCATTAGGACACTTACTCGAGGAAATAAGTAGTGTGATTATTTGTACAGATGCATTTTTTAGGATGGATTCAGTCAGTAAAATTGGCAAAAAATAATTAACATGACTGAGTCTGTTGAAAATGTATTCCAGAAGCAGCCGTTTCCTCAAACTTTGTTGTCAGTTCCTCCAATTATTAGCTATTCGCTTAGAAACGAACATTCAGCGCAGAAAAAATGCAACAATAAAAGTAGGTACGTATAGGATGTCCCAAAAGTGTTTTTCAATTTGTTCCGCACAGATTACATGTCGATAGCCAGCCCCATTGGTGGAAAATCAGTCGCTATGGAGTGGAGCATGGGTGTGCGATGTATTGGATTGTACCACATGAAATGTCCAATTTTATATTAAAAATTTAAAAGCCAATGATATTTTTCCGTAAATTGTCAATCAAAATAGGATCTGTAGAGGTTTCTGCTAGTGCGTCAACACGGACGCTAATTCAGCAGAAACATCACCAATATTACTCCGGAAATTGTTCTTACCGGAAGGAATAAAGCACAACAGCGAACACAATAACTCTCCAAAGAAAACACACTGGAGTAATTTTAATGTTAAGGTGATTTTATTTCAGAAAAAATCCTGTACAATTAAAACAATATTGTGCCTTTACTGCAATTCACAAATCATTAGCACTTAGACGCATGAAGTAGTAGTAGTAGTTTTATACGCTGGCTAATAACCTTGCCCGTAAAAATAAATTATTATGGAAAATTTAACAAGCCTCGACACTTGCTAAATAAGGCCAAGACCGGATCCCGGTTGTAGTGCCGATGATGATGATGATGAACCTCCAACAAAGTATTATATTGTTTATCAACTTTCTGCATTCACGATCGTTTATTTTATAATTATTGTTCACGTGTACACTAACGAAATAGGATTCGGTTTTTTAAATTCTCGTTCTTTAGATTAATATAAGGGCGCGGATTTCCTACACGACTCGACAATATTTACAAATGGGTATTCAATTAAACTCCGACAAGCAACGATCTCGACACGAGGATCTCCTTCGGCGGTTAAAATCTGACTCTCGAAAACGCAACGTCCCCGGTACGCGTGCGTTTCTCGGTGGTTACGATCTGACTGTGCTAGTCGCTGTTCCACCCAACATCCCCTAGCTGCAGTGCTGATGGATTCCATCGAATGGGAGGACCAAATCCGATCTTTTCATTTGGCGATGACCAATGAACAATCGATTTGAGTTTTGTTGGAAAACTTCCATGGTGCCGTACAGGTCTAGTTGAAAACCCATTCGTTGAAAGCCAGGACAAACGGAGATGCGAAGGCGCACAAAAGAAAATCCAAATACGCGGCTGATCAAATAAATGATCGAATACGGAGGCTGGTTGCCATGCCATCATAAACGATAGGGAATACGTTTTTTCTGTTGATGTTATGTCAACAGAACTTCGCTGCGATAGCAAAGGCTGCAATGCTTGGGTGCATGTTTATTTTAGCAATTCCTCATTTCATTTTCATTTTTAAAAGATTTTTTATTTTTCTTTTTATATTCTTAATTTCTAAATTAAAGGCTAGACAAAAAATGCTTAAATTCTAGCTTAATTATCTTATATAATAACTTACTGGTCCTTCGCAGACGCTCTAAGCTAAACATTACTTAACATTTGTATAATTTGCCTTTCGGCGACAGAACTTTGTGGCAGTACTGATAATTAGTTGAAATACAAAGAAAAATTTGAAAAACTTTGTCAATTTTTTTTTTGTTTTTTTTTCTTAAAATTTAACTTACTTAACTTACCTACTTTTTTTTTTTTTTTTTTTTTTTAATGTAAAAGCACTTAACCTAACTTAACTTAATTCTTATACTACCATAATTCTAGAAAAGCTAAGTCTATGTAAGCTAGCTGATGATACTATGATTCTATACCGACTTTGGTATCCAGGTCTTTATATGCCATTCAACCACCAGAACTGTTGACGCTGTCTAATACTATCGTCCCGGTCTCTGTGGGAGATAGCCCTACTGAAGCGCAGGAGCTCTTCTTCGGTGTGCGTTACTTCCCGGTCGTAGCACAATCGCCCGTCTACAGATGATCTACTTACATGATAGATCAGCGGAATTCCGGATCTATCCTGTATAAGCCCTTTCATATCCAAGTCAAGGAACGCCTCTGGTGGAACAAAACCGTTGCGACGCACGCTCTCATAGTACAAGGTGTTTGGATAATAGGCCCCGAAAATTAGGTCATTGGACGAGCTTATTGCTCTCGCAATATGTCCTCTGATTAATTTAATCATAAAATTATCCACCCTATTTATGTACGCTTCATTATATAAAGTCTCATTTGAGTAATACTTTTTATAGTCCGATTCCGGTGTCCGATATAATCTGAGACAACTTCTGAGACACTTTCTTTCGAACACCCGAATCTTTTCCATCAAATTTGGACCTATGTTGAACCATACTGGGCAACCATATATGAGCATGGCCTGATTAGCGTCATGTAGCATATGACTTTTACCTTGCTGTCAAGTTGGCTACTGTGAAATAGCCTCCTTGTCATAGCAAAAGTTTTCCTCGCTTTGAGCAAAGCAGCCTCTACATGTCTGTTGAAATACAGATATTGGTCTAGCCAGATGCCCAGGTATTTAACTAAACTCTTGGTTTCCAGTTTATCTCCATGCGGTCCCACGATAACTAGCTGTCGCCAGTTTTTCCTTGTGTCGTACGTGGCTTTATATAATGGAGTTCTAAATAGGATGGCTTCACATTTCTGGAAGTTGATCTTAAGTTTCCAGTCATTGCAATAGCGCTGCACGCTGTTGAAGTCTCGCTGTATTAACCTGTTTATGATCGGAACTTTCGGAGCTGTTCTGTAAATTATGAGATCGTCTGCGTACGCAATAGCCTGCGGAAGTGCTTCTAATAAGTCGCTAATGTAAATGTTAAAAAGAATCGGAGAGAGTACCGCGCCCTGTTGCAAGCCATTCTTGATATTATACGTTTTATTAGAGGTCACATTACCACTTTTGACCACGAACCTCCTGTCCTTTAACATATCGTAAAGTACATATAGTAAAGGCTTATGTATGCCATGTCTGACCAGTTTGTAATACAACCCTTCGATCCAGACGGTATCAAAGGCTTTCTCCAAGTCGATCAGACATGTCCCTGTGCATTGGTTCCTACATTTATTCCATTGTATATTTTAGCAATTCCTTAATGCCAAGGAATGTTGCCATGCAGGGCAAAATAGCTTCTTCTGTTTACCCATTGTGTATACCGAAACGTTCTGTTGATAGCCAGCGTGAGAATCGTTAGGCATGACCGATGCAGTGATCGTTCCTCGATAAGGCAACAGATCACGCACTTGGTCATGCGACTATACAAACAAACGAACGTACATGAAGGCTGAAGCCATGCCGTTGAAAGTAATAGGAGATATTGTGGACGGCGGGAATGGATTCTTCTGTGATGTTACGTCAACAGAAGATTTATTCGCCATGGCCAGGGCTAGGATAAAGATTGTTTGTTTTTCGAAAGGTATATCGTAGAGCATGATAATTGGAAATCTGGCTTGCAGATGTGCAAGTAAGCAAGTAGCCCGGTATATCTTTTTTTGGACCAACGGATTGTTAGAACAAGAACACACAGAACGATTGGCGTGTGTTTGATGGGCATGTGGTCGACCATAGGAACCGATCGGTTCATGACAAATGAACCGAGATGGTTCAGTTGATGCCATTGGTTTTGATGCCATGGCAAGATGGTAATCTTGCTGTGGACTTATCATTCAGGTATGAAATTGTTGAAGAGAGCTTTGTACTGTTCGTATACAGGTAAACTGCTTATGGTTGGTGCTGGTATTTGCAGGTTGGGGAAGGGGAGTTGGATTAGGACAATGGGTGGTTCTTCGGGAATGCTTAAAGAACCCACACAGATCCTTTGGCATCTATGACATTCTTCCAACGTGATACAAGGTCAAATATTCTTTTTTCGTAGAAGTGAGGCAATGAAATGTCTTTTATAACCTCTGCTCGGTTTCGGAAGACCTCCTGCCGGCAAAATGAATCCAGATTGAGGAAAAGATGGTAGTCCGTTGGGGAAATGTCAGGAGAGTACGGTGGATGCGGACGTTTTTCAAATCCCAACTGCAACAGTTTTTGTACCGGTACTTGTGAGGTATGGGGTCTAGCGTTATCATACAAAAGGATCGGGCCGTGCCTATTACCCCACGCAGGTTGCTTTTCAGCCAATTTGGCTGTAAATATGTGGATTCCCTCACAATATTTGATAGCGTTTATCGTTTCTCCTGGTTGAAGAAATAAAAAGTAGATTGGTTCTGTCTATATCCACCAAATTGTCACCACAACCTCGTTTGGGGGAAGATCGGGCTTGGGGGTGTGTTTTGGGTTTTATCATAGAGAACCCGGTTTTCATCGCAGGTGACTATCCGGTGTTGTGTTTTGGTTTTTCACATGTATTCAACCACTGTCCAGGTCTTTTACGGTTATCATAGAGAATCCGCTTTTCACCGCAGGTGACTATCCGGTGCAAAAACGGTGAAGTTTGGTTTTGTAATCTAAGCGATGCGCTGATTTCCGTAGTTTTTGGGTTCCGTTCATGATCATTTATCGATTTTCTTTACCTTTCCTATGAGAGAAAGTTGTCGACTTATTGTCACGAAAGGGATGTGACCTGGATTTCGGCACGGATCTAGTGCGGCTGTGGGGGTTTCGTCTAGTGCACCTACACGGGTGCGGATTCAGCAAAAACTCCACAGATCGATCACGGAAAGCCCACTGGATAATGCCGCAGACCGTTCTCCAAAGGACAAATGAAACATGCAAAGTTCGATGTAAGGACCTTTATTAAACACTCAAATGTAATTTTATTACATACTCTTGGTGGTCCACGTTACTTAAAATATTTCAACTGCTGGGGCGTCTCTCAATATTGTTTATTGTATTTAATGTAGAGGAACAAATTGGTGCACAATCTATGTCTTATTAACAAGAGGTGAATGAGTTTATTAACACAAAATAATGTTCAAATTAACAAACGGGGAACGTATTTATTAAAAGCACAGAATAATTCTGGTTTACAACCACTGCTTTGGACTCGACTTAAACTCGCTGCGACACCGACACGCCTCGATGGTTGGGCGTTTGCAATCAGACTCTCGGTGCTAGTGCACCAATCATACCGCCAGTCGCAACCGGGTATTTTTCCCTATCATGCTATGGTGAAAAACGATTTTCGTCCTCTATCTACCCAGCAGCCAATGAAAACGCGATTTGATTTCCACTGGAAGGGTTTCAATGGGTATCGTACAGATAGGTTGGATGTATGTACCTTGGAAGTGCGGACAAAAAAAAATGCATTGAATAAGGAGAAGAGAAACCAACCAGCGGCTGCCCAAACAAATGTTCATGCACAGAGGTTGAAGGCCTTGCTATTGTAAACAATAGAGGAAATTTCCGGAGGCAGAAAAAGATTTACCTATTAGTATATTGTATGTACAGCAATACAATTTCAAAGACAAGCGCTGAGATGGGTAATTGTTTGGTTTAGCGAACGAAACGTAGGACGTGACCGTTGTTATGATTGTTTGAGGTAAACAAATTATGGTCACTTCCAATTCGATGTTCGTTTTTCGTTATAAGTGAGAGAATCTGATCGTGGTACCAGTTGCTTGAGAAAAGTGAACACAGTGGGATTGGTGTGTATATGATAGGCATGGACGCCGGCAAGAGGACCCGGGTAGATTCTCTAATGGTTCGTAATGGTCATGGTGCCGACAAGAGGGACCGAATATGCTTTGGGGAATACAGCAATGTTACTTGATGCTGTGCAAGATGATCATCTTGCCATGGGTTGTTATTTCAGGTTAGAAATGGTTGAAAGAGAGATTTGTACTGCTCGTATGCAGGTAAGAGATAATGATTGGTAATGTATTGCAGGTTGGGAATGGTGAGTTGGGTTAGGAAAATGGGTGGTTCTTCGGGCGAGCCTTAAAGAACCCCCACAGGGCACCTATTACAATGGCATAACTCCTGTAGTGGTTGCTTTCGCTTATCTATCGCCGGGTGCGACTTGCATCTTTTTCTCAGGCGGTATTGGTTTTCTGTGTCAGACCATTTCAATGGAACGGGAATTTCACGTCGATCTATGTAACATTCGCGGCCTAAGATGCAATTTCTCATCCGTGTCTGACCACATCGGTAACCAGAAACCAGAAATCCTTGCACTTAGCGAGATCCGACTGATGACTGATGTGGGTATTTCCGATTTTACTATACTCGGTTATAACCTAGTGCCTTTGTTCTTTACACATCGTGGTCTATCTACGTACATACGAAGTGATATTGCTTATCAGGCTCTGGTCCAATCCAGAATTTAATTTCTCGTGGGTAAAATTTCATGTTCGCAGGCATATCACACATTACTGCTTTCCTTACAGAAGCCCAAATTTGGATAGAAACGCATCCTTTAACGAATTTGATGCTCTATCTGATTCCATCGATAAGATCTTGACCCTATATTTCCACACTGAAATCGTTATTGCGGTTGATTTTAATGTGCATAACTCTCAGCGGCTTCGCCATTCTCAGACACACTACACCTGAAGGTCAATATGTCCAGCTCTTGCTGATTCAAATAGTTCAACTCAATTTGTCAATAAGCCTTTGGCGGATTTATACGTTGTTCAAGTGTTCCGCCGAACACTGCTTGCCGCAGAGAAAACATACATACACAGAGCGAACGCGGTTACAAATGAAACACCAACAAAATTGTTTTTAATTTTTATTTTAATCGTAGTTGTCTATTGTATTTGGAATTATAAGTTTCGCTGCTTTTCTTACGAAATAAGTGCCGAGTAAGTTACCGAAAAGAACGTTCTTATCCTATCTAAATAAACATATTGTAGGCGAAAACAAATCGTCTCACACTTAATATGACACATTTTTACTTTTAATGACACGAGAAGTATCAAAGATTCTTGGCGCGGATTAACCACCTCGGCGGGGTTCTCTGGTCTCCTCACTGCACGGATATTCGATATATCCTTCTCGTCCCGGTGACGATCAGAATTAGACTGTCTGTCTGCCCACACAGATATCCAGATTCCAAACTGGTATCCGTATCTGTACGGAAAAATTTTTCTATTCGATCTGCTAACAGAATTCCGGAAATCTCTGTTAGCAGCATGCTATTTCATCCCAGGGGTAATTTCCTATTTTCCTGAAAGGAGAAAGTCATTCCTTGCATACATCATTATCATTGGTGATAGAATTTTTTTTCACGGCCTTCTGTTTGCACAGAACATCTGGCGCCCAGACCAGAGATATTCGGCGATTGTTTTGAGGTACAGTCCGTGGGTCTTATTTGAACTTGGTACCCGGAATCGAAATCCATTAGATCTTTATAATGGTGCGAAATTCTAGCGTGGCCGTGGGACCGGAGTATTGCCTTTGTTGGCTTAACTCCTCATAAATTATCGGATATCTCGTTGAGATATATTCCTTGCGTTAGATTACCCGCACATGCATCCGTTGATCGGCTCATTCTTTGATGATAGCAATTCTTTTGTATCGAATTTCGGAATTGCCGGTTCGATGAGATGTTCCTGGGCGCAGGCAGCATGTATGGCATTTTGGGAATTATTTTTTCTTTTTTTAGGAATAGAAGGGAGGGATGTTTATAGCTTTGTTTTAGGCATGATGAATTATAATTGTTGAGCTTGACCTAAAAAGCTTTGTGGACGTTCAGTTCCCTGCTTTTTGATGTCGGTCTCAACGTTGGCCGCGAGTTGCAGGTCCTATGGTGGGACTTTTGGGGCACGTGTCTGTGGGCGCGTGTAACGCTCTCAGGTAAGTAAGTTCTTTGAAGGTAGGAACCTTACCTGCGCAGAATTGTGCGTTCGTGGAACGCTACAAGCCAACACGGGTTCCAGATATAGATAGTCATTCCGCCAACACACTGGACCTGCTTTTCACCTCGCACCCAAACAAATAAACAATTGAAGTTTCTTCGCCCTTGGGCACTTCAGACCACTGTGTCGTGTCAGCTAAATTTCCTCTAACCAACAGCACCGCTTACGAGAAAACTCCCAAAAGAACGGTATGGTTCTATGAGAAAGCCGACTGGGAAGATCTGAACGACTTTTTTGGGAGGTTAAATTGGTCGTTATTTTTCCTCAATAATGATGTTGACTCTATAGCGCACACATTGACGGAGACGATTCTGTTTGGCATGCGAACCTTTATCCCACACAGAGTAAAGGGTATCAAACTCAAGAGAAATATGTGGTTCTATTCCGGGTGCAGAAAAGCCATTAAGGCTAAAGAATTGAGCTTGCGGTTGTATAAATCAACCAATACTGAGAAAAACCGGCAAAGATTTAGGAGAGCTAGAGATGACTGCTACAGGCTGCAACCAAGGCGCAACGTTCTTGCATGACCAGAGAGTGAGTCAAAAAATACTAGTAGAAACTTCTGGGAACAATCGTAAGTGTTGCTTACGGATGTTGGAGTATATAGAGTCTGCGTTGAGGGCGACTATAGTTAGTTCAGCCATTGAGGAGGGAATATGGGAGGTTATTAGTGAGAGAATCTGACCTTTTTTTTCGATATCCGAGATATGCTTCAACGTACGAAGCCTAGTTTGTAGACTCTTGATGTAATCCATGATGTCCAGGTTGAGGCCAATGGAGTTGGGGTTGTGTGACGTCAGCGTGTTTGGGTTGTTTTTGATGACATCCGCATATTATGTTCCTGGTCTTCTAGGTTGTGGTAATGTATCCTGCGATGTGGATGTGGTTGGTGCGGATTTGTTGGTTGTAGTTGGTTTTATTCTTCGTTGGAGAATTCTCACTTTATGAGGGCACTAGGAGAAATTGGCTGGATGTGGACCTCCGCAGTTACAGCATGTCACAGCGATTTCCTTAGTAGTACGAGGTTGCCTTTTATATTTCGGGATTGGAGAACAAAAACAAATATTGATCATCGAAAATCACTTTATTGTTTTTCAAAATATTCCCCATAAAGATCTATACACTTTTGCATGCGTTTGAACCAATTGTCGAAGCACTTTTGCCACTCTGATTGAGGTATCTCCAACACATGCATTCTGAATGCAGCAACCGCTTCTTCAGGTGTCGAAAAATGTTGACCTCTCAGTTTCTTTTTTACGTACGGGAATAAAAAGAAGTCATTCGGTGCCAAGTCAGGACTATACGGCGGATGACCCATCAAATCGATGTTTTGGGTGCTCAAAAATGCAGTTGTCGCAGCCGATGTGTGTGAGCTCGCATTGTCGTGGTGAAAAGTGATCCGTCTTCGGCGGTTGGTTTTCCTGATTTCTTGGAAGACAACTGGCAAAGAAATGGTTGTGTACCACTTAGAATTGACTGTTCTGCGTTGTTCTAGTGGTACTGTAGGGATGAAGTATAGTGTGCAGGCGTACTGCACCGGATTCACTTCTGTCCCCATCCTCACTGGAAGTTCATCATGGACATCCAAGAAAATCAGCAAGCACACAGATGCCGGTCGAGAGAAATAAAACACCGACACACTGGTTTGCTATTTTTGATGTACAGGAGCACTGTTTATTCAATTTAGTTATTAATAGATCGGAGAACTTGACAGGGTATTTTAATACACACGTAATAAGCCTTATTCCTTGTAAATGATTTAATATAATCAATTTTAACCGACTTCCGTCCATTATTTCTATACTTGGTGAACGACCAACGCGACTGGCGATTCTCACGATTATCGCTACCCTGTGCGCACCAGGGTAGCGATGGAGACATGACCCGTACGGGTCGAAGGATGGAATTTGACTCAGCGATCGTCATCTCATGCAGAGATGATTTCGCTAAGGAAGAAAAAGGAAGAGAGAGAAAAACTTTTCTCTTAAGGGTGTAACTAGTGGCGCAGTGGTATATGTGCGCTATCGAACAGATTCAATGTTGTTGCATGTGTTCGAAAACAGGCAGGCGGCAAGGACAATCGGGAAAAATGATCACATGCGCCGCTGGTAATGCGGGTCATTGTTTACACGATGCCTCGTCGCTATTTTCGACGTTAGGAGAAAAAGGTGCTAAACGCAAATTGGATGTTTATGGCATCTCTGGCTGCAATAGAAACCGGGTTCATATTTGCATTAGGAAATGCTGGAGAATTTGGTTTCAGCGTCTATTGCGCTAATTATATGCAGCTGCTTGGGTTGTTTGTTGGTAAGACAAACAAAAAAGGTTGCCAGGCAATGTGTATGAAAAGGTATATGACGCGGCTGGGAAAATAGACGGCGCGATATTTATGGTCCCTGTCATGACGGTTACATTGAATGCAATCCGAATTATTTTGTTTACAGGAATTTGTCTGGTACCGAATTGGTTCAGAATACCAAATAAGCAAACAAAGAAATCTTACGGAAAATTGTATGCGAAGGGATGCATGAAGGTAAGTTTTCTTTATAGGGATTTTATGATTACATATGGTGATCTATATAATGCGTGAAGCAATTACAGGTACTAATACCGTTGCATTAGCAAACTTAACGGAGTTGGGTAGTAGTTAAGGGTGTTTTTCAGGTAAGTAGACCGTAGGGTTTGGCGGAAACGCTACAGTACGGTTGCGACATGTCCAGTTTTTCCGAAAAAAACAGGCGACCATTTGCTTGGAAGTGCTTCGTGCGCGAACAACTTTTGTTGGATTTGGCTCATCTTGAAACACCCAGACAGTCGACTGCTGTTTACTTTCGGGCTCATACGCGTAAATCCACGATTCATCACCTGTCACGATGTCATAGACGTGTTTCGAAGCACCGCGGCCGTATTTTTTGAGCATTTCTTTCGACCAATTGACATGAGCCTTTTTTTGGGCGATTGACAAATTGTGTGGGATCCAACGCGAACAAATTTTTTTGACAGTCAAATGTTTATGCAAGATTGAATGTATGCTGGTCCCACTAACGCCTAAGATTGTCTCAATCTCACGATAGGTCACATGACGGTCTTCCAATATCAGTTCGCGCACAGCATCAATGGTTTTCGGAACAACAACTGATTTTGGACGACCTTCACGAAATTCATCTTGGAGTGAACTACGACCACGATTGAATTCACCATACCATCGATAAACACTGGTCCTTGATGGAGCTCCATCGCCAAAAATTATTAAGTTCATCCATGCACTGTTGCTGAGTTAATCCACGCCGAAAGTTGTAAAAAATAATCGCACGGAAATGTTGACGATTTAATTCCATTTTTGGGCCGAGATGAATCTTTTAAGTTACTGTAAACAACACAAATAGCGCTCGTATGTCAAAACGTTCCGAGTGCGTATAACCTCAAAAATGTCCAACTTTACGACAGAGCTGTCAATTGCCGGATTGCTACACTAGGGTTGCCAAATCCCGAAACATAAGAGGCAACCCTCGTAATGGGTCCATCGGGGCTTGTGGTTTGGATTTTTTCTGGTCCCATACCCTGTGGATTGAACTTGTATTCTCCTGGTTGGCGTTCATCGTCACATCTGCCGCATCGTACATTTAGGTGGCAAGCTACCGCCAAGTGTCCCGAGCCTTGGCATCTCTTGCAATGGAGGATGCTTTGTTTTTAAGGGGCTCCTCGATACTGATCTTATGCGTGAACAAATACTTAATTTGTTTGAGTTTATTGGTGTCTTAATTTGGAGCGATTTGGATAATCCGTAGGTTCCTTAAGTTATTTTCTCGCATGTACGGAGTTTTAAAATAGTCTAGGCTGTGGCTTTTCATCTCTGGGCAAATCCTGATGATATCCGACGCTAGTTCTTCTCGGTCCAAGTTGGGTCAATGTGTCTAATGATGTATGTTGTTGGTTTGAGCTGATAGTGTTGGAAGGTAAAAAATTGGTGTCGTAGTTCCGCAAGTTTTCTAAAGGTTTACTCACGATCAACCAGAGTTGTTGTTGCAATGGAGACAGAGGAGCCTTTAGTGTTTGTGGTGAAGTTGCGGTGTCCTAGGGCATTTTCTATTAATGTGATTATTTCCTTGATACTGTTCTCGTTTTTGATGTAGATTGGTGATGGTCTTGTGGGGGTTCTTCTAACCTACCCAAAGAACCACCCATCTATCTTAATCAACTCCCCACCCCCCACCTAGAGATTATTAGCTTACCTGCAATCGGCAGCGTTAAGCTACCCTTCAATGACATCTTACCTGAAATATAAGCCACGGCAAGATCATTATCTTGTCATGGCATCAAACAATCATGTCAACCAAACCCGTGAAATATAAATCCACGGCAAGATCATCATCTTGCCATGGCATCAAACGAAATCATATCAACAAACCATTTCGGTTCATCTTACATGAATCATTTAGGAACCTGATCGGTTCCTCTGGGCGGCAACATGTCCATCAAACACACTCCAATCGTCCGGTGTTTACTCGTTTCCAAAAGACAAGTCGGGCAACTTGCTTGCTTGCACATCTGCAGGTCAAATTTCCGATGATCGATCGCCTAAACCGATAACCGATCACCGAGTTGGACACGAACATAATTGTTGTCCAAACAATCAAATCGAGGGCCGTGTCCCACGATCCGTTTTTCTAAACACACAGTAATCTCACTGCGTGTATTTTTCCTTACCATCCGTTGGTCCATAGTCAAGCTGGATAAGTTGTATGCTTGCATATCTGCAAGTCAAATTCCCCATGATCGGTCGCACAAGCGATAAACGATCATCGAGTTGCACATGACCCATGATTGTTTATCCAAACAATCATATCAATGGCCATGCCCTATGATTCGTTCCGAAACCAAACATGCACCCACCCAGGCTAGTCCCTTGCCATCGTAGGCGAAGTTTATGTTGGCTTACCGTCAACAGAAAAATCGATCCCCTATCGCTTATGATGGCAGTACAGCCAGCCTCCGTACACGATCATCTATTTGATCAGCTGCATGTTTGGATTCTCTTTTGATCACCGTTCGCATCTTCGTTTGTCCTGGCTTCCAACGAATGAGCATTGCAACTAGACCTGTACGGTCACAATGGAAATACTTCCAACAAAACTCAAATCGGTCGTTCATTGGTCGTCACCAAAGAAAAGATCGGATTTGCTCCTCACACATCGGTGGAAATCCACCCCCGGTTGTGACTGGTGCTATGTTCCGTACAACAGCACCAGAGGAGTCAGATTTCGTTCTCTTAAGCGGACACACGCACAATACGAGTCGAGTTTTTAACGCGCCAGAGAGTTGTCGCTAGCGAATCCTGTGGATGTACAATTTTAATAAAGACAGTTTCAAGTAGTCCTGTGGATGTACAATTTGAATGAAGGAGAATGTTTAAACCTTAACTAAGGACAGTCCCATGTCTTCCTGTGGATGTTAAATATTAATATAGACGAACGATTAGCACTCGTGTCAAAACAATTCCAAATGTATTTCGGCAAAAGGTCACGTAATTGTTTCTTTCTGTGTATGTCAAATTGTAATTTAATAAAGACGGACCTTTGGCGTTTACGCCAAACCATCTCAATGTATTTCAGTGAATGTTAAGTTGCCGATAGATAACAATAAAGGGAACAATAAACAATAAAAATTAAACAGAACAACAACTCCTGCGTATCTTTTATTTACTACATTCTTCGTGGCAACGATTCTTTGTGAACTATCTGTGGCGTTTTTACAGAACCCGCGTCCTTGCCGATGCACCTGATAATGGAAAGATATCGTACAAGGCCGGTAGGTCTTGAGTGTGGTAATAAACGTAGATCACATCTTTGGCGTCTGATAATCTTCGTATTGGTGAAGTCAATCCCCCGGATGCTATCAGTTGAACGCCGACAGTTTTTCGCGAATGAACCTCATCACACGGAATTGGGTTATTGCGGTTGTTGTTTTTTTTCGATTGGGTTGTTTATCGAAATATTTGGATGATGTTTCCTCTGACATAGTTCCCTGGGAATGCTCACTTACTTTACCTCCGGATTTCTTTATCTCAGAAGGTACCATTATGTCATAGCGTTTGCGACGATAGTGAAGAACATTTTTTTTTACACGAACGTGCGCACAAACGGGGGTTTTCGAGTACCCTTAAATGTGATTCGAACCGATGCTATGACGGTTAGAATAATTAAAAATAGAACAGCGGCTCAAAACATCCGGACACTGCCGCGTGTTCGAGTTCGTTCGTTATGCCCAAATATACTCAACTGATGTAGAATTGCTATGTCATAGCTACGGTATATGGCTCTAACGGATATGCTTTGATTTTTCGACTTGTGTTTTAGTGTTGCTCTTCACTATTTGTTTGTGTACTATGTATATCTGTTAGAAACGCCATAATGTCTTATGTCAACATTTGAACGTCCAGAACACAGTTGTAGATTTCTCTCTACGTTAAGGCGGACCGTGCAGTGTGACGGGGCGATATCCCAGCTCAGGACCAACTTACTACCTAAACAAACTCTTTTACGGACCGATACATAAGTTAAGCTTCAAAAGGTAGCCAAGGATTTCTCTCTCCCATTTCATGGACACACTCACAGGTTTGATAATGATTTTTCCCTTTTATAACTTCCACACCTCACAACTGACAACTGAGTCAAGAAATCAAAACACTCTCAAGGCATTATTTTAGTACGGAAAGTCACTTTTCCAACGAGTACAAGTTTGAATTTCTATCAATACCTACGAGATTAATATCATTACAACCCTACAGTAAAAAAGTGATGTATTTTTTTTCCCAAATTGGTATACTATATGTACCAACCCTCTGGTATTCATAATGCGGTAATCGAATTTTACTTCATATATTTTAATTTTTTTTATTTTGGACTCCCTCCGTTCAGCTTTGACTTTAGTATCCACCGTCAAAATATCTGTTGGATATGAATTTTTCACTGACTGCTATTGGGTTTTGAAATGATCAACTGTGCTTTGCTAGGTATTTCCTGTAGTTCATTGTTCCGATCCGAGGTGTTAATATTTGCAACAGTTTAAAAACAATTCCAACTGTTACCTAATAGCATTTCAGGGAGCTAATCCTGCGATATATAGTATATACCTCTTTGATGAGAGAAATATATATATACGTTCTCAATTTACTACTGAGAGATGGGATTTTAGATAAACCTATTTCTTAAACGACGCAAATTGTGAATTTTGGTATAAGACGTTTAAAAAATAACACTCAATTGATTATGGATTGAAGAACTCGCTTTGTACCTGTGAAGTATCTCGTACCTTCTTTCCCAACGTTCTATAACTAGAATTTACATAACGTTACCGCGGCATGTATAGTGTTGTTTATCGTGAGGGTATAAATTGTAGTAATTCGGAACCAGTTGTAACAAAGCTTATCATTTCCCACTTCATTAATGCAAATAAATTTACCTAGATCGATTAGTTCATCCCCTGTCATATGCAACAAAAAAATGTAAGCTTTTTAAGGACGCCTGATTGTATGCTAAAAGCGTTCATTTAAGCTTTTCGTACTTCACTTGTTAGCAAGGGGTGTCATTCGATGTGAGTCATGAATGAATAATTACCATATCATTGTCTAATTATAACTTACGTAGTCTACTTAAATTTTTCGTTATTATTAGAATTAATGTGTGTAAAGTTCGCGAAAAGCTTTGTGGGAGATAAGTGTCCACAGTGGCAGCGTGGCCGAGCGGTCTAAGGCGCTGGTTTTAGGCACCAGTCCGAAAGGGCGTGGGTTCGAATCCCACCGCTGTCAAGGACGCCGTATCTGCGTCCAAAGTTCTTTTTTCAGCACAATGCTTTTTTGTATAATAAAGTGCTCTATTATCAGCCTTCATTAGGATGTTATCGGTACAAAATGTATACGTATTTACCTATGTGGTGTATGTAAAATATTTATTTTGTTAATTGAGGTTAATTAACTAATTAAGGGATTATTCGATGATCATGTTTTGAAGACATATATTATAAGTTCCAGACTACTGTCGTGCCTCGTATTAGCACACATTGTTTTATACAGTTTAAAATTAGAGCAAAGTTGGTATTTTCATTTTTTGTTAAACTCAATTTTTATTATTAAGTGACATTAAGTCCAATATCCACTTTAGTTCGAGTAATGTTTTCAAAATGAAAATTTCTCTATTAATTTTTAATAGCATCGTGGCATTTGAGAACAGTAACTTGAACTGTTTGGAATTGTTAGAACGCACTGCTGGTGATTTATTAATGTGGACCACGCTTATGTGCTTGACCACTTAATGCATCAATTCTTTTAAAAACGAGGAAACGGAGAAAGGTGTGGAAGCCATCGATGGCTTTGAATAATTCCCGCCAGAAAGCAGTGAGTAAGTTGTCACGATATTTGATTTGTAAACCATTGGCGATTAAGAATATGATTTCCATGCTAACTTGTTCGATGTTGAATTAAGCACGACTTTTATTTCACCAGATATCGTAAGCCGCAGGTCGTAAACTGGTAGAGATAACTTTTCGGTGTGATTTATCAACAGCGGACAGCAAGGATTCTGAGAATAAGGCAATTACTTGAGACCCCTTTGCTTTTCTACTGAAAATACTGAAATGATGTTTTAAGAAACGACAAACAAAGCTAAATAAATAAATGTATAACCTGTATGATATTTTTTACCTTTGTAATCACTTCTCATTAAACTTTTGCAACTTAAAAAGGTGTAAATATATAAGTATGCTAACGTTTCTGTCACAAGAAAATTGTTAAATAAAGAAGAAGTAGAAGAATAATAATACTCGGGGATGCAAGCAGTAAATACAAGGAGCTTATTTGTTTTTTAATAAAGAGCTTATTTGTTTTTTAATAAACACATTTACTGTAAAACAATATTTTATATTTCGGAACTAAATGCTAACTCCGTTTTAACAACAATATATAGTTTATTGGTTTTTCAATTTAAATAATGTGATTTTACCTCTTGTTGTATTCAATTATTACCTACTGTCTTTTGGGGAAGGGCATTCGATTACGTATTGCACTAATAAGTATGATGTAACAATAGCCAGCAACTTTTTTGGTTAGTGGTTAGAATTTTGTGTTTTATTATTCTTGTTTTAATTCTTTAATTTTTATATGTTTTTTATAGAGTAGTTATTCATACCGGTTAGGGTTTTTTTTAGTTTAGTTTAAAATACGTATTTTACAAAAAATTTACAGTTTTTACTTAAGACTCAAGTCTTATTCACATTTATTCTTCTTATAAAAACGTTTTCTCTTTTTTTTTGTCCGAACACACAAGAATTTTAGGACCCAACGAAACATCATCATCATCGTCATCATCGGCACTATATCCGCGATTCGGTCTCGGCCTTATTTAGCAAGTCTCTCCGCCGGTCCCGATTTGGGGCCGATGTCATCCAGTTTGGCATTCCCAGGCTCTGGGCATCCTGGTCTACGTCTTCCCTCCATTGCAAATAAGGTCAGCCGCGCTGTCTCCTTCCATGCATCCTGCCACAAAGGCCTTTCGGGGCAGGCTTGTGGCGTCTCTAACAGATACACACACAATACACAAGCAAATAGTAAAGAACACCGAACGAAAATCGAATAAGATAATGCATCAGAGCCGTATACCATAGCGGTAATATAACAATTCACATCAGTGGACCCCGAGGAGATCGGATCGGATGGTCGAACGTGGAAGGAGAGCGCACAGGACAGGGAGCTATGGCGGAGCCGAGTCGGTGAGGTTATGAACTTCCGGGTTCCTACAGGCCAATAAATAATATAAAAAAACCGCCAGTGGAATATGGTTGAGTTTAAAAACCGAATTCTAAACACGGCCAGTAGCCTGATGTGTTACGCATTGATTCAATTCAATTTGGTGATTCTAACTGTCATAGCGTCAGTTCGAATCACACGTTCTTCACTATTATCCTAAACGCTATAGGCTCCTCTTCGCTCATTCGATTTAGCTATCCTGCCCATCGGAGTCTACCGCGTTCGATATTTCTTACAACGTTAGCTTCAAGGTAGATCGCGTACAACCTCATGGTTGCAGTGTCTCTGGAATCGTCCTCCCTCACTTGGGTGGCCAACAATTCGCCTTAAGATCTTCCTCTCGAACGCGACTGAGAGTTCAGAGTCCCCTTTATTGAGCACTCAGGTCTCGGATCCATACATGAGTACTGGTAAGACCATGGTCTTGTACAGGAGTAGCTTGGATGTTCTGAATAAATTTAAAGAGCTTTGACAGACCATACCACGCTTTGTTGGATTTGATCAGTCGTTCGCGTATTTCTACTTCCATATTATTATCGGCTGCTACTATCGACCCAAGGTAGTTAAAGGATTACACTACTTCAAATTCGTGCTCCACTACCCTGATAGTTTTACCAACGTTAGGTCTTCTCTTCGCAGAAGTTGCCACCATGTACTTCGTTTTAACCTCGTTGATGCGCAGTTCCAGTTCTTGTGCCGCCTGGTCAAAGAAGTCCTGTACAGCCGAATTGGATCTACCAATGATGTCGATGTCATCTGCGTAGGGAAGTATCTGGCTGGACTTGGTGACAATAGTCCCGCTAGTGGGAACACCTGAGTCACGGATTCCTTTCTCCAACCCCAGGTTGAAGAGGAGGCAGGCCAGACCGTACCCTTGTCGAAATCGATTAAAGATGTTGATTGGTTTGGACATCAATCTCACTATTTTTACGTGACTAGTTACGTTGGTCATGGTCAACCTACAAAGTCGTATCAATTTGTTTGGAATGCCGAACTCTCTCACGGCATTATATAGTTCTACCCTGGCTATACTCTCGTAGGTGGCCTTAAAGTCTATAAATAGATGATATAATGGAATCATCAATCCCAGACATTTTTCCAGCGGCTGCCTAAGTGTGAATATCTGATCAATCGCTGATTTGCCTGGGATGAAGCCACACTGCTACTGGCCAATGATGTTTTTAGCGTATGGGGCTATCCGACCTTCTAGGATAGAGGAGAGTATCTTATAGGCGGTACTTAGCAATGTTATACCCCTTTAGTTGCTGCACACTATGATATCTCCCTTTTTATGTATGGGTCAAATTATTCCCCTTCGCAAATCTTCCGGCATCTCCTCCTGCACCACGATCTCATGAATTGCGTGTTGTAACGCTGTCCTTCCTCGTTTGATCAGCCTAGCCGGTATGCCATCAGCTCCGGGGGCTTTAATTGATTTGAGCTGTCTTATGGCTTTTAATGTTTCCTCAATGCTTGGTGGCGGCAGGATTTGGTCTTGATCTTGCATTGGTGGAGCCTCCAATTCTTCTGTGAGCTGACCATTTTGCGATTCATTGAACTGCACTTCTCCCTCGCTCCAGAATGCCTTCATAATCGGTGATCAGATAGGGCAATCCGCACTGGAAAAACTATACCAACAAGATAATCTTGACTGGGATCGACGTTGGGACCTCGGAACGTTCGTACCGTCATCAGGTGCGGGGAGTGGCGGCGATCTATCAACACGCGGTCAATTTGGTTGCGAGTGGCTCCATCGGGCGATACCCAGATGGTTTTGTGGATGTCTTTACGCCGAAACCTGGTACTCGCAACGACCAAGTTCTTTGATGCTGTCTGTTCGATGACTCGAAGTCCATTGTCATCAGTGTTCTCATGCAAATCAGTGCTCTTCGTGCCTGAAAACCGGCTTCCGACCTATTTTTGCATTCAAATCACCAAGAACGATTTAGGCATTGTATCTTGAGCAGGGATTGATAGCCTGTTCGACATTCTCGTAGAATTTTTCTTTTTCGTCGTCGGGGGACTCTGTAGGTCCGTGAGCGCTTATGAAGCTTATGTTCTTAAACTTGCCTCGCATGCAAAAAGTGGATAGCCTTTTGTCTATTGCATTAAATCCGATAATGGTAGGCTTCAGTTTTTGGCTGACTAGAAAGCCAACCCCGAGCACATGGTGTTTTGCATGACAGGTATAATTGTGGGGGTATAAGTATTCGATAAGACTAATGATCTTGCCCAGAAAAAAAAAAACAACAAATCATGATGGAAAATTTAACAATCCTCAGGACTTGCTAAAAAAGGTCAAGACCGGTTTCCGGTTGTAGTGCCGATGATGATGATGAAGTATTCGATTTATAAACTCAAGTACACTCAACTGATGTAGAATTGTTGAGTTATTGCTTGGTATTCGACTGATGCTTTTTGCTTATTCGATGTTCTTTCTGTGTTGTTCTTCACTATTTGCTTGTGTACTGTGTGTGTATCTGTTAGATACGCCACACCTTTTTCTCTGCAGGAAGGAATGGGATCCTCGCGAAGAGAAGACTGGTCGTCTTTTGGGTATCCCTGAGTTCCTTCGCTTGCACTTAGCTTCTTAGCTTGGGCGCGTGTTATTGCACTGCACCTTTGTAGTGTGGGGGTCTCATCACAATTTTGCGGGATACGGCTCAAGGCACCCGGATTGGTGTTATTTTTACCGGGTTTGTATTCGATTTGGTAATCGAACTCCGATAACTTGTGACGGAACCGTACTAAACGTGACGTGGGATCTTTCACGTTAAATACTCCCTTTAGTGGCTTGTGGTCCATACATACGGTGAACTTTCTCCGTTGTACATAACAACGGAAATTTCTAGCCGTCGAAACTATGGCTAATAACTCTTTCTCAATGATAGAGTAATTCCTTTCGGCCTTATTCAATTTCGTCTTGTCGCAGTACGGCTCCCAGTGCTTCATTACTCACATCCGTGGTCAGGGTAAGGGCTTTTGTGAAATCTGGATAGATTAATAGTGGCGGCGAGATCAACAACTTCTTTATTTTATCAAGTGCCTCCTAACATTTGTCTGACCACGTGAATCGAACGTCCTTCCTTAACAAGTTCGTTAAGGGAGGTATTATCCTCGAGAAATTTGTAACAAATTCCCGATAGTAGTTTGCCAGGACTAGGAAAGTTTGTACTTACTTTACGGTCTCGGGAATGGGGAAATCCCCGACACTAGCGGTCGTGTCGGGATTTGACATTGCCCCTTTTTCGGAACAAATGTGTCCTAGATGTACTACTTCCTTCTGTAGGAACTTGCATTTTTCCTGTTGCAGTTTGAGTTTGTGGTATCTCATTTATTCGAATACTTTTCGGTGTTTATTATTATGGTGTTCTAAATTTTTCCCATATATGACGTCTTCCAGATAAACAAAGCATTCAATACCTTGCCACCCGGTTAAGACATCGTTCATGAGTCTCTGGAAGGAGCCGGTGCTCCCTTTAGACCAAATAGCATACGTTTGAACTCATAATGGACATAATTTGTGCTGAACGCTGCCTTATCCCGATTCTTCTGATCCACTAAGATATGGTGGTGGCCGTTAGCTAAATAGAGCGTGGAAAAATAGCGTGAGTGACCGAGTTGGTCTAAAATAGCTTCTATTCGAGGGAGAGGATACGCATCGCCAATGGTTTTGTCGTTCAGTTTCCTGAAGTCGACCACAATTAGCCATCGGGCTTTTCTATCGCGGCCCGCTTTCTCGGGATCTACTAAGAGGGGTGAGTTCAACGAACTTTTGCTTGGTTGACTATCATTCTCTTACTTACTCATTTTACACCTGTTTTTTGTACTCAGGCAGACGGTGCATTCTTTGGTTTATATGCGCTTGGTTCTGTACCAAAGGTATTTCATGTGTCATCGCACTAGTATACGTCAGGTTGTCGCCTTTGAGGCGGAAAATGTCATTAAACTCCTCACATATTTTTACTATTGATTGACACTCATATTTCCACTATTGATTGACACTCTTGTTTCTCTCTAGATGGAGTTCCTCATGCAATTGTGTCACCCTTGAATCTCTTGGTGATTCAAGAGACGACTCACCCCCTGGGAAAAGATGTTGAATGTAGTGGAGGTGTTCCACCTCCGAAGTATTAATCTTGGATACGAGGTTATTCGATTCTTTATCAGAATTGATTCTCCTTCACGTAGGTACTTGCTTACCGGTATGAATATTCTCCCGGTTTTCCAAAGGAAAGAAGGAAAAGTCCTTTTTTGGAAACAATTCCATTTTGATCCGGTCGATGGGTTGAGGATAATCTATGGTATTGAGTACCTCGATCTTGGAATTTTTCGCCTTCTTCAAAATACAATTAGGTAGAAAGATCCCTGATCGTACTTGTTTGGGCACCAGGATCACCTCTTCCCGGATTACTATGGGGAGCCCAATCATCGTTCGTGAACGCCCTGGTACTGTGACCGGTCTGTTCAGAAAGATTTCTATCTCCGAAGGGTCTGATGGTAAGCGTACCAACGGCGCTTTCCCCTTCTTGTTGTCTTTCGGTTTTTGGGGTGTTTCCTCGATGTTAGAGTAACTGGCATAACCATTTCCCTGCGTGGGTAGGGTTTCCGGGTGACTACCGACCGCGATCTGGATCTTCGCAGATCAGCTTGGTATGGATTCCCTTTCGGCTGCCTTATGTCAAGGCATCCCCTATTTCTATCACTTGCAAAATTAATTGAAAAACGTACAGGATTCGTGATTGTTTGCGGGAATTCCAAACAATCTCCCGGTCAATTAACCTGACAAATCCTAGACAGAAAGTCGTTCTCCAACAGGCCCACAAGGACTCGATTACCTGGAAGCTACAGCCGATTTCTTAATGTAGTTTGAACTTCCCCTCCCAGCAATCTCTAGACTTGCCCTTGTGAAAAAGCGTTTGTAGGGTAGTAGCTTTCTGGGCATCTACAATATACTCTTGGTGGAGTGCCTTCAGCTTAAAAAGATTTATCTCTGTGACTGTGTCCACAATTAGGCATATAGTGTGTATACGGCCAATGTCAAAGGTTGGCCAACTGGGCCTTTTGTTGGGGGAAACTAACAGCGGTTTCTAACATTGGGCGAGTTTAATTCGGCCGGGTTTGTGAAATTCCGATCCGATCTCTGGGTGTTTTCCGATCACTCCCATTTTGCCCTCTGTCGACACACTGACGTCGTGTGGTTGTGTCGTTCGTAAAATTCTTACCGTTGACCACTTTTTTTCGGACGATCGCTCTGCTTTCGGTTCTCCGAAGGTTTAGTACAGGTAGAGGGGTACGGCTCTGGCCTGTAACGGCCTGTAGGTGTTGACCGCCTTGGTTGATTCTCCGTGGCACTGTGTTATATTTTTCGCCGCTTACTATTTTATTTTCATTTGTTATAGTAGTTTCGTTTACTTGTTGTTATAATTCAGGAGACAGAGACAGAGAGAGAGAGAGAGAGGGAGCGAGAGAGAGGGAGAGACAGAGAGAGGGGGAGAGAGAGAGAGAAAGAGAGAGAAAGAGAGAGAGAGAGGGAGAGAGAGCAAGACAGCGCATGGGACTGGGTACGCAACATGCCTGTAACGTGTTCCACAACATCTTCGACAATATACACCACAATATACTCCACCACATGCTCGATAACATGCAGGAGATGATAAGGGATATAAATGTCGAACTAATGGCTATAAATGTTGAGCTTTTCAAGGAGGTGTCTCTTGATTGCCGAGCCATGCATATCAGTGACAGCTCGTAAGAAAACGTAACATCACCTCAGCTTTGGTGTTAATTTTATAAATTTTGTAATTGTAAAACATGGATGTTTTTCATTTAATATATCTATCTTGAAAACACTTACACGTCACATAAATCAATTTCGATGCCGAGTTATTTTTAAACCAAATGGCAGTATGGTTAGCTTCATATACTTGAGACAATCAAACCAAAGTGTTCGTGACGAATTGAGTGACGCTTGATCGATATTTAAAAAAATTGGTAGCAATACACTGCTACTACTGGGGTTAATACTAATATTGAAATAGTTTCCTCTTTGGTTTTCTTAGTCATCCATCAACGAGTTTTTTGTTACGGAAGCAGCTCTTCTACGATCCATTCCTGTAGTCACCCGTTGAGTATAACCCGACTTCCAATGATACTCTATAGGTGACTACTAATCCACAACCGAATTGTATACCCAATTAGGGATTTAATTAAGTGAACACGCTGTATAGAACTGTATGTTCAAACATGACTCAATGGCCAGTAGCTGTCGACATATTTTATTCAATTCTTGTGATTCATTTATCGGTTTTTATTTGCAGGTCGTTCTAATTATTCAAACATGTGGTTTTAAGTCATTCCATTGGTTCGAACTAAACTAGAGAACAATTTTCAAGTAACTAAAGGTCAAATGTATCCCTCCAGGCGGTTGAGTAATAAGTTACTGTTTATGATGATTGGGATAGTTTCAGGATATGTATGTGACGCCTAGTTCAGGTAATAACGATCGATTGATTGCTCAACTTCCGATATGAATTATCGGTCCATATTTAGAGGCCATTGAAAAGCACTAGTATATTGTGCTTCCCCAATTGGGACTGCATCAAACCGATGAAAATATTCTGGTTGTGGTTAGATGAATGTAGCAATGTTGTGACCAGAATTTAGAAAGAAACCACCGACTTCTACACCGCATATCTGATAATTAACAACGCATTTCCGGGAATATTTTTAACGTTGAGCGTCTTGCATGCACCTAAAATAACGTAAGTCATGTTATTCTATTAAATATGAAGTTTTAGAAGTTAGATATATACATTTCTAAGTCACATTTATAATATATTTAGAGAATTTAAGAATGATAAAATGTATCTCATAACACCCAGACTAGAAGCGATTAATGGGGATTATAAATTCGCAGCATGAGATGATAAAGTCAGCGCAAGAAATGAAGCCGGTTCAGGTCCAACGGATGCAATAAATTAAATTTAAAATGGCAGACGCGATCTTCTTTAGTCTTTTCTAGCATTTTTTTGTCATCGATTGCCTCAAACTGGATCCTATTGAGTGGTAATTTAAGATTCGAAACGAACAGGACGCCATATTTGGAGAATGCTTTTTCAATCATATCGGTAGCAATTTAGGTCAAAAAGTCTCTCTTTTACGAATTGAAGAAAATTCACCTCTTGTTACCACCTTGCGTCTCCTGGCAAAAAAATGATCTAAAAGGAACTAATTCGTTAGAAGTGAATAGTGATGATTTTCGAGTGCAATTTTCGGCCCTAAGTCGATATTTCCCTCAGTAACTGACGTTGCAGAGGTCTCGGATGAGGCATGTATTCAACTACTTCAAGATAATCTTTGAACCCTCTATACATGCTACTTAATTGCTTTTGTTCTAGATTTTACAAAGTCCCCGCAGAATTTTTCCAACATTTTCAGCGCTTCTGAACAAGACATTTCTTTCTTATTTGCATTAACTATATTTTTTTTATTCTTACTTGTTTATTACAAAAATCAATTTTAAATTTGTAACTGACATGAAATGGAATTGTCTCTCTTCTTCTTTTCTCGTTTTTATTTAAACCACTACAAAATTGTTCGAAACACAAAATTTTAAACAAACTATTTACTACTAAATATTTTTTCTATAGTAAAAAAATATTTTTTCTATAGTAAAAATCTTTTTTTTTTTTTTTTAGCTTTTAAACCACATTTATTTTCCTAATTCCTTTTACATGTATAATATTAGGGGTAAATGTTAAACCCTCTTTTACAATCACAGTCCTTAAATTAACTTACTGGCTCTATGCGAGCTCTCTAAATTACACATTACAAATTGATTTTTATTTATGCCTTTCGGTGTACATTTTTTTTTCTTATATATATATATGAAATAGGTAATATTATATATTAGAGGGACTCCTCGTTAACATCTATATGTATATATTATTATTATAAATAAATAAATAAATATATATATATATATATATATTTTTATTTTTTTTATTTTTTTATTTTTTATAACAAACAAAAACTTCAAAACGAAACGAAAAGGTAAATAAAAAAATAAAATAGAATAGCTACAAAATAATTGTAATAAACGTAATGGGTGAAGGTTGACAGGGGGAGGGGGGCAAGAGGAAGGAGAGCGTTGCTCTTGAGAGGCATACTATATCTGAGGAAGTGAAGTCTCATTATCGTTGAGAAGCCACCACCATTTGGGAGATGTTCGATCTTTGGCTGATTTATCTCTTTCACTGATCGCCGTGCTAAAACGCATGCGGTCTGGGGCATTGGAGATATCATGGAGAATTCGTTTCTCCCTGGCACCACGGAGAGCGTGGTAAATAATCGGGACTCCATGCACGTCTTGGATATGGCCTTTTTGATCCAAGAAAGGGAACACTTCTGGGGGAATAAACCCATTCTGGAGGGTATTCTCCAGATACATATCGTTGGGATAGAATGCTCCCGAGATAAGATTATTGTCACTGCACATTGCCCTTGCTGTGTGACCACGAATAATTTTAATAATGAAATTGTCTATCCTATTTAAGCCTGATTTGTTATACAGGATTTTGTTGGGATAGAATTGTTTGTATTGCGACTCTGGTTTTCTATAAAGTCCGAGGCAGGAACGCAAACACTGCCGTTCGAACACACGAAACTTCTCCATATAAAGTGGAGATATATTATACCATACTGGACAGCCATAAATCAAAACTAGTCGGATGAATGCCGAGTACGAAATTAAATTGACTCTGGGGTCAAGAAGACTACTCCGGAATAGACTTCTTGTCATAGAATATGCGCTTTTAGCTGCGGAGAGGGACGCTGCTACGTGCTTGTCAAAATATAAATACTGGTCTAGCCAGATACCAAGGTATCTAACTACAGTTTTCACTTGCAGTGGAAGGTTATTGTTACCTACAATAGAAAAGTGTTTCCAGTTGTATTTTGTATCCCTCGAGGCCCTGGATAGAGGCGTTCTGAAAAGAATAGTCTCGGTCTTCTGGAAATTAATCTTTAATTTCCAGTCGTCGGAAAAACCTCCTAGTTTGTTGAAGTCATCTTGAAGGTGCCTATTGATGACGTCTATTTTTCCTCCTGTTCTGTACACCACTATGCCATCGGCGTACGCAATGGCGTTTTCGAGAGAACTCACTAGATCACTAGTCTAAATATTGAATAGAATGGGAGAATTCACAGCTCCCTGCTGTAAGCCATTTTTAATTTGGAAGGTCTTGTTGGAGAGTATGTCCCCGCATTTCACCACAAAATGTTTGTCCATTATCTTATCATAAATGATATATAGCAGATATTGCGGCATACCCAGGTTTGTTAACTTATAGACAAGTCCTTCTAACCATACGGTGTCGAAAGCCTTTTCAAAGTCAAACTAGCAGGCGCCTGTACATTGTCGCTTTGCCTTGTTGCACTCTATACCGGAAACAAGTTTCGTCGCTGCATGAATTGTATCATGTCGCGCTCGAAAGCCAAACTGGTTGTTGGGGATGATATCGTTTTAATCACACCAACCTATCAGTGCTTTGTTTATAATTTTTTCGAATAACTTGCTGATGTTGGGAAGCAGGCTGATCGAGCGGAGATTGGCTGGATTGCTCTTATCCTTACCCTTTTTGGGGATAGGGTGGACTACTGCAGTCTTCCAATGGGTTGGATAGTGCGCATTGTTTAGAGCATTGTTAAACAAAGTAGTGTATATGTTCACTGCTTCGCGAGGCAAGTGCCTTAGAACCACATTTGGAATGCTATCTATTCCAGATGATGTCTTATTTTTTATTGATCTAAGTATGTTTCTAAGTTCATCCTTGCGCACAGAGATATTTGTATTTTCATTTCTGACGGGAGAATCCGCCCTATTATTTTCCCCGAATGTGAAGAAACTACGGTTTTCGGATCGCCAGTTGTGAAGTTGATTGCGCAGCGAGCAATGTTTTTGACGGGCATTGCTTCCATTTCCGGGTTAGCATGAACTGATTCGTTAACTCTGTACACTGCTTCGAAACAGGCTCCAATTGAATTCGCGTTCTTTTGCGGATCTTCGACTACTATTACTTCATCATTGGAGTTGATGTGCTCTAAGGTGAGTCCTGCGTTCAGCATTTTCTGACAATTCTCGGGAATCCGTGGAATTCGGAGACAGGGAATGTCATTGTGATCTTTTCTTCGACATATTTTCTTGATTTGTGAAAACATGTTCGGTCCGTTTGCTTGAACAGCTCGAATTCTGTTGCTCCACCCCTCATTTATTACTGCTCGGTAATTATTCCGAATCAGTTTTTGAAGACTTTTAATCAAGGACTTGATTGTTTTGATTTCATTGCTATTTGGGTCACCGAACTGCCTATACAACAATTTCAGCTTTGAGAGCAGGGTGCTCTTTTTCCTATACAAAGCATCGATAGTTGCATTTCTGTATCGGTGGGTATAGCCTCTGGCGCAAGACTAATGACGTTGTCCGGAAAAAACAAATTATTATGGAAAATTTAACAATCCTCAGGGACTTGCTAAATAAGGCCAAGACCGGTTCCCGGTTGTAGTGCCGATGATGATGATGATGATGGGTATAGCCATCCATATGCGCTACTTTGGGGATAGAACGACTCATTGTGTTGGTAACAATATCGTTCATAGTTGGGAGATAATGATCGATTTCATCATTACGGAGGTTTCTATTAGTCGGTGGGTCTATGCCAATGTTGCGTATTTCTCTTTTTACTATGCGATCGAAACGCGACCATTATGCTTTTCGGAAATCGAGAGAGTGTATCTGGTCGTACTGCTCAAGTAGATAGTGCTCGTTTGGCACGTGTATTACGGCTCCAAGTCCATAATGATCGCTATCGTACTCAATTGTGCGAAGACAATTTCGAGTAGTTACCTCGGTATCTGGTAACTGAATTCGATCATCTGTCATAAGTAAATCCAGGAAGGAGTTACCGCTTGGATAAGACGGTGTACTTTTTGCGTACAATTCTAGTTTATGCTCTATCGCACTTGTTTGCCACCAATCAAACAAGGCATTGCCTCTGCTGTTCGATGTCAGATTGCCCCAGGCACCGTGCTTGGCGTTAAAATCACCTGCCATTAAAAAGTAATTGTTTTCCGAATCTAACTTGAGACTTCGGAAAAGCGTATCGATTTCACAGATAAATTGGGTACCTTGAACAGATTCAGGAGCGTGAGCAGCGACTATATATAGATGCCTTCGACTTTTTAGAGGAATATATATAATGCATGCCTCTAGCACCTGGAATTTGTGTACTTCCATGCTGTAAACGACCTTATGGTGAAGACCTCTCTTAACTAAGATAGCGACCCCACCCCTTCGGGTAGAGTGTGGTCGATCTCGTCTAATTATGTTATAATTTTGTTTAGCTTAGTTTCGCTAGGCAAGAGCGCATCTGGGCATTCGGCTTGGAGCAGATTGCTCCGCCGTTCAATATATCACAATATGCTATACAGCCATTCTCAGTGACGGCCACACTGTTTGCACAATTCACATTTCCGCACACACGCCCACACAATAAAAGGACGCGGGACAGGACAATAGGACGGTCCGTACGTTCGAACGTTAGATGTTGAATAAATCTCCAGTGGTACTTAAGGCTTGATTGACAGTTGTACAGAAAATTGGGAAAAACGTGTTTTTTTTTTTAAACGTGGTTTTGTTAAGGGGGGTGGAAGCGAACATACGAACATTTTCAGGCACGACGCAGGTTCCCATAGTTTGCATGAGAACACTAATAACAATGGACTACGAGTCATCGAACTGGCAGCATCGAAATACTTGGTCGTTGCGAGTACCAGGCTTCCGCGTAAAGATATCCACAAAACCACCTGGGAATCGCCTGATGGAGCCACTCGTAACCAAATTGACCACGTGTTGATAGATCGCCGCCACTCCTCGAGCCTAATGACGATACGGACGTACCGAGGTGCCAACGTCGACTCGGATCACTATCTTGTAGGTACAGTTTTTCCAGCGTGGATTGCCTTACGGAGACGTATTGCATCCGGGGATCAGATTCGAATCAACACGGCTGCCTTACGCAATGAGAATAAAACATACCTGAACCAATTCCTTTCTCAAGGCCATTTAATGCATTCAACGCATTATCTAAAAATTCCTAAAAATAATTCTCCCAACATTCACGCATTTAATGCGTTATTCAAATTCTCTGAAAGATTTTTAAAGCACTTACCAGCATATTTCTGAAAGAAAATATATCGGTTCACACATAATGTAACTAATGTAATCAGGATAATCAGGAAATGTTATCTTCGCGTCGGCTATTCCCAGCCTCGCATGTGCAACAACAATTATTTTTCCATGCACATTGCTTGGCGACTAATTTGTCTAACGACATAGAACAACTCCAAGCAGCTTATCGACGCAGCTGCAAACAATCAGCGCAATAGCCGCTAAAACCGAATTCTTCAACATGCATCACGTGCGCAAACAAAAGAATTCGGTTCTTCTTCAGGCATTCTAGCGATACGATAAATAATCCAAATTGTTTGAAGTATCCCACAGGCATTAGCATCTAATGAGTTGCAGCTTATTTATTTACCCAATCCTCATTACACACGATGCCCTTGTCCCTTTCAATTTTTCAGCTTCGTTTATACACGATCACACATACACATACTTCATCAAGTCCATCTTCCTTGTTTTCACCACGACAGAAACACTTTCACTCTCGAGGAAACTCACCCCAGTCACGAAGTGGCTCTGCATCGAGCAGATCAACGCGAACTCTTATTCCAATCACCGATCGCGACGATCGGTATTACTCCCGCTCCCCGTGGCGTACCGTGGATGCGTATACCCAAGAGTCGAGATCATTGAGTTGTAAGAGTCGTGAATTTCCACCCCGGAGTGTAGATCGTCAGTGAAGATATTGTATAGAGCATATATTCAATTAACGATTAAAGTGTAGTGCGCATATCACGAACCATTTTTTTCTGGAATTAAACGCTGATGGTGTACATCTATTAAATTTGTGTTGGGCGAGGCGAAAGTTCAACAAACTCAATTAATAAAGTATGTTCGAGGTGTTACGCAGAATTTACATAATAATATCGAGGATCCGATTTGCCGGAATTGTGAACATACCCTACACCTCAGGAAGTTTACATTTAAAGACTAGCAATAAACATTGTATAAATGCCCTAAGCTGTTTTGAGTGTCACAATTAGCATTAATAAAATCCAAGAAAGTTTACTTTGCTCCTGACCAATAAAATTAAAGAACTAATTTCGAACAACATACATCATCATGATCATCATCGGCACTACAACCGGGATCCGGTCTTGGCCTTATTTAACAAGTATGAGGCTTGTTAAATTTTCCATAATAATCTGTTTTTCTGGGCAAGGTTATTAGCCTAGTGTTTAATTTGTCCAGGTGATTGGTTTTCTGCAAACGGCTTTCGACGGAACAATCAGTGAACGGTTAGTCGGGGTCGAAATAGAGCGCAGCGCCCATACAGGCGCACCAACTTTGCCCCCCACAGATCAACATTCCGCATTCTTTCAAACGAAATTCATGTGATAAACCTTGGTTTGATAAAAATGCGAGCAGATTACAATTGTAAAAAATATACCTTTTAAGAAATGACGCTCCAATCTCATCGACGTTAACATAACGAAGTTTGTTAGAATCAGAAACACGTGCACCCAGGTGACTGATAATGCGAAGAAGGCTTACAGCGACAGAGAATAAACTCCTTGACTGCATAGGTGGTTCGCGCCCGTTCCTTAAAATAGCAAAGACTGTCAGCAATAACTTCGGTTCTTACTCTTTTTCCCCGTTAGTGCCGGACAACGGGAGCTTGTTACAAATTCAAAAGATGAAGCTAATTTGTTCGCGAATTTATTTTCCGCAAATTAAAATCTCGATGTCGGTTTTTTGGAGCCACCTGTGATCGGAACGGTACGGTCTTCGATGCGGTATATGAAGTTCCGTCCCTGTACTATTCCACGAATTCTACGAATGACTGTAGGAAGGCAACTGGCCCGGACGGAATACCAGGAATAGTCCTTAAGAGCTGTGCTCCAGAACTATCGCCAGTTCTTAGCAGACTCTTTCGCTTATCTTATTCACGAAGGACATTTCCTGTCTACTGGAAAATCGCCCCAGTTCAGCCAATCGCAAAGAGGGGGAAAAGTGTCTCCCACAAAATTACCAGCATTACTGTCTATGTAGCTTAGATGGAAAAGATCATCAATGTCGAGTTAATTAAGTATTTGAAGTCCAATAGACTTCTAAATGATCGTCAATACGGACTCCGATGTCCCTCATAACCAATATATCTAAATAGTCCCTCATAACCAATATATCTAATATAAAAATAATATAAACATCTACGATTGAGGGTCATGGTAAGTCAAGAGGGGTAGCATTGGATATCTGCAAGGGTTTCGATCGCGTCTGGCACGGAGGATTGCTGAGCAAGCTTCGTTCATACGGACATACACAGCAGGTTTGCGACTAGGCGGGGAGCTTCCTCGAAAATCTATCGATCCAGGTTGCTGTAGCTGACGGTTGTTCGGAACTGTATCCTGTTAATACCGGGGTGCCTCAAGATTCTATTTGGTCTCCAACCTTGTTTTTGCTTCACATAAATGATTTGTTGGACTCAACGGATAAAAAGTGTTCGGCTTTGTGGATGATAGTACGCTTGTTTCCTCTTTTTTGAGTGATCGGCCGATTGGTCCATCAACATCGTACCAGATGAGATGTAGCCTGATCGACCCTCTGAATCGAGATCTCGTAAAGGTCCTGCAGTGGGGAAAGCTTAATCTCGTCGACTTCAATCTAATGCAGACACAATACACAACATTCACAAAGAAAAGTAGATCATCGGTTCCACAGCTGATAATGAATGGCTAGGCTCTCGAATTTGGGGAGACCTTGGAATTGTTCGGTGTCACGGTCTGTGGGAATGTATCGTGGCGTAAACGTACGTCGAGCATCGATAGATCCGCCTCAGGAAAACTGAGTTATCTTTTTAGAGCCAAGTAATATTTTACTCCGGCTCAACTTCTTCTCCTGTATAAATCCCAAATTAGACCCGTGCTCCAATATTGCTCTCATGTATGAATCTCTGCTGCTAAACACACCCTCGATCTACTTGAGAGTATACAGAGATGAGTGATCAGCCTTATCGGGAACACTGCGCTGACGTCAAGACTACACTCTGTCGGTTTTACAAATATTATCGTGGATACTGTTCTTTGGAGATTCGTGGTATTGTTTCGCGCAATTAGGTTTATATGCGCTCCTCAAGACAATCCGACGGATCGCATCAATTTGAGGTTCATCTCCCGTCGACGCGAATATTGCTGCATCAGAACTCGTTCCATTAAAGAGCGGAGAAGCAGTGGAATTCCCTTCCCGCACATGTTTTTCCGGAGCGTTACAAACTGCAACAGTTCAAGGAGAATTGCAACAGTTATTTGGTGGCATCTTGGGGCGCCGCGTTGGATATAGGTTACCCTCTCCTGAAAAAAAAAAAAACATGTATATATGGTTTATGTTTAGAGATTTGGATTTGGCGCAGGGCTAATAACCTTGCCCGGGAAAGCAAATTATTATGGACAATTTATCAAATTTTACTTCCTAAATAAAGCCAAGACCGGATCCCGGTTGTAGGGCCGATGATGATGATGATATGTATAGATTTCACCAATTCACACTAGACCCGGCTTTCCCAATCTATTTTTCTATGAAGTTTGTTTTAACTATAAACTTTATTTAACTCGGCTTTTTCCTTCTGTTTTTCTATAAACTTTATTTTATCTCTTGCACTGTGCAATTACATTTCCGTTGTGTCTTTTTTCCTTATTTCTTTTTTTTTCTGTGCACTAAACCCGGCTTTTCGTTTTTGTTTTTCTATAAAATTGATTTTAACTCTTGCACTGATAACTTCCTTCTTGATTCAGGACTGATCAGCTCACGACTCCTCGACTTTCAGCCTTCAACTCAACATTCCATCCCCTGGCGCGAATCAACTGGGCTTATCTTTTTATCTATCGGATTTACTCTCCTGAAAAAGCAGTCACCCCATTAAACCGCTACAGGTGGACCTATGGTAATATGGGGTGGTTTTTCCGACGGTGAACATTGACCGCATGTTAGTTAGGACAACTGTATTTTCCTGCTTACGATCAACGTGTTATGATCACATGATGATATTGTTTACACTTTCGATTTTGTTTTAATTTCTGATTTGTGTTATCGTCTAATCATGTGTAATTGGTTGAATGATTGGATGTATTTTGTATATTTTGTATATGTAAGTATTTTAGTTGTATATGCAATTGATGAATGAATGCATATTTTGAATGAATGAATCTGTGTTTTGTATACTTGTTTTGCTTATGTATACTTATTTAATTCGGGTGATTTGTCAGTTGAACAAATGCCGGGGGGGGGGGGGATTCATAGTTCACCAGACCACCATAATGGAAGAAAACAGTAAGCTTGAATTGAACATTTGACTGGTTTTTTCGTTTGGTAGCCTCATTGGGACGATTGCTGACTTGCTTGCATGTCATACTCGTACACCCATGCCTCGAGAAAGCATGTCTTCAGGAACCCCTTTTCGATTCTCTTATTGCAAAAATTCAGCTCTTTAGAAACAAGCCCGGATGCGAAACGGCGCCCCATCTCCAAAATATCGACCAAAACCTTACGAACTGATTCGTATGAAATGTTTAGCTCTTGTGTTACCTTCTCAGGCTATAACGATGATTTTCAACCATCAATTCTTTCACTTTAGCGATATTTTCTTCAATCACAGACGTTCTTGGAGCGCCCACACGAGACAAATCATTAACGTGTTGTCGGCCACTTTTGAATGCTTAGTACCATTCATATACTTCTGTTTTCGATAGAACTGAGTCGCCATAGGTCTTAACTAACATTATCAACGATTCCACGCAAGAAATTCCGTTGATAAACACAAAATTTAACACAAACTCTTTGCCCAACCAAATTATCTATAAAAAAAAATCTAAAACATGCTTGAGTTGAGCCAACGAACTCAGCAGCTGTAAAGAAAATAATTCACAGATAGCGCTGAAACTTGACGTCATTATGTCTCACAGTGGTGTCAACTTAGTAGCCAAAAGATATTTGACAATAGGCTTAACCGGGAATTTTAAATGAGAAAGTCCGGGTTGACATTTGACGGAATGTATGTTGGGGTTCATTTACCAATAGATATTCAGCACGGTAACACCGCAATTTGCTGTGAAAAGTGCAGTACGTATGTAGTCGTTTTTCCTCTCTTTCGCACTGTTATTACTTCATTAAAAGATAGTGCTCCATTTGCTTCTCATGTTGCTACTGGTGCTTTTTTGCTCTTATTTTATATAAAAGCTTCTAATACTATTATTTTTGAATATATTACTAGACTTTCCTATTTTATTTCCACCTCGACCTTAACTAATTCTCATCTCAGCATGATTATAAAAATTACTTACTTACGAATATGCCTAATATGTGCAGCCTTATGTAGGTTTTTCTTTATGAAATAATTCATTCCCCGTGGAAAAACAAGTTCTTTAACTCCGACACCTTCCCAGAAGAGATTGGCACTGCATTGTGTTATTCATACACAGCTCCATACAAAAACCAGTGTAAATACCATCTTGTATACTGACAGTTAAGCTTCCCGCAGAAGAAGTGCCTCGTGTCAATCAGTGTTAGCTGTTTGCCTAAAATGTCCCATAATTGCCTTTGATAAGTGATCTGACAGCTGTCGGGGGCTTTACAAATTGTGTGATTTGGCTGCCATCAACAGAATGTCAGACCTAATACCCTGCCCTCGGTTAAGCCTCAAATAAATGTTTTAACTTACGCGAAACTGCTTTTAATCAGCTCATTATACCGTCTTCGGTGTACGTTTAACACCTCAAGCGTCGTTCAATGGCACACGACATTCCCCGATGAAAAGTCAGTATCTCCGCCCGGATGGACTGACTTTACCCCTTTAATGGCTTCTCTCCGGGAAAGTACACCGCTGAGTCGCTTATCTTAATTATTCGTCCCGAGAACTTTACTCATTTTCACGCCGCTTCTCAAACCGCAACCCAATAAAAATAAATCACGCTTGAGTCAGTCTCGCAGCCACTAAATGCGTTTCCAACTAATTAAAAATCACGCGTTACGATTCAACGAAACCGTACCACGAAACGATGACATCACACCTAATGTCGAGAAGGGATCTAAGGACTATAGGATAGTAGAGAAAGGAGATAAATAAAAGAACAAAAAAAAAAAAAACACCCAAATCATCCCTGCAGGATATTCGGCACAGTTGAAACGGTTGTACTTTGCTGCCATAAACACGATTGGCAGTGATGTTATCCAGTTCTGGCAGCGACAGAACTTAACGTCGAAAAAGGGTTAAGACGACCAGCTAAGGCGCACTCGGTTGCCTTTAACCCTTCCGTTGTATCCTTGGTATGCTGTTGCTATGTGTAGCAACCAAATTGATTCTGGAATATACCACCCTCATGGGCATTCGTCTTGTTAAGACATCAAATTTATTGTCGAAAAGGAAATTAAAAGGATTTTCCGTAACTCTTTGACGGTGGGAGGAATGTCACTGATGGAAGCTGAAGCCGAAAGTATCGAGTTTCAAATTTGTGGTACTCGTCTATTTATACTCAGTCCTGTTATCCTGCTTGATTTTTAATTATTAAAAACGTTGAAATTTTTTATTCAGTCCTTTATTGGGTTTTATTGGCAACATGAACCCTTAATGGGATACGCCATCGGGAAAGAGTTGATCGGTTGTCATGACTCAGTAGCCATGGAATTAGTTGGCCATAGTAATGGATGCGAATTTCAAATGCGTTGAGTTTTCCCTTTGGAACTATTAGAATGCCCTTTGGAAAAATTCTACTTGCTCGGTAGCCACAGTGGACTACAGACATAAAGTACGGATATTAATTATGTAAACAGTGTGCATTTGGATAAACTAAGTGGTTGTTGTAATATTTGTTTGACGAAATCCGATTGGGAGATGAACAGAAAACGCCAGTGTTACAATGAAAATGTTTCTGAATCAACATCATACACAAGCGTGATGTTAAACATGAGAATATGGAATATCGATATGTTGGGTGATGGTCTACCAATAATGAATGTACTTATTTGTAAATTTTATTACTTACGCAATGAGATATAATATTTCCGAAGTCTTCGAAAGATGTCGTCACAAAAGCAAGGGGTGGGGGGTCCTTTGGAAAGGTGAACATAAAGGAAATTTCTGGATGCTCTAGAATGTCAAAGTACAGCTTTACGCCCCAAACACCATTGGAAGAGTGCCTTCAAAAGTGGCATTTTATCGCCGCTATCAAATGTTTGGCGTCTGTGGACGGAAGAATATCAAATAAAATAATAAATAACGACGCGAACCTGTTTAATACCCTGCAGACGGTTGTGCATTCGAAGATCTTTATGCCAATCAGATCATCATCATCATCATCGGCACTAACATCGGGATCCGGTCTTGGCCTTATTTAACAAATCTCTCCACCGGTCCCGATTTCAAGCCGATGTCATCCAGTTTGGCACACACAAACAAAGCTAGGTGCCCCCCCCCCCCCCCCCGCCGGAGTCTATCGAGCTTGATTTTTCATACAACATTAGCTTCAAGGTAGATTGCGTGCAACTCATGGTTATAGCGTCTCCATACATGAGTACTGGTAAGACCATGGTCTTGTACAGTAGTAGATTGAATGTTCTGGATAAATTTCGGGATTTAAAGAGCCTTGATAGACCATAATAGGCTTTGTTGGATTTAATCAGCCGTTCGCGTATTTCTTCTTCCATATTGTTATCGGCTGATACTATTGACCCAAGGTAGTAAAAGGATTGCACTACTTCAAATTCGTGCTCCACTACCCTGATAGTTTGACCAACGTTAGGTTTTCTCTTCGCAGAAGTAGCCACCATGTACTTAGTTTTCCCCTCATTAATGTGCAGTCGCAGTTTTTGTGCCGCCTGCTCGATCTGGGTGAAGGATTCCTGTACCGCCGATTCGGTTCTACCGATGATGTCGATGTCATCTGCGTTGGCAAGTATCTGGCTGGACTTGGTGACAATAGTCCCTCTTGTTGTAACGCCAGAATTACGGATTGCTTTCTCCAACGCCAGGTTGAAGAGGAGGCAGTCCAGACCGTCCCCTTCTCGGAGTCCATTATAGATGTTTATTGGTTTGGACGGCAATCCCGCTATTTTTACTTTACTAGTTACGTTGGTCATGGTCAACCTACAAAGTCGTATCAATTTGTTTGGAATGCCGTATTCTCTCATGACATTGTATAGTTCTACCCTGGCTATGCTGTCGTAGGCGGACTTAAAGTCTATAAACAGATGATATAATGGAATCTTAAATTCCTGACATTTTTCCATCGCCTGCTTAAGGGTGAATATCTGATCAATCGCTGATTTGCCTGGGATGAAGCCACACTGATATTGACCAATGATGGCTTTAGCGTATGGGGCTATCCGATCTTGTAGGATAGTGGAGAGTATCTTATGGGCGGTACTCAGCAATGTTATACCCCTATAGTTGCTGCACACTGTGATATCTCCTTTGTTATGTATGGGGCAAATTATTCCACGACGTCAATCTTCCGGCATCTCTTCTTGCTCCCATACGTGCACCACGATCTCATGAATTGCGTGATGTAACGACGTCCCTCCCTGTTTGATCAGCTCAGCTGGTATGCCATCAGCTCCAGGGGCTTTATTTGATTTGAGCTGTCTAATGGATTTTAATGTTTCCTCAAGGCTTGGTGGCGGCAGCATTTGGTCTTGATCTTGCATTGGTGGAGCCTCCAATTCTTCGGTGAGCTGACCATTTAGCAATTCATTGAAGTGCATTTCCCATCACTCCAGAATGCCTTCAGGATCGGTGATCAGATTACCCTCTTTATCCTTGCAGTAAGTGCAGCGTGGTGTGTACCGCGTCATACTGCGGATTATTTGGTAGAACTCCCGCGCCTGGTGCGGACCTCGCTCTCTATTCACAGACAAGGCTTTTCTCCCAGGCACTTTTCTTTTGTCTGTTAAGTCTTTTTTCAGATCTTCTGAGCTCTTTGTTTTTCTCCTCGTGCACCCGCGTCCTATGAGACTTCTGCATTGCCGGTATGCAGCATTCTTACGTTCAGTCGCTAGTTTGCACTCATCATCAAACCAGTCGCTCCGATCTCTACAACTACTGCCTAAGATGGAGTTGGCAGTACTAATGACAGTATTCTTAAGGCGTGTGCATTTCTCTTCTACACCCGGCATTCAGGCCCCAGGACTTACTTTCCCTCCGTCGAGCTCTTCGAGGGCGAGTCTTAACGCACGACCAAAGGTGTTACTGGTATTCTCTTTGCGTAAGGTAGCCGTGTTGATTCGAACCTGATCCGCGGATGCAATCAAACAAGATAGCGATCCGAGTGGACGTTGGCATCTCGGTACGTCTGTACCGTCATTAGGCTCGAGGAGTGGCGGCGATCTATCAAAACGTGGTCAATTTGGTTGCGAGTGGCTGCATCAGGTGAAACCCAGGTGGCTTTGTGGATATCTTTACGCGGAAACCTGGTACTCGCAACGACCAAGCTTTTCGAAGCTGCCAATTCGATGACTCGTACTCCATTGTCATTAGTGTTCTCATGCAAACTATGGGAACCTGTGTAGTGCCTGAAAACCGGCTCCCGACCTATTTTTGCATTCAAATCACCAAGAACGATTTTCACATCGTATCTTGGGCCGGTATTGAGGCTCCGTTCGACGTTCTCGTAGTATTCTTCCTTTTCGTCGTCAGGGGACTCCTCTGTAGGTCCGTGAATGTTTATGAGACTTATGTTCTTAAACTTGCCTCGCACGCGAAGAGTGCATAGTCTTTCATTTATTGCATTAAAGCCGATGATGACAGGCTTCAGTTTTTGGCTGACTAGAAAACCTACCCCAAGCACATGGTGTTTTGCGTGACAGCTGTAATAAATGTCATACTCTTTGTATAACACCACTCCCCGTCCATCTTATTTCTTGTAATGCTGTTATGTCAGCCTTATATTCGGACAGGGCATCGGCTAGCTGCTGTGCAGCTCGAGCTCTATATAGTGAGCGTACGTTCCATGTAAACATTCTTAAGTCATTTAGCCATTTTCATTTCCGTGGTCGTCGTCGTGTATCCGGTCCATATCCGAGGCTTGTTAAATTTGCCATAATAATTTATTTTTACGGGCCTGGTTATTAGCCTTGCGCCAACCTTTCTCAGGATGTCGCTGCATGCATTGGTTCAGTACTTGGCGGGTGTCAAAGTAACTATCCAGGGGTGGCACGTGGAGACTGCATGTCAACTTGGATTGAACAGGGACAAGGATCGTCCTGGCCTTGGCCGGGTTGAAAGCAATCTGAGACTTTGCCCTGTATGTTCGCACCCATCCCCCCCAATCAGATCAAATGCATATAAAACAGTCTTACAGTACAGTACAGGGTGGCCGGTCACTTTTTTACGTTCTACCGTGAGAGGTCTTCGTTCTAAAACTCGATTAGTCTTGCAGATAATTCACTCCCTTTCTTTTGAATAATAAGCCCTGACTGAAACCAACTTGATCCCTAGTATAGTGTGGGCCAATGACGAGACAGGACACATCTCGACGATGTCATTTAAAAAAAAATTCAATAAACATTTATTACGTTAAATAAATGATCAACAAAATAACATTTGTAGTTTTATTTCTATATATGTTTCAAATGTGCACAAATTTATGGCCCAGCCTTTATTAGCAATCAAGAGTTATTTCCTCCCTTAGTTACTGTATATCACGATGACGACCTTCCATTGACTCCCCTTGCCGCGGTGTGTTCATAGCCATCCAAGGTAATCTCAACTTAACCCTCGTCGCTATATCTTCCTCGCCAAAGCTCGATTATGTCTCTGTCAAAATAAAATTACCCAAAATTACATTTTGCCATCCAAGCTCCCTACTTTTTTTTTTTGTTTTTTTAAATATACTTTTCTCGGGAGAGAGTAACCTTTAGCGCAGAGTGGGCGCCTCGAGATGCCACCAAATAATAAATGTTGTATTTCAATAAGAGATCCACAGTGATAGTTTTATAATATTTTTTTTTTCTTAAAAACGGTTGCAGTTCTTTTCCACATTGTTGTATTTCAATAAGAGACCCACACTGATAGTTTTACATTCTTTTTTTTTGAATATCCTTCTGTCAGGAGAGGCGAACCTATAGCGCCGGCACGGCGCCCAGAGATGCCACCAAATAACCGTTGCAGTTCTTCTTGAAAAGTTGCAGGTTGTAATGGTCCGTGAACACTCGCGCGGGGAGATAATTCCACAACTTTCCCGCTCTGTAACGGAAGGAGTTCTGATGCGGGGATGTTTGCGCCGCCGGGAGATGAACCGCAAACTGGTGCGATCTGTCGGTTTGTTTCGTGGAGCGCATATAAACCAAATTTCCCGGAACAATGCCACGAATCTCCTAAGAAGAGCACCCGTGATAATATCTGTAAAACAGACAGAGGTCGGCTAAGCACCTTCGATATGATAGCGACTGCAGTCCCGATGTCAGCGCCGCTCGTCTCTGTATGCTCTCATGTAGGTCAAGGGTATGTTTAGGAGCCGAGCTCCAAACATGAGAGCATTTTTCGAGCCCGGGTCTAATACGGAATTTACACAGGACAAGAAGTTGGGCCGAAGTAAAATATATCTTGGTTCTGAAAAGATAGCTCAGTTTTCCTGAGGTTGACCTGGCGATGCTCGACACGATACATTCCCACAGACCGTGATGCCGAGCAATTTCAAGCTTTCCCCAGATTTGAGGGCGATTCATCATCAGTTGTGGAACCGATGATCCAGTTTTCTTTGTGAATGTTGTATACTGTGTCTTCGTTGCATTGAAGTCGACAAGACTGGCCTTTCCCTACTGCAGGACCCTATCCAGATCCCGATTCAGAGAGTCAATCTGTCTACATCTCAGGTGGTGTGACGTTGATGCACCAATCGGCCGATCACTCGAAAAAAGAGGAAACAACGGTACTATCATCGGCAACACTGAATACTCTGTTATCCGTTGTCACCAATAAATCAATTATGTGAAGCAAAAACAAGGTTGGAGCCAAATAGAACCTTAGGGTACCCCAGAATTAACAGGATACAGACCCGACGACCCACCGTCCACAACAACCCGGATCGATCGATTTTCAAGGAAGCTCTTCGCCCAGTCGCAAAGCTGTTGGGAAATCTCATATGAACAAAGTTTGCTTAGCAATGCCCCATACCAGACGCGGTCAAAAGCCTTGGAGATATCCAATGCGACGCCCCTTGACTCACCATGCCGCTCAATCGCAGATGTCCATATATCGGTTATAAGTGTCAAAAGGTCTCCTGTCGACCGCCCACCATGTAATCCGTATTGACGATCATTCAGAAGTCCGTTGGACTCCAAGTACTTAGTTAACTGGGCGTTGATGATCTTTTCCATTACCTTAGATAACACAGACAGTAATGCTATGGGTTGGTAATTTTGTGGAAGACACTTTTTTCCTCTCTTTGGGATTGGCTGAACTCGAGCGATTTTCCAGCAGGTAGGAAATGTACTTCGTTCATAAGATAAGCGGAAGAGTCTGCCAAGAATCGGCGATAATTCTGGAGCCCAGGACTATTGCTGGTATTCCGTCCGGGCCGCTTCCCTTCTTACACTCCAGTCGCCGTAGAATATGTTGAATTGTATGCGGTCGAAACCTCACATCCCGCATCGAGAACCATACCTTCACGATCACAGGTGGCTCCAAAAGACCGGGATCGAGGTTTGAATCCGCGGAAAATAAATTCACGAACACATTAGCTTTATCCTTTGAAATTGTGAGTAGTGTACCGTTGCCCGTCACTAACGGAGGAAAAGATGAGGAAACGAAGTTACTGCTGACGGCCCTTGCTATTGACCAGAAGGAGCGCAAACCAGTCGGGCACTGAAGGAGTTTATTGGTCACTCTATGGTTGTAAGCCTTCTTCGCGGTATCAATCGCCTGATTGCATGCGCTTTTCACTGACGCGTAGTCAGCTGGCGGATGACAGTTGGCACATAGCAAGTAGATGTGAACGTACTACATTTCTTCAGTACATTCATTTGTGAATCCGCAACAATTATTTTTTTTACATTTTTTTTCTATTTACTCGCGATTTGTTTGACACACTTGAGGGGATTATTATGACGTGATCGACGGCTGCGTGTTTCCGATTATAGAATCTTTCCTCACTCACCTTTCTCTTAAACTCCCTTTCCTCTAGAATCGTCTCTGTTCCAGGCGATGTCTCCTTTCTAGGAGATCGCACCCTATCTTGTTCTACGCTTTCATTCGTAGAGATACTGTGTGGATGTATTGACTGTCTTGTGGCCTGAGATACGCCGAGGATCGATAGGCTTTTCACACATCTAGGGTATCTCTTTGCATGCGCAAACTGCATGCGGTTTATGGCCTTGATGATTTCCTCGGCCGAAATCGTTATCTCGGACTGGGATATTCTTACAAGGTTTGTATCTCCTTGTAGGAACAGTGTTCAGTCATCTATTGTTTATCTTCTGTTCCCACAATAGTCCTTTCGACAAAGGAAAACCAAATTGCAGTTGGCTCAAGACAAGATCATAAATATTGCTAATTTCTTGACCGTATTTGTATCACATGGGATTATTTTAAAGGCTGTCGGGCCACTTGCGTTTAACTACCTACGGGGTTGGCAAACATTTTCGCTTCTACTGTAGTGTCCTTCAATAACGGCACAGGCATGCGGAATTGGTAGAGGAATGCGGCCACATATCTGTGGATACGTGGGACTGAGGACACTAATATGTATGGCTCCTTTAGCTAGGCGAAAATGTATTTAACCTCACAGAGATTTGTGAGTTTGGCAGGGCCGCCACAGCAGTGTTCCCGTTCTTGCTTCGGAATGTATAGACCCCAGACTCGCGACAAAGGAAATTCTAGGCCAATAAAGTCCTATATGACAACTCTGGGTATAAGCGATTCTTAAGGGGGGAAGTCTCTGTAAACGACGTGTTTTTTATTAATTTTTTACAAAATACTGAAACCATTTATTGCAATTTCTGACGTTATATATTACAATAGACGTTAAAATGTGCAAAAAAAAAAAATTTGAATAAAAAAACAAAAAAACAAAATGGCGACGCTACAGCAAACCAAACTCTACTACTCGAATTTGCTCCGTGGAACGCCCAGGTCCTTGCAGTTATCCGAAATCAACGAACAACATTTTTCCATTAAAATATGACATTCTTCTTCGCAAGGACCTCAATTAACAAAAAACTGGAAAATAAATGTTTTGAGGACAAAAAGAAAAACTAAAAACACTTTCCTTTTATAAACAAATTGTTAAAAACAATACTTTATATTATAATTTTTATAAAATGCTAGGTTCCTGAGAAGGCCAATAAGTTAATATTTGTTTAAATGTCAAGTTAATTGGTTCAAAACTTCGTGAGTTATGCTAGACGGAGCAGAAAAAAAGTGTTTCTAAAAAACGCCATTTAACTTTTCGTTCTTGAATCGTTTTCAGTAAAACCGCCAGTGCAACGCTCCATAGATCGTCTCGTAATAAATCTTCGTATATCGGAAGATCGCGTGCGAGACAAGTTTAAGAACATAAGCCGCATAAACGTTCACGGACCTACAAACGAGTCCCCTGACGACGAAAAGGTAGAATACTACGAGAACGTCGAACGGGCCCTCAATGCCGGCCCAAAATACGATGTGAAAATCTTTCTTGGTGATTTGAATGCGAAAATAGGTCGGGAGCCGGTTTTCAGGCACTACGCAGGTTCCCATACTTTGCATGAGAACACTAATGACAATGGGCTACGAGTCATCAAACTGGCTGCATCAGAAAACTTGGTCGTTGCGAGAACCATCTTTAGCTCCATAGATCGTCTCGTAATAAATCTTCGTATATCGGAAGATCGCGTGCGAGACAAGTTTAAGAACATAAGCCGCATAAACGTTCACGGACCTACAAAGGAGTCCCCTGACGACGAAAAGGTAGAATACTACGAGAACGTCGAACGGGCCCTCAATGCCGGCCCAAGATACGATGTGAAAATCTTTCTTGGTGATTTGAATGGGAAAATAGGTCGGGAGCCGGTTTTCAGGCACTACGCAGGTTCCCATAGTTTGCATGAGAACACTAATGACAATGGGCTACGAGTCATCAAACTGGCTGCATCAGAAAACTTGGTCGTTGCGAGAACCATCTTTCCGCGTAAAGATATCCACAAAGCTACCTGGGTATCGGCTGATGGAGCCACTCGCAACCAAATTGACCACGTGTTGATAGATCGCCGCCACTCCTCGAGCCTGATGACGGTACAAATGTACCGAGGTGCCAACGTCGACTCGGATCACTATCTTGTTGGTACAGTTTTCCGAGCGCGGATTGCCTTACGGATACGTATTGCATCCGCGGATCAGGCTCGAATGCTTACGGCTGCCTTACGTAATGAGAATACCAGTAACACCTTTGGTCGTGCGCTAGGACTCGCCCTCGGAGAGCTCGATGGATGGAAAGTAAGTCCTGGGGCCAGAATGCCGGGCGTAGAAGAGAAACGGACACGCCTTAAGAATACTATCATTAGTACTGCCAACTCCATCTAAGGCAGTGGTCGTACAGATCGGAGAGACTGGTTTGATGATGAGTGCAAACCAGCGACTGAACGTAAGAATGCTGCATACCGTACAATGCAGCAGTCTCAAAGGACGCGGGTACGTGAGGAGAAATACAAAGAGCTCAGAAGATCTGAAAAAACTGACAAAGAAAACGTGCCTGGGGAAAAAACCTTGTCTGTGATATAGAGAAAAGTAGAGAGCGAGGTCCGCACCAGGCGCGGAAGTTCTACCAAATAATCCGCAGTATGACGCAGTACACACCACGCTGCACTTACTGCAAGGATAAAGAGGGTAATCTGATCACCGATCCTGAAGGCATTCTGGAGTGATGGGAAATGCACTTCAATGAATTGCTAAATGGTCAGCTCACCGAAGAATTGGAGGCTGCACCAATGCAAAATCAAGACCAAATGCTGTCGTCACCAAGCATTGAGGAAATATTAAAAGCTATAAGACAGCTCAAATCAAATAAAGCTTCCGGAGCTGATGGCATACCAGCTGAGCTGATCAAACAAGGAGAGACAACGTTACATCACGCAATTTATGACATCCTGGTGTACGTATGGGAGCCAGGGAGATGTTGGACGTTTTGCGTCGTGGAATAATTTGCCCCATACATAAGAAGGTGGATAGAACAGTGTGCAGCAACTATATGGGTATAACATTGCTGAGTACAGCATATAAGATACTCTCCTCTCTCCTACAAGACCGGATAGCCCCATACGATAAAGTCATCATTGGTCAATATCATATCAACGATTGATCAGATATTCACGCTTAAGTAGGCGATGGAAAAATGTCTGAAAGATTCCATTATATCATCTATTTATAGGCTATCTTATTACAGCCAGGGTAGAACTATATAATGTCATGAGAGAATTCGGTAATTGATACGACTTTGTAGGTTGACCATGAGCAACGTGACTAGTCAAGTAAAAATAGCGGGATTGATGTCCAAGCCAATAAACATTTTTAATGGACTCCGGCAAGTAGTGCAATGCTTTAACTAACTTGGGTCAATAGTATCAGCCGATAACAATATGGAAGAGGAAATACGCGAACGGCTGATCAAATCCAGCAAAGCCTACTATGATCTGTGGGAAGGAAGTATTGTGCCTAACACGGACACTCCGTTCACTTCCTCCTCTATCATAAATTGTTCGCAGAGTAAAACACCGAACCGAAAGAACGAAACGCCGCCACGTTTGTTCACCAACACAATGAGTGAAACTCCGCATAAGACAGCTAAACGAATACACTCTAGTTTGTTAATTAATTAAATGGTTCTTTTAATGGTTCTTTTATTTATTAATTCGTCACTGTACGCACCGGGGAGCGGGAGTGACGCGTGACCATGGCGGTCAGTGGATGGAAAACGACTCAACGATATTCAATCGTTTGGGGTGAGTTTTTGGTGGTGTGGTGAAAAGGAAATGAAATTTCCTTTGACCAGTGACCAATGGAAGGCGATCTCTGGGACGCGGTGGTGTATGTGTGTGTTCGTACACATCACCGTGTTCAACGATGCGTTAAGCCAAGGATAAACGGAAACTACGACGAGGGAAAAGGAACATAGGGGAAACGATCTAAGGCATCGTTCGGTAATGAGGGTCAGCTGTCTAAATAGCAGCCACTCATTAGATGCTAAAAGGGATTGCGATAAATTATACAATAGAGATCGTATATCATCTCTCTGCCGACTGGAAGAATGGTTTTCTTTTGTTGAAAGAAATATTTCCGCGAGAAGTACTTGCAACTGAATCAATAGTTGCAAGTCTTCGCAAAGTAATTTAGATGGATACACAATGACGGTTGTGTATACCATCTGTGTCAATTATGCATGGCATCTATGGCGACGGCAGGATCGAACTATAGTGTGAATATTTACACTAATTGGAAATTCGGTTTTTGGGTCGCTAATGCAGAGATGCATTGATAATGTGTGAATACCCTTGAAGGAAAAATTCTTTTTAGGACTTTTAGGTAATGCTTGTATGCATTAATTGTCCTTGGAAAAGGAAATATTTTCAGGTGCCTATGCGATTGCATTGGCGGGGGACAATTGGAGTTGGGTTGCGTATATGGGGGGTTTGTTAGGTAAGTGGGCCGACGGGTTTGGCGAAACCGACACAGGTCTATCGAGGTTATTTAAATCCTGAACGTCCAAGCTACTACTGTACAAGACTATGTTCTTACCAGTACTCAAGTATGGATCCGAGACCTGGGTGCTCAAAAAAAGGCACTCTGAACTCTTAGCCGGGTTCGAGAGGAAGGGCTTAAGGAGAATTGTTGGCCCCGTATGTGAGGGAGGACGATTCCGGAGACGCTACAACCATGAGTTGTACGCAATCTACCTTGAAGCTAATGAAAAATCAAGCTCGGTAGACTCCGGTGTGTGGGACACTTAGCTCTAATGAGCGAAGAGGAGCTTGCCCGGAAAGTTCTTTGCGATAGGATGTATCGAAGGAGACAGCGCGGCAGACCTTGCTTGCGATGGAGGGACGGCGTAGACCAGGACGCCCGGAGCCTGGGAGTGCCAAACTGGATGACAGCGGCCTGAAATCGAAAACGGTGGAGAGATTTATTAAATAAGGCCAATACCGGTTCCCGGTTGTAGTGCCGATGACGATGATGATGATGATATCGGAAGAATATTATATTCTATTTGTTGGTGTAGAGGGGCTGGATGTTTCCCAACTTTTCAAAAAAGGAACTAGCAAACTTGTTTGGCTTAGACATTAAACGGTAGAAGCCGTAAGGCATGCTCGTTCGCTTAGCTGCTGTTGGTATTGGTTTTCTAGGGACATTAAGGATTTTCTGTTGAGCTTCAAACTTTGAGAATACATTCTTCAGATGCAAAATTAGTTTTTAAAGCAAAAAAAAAAAAAAAAAAACAGATTTCTACAGGGGCTTCCCCCCTTAATGTAAATTATTAAACATTCACAACACAGTTTGCGAAATATTTTCAACCTATCTACGTGTCGAAGTCATACATTGATGAATACTTACTTTTGAAATTTCACAATTAGGTTCCCTGAAATTGCTGACAATTTATTAGTCGTACATTTAACCAAAATCGGATTAACTGCGTTCATTTGTTGAACTTGATTTCTTAAAATCGATTTGATGTTCGGTGAAATTTTGTTGAACTCGTCGTTGTCATCTCCAATTCAAATTCAGGCATTATCGGCCTTTATTGAATAGGCGATTCCGGGGATTTTGTTTTTTACAAAAAACCACGGATCTAGTTTAGAACATTTACTGCCGACAAGTTTACGCGTGAATCATTATCCGGCTACATAAGACAGACATACGTTAAAAAATTATCAGTAAATAAGAGAATCCCTAATGCAGGCTTTTAACTCGCTACAAGACGCCGTGTGGCGGTTACATTGCGAAATGGTATCATGACGAAGAAATAACTGGCATGAAGGTAACTCACCGGATATTTGTTGCGAATTGCCCCGAGTAAAAACGCGTTCGCCACCAAGTCAGATAAACTTTTCAAAACCAGATACGGAACCTGCCCTTGATGCTTCACACACATCAAACTGGAAGTGGGATTGACCTAACGTTCTCCAACGATTGTCAACGAAACCGAAGGCACGACCAGAAGGTTATTATAGTCCGAGATGCTAATCAAGTTTAAGTTCAGTCGTTGGAGTGATCGACACCGAGACGGATCGTATATTAACTGGAAGCCGAAGAAGACCGTTTTATTTCAATCGTTACGAATTTGAAGACAAAGTGTATTTACTATTTGTGCCGAAATGAATTTCGGGTTGAGAGTGGGTTTCTATGCAATCTGTTTCACGGTCGTTTATGTTGTCGATTTCGCAAGTGCACAATGTAAGTGGTTTAATTAACAATCTATTCGATCTATAGAGATGATATTCATTTTAGCGGAATGTACAAATCCAAATGGAAACCTTGGGCTATGCATTTCCATGCATGATTGCCAACCATTGTTGTCGGTTGCAAGAAGGAAACCTTTACATGACCTAGACAGGAAATTCATCCTAACATCTGAATGCGTTGATGGAGGGCCAGGAAGAAAGCCGTTTGTCTGTTGTACTGAGGACACCGGATTTAGTCGTCGTCCAACCAGATCGAGGCAGGCATTACAATTTCCATCGCCTTTTGGATCTTTTTATCCACAGCCGAGCCAGATTCCTTTTTCATATGAGTCTCAATTTCCCTCACAATTTCCCTCACAATTTCCATCACAATTCCCACAAGGATTCACACCTAATGCATTTCCACAAGCGCCTGCGCCAGCAAGAGCATCTGCAAGGAAAGATTTGATACCAACGATTCCGGCTTGTGGTGGGGTAACCATACAGAATAAGATCTATGGAGGCTCAGATACTGAACTCTTGGAGTTTCCTTGGTTGGTTTTATTGGAATATGCTAGAAGTAAGTCAAATAGGATGAATATTTTACCTATCATCGGAGATCTGATATTGGTTTTTCTTTATCACAGATGGTGGTGGAGTGTCAACTAACTGTCAAGCTTCTTTGATTAATCAGAGATATCTCCTGACAGCGGCACATTGTGTGACCGGTGCTATCGAAAAGCAAGTGGGAAAACCGTAAGTTGTAAAATTTAAGACTATTAAGTGCTATAAAATTCTGGTACCATTTAAAGAAGAGTCGTATGACAAGACTAAATAATAATATTTATTACTATGATCGCCACGAAAATCTTGAGTGTGACTGAAGAATTTGTTGTATAACTGATCGATTACTATTTGACATCCCTAAGGTTTTTATAATGTTCACATTCTGAGAACATTTTATATATATAGGGATGTGAACCGTGGCCACTATCAGGTATATATATATGCCTGTATTGGACATTTTAAAGTTGCTATGGCGCTCAATTGGGTTGAAGATAGGTTGATCTTGTGGTCAATGTATAATAACCCTCGGCACAAAGTCAATCATCTTGTGTGCGCTATCCGACGTGATGCCGTATACGTTATATTTCCAGTTTAGTTTCAGAAAACTGATCGTGGCCATTTCAAGGATTTTGTGGACGTTTTTTTGTGTTCGCATCACCCATCCTCTCCGTAGCTACTTTTGCGTATATCGGGTCAAAGTTGAAGAATTTAATGATGATACGGACCTTCATACGGCGTTTAGTTATGTGTCGGAATGTTAGTAAGTCGGCAGCGAGCTGAATCACCACCTGCTATTAACGCACAACTACTTTCGACCGTAAGTGCACTCATACTGCTTGTACCACGAAAGCAAGATCGAAAATGCAAAACATGTATTTATGGAGGGCTCCTCGATAATATAGTGGTTAGTATACCCGCCTGTCACGCGGGAGACCGGGGTTCGATTGCCCGTCGGGGAGCATCTGGCGCAAGACTAATGACCTTGCCTGGAAAAAAACAAATCATTATGGAAAATTTAACAAGCCTCAGGACTTGCTAAGTAAGGCCAAGACCGGTTCCCGGTTGTAGTGCCGATGATGATGATGTATTTATGGAGTGCGCGGGATTCAAGAGCGCACGCATTCCGTTGTCGGTATAAATGTAAAGTTGGTTTTCTGCGCCTGCAGTACACTTCCGTCTAATATAATAATGTACGAGGCGAATCAAATGTAAACGGACATTTCTTTTATAATTTATTAAATAATGTTACACAGTAACTATACTATCAATTACTATTACTATTTATTGGCCTGTAGGAAGCCGGAAGTTCATAACCTCGCCATCGTTCCTTGTCCTGTGCTCTCCCTTTCCACGCTTGATCATCCGATCCGATCTCCTCAAGGTCAAACCTTACATTGTCCTCCCATCTCCGTCGCGGCCGTCCTGTCGGTCTCTTTCCCGTTGGTTTACCGTCAAGAATTCTACGCACCGTCCTATCGTTGCCCATTCGCGCCACATGTGTGGACCATATTAACCGTTTTATTATATCTTTGTGGTATAGCTCTTCCAATTCGTGGTTGTGGAGTTTTCTCCATTGTACACTCTCTTCATCATGTTTACCCCCAAAGATACTCCTCAAAACTTTATTCTCGAATACGCAGTTTTTTTTCTTTCCGTTTTCCGTTTCCGAGAGCCCATGTTTCGCATCCGTATAGAGCAATCGCGATGATTATGGTTCTATAAACATGGACCTTATACGTGATAGTAGTTTGGATTTCAGCCGTTTACTGACTGCGTGCCAACTAGCATTGCCGGAATGCAGTCTCTTGTTAATTTCCTTCGACATTTCGTTACTGGCCGTCACTATCGTTCCCAGATATTTAAATTCTTTAACTTTTTCAAATATCTTACCTCTGACGTTTATATGTGTTATCTGAGATCCACGTGCTCTCGCCGTGATCATATATTTTGTTTTCTCTTCATTTATTTCTAGGCCCACCTCTTCTGTCACGTGCATGATGATTTCACTGTTTTTAGGTACAGTTACTAGTTTATCGCCGAAAACGGCGATATCATCCGCAAATGCCAGCACTTGTGTGACACCGTTCAGGGATGATCCGGCCATGTTGTCATCTTGTACCTTTCTGATGATATACTCGAGGACATGGTTAAAAAGACATGGTGACATGCCATCGCCCTGTTTTAGTCCGTCCCGGATTTCCAATGGTTCTGAGAGGTGATTTTATATTCTAACTCGCCCTTTATTTTCGTTCATGCAGATTTGAATGAGGGCGGTATATTTTTTCGGGCCTCTCAGCTCAACTACAATATGGTAAGGTCTTTGCCTTGTGACTGATTCGTAGGCTTTTCTGAACTCAACGAACAGTTGGTGAACCGTCTCTTGTTATTCCCACTTCTTTTCAACAGTTGCCTTATTGTGAACATTTGGTCGCTTGTTGACCGGTTCCTACGGAATCCGCATTGGTAGTGTCCCAGTATTTCTTCTGCGTACGGTGTGATTCTCGGCAGTATGACATTTGTTAGTATCTTGTATGTGGTTGGGAGCAATGATATTCCTCTAAAGTTTTTGCAGTTAAATCTGTCACCTTTTTTTGAAAATGGGGATGACTATTGAGGTTTTCCATTCTTTCGGAATGACTTCCTTATCCCATATTGTTTTGATGAGTTGATGGATCTTTCGAGCGGTTGCCTCTCCATCATGCTTCACAAGCTCTACCGGTATGCAGTCGATTCCGAGAGCTTTGTTGTTTTTCAATCGATTTATTGCGCCTACAGCTTTGTTTTCAAAGAGGGCTCTGGGATCTGAGGCTCGGCTGTATGTACGTCTGGTGCGTTTATTTGTGGTTGATAGGTGCGCACATTGAGTTGGTTTTCAAATTACTGCTTCCATCTTGTCACGATATTGTTTGATTCTGTGACCAGACAGTCGTTTGCGTCTCGAATTATTTTGGCTCTCCCTCGGTAGCCATTTCTAATTGAATTTATGACGGCGTACACACCTCTGATGTTCTTTGGTCTGGCATTCTCTAGGTTTTGTTTTCGATCGAAGTTTTTTTCCATTCGCGTTTTTTGCGTTTGAAAGGTCTCGTTGTGTTTTTCCAAATCGTCATGTATCTTTCTGCGCCGACTTCATCATATCTTTCTAAGTGAGACGTTTACGTTCTTCGATCTTCGCCCTGCGCTCATTGTCAAACCAAGGTATCGGTTTAAGTGTTTTCTTAAATCCTAATACCTTTTTGGCTGTTTGTTTGATTACGTCTCTGATCGACCCCCATCCAGTGTCCATATTATTGGTTTCCTCTACCTTCCTACTCCCATTCTCTAGGATGTTAGATCTATTCGTTAGTTCGTCTTGATATTCAGCGCTTTGCGCATGTATTTTAGTTTATCAATCTCGAACTTTTTGCTCCTCTCCCGTGACTGCCCATGTGGGTTTGCTGCGAGCCGGCTCCTGATTTTGCCCATCACTAGAAGATGATCGGAGACGCAATCTGCCCCTCTATATGATCATACGTCAAGGATGTTTGAGTGGGGTATTTGGCTATGGGGAAGTGGTCTATTTGTTTACGCGTTACGCCGTCGGGTGATATCCATGTGCCTTATGAATTTGCATGTGTTTGAACATCGTGATTTTCACTACCATATCTTTTAACGCTGCGAACGTGAGAGTTCGAATTGCATTATCATTTCAAACATCGTGTAGGCTTTATTTACCTATAGTTGGTTGAAAGATATCTTCGTTTCCAATTTTTGCGTTGCGGTCCCCGAGATGGATTTTAACATCGACTGATGAGATCCCATCAAATACTTCCTGTAGGATCTCGTCGGTAGATTCTGTTAAGGTGTGTACGTTTACATAATTGTACCATGGGCGCTGTATTTTTAACACCGAGATTCGGTCATTAATAAATCTCACATCTTTTACACAGGGATTTCGCCATTATATATAATTGCTTATAATGAAGCCAGTTCCGAGGTTATGTGTGCCGGCACCTCTACACGCCAGTGTGAATGCGTTTGTTTCGATAACTTGATCCGGGAGTCGGACTTCCTGAAGCGCGACGATGTCCATTTTATATTGTTTTGCGTTTTCTACGACCGTCTGTATCGCGCCTGGTTTATATAACGTTCGAACATTCCACGTCCCGACGCGTATATCCCGCTTTTTCCGTTTTTCCCTACGTCTTCTTTTTGCCGAGTCGGTGTTTTCTTGCTGATTTGTTCCTTTATGGTAGTGTCGGTTAATCACACCTACGCGTACCCGGTTTTTCGTGAGATTGTTTTGGGTATATTAATTGTTTATCTTTGTTCCCACGAGTCTTGGAGTTCAAATAGTCCGCCATATCAAAGCCCCTCTTTGATATGGTAAGGTCTGCTTACTGCTCTGATTCGGCCCAGTGTCCGAGAGGCGCAGTTATAATACAGCCGGTATACATCTGGCTGCAAACCGTCCAACGGGTACGGTGATCCATAACACCATGGATTAGGGGTGGTAGACCTTTGTGTGTTAGTCCTTGCTAGCCTGTTCAACATGGGTGGCCCAACTGGAAGCATATCCTTCCGCCAGCTTAACCTGAGTGATTGATTGTAGTTTAAGCCCCCGCACTACGTCAAGGTTTCTACTAAGCGGGGGACTATACTATCAATATTTTTCTATATACTTTCCTGCGTGATCTACACACTTTTGTGACAGATTTGGAAGCTTTAATATCCCTTCTTTGTAGAAAGATTTGGGACGAATCGTTAGCCAATTGCGCACGTGCTCCTCCACTTCTTCATTACTTTCGAACTTTTTTTTTCCAAGTGATTCCTTCAAGGGTGCAAGCGCATCATCAGAAGTGAGTATCGGCTACGATACTCACTTCTGATGAGATTTTTCCAACGAATGCTGTCATCTGCACGACTTGTCCTTGGGCGTCGATGATGAATTTCGTTTTTGATACACACGCCCATGTATACACACGATTCTGAGACAGAGTATTGTGGGGAGGAAGTATGTGCCAGACACGGGCACTAGGTTCACTTCCATCCCCATCGTCTATTGTTCACGCGGACACTGCTCACAACGCAAGGAGGAAGAAAACGATAGTTGGCCTTCGCGACCGAGCGGACACAACACAGAAACAAAACACTCGGGTTTGGTCAATATTAATTCTTTATTTGTTACGTTTTATTCTCTAAATAAAAAACCACTTTGTTCTCAGCCATAATTAAATATGATAGTGTTTTATACTTCACTTATAAATTGGTATTAATATTAAATTGATTCTTATACATTTTAAACACGGTGAAACACTGCTATCTCGACACGACTTCTGTATATCTACGTTTCTTCGCCGCGCGACGGAGTGCGGTAGCGGCACGACCGTGGTGGTCGGCGGATGTAATAAGACTCAACGATATTCATTCGTCGTCAAAAGGAATTCGGCCAGTGAAACTGGCTCTTTTAATTAAGGGGTGCGTTTTACTATTCCATCATCATCATCGGCACTACAACCTGGAACCGGTCTTGGCTTTATTTAGCAAGCTTTTTAAATTTTCCATAATGATTTGTTTTTTCCGGGCAAGGTCATTAGTCTTGCGCCAGAGGCTCCCCGACGGGGAATCGAACCCCGGTCTCCCGCGTGACAGGCGGGTATACTAACCAGTATACAATTCTAAGAGAGACATAAAGTCTCTCTTTGGGGCAACCAAAGAGATCTCATAGAGAAGATCATCACGGTACACATGTATGTGTGGACATTGCTTTTTTTGGATCAAAGCCATGGGAACGAATCTAAAACAAAGAAAGGGAAAATGTGCATCCATGAGATGTGAGTTCGGCTAAGCAAACAAGCCAAATCTCATTGGATGCTAATTGGGTTTGTGTTTGCTTATGTGAGAAGGTCAATGGTAAACGGATCCAGGAATATGTAGGACAAAGGAAATTTATGATCTGAGAGTTCAACTGAGTAAACAAGTTGTAACTCATTAGATGGGAGATGCATTTCGGATACTTCAAACGATATAGATCGTTTATCGTATCGCCAGAATGCCTGTGGAAGAACAGCGTTCTTTTGTTTGCAAGCCCGTTGCCCTACTCCCCATAAACGAAAAAACAGCCACGCACAAGATTATCTAGCTTGCAACTTTTCGTTTCTCTTTTCTCTAGGTGTTATCTCCGTCGTTGCTCAACTAAACTTGCCGAATGTGTTCCGTCTCACAGATATTTTGCTGTAATGTCCATCGATTTGAGAAAGTGCTTCAGTTCACATTGAATGTCAACGTCATAAATCAACATAGTCTGTCTTTAGCCGAATCACACGAATGTGTAATGCTCTACCAGATTATGTGTTTCGTCGTCGTTGTAATGTCGAGGCATTTAAGATCAATGTACACATCGATACCTCCTTTCCTTATTCATTTCTTCTCCTTCCGATCGCACTGTGCTCTGATATTTAGGGGTACTTCAAAATCCTCTTCTGTGGGCGTTTTAGTAAAAAAAGTAATTTGTTTCCCGAGTATTTGTTTGATTGATCACCAGCATTTGTTTATTACTTTGGGATACCACGATCAAGAGGAACTTGTATTTACATAAATATTCAATTCGAATCACCCATACCCAAGATATTTTTGAATATCTTACTGCAATTGTTTTCAAGGATTTACTTATTTTATGGTGATAGATCGAGCTTTTCCAGATATAACTATATGGATTCTGTGATATTATTCCATGTTCATAAATTTCTTGTTGTAAGCTATCTTTATAGGTTTAGCCATAAAGAATGTGGGGTGATGTTCAATTAAAAATTAATACGGTGGGAATTCAAATTAAGTGAATCACGGACGGGACTTGAATTCCTACCGCGTTCGTTTTTAATTGATCATCACACCATCTTTTTTATGGCTAAACCTGTAGAAAAAACTTACAACGAGACATTTTTCAACAGGCAATAATATTATAGAGCCTAAATACTGGGAGGTGTCCCAAATCGCCAAATATGTGTCAGTTTTGTGTGTAGTTGCTGTTATGCAATTAGTTTATCCTTCTGCTTCGACTTGTTTCTGATTGCGTATCTAAAATGTTAGTTAGTGCGTAAGTCTAAAGATCTATACTACCGTATAACCTTTCATTTTTTGTGAAATAAATCTCAATCAACAATAATCGTAAAATGCCGAGACTCTTTCTGTGCATTAAGCTTCTTTAAATTAAGTCAGATGTTAATTTGTATCTCAGCTCTATATTGTTTAATATATGAACATATTAAAATTTAAAGCGAAAGTTAAATAGGTTCACCTTAAAATCTTCGAATATTGCCTTTGATATTCTTGGAAATGATTTGAGAATCATATCTCGCTATAAATAATAGAATTAGTTTGAATTGAGGTTTCTTGTCCTCCTGGTACTTCCACAAAAATGATCGTCATCACCATGAAACGATCCACTCTCCACTACGAATCTGTTTTATATTATTCATGAATTTTTAAATGTAAACGGGGTCCGTTCTTAACCATTAACAGGTTATGCAAAATTAGGCGTCGTGTCTTGTGCAATTTATTTTAGCTGCTACTTGGTGATATTAGCTGTTTAATCAATTGTGAAACAAAACACAGTCCACTATAAAAAGCATTATTGAGTTGAGTAGAATAAAACCGGCGTTGGTTGACGAAATGATAAAGTTACGGTTTAATCAGATCTAAGGGTAAACGCCAGCTGCTAAAAAATCGGTTGGGGTCTTAATATGATAACTATTGTCAGGTTAATGTTGTTAAATTTACTAAATGAATATCACTGCCACTTCGTTGTGATAAATAATATTCGGGCTAGAAGTAAAGGTATATTAAGAACAAGTTGGCAGGTTTTGATAAATCAAGATAAAGCATCATTGGTTTTTCTAAGACGCACAACATATGATTTTTTAATTGACGTAGTTTGCCAAACTGTTTCTGGTTTCTTACTCATATACGATTTGCATCTTGTAGGTGAAACAATATGTTCAAATTGCTCACAGTTGTTACAAATTGGTATTTATACAAACAAAAATAACGGACTGGTTTTGAAGACCGCAAAAATAAGAAGAGTTTAACTTGTATAATTATTGAGCTCTAAATCAATGTCGAATTTAAATTGAATGGTTTGTAGCCCGTTTTTTATAATTTAATATCAGAAATTCTATAAATATTCTTTAATAATAACTACTGATTCCACATAAGATTGCTGTATATATAGATGTGATGAGCCATACCTGCAGTTGTAGGTACGAATTCAATTGACAGTTGTACTGCTGAAGTTTATTAATTTAATATATCGCATGCTTTTTTATTAATCTGAATCTACCATTGAGATCTGGTTTTGATTTCTAGCAGTATTCTTTTTCAATAGTCACGATTTCCAGCTATCATCACTATTATGGAATACTATTAGAATACTCTCTTCCTAATTACGTATACATTTCCTGTTATCGATATGCCATCTCAAATGTAAAATTAGTACCAACAAACCAATCTTGTGTGAGACCTCAAAGATGCCGTATCATTATACACAACAGTGGGGACGAGAGTGAAAAGTTTTGCAAATAACAGAAAACATTTAAATGAGTGAAGGCGAAAAAAGTACGTGAAAATAGAAAACAGAAGTACTAGAGTTTCTTTGTTAAAAAAATACGTACTGTTCTAGGGCATTAATTTTTTTAATACAAAATATTGGCCATCGGTTTCTACACATTTCGCCCATCTTTCAGGTAATTTATGAATAGCATGCCAGAAAAACTGCATGTCTTTCGCCGCAAACTATTTGTCGTGCCATTTTCCAACTTCCTCGAAATCGCAGAAGTGCTGCTTGGCGAGCGCGTGCCCCATTGATGTGAAGAGGTGATAGTCAGATGGGGCCAAGTCTGGAGAGTACGGTGGGTGCAGAAAGATGTCCAATCCAAGCGATTTCAATGTGTCTTTCACTAGTTTTCCTGTGTGCTGCGTACTTTTCGCTGGGGCCATCTCTAAGGTAAACCGAGAAAAAAACGTATGCATACACCTGGTATTGATCTTCCCCATTGCTCTTAAACGTCTGCTGATTATTTCTTGTGCCACATGTAATGTTTCTGCTAATTGCCATTGGGTTTGAGTTGGGTCATCATCCAATAACTCCTGCAATCGTTCGTCTTCCCATTTGTGTGGTCTAACAGAGCACTCACTGTCTTTCACATTGAAATCACCACTTTTAAATTGTCGAAACCATGCCTCACATGTTCTAATTGGTGGAGCGTGTTCACCATAAGTTTCTACCAGCAAATTATGCCTTTTAACTGCCTTTTTTTTTTGATTAAATAAGAAAAGCAATGCGTGCCTTAAATCTCCTTTTTCAGGCACAAAAATCGACACGATCACTGAACGATAAAACAGAGACGCTAGTTTTTGGCTGACCCAACTTGTGTGTGTTTGTAGTTAAATCTCAGACGAACAAAATGACGTATGGCAAAACTGCTTAGGTCGGTTATTCGCTTGAAATGCAAGTGGTTGCGCGACCGATACTAAGCAGTGCTCTGAGTTTCCCAGTGACGTAGCAATCTGCATTGTAAAATGCTCACCCCGGATGTCGAAAACAGATCCAGGCTGTTCCCATTATCACCTCGGGCATCCGTCACTCGCGTAGGTTCCTCCACGACTTGAGTCAAAATTGAGGCTAACAGCGAACATCTCCACCAGCCTCCCAGCCTCGTCAGTTCTGTTAGAATGTACCAACCAGCCGCAGTTGTGTACATTAAAGTCACCAAGGGCGACAATTTCAGAAGCTGTATCCAGTCGATGGTACGCTAAAGAAAGATGTCCGAAAAGTGTCGCCGGTCGATCATCATTCCTCAGCACGACCTTCAACCATACGATCTCCATGTTATTTGGTTTCGACGCCTCCATCCTCTGCCAAGCCGCTTGACGAATCGACCTGGGTCTCCGTTAGGGCATGGATATCAGGTTTTGCAGTTTGCAAATATTGGTGGGCGGCTGGTGATGGTGGTTTACATTCGTATTGGAGGAACCAATGCGCCTGAAGTTACAAAATCCCGTTCTCAGTCGAAGGTCGACAGAGTTTAAAGAACGAACCTGATTACGGGATGACCAATTTCTTAAAGTTCGGTTATTTATCGGAATATTTGCATGATGTTCCCCCTGACATAGCCCCCCACGAGATTCGAATAGGAAACTAGTTTACCTGGGGAATTCCTTATCTCAGAGGGTACCATGGTGGCTTGTCTCCGTGTCAGTCCGGGCCATCACCGAAACATAGTCGAAAATATCTCCCGACGATATCGCGAAATGTACACCGTGACAGGGTGGTATATCACCTTGAACCGACTACCATTTAAACCAACCATTTCTCGAACCGGTCGATCAGCCAAGCTCAGAAAAATGGCCAGGGATTTCTCCCGACTATTTCACGGGTGTATAGCTTGATGGGGTGGTATTTCACCGGGCGGCAGGGCGTTGGGAACCCACATACCACTCAGCCTTTAATCGCCTCTTACGACAAGCCGGCCTAGCTGTGAGTATATTCTAACGCCGTACCCACAGGGCTGGACTCCCGAGAATTGTCAAACACTGCTGAACGCAGGACTGGAACACATTAACTCCAACGAAGAGCTGATATGGGTCTAAGATCCGCAAAAGAAAGCGACTTTTATTGGCGCCTGTTTCGAGGTAGTGTATAGAGTGAACGAATCGGTTCGTTCTAACAGCGACCTGGAAAATAGGGCTCTCCGAAAACATATTTCGACACGCCATCAGCGTAGGAATTGGCATCTCGAAAATCGAAATTTCACTAACTTTAGTGAAAGTAATAGAGCGGATTCCCCTCTAGGAAACCTAACCGGGAGTATGTTTGTCCTTAGATACATTAACAACAGGAAAACTTCTGAAATAGATAGTATTCCAAACAGTATTCTAAAGTATTTGCCTTTTGACCTAGTGAAAGTTTACACTGTTTTGTTCAACAACGCTCTAAATAATGCATATTATCCAAACCGTTGGAAAACTACAATAGTCCACGCCATCCCCAAAAAGGTCAAGGACAGGAGCAATCCGGGACAATCTTCGCTCGATTAGTTTGCTTCCAAACATCAGCAAGGTACTCGAGAAAATTATAAATAAAGAATAGATAAATTGGTGTGATGAAAATGGTATAAATCCTAACAACTAATTTGGTTTTGTTACGAAGTAAACCCTCCACATTATTTCAACGGAAAAATCAGCAAGTAAATAAGTACACAAATTCATAAACAAAATTACAAAATACACTTTTACCCATACATTCCTTCATAAACTTGTAACATAAAACTTTCATGTACATTTTCGCATTTAGTCATTTAGTCATGCACCTTTTCCTAAATAACAAAACTACTTACATGTACCGAATTTACATTTTCACATTTCTACATTCATTCTAAAATAACACATGATTAACTGATAAACATAAATCAGTAATCAAAACCAAAACATAAACAAAAAAAAAAATACCCGTTGTCATATTTCGTTGAAAAACACAAGCAGGAAAATATCGTTTTCCTGACTAACATGCGATCAACGTTCACCGTTGGCAAAATCTCCCCATATTATCGTAGAGTCTCAAATTTTGCCTGCGAACCTAAATTAGTTTAATGGGGTGATTGGTTTTTCAGGAGAGCAAATGCTATAAGAAACAAAGATAAGAACGAAGAAGGTTGAAGCCCGGTTGATTCGCATTAGGTGATCAGTAGTAGCGAGTCATAGTTAGAGAGTAGTGAATCGATCGAAAAGTCAGAAGTCGATCAAAGTGTTGAGTAGTAAAACGATGGTCGATCAAAGTGCTGATTATTCGAAAACTGAGCAGTTGTCGCAGCAACAACGCCACCACCATCGAACCAAATTCAGGGGCAAAATTGTGGGTACAAGCTTTTTATATTATTTACATTCATTGGGTGTAAATAAACATTACGTGCAGTAAAATATGCTAACATTTTGAAGGAGAGTCGTATTGGACAAGACTAGAACGCCCTTCGTCCAGAGCAGGGTCCGTTTCTGGAGATACGCACCCCGACCAAAGGAAAAAGCTTGCAGCAGTTTTAGGCCGAACACGACTCGGTTTATGTCACGACACAACTTGTTGCCGACATACTGTGGACCAAGGCAAAGGGATAATGCACACGCACCTATTTGGTTGACTTTGAAAACGCTTTCGATACCTTATGGATAAAGGGGTTTGTATATCAATTATCAAATCTAGGAATGTCTGAATATTTGTTATACTCATATAATAACTCATCATCATCATCGGCACTTCAACCGGGATCCGGTCTTGGCCTTATTTAGCAAGTCTCTTCACCGGTATCCGGTCCATATCCGAGACTTGTTAAATTGTCCATAATAATTTGTTTTTCCGGGCAAGGTTATTACCCTTGCTCCGGGTTATTAGCCTTACGCCCGTATAGTATCTACGATGTGATAATGAATAACAGTTTCTGGTGAAATGTAGAGATATAATCTCCAGTAAGACCTTTCACATCCAAAACGGCTTGCAACAGCGAGCAGTGTACTCTCCCATTCTATTTAACATATACAATAATGATCGTGATGGTTTTCTTAACCATGCCCCTACGTACGTCGACGACTTTGTGGTGTATAGATACGGAGAAAAGATTGATTTCATCAAACGACTTCTGCAAAATGACTTCAATAGAATTAAACGCTTTTGCGAGGACTGGGAATTAAAGATCAACTTGCAGAAAACAGAGACTACCCCTGTGGCGCTTCCGCCAAATCCCACGGTTTACCTTCCTAATAAACCCCCATAATCATCACCTAAGACGCTCAAGTCCTCGCCAATGCATTCGCATTCGGCACCTAAAAATGCTGCACGCATTTAAGAGATCAAATCTATGATCTTTAAGTCCCTGTAAAGAAAACTTACCTCATGCATTCTCTTCGCATACCATTGCTCCTTAAGATTTCTTTATTAACTTACCAGGAATTTCCAATCAATTTCGGCATCTACGTCGCCAGTCAAATTCCCTTAGATGAATTCCTGTAAACAAAATAATTCGGATTGCTTTCAATGTAACCGCCATGACAGGGACCATAAATATCGCGCCGTCTATTTTCCCAGCCGCGTCATATACCTTTTCATACACATTGCCTGCAACCTTTTTTGTTTGTCTTATCAATAAACAACCCAAGCAGCTGCATATAATTAGCGCAATAGACGCCGAAACCAAATTCTCCAGCATTTCCTAATGCAAATATGAACTCGGTTTCTACTGCAGCCAGAGATGCCATAAACATCCAATTTGCTTTTAGCACATTTTTCTCCTAACGTCGAAAATAGCGACGAGGCATCGTGTAAACAATGACCCGCATTACCAGCGGCGCATGTGGTCATTTTCCCCTATTGTCCTTGCCGCCTGCCTGCTTTCGAACACATGCAACAACATTGAATCTGTTCGATCGCGCACATATACCACTGCACCACTGGTCACACTCTTAAGAGAAAAGTTTTTCTCTCTCTTCCTTTTTTTTCTTACCAAAAGCATCTCTGCATTAGATGACGATCATTTAGTCGTAATTCAATCTTCGGAGCGGTCGGGTCGCTCGTCATCCACCGTACCTGCGCAGGTACGGTGGGTTAAAACGTTTGTGCCGCAGTTCGTGTGTGGAATGTCTAAGAATCTATTAAAATCAGCCAACACCAGTATAAGTAAGGACCATTCATAATAAAAAGTTTAAGTATAAATAGCATCGCCGGAGTGTTTTTGTTTCTGTGTTGTGTCCGCTCGTCGCGAAGGTTAACCATCGTTTTCTTCCCCCTTGCGCTGTGAGCAGTGTTCGCGTGAACAATTTATGATGGAGGAGGAAGTGAACCTAGTGTCCGTGTTAGGCACATTACTTCCTCCCCACACCCCCCCCCCCCGCGCCGGGACGATTTGCGAGGTTTTTTTTGCACCGTTCTCCTGGCCGGAGGTGTGCTTTGGAGACTCTGATATTAACGCGGGATGGAGATCTACATTCCACATTCCATCAAATGATATTCATCTGATAAACCTTGGTTTGATTAAAAATTGCGACCACATTATTACGGCGATAATAGAGCTTTTAAACAATGGCGCTCCAATCTCACCGAGATGAACAGAACGAACTTTGTTAGAATCAGAAACGCATGCAACCAGGCGATTGATATCGCGAAGAAAGCTCACAACGACAGAGTGACTAATAAACTCTTTGATTGCACAACTGGTTCGCGTCCCTTCTGGTCAATGGTAAGGGCTGCCAGCCATAACTTCGTTTCGTCCTCTTTCCCTCCGTTAGTGACGTGCAACGGGACACTAGTCACAAATTCAAGGGATAAAGCTAATGTGTTCGCGAATTTATTTGCCGAGAATTTAAACCTCGATGTCGGTCTTTTGCAGCCAGCTGTGATCACTGTTCACGTTGTTTATTTATTTTTTTGCTGAAATCAGCACGTGTCCTCTATTTGAAGGTGTATGATATCACTTCATTGAATTCGGTTTATTTATACCCGAAAATTTCCGTCTATTTACAATTTACCTTATGACGGTGTCTGCAACTATTTATAAAATTTATTTTGCCACAGAACGGAAAAACTGTGCAAAGTCAGCAAGAGTATGATTCAACTGCAATTCAAATCAAAAGTGTCGTTCTGTCAGACAATGTGTATACTTCCCTTCTTTCATCCGTTCTCCCTTATTCCGAACAAATCTTACTTTAATTTTTAAGTTGATTGAAAAAAATATCTTTTGTGTGCGATTATTTCAAAAACAAAATGAATGCACTTCTGTGGTACAGTCGGTAAGGAGATTTCGATGTGGATCCGGTTGGGCTTATGTAGGTTCAACTGGCATTCAGTGCTACTGCAATAACAAACTAATATAAAAAAACTCTGACATTATAGTTCAAGGATAGCCAAAAGCTTACAACAAATAAACTTCATGTTCTCCAAGCCACGACAATTTGACCATATTAAAAAAGGGTTTACTGCCCAGGGGCCATAGCAGTACAGGGTCGTCAATTGAACCAACAAAATTGAAACTACACCCATGCGAAAGCTCCTTAGCGAGCAAATCACTAACGTGCGTAAGCTTTTTTTATTCTCATATAATAGTGACACGTTTCGGACAGTAACATTAATTTGGCAATCCTCTGGATTTAAGACTAAGTAATTCAATTTTAAATGAAGTTTAAAAAACTTGAGCTTCCGCTGCTGTGACTATTGATATTGCTTATAAATAACAACATGGCTTGAACAGAAAGTGTATGTAGATATATCAATCGACGGTACTTTTTTATAAACCGTCTTCAAAATAGAGAATATCATATCTATCTACGAATTGTGAAGAAAATACCAAAGATGAAAACGTGTTCGAATATACATGTGTAGGAAGTTTTTGAAATGAGCTTTGAGTGTTTTTCTCCATTGAAACATATTTCTTGTTTAACTTTATGGTATTTTTTTAATTGCAGAGTGACGGCAATTCTTGGAGAATATGATACAACAAAATCGAGAGACTGCAAAGGTCAGCAGTGCGCCAATAAGGTTTTGCGTGTACAAATTGAACGTACCATACCCCATGAGTCATATGTTGATAACCAAGAAAGTCGTCACAATGATATAGCCCTCATCCGTTTGAGGAAGGATGTTGTCTATACGGACTCAATCCGACCGGTTTGCCTGCCGTCTGCAGTGGGTGGTGAGCAGCTGCCAGTGGGCACCAAACTTACAGTAACAGGATTTGGCAGAACTCTTGAAAGTAAATACACATATCATTTTCAAAAAGAACTTAAAGACCTTGAATTTTCGTTTTCGTTTTGTTTTAGGTGGCCGAAGCACAATCAAGCAGAAAGTCGAAGTTCCGCTTTTTAGTCAAGATGAGTGTATTGAGAAGTACCGGTCTCGCAGAATTAACATCGCGGACACTCAAATATGCGCAGGAGGTATTTACGCCGAAGACAGTTGTGACGGTGATTCGGGAGGTCCACTGATGAGCTTAAAACAAGGTGCATGGGTGATTGAAGGAATTGTATCCTTTGGAGTTAAATGCGGTTTCGAAGGGTGGCCTGCAGTACACACGAGAGTATCGAGCTATGACTCTTGGATAAGGAAGAATATCCGACCTTAAGTGAGAGTGCTGGTGGTAGTGTAACACATGTAGCAAATACAATTGAATGCTGTACATTTGATGTCGTCCTAGTTATAATTAAAAAAGCTTGCCGTAGATGTGATTAATAAAAGACTAGTGTTTAATGTAGATGATATATAGAGTTGATGAAAAAATATTTGGATTTTTTTCGCTTGATTTTAACATGTTATCAAAAATGGTTAATTATATTTGGCAACTCCTTTTTGTTATTTTGTTTGACAGACAACAGATCACATAATTATTTTTGACAATTTTGTTAAGATTGGTGCGTTGTGTTCAAAGTTATTGCAGAGTAAAAACGAGTAAAATTTCCGGAAAAATTCTATATATTTTATTACGATGAAGAGAGGAACAGGTATGTGAAATAATTTGTGATGTTTATGATGAAGTTTATGTTTATTTATTTAAATAAAAAAATATCAAATGAATTGCTGAATGATTACTCACTTTCGTACTGGAAATTGGGAAATATGTCATCGAAAATGTCGACGAGGTTAAACTTAATTAATCTAAGACCCCTGTATACTCGTATGGATGTAATCTCAGAAAGTTTTCCCAATTCAGTATTCGAAGGGCACAACGGAAAGAGGATATTTATAGCGATCGGGTAACGTAGAGATTAGAGAATTCTTTCGACCAGCATTTCACGAAACCGGGAACAGAATTGATGTCATCGATATGTAAGAGGAAGCTCCTTGTCACATAAGATCGTGTAGAAGTTGTTGGTTGATTAATTAGGAAATAGGGACGGAATAGTATGAGAAATTAATTCAGTGCCGTTTCCCGACATTCAGTTCGATGTAGTTTTTTTAACACCAAGCAAAGCTGTCCAGATCTATTTGAATATTTGAGGAATCGGATGGAGAGCTGGTTGTTTTGTAGTTACGTTTTGTGTCGTACGCGTAAGGAGAGATAGAAGGGTGGCGTTTCTAACAAATACACGTACAATATACCGAAAGAAGAAGAGGTCTTCGCTCCAAAACACATTCGACTTTGGAAAAGGCACATTCCCTCCCCTTCGACATATACGCTCTGACTGAGACCAACCTTATCCCTAGTATTAATAGTCTTGAACTATTCCCCCCCCTCCTTCAATGTTTTTCGCGATGATAATGCTCATCGAGAATATCCCAATTCCGCATGCCGTGAAGTGCTGCTTGCCACTCATAACAAACTCGCTTCGTCTCTAATTGCCATCTCTTCTTCTCCTGATCTAGACTACGTCGCAATAAAAATCGACAAGCGCCCTAAGTCTTTATTCATTATCTGCTTCTATATATCTCCTTCGCGACTCAGGGTGTCATACGAACTAGCAATAGAAGCGGTAGATAACCTAACCGAGTTAAGCACTTCAATAGATGATATCGTGGTTCTTGGCGATTTTAACCTTCCCCATCTCCAATGAACGTTGGCTGACGAACAAGTTATTCAACAAATTATTCATCAGCACGTAGTTGGAGAGAAATTAAATTTACTCAAAGACGAGTTCAGCCTTGAGCCTGGTGGGCTCCCGGCTGTATTTTTAAAGAAATGTTCCACTTCTCTTTCTCTCCCGATATCAAAGATATTCAATCTATCCCTTTCACAAGGGATCTTCCCTAGCATTTGGAAATCCTCCTATGTCACCCCCATACACAGAAAGGGACCTAAAAACGATATACGCAACTACCGTCCCATCGCCAAACTGTCTCATATCTCCAAACTGTTCGAAGGAATTCTTTACAACGCGTTATCTTTCCGTTGTAAATTCATCATCTCATCCAACCAGTATGGTTTCCTTTCGGGCAGGTCGACCACAACGAATCTGATCGAGTTCTCATCCCATACTCTTCGTGCCTTAGAGAATGGCAACGAAGTCGATGTAACCGATTTCAGCAAGGCCTTTGACAAAATCTCCCATAATCTCATCCATTTTAAGCTGTCCTCCCTAGGTTTCGAACTCCTATAGATCAAGGGGTTATATTCTTATCTGAAAGATCGATCCTATTGTGTCAAATTCAGATCCTCTACGTCCAATCCTTTTCTTCCCACGTCAGGGGTTCCGCAAGGCAGCCATCTAGGTCCCCTCCTATTTATCCTTACCACCAATGATGTTGATTCCATTATTAAATACTCATCCATCTCCCTCTATGCGGACGACGCAAAACTCTACAAAACGATCATCTCTCCTCTCGAGTCCCCACTTCTCCAAACGGACGTCGACATCTTCTCAACTTGGTGCCGTAATAACTGCCTCGAACTCAACTTTGTCAAATGTCACTCCACCACCTTCTCCCGCAAACGTCCCCCCGGGCCCCCATGGCCCTACTTCCTGCTAAACCAGCAGATATCATCTGTACCCTCGATACGCGACCTCGGGATCTTATTTGACAGGGAGCTTAGCTTCATCTCGCATATTGATGATATTATTCATAAGGCCAACTCTGTCCTCGGGTTTGTGAAACGCTGGCTTAAGAATTCTCTAATCCTTACGTTTCCCGTTTTCTCACATAGCCTCCTTGAATACGCCAGTCAGGTCTGGTCTCCACACTACTCGTTCCATGTACGCAGAATCGAAAGCGTGCAACGTCGTTTTCTGCGTTTTGCCCTCCGCGAACTGAACTGGGCGAATCCTCGGATTCTCCTCCCATACACAAGCCGGCTCCATCTGATATAAGAACAGAACAGCAGAACTCATGCTGATATCCTTTTTGTCCACCGTCTCCTTTCAGGCACAATCAACTGCCCAAGTTCGCTCTCCATCATTCCACTCCACACTAGCCGCCGTAACCTGCGAAACCCCCATCTCTTCTATCAGCCCACCCACTACACTTCTTACGGCTCTAATGAACCCATTTCGGGAATGCTGCGGCGGGAAAACTCCTACCCTACCTCCTTCGATTTCAACCTTACCTCTACTGCTCTCAAACTTCATCTCCTCTCTTTCCCCGCCTGACCGCGCCCACTCCCCGTCTACACTCTTACATCCTGTACTAAGCGAGGTGAATGAATGAGTGATAATTTATGGATAAACCCAGTAACCAACTCGCCAAACATATCCCCCCCCCCCTCTTTTTTTCTTTTTAATCATAGTTTATATATATAAGAATAGTTTTAAGATAGTTGTTAAGTTTTATCGCTTGTACTAAGCTGAATATATGAGGGTTCTGCCCTCACTAAACACAAGAAAATGCGAATAAGGGAAGCATCAGAGCCGTATACCATAACGATAACATATAACTTCTGTGCCGGTTCCATTAAACGCGACTACTTTCCTTTTTGTTGATTACCCAAAAACCTCCTCCTAAAGCACTCAAAATCATTATCATTCGCTAATGCAATTGCATTAGCATCTTCAAACATTTCCCCCAGGGGCATAGTTGCATGCGTCGCATCATGTTCCTGAAAAACAATTCGGTTACAGTGTGGCGGTTCTACGAACCACACAACCCACTATAGCTTGAGATATCGTCGTTTCACCAAGGAACATACTCACCTATATCCATTACTCGTGCCCACAGACACGTTCCTCAAAAGTCCTTTCTTCCGCCTGAAACAAACATACACAATACCCAACATTGAATTCAATAGTAAAACCAATCGAACTTAACGTTCAAAATTTCCTAATATTGAATTCAATTCATCCATTCAATTCAAATCCATTTATGCAATTTCATCCAATCAATGCCATTCCCTACAACCGCAAGCAGCATCATGCATATCTTTCATGTACGCAAATAGCAATTAGCGCCGCGATGGAATATCTAAAAGAAAGTTCCGCGGGGATCAACGGGAATATGAGCTGGCGGGAGGTGGTTTTAGTCGGTAAAAACCCGGCATGCCTCTGGATCGGTCAAGAGGTATCTTTTGAAGATTTCCACCTTCCTACCGAAACCAAAAAAAAAACCTCTAATTCCTGACACGTGTCCAAACAAAACCATTGCGGAGAACAGCAATTAACTAAAACGCTGTTCCCATAGGGAAAAGCAAATATAATTATCGCAACCGAAGGTGCCAATAAGGTTTTGTGGCCAAAAAGGGATCGCTAGGAATAATAAACCACACCAAAGATACACCGATCGATTCGACAGAAGGTGTGAACTCCGGGTTCCCAGGAAGATCTTCGGCCACACAGGCAGCAACATCCGCGTCTGTGTGTGCGGGTGCAACCGCACATTTGGCCCGTGACGAAACAGGAAACCGCAGGACAAAGAATAGTCGAAATGGAGTACGGTTAGAGAATTACGACGAGGAGGTATCCGCGTAACGAAAAACGGAAAAGTCAACTTTGAGAATCGGGACAAGAAGGTAATTTTTGTACAGTGGGTTAAGACGCGATCAATTGTATTAAGTCCTTGAGTTTTCTTGTGTTACAACCGCATGAAAGATATCTATTATTAGAATCAGTTTAGGAGTGAAACTAGTTTACTGTGATAATGGCGAACTAACGTAAATTCGACTAAAAGGAATCCAACGGAACGAAGCGTCTGGGGCGAGAGATGCATGCGACGATTTATTAAAGGCAGCTTAAACTATGTGTAAGCAACTGAACGTGCGAAATAATAAGTGAATTATTAAAGTGGTGGAACTAACCGAATGTGTACTTACAAACTAAATTTTAAAACTTACCTAACAAAAAATTAAACGGAAATAAATAGAATAGAAAACCACCTCTCAGAACCATTTGAATCCGGGTCGGACTAAAACAGGGAGATGGCCTCTTACCATGTCTTTTTAAACTTGTGCTCGATAAGGCCGTATCATCCCTGAACGGGGTCACACAAGTGATCGCATATGTGGATGACATCGCTGTTCTGGGCGATAATCTATAAACTGTAAGTAAAAACAGTGAAATCATCATGCAATCGACAGAAGAGGTGAGCCTAGAAATTAATGAAGACAAAACAAAATATATGATCACGCCGGGAGCAGGTGAACCTCAGGGGACACACATAAACATTAGGGACAAGACATCTGAATAGTTAAAGAATTTAAATATCTGGCAACGATACGGCCGGCCAATAACGAAATGTTGAAGGAAATTAACAAAAGACTCCAGTCGGGCAATGCTAGTTGGAACACAGTCAGTAAACTGCTGAAATCCACACTGCTATTAGGTAATATAAAACTCCGTGTTTATAGAGTCGTAATCATCGCGATTATTCTATACGGTTGTGAAACAGGGGCCCTCACAAAACGGGAAGAAAACAAATTCCGCGTATTTGAGGATAAAGTTTTCAGGAGTATCTTTGGGGGTAAATATGTTGAAGAGGCAGGACAATGGAGGAAAGTTCACAATCACGAATTAGAAAAGAAATACCGCAAACCTACAATAGTGAGAGTAATCAGGTCGCGAAGATTAAGATGGTCCGGGAATGTGGCGCGAATGGGCAACGATAGGACCGTGTGTAGAATTATTGACGGTATGCCAATGGAAGGGGGACCAACAGGACGGCCGCGACGGAGATGGGAGTACAATATAAGATTTGACCTTGAGGGGATAGGATCGGAGGGTCAAGCGTGGAAGGAGGGTGCACAGGATAGGAAGCAACGGCGCAGCCGAGTCAGTGAGGTCATGAACTTCCGGGTTCTTAGAGACCAATAAATAGTAATAGTAGTAATAGTAGTAATTTCACTGTTTGTTCCGTCCTTAGGGCATCAGTTACGTCGATGTTAGATAGTTCTGCATCTTCCAATGCATTCTGCAGGAACCTTTGTTGTTGACAGTTCATCTTGCTCTCCACAACATTAATTTTAGATTTTTAATTCCGCATTTTCTGTGCGTAACTCGCTTACTTGTAAAAAGAACTGGTGATTAATCAAGAGCAAGACTAATGACCTTGCTCAAAAAAAAAAAAAAACAAATCATTGTGGAAAATTTAACAAGCCTCAGGACTTGCTAAATAAGGCCAAGACCGGTTCCTGGTTGTAGTGCCGATGATGATGATGATGATGATGATTAATCTCCACCAGTTTATCAAGTTTATCAAAGATTTGTTGCAGTGTGTGCCGATCTTCACTGTTTTGCGTCTGCTTATCCGGTTTAGAGATCGGTGGTTCATTCACCTCGGGAATTTCGTTGTCGACAGCTTTGGAATCATTGGATTGCGGTGATTTGGGGCACACACAATTAATAACCCAAATTGGTACTCATGGTTTTATTTTCCACCGTACGATGCGTATGGTTCCAGCAATACTGCTGTCGTTCATCGCAGGACGGGAAATATATGCCATTGATTTACTGTTAGTTTCTGTTTTCTTTATTATGTTCATTTACAATTAAAACACTTTTCTTTTAATGTTATGTTTCATTTATTTGTAATTTTCTATTTTTACACTTTTCATTTATTTACTTGTTTTAAACCTAACCCACGATTATTTTTCACACTCAAGAGACGGCGCAGGATGATCGCTTTTATTATCACACGAGAGAGGTTCTCAAAAAAAAGAGTGTTGGGAGGCTGATTTAAACGAGGCAAGGACAAATGTGTCGTTCAACTTGTCTCTGTCTTCTGGTCATCTTGGGACAACCAAAACCACCCCCATCCATGGGGGTGTTGAGCTCGATCTCAAGATATCTGAAAAGAAGGGGGGCGGTATCTAAAGATGGTGTGGACAGGATTAGTTCGGATCTTCTCTAACTACTTGGATGGAGGGACGAGATAGGTTCTCTGCCCATTCGCGCCCTTTTATACCGATCGCACACTCATCCTCATTTTTCCAATACCCCGAATAGACTCTCGCGGATTCAATAGCAGTCAATGAACCCGCAGAGAATGCATTGAGAAGGAATGCAACTTGTGAAGGGTTGATTTTGTTTCGCTTGCAACGGAAAGCAAAACGAATGGATAGACCGCGTGTATGTGATCATGTTTTCTCTTACTGGCCTTGACCCTCGTTTAGAGACTTGGATAATTCTTTTTTTATGTCGTTATCCTTGTTGGTGACCCCGTGCTAACGATTCCATGCCATCCCCAAATATAATTGTTTGATAAACATTATGATGTGAGTTTCAAGAAAAGGAAATCGAGAGGGTTGAAAAGTATACGTTTGTATATTTTCCAGATGTTGTTGGGACTATTCATAAGTGAATAGCCTGTGCTTTTCGTACATGAAAGAAGAACTTTAACCTTGGAAACTTTTACAATGAAAAAGATATTTGTGGGTGGGAAAACATGTTTCGCTATGCGTGAACAGCGTCGTCAATGTTTCGCTGCTGGCAAACAGCGTGATGGCTGGGGGTAGCCTGCAGGAAATTGGCATGGTTGGTTGGTTTCGGTTTTTCAGACTTAAGGACGCGAATCAGCTCAATGATTCGAGGGGTTTTATCTATGTAACAATGCAAACGACGCTTTGTCGATTCACATCCCTCACATCGATATTGTGATGCATTATTTTTGAAATAATTTCCGACTTCTACAGACATATTTACACATGCCAGATGGTAGAAGTGTTTACATTCATTGAAATTGATTTTAGACACACAACTGCAGTCTATTTTTAGTTTACACACAGAGCAGTTCATTTTGAAGTATCGAAAGAATATAAGACCACTACAAGTCTTTTTAACGCACTGCGAGTCCACGCTGAACCTCACCCTACGATAGTCAACTCTGAACCCCTCTAATGCAAGTTTGCTTTAGGAAGAGTGTCAACATGTTTCAGTTCAGTAAGTACGTGCTTTTGGAAGAAGCAAGTTATTTTGCTACTATTTATAAAAAACCATGTTACATGAAATGTTTGATCAGAACAATAAGTCGCCCTACAGAACACTATCCTCACCCAAATCTAGCTAAAACGTATATCTCCTTAATGACCTCCCACAAGGTACAGATGTAGTACCACTACTATGAATAAATCTTTCTAGTGCAACCAGTTATATACAAACCTGATGTCGAAAAATTATCCAGTCGATTTTTGGAAGCGATTCTTATCTTAATGTTGTCCCATTTCAAGGAAGAACCTTACATTTATTTACACCTGTTTAAGCATTAGATTTGCTCACTTGAAAATGTTGTCAGGCATAACATTCGGCGGAGAAGAAGTACATAAGCTCACAAGAACAAAGCTTTCATAAGTAATACCGTAACCAGGTGGGCTCTAAGAGTGGCAGCTTCATTGAGTATCGCCTAAAAGACGTCTCTGTTCGCCGAGTGGGTCTCGGAGAAAGTGAAACTTGTACGACGGCATTCATTTACTGCGATCGCTATTTACACAACATTTGTGCACTTGTTACCTAACATACCAGTTTAGGTGGAATCGCCTCTTGTGAGAGGACTTTACCGTTTGTTTAGTGGAAAGCCTCACACAACAATCCCTTAGATGGCTTGAGCTTGAGCGCCGGGTGCTTTCCCATGGTGAACTCTATTATTAACTGAAATGAGAGCTTTAGTAGATCAGATCAAGTTTGGTACTGAGACAGGAAGCTACTCAGTGTACACACCGTATGCCTTAGTTCCGGCATCATGCAAGTGCGTTAGTAGGAAAGAAAGGATCTTTAGTATTTGATTTTTGTTCATAGTCTGTAACGTCCATAAAATATCTCAGTTCGGTGAATTACGATGTACAAGTTGAGATTATTCTTTCAGTGTTTAACGGTAGTGGCAATTAATAAGATATCCTTGTGTGTCTTTGATAATAGTACAACAGAAACCAGTTTAAATAATACGTTGTCCTGTGACATACCGAACGAGAGTGTACAAGGATTGTGTGTTCGTGCATCGAAATGTAATGCGTTTTTAAATTTACAAAACCATACGGATGCTTCGAAAACTTATCCAGAGTTGGAGCAGTTTTTTCAACGTGTACAGTGCAGAAGTACGATCGGTGATCGCGAGTTGATCGTATGTTGCCCCATTAACGGAAAGGATTACTTGCATCCTGCGGTTGAAGAGCCCAAATTATTCAACAAAATACCGTCGAGTTCAAATAAGTCTCGTAATAAAACAAAAAAACTGAAGAGACGAATTCAGAAAGTCGAGAGTACGGAAAAATTCAATTTATACAATGACTGTGGTAAGCAGGTGACAAACAGGATTTACGGCGGTGAAATCGCCGAGCTGGACGAATATCCATGGTTGGCGTTACTCGTATATAACCGAGGTACAGTGAATACTAGACAAATGTCACCTTTAATCTATGACAGTATGCTTTATTCAGATGGATACGGATGCAGTGGAACCCTGATAGATGAGCGCCATGTCCTAACAGCAGCCCATTGCGTGCAGGGTGCTCGGGTTCGTGAAAGAAATGGACTGTAAGTGAAAGCTTTATGTGTCACTGCTGATAGGAACTCAATTTGGCATTTGAATAATTTGAATTTCAAATGAGAGATGTGAGCGGCGGAGGTGGGTTCTGTTATCGCTTGCTAACCTTGTATTCGCTTTGCTTATTCGCGTGATGCAATATCGATGTTTGTTTTGCTTTTGATATCAGAGTTGATAACAACGGGTAAATAATTAGATGCTGTTTAAACACATTAAACCAATCAATTTGTGGAATCTACAACGTACGCTCTTAAAAACATACAATTTAGAGTGATTAAAACTGTGAAACGTAATTGATTTTATTGGAATATATAACTTGATGAAATTTAGATTAAATGATGATGGTGAATCATAACTGGGAATACTTAGTTGACTTTTTGATGGGTTTTCAAAGATAGATCGTTTCGTCATTATCTAATGCAACAGTTATCGCTGTTACGTCAATATCCCACATGTATTGACTATATGTGTGCTCTTTTCCTACTGATTATCTACAGTGTTTGGTTAAGGGATTAATATTTGAAAAAAAATTTTCAGTGTACTATGTCAGGTTGATAATGATTTTTTTTTTATAAAATGGACTGATTTGGAGAAATGTGTAAAAATAGTACTCTGGCAGTCAAAGAACAAATCCCGGAGATTAATGCCAAAATTTGTGTCGCTAGTAGAGATCACCAGCTTCTATAGTGCATTCCACATTCGTGTATTATCGCGAAATACTGAATTTGGGCATTGTATTCAACTTCTCGGCGATTGATTTCACAAATTCCAAGTCTAAAACAGGGAAATCTGAGGAGAAAACCTGAGTTTCAGAAATTGTAACAAGCTTCAGGTTTCTGTGACGCAAATTGAAACATCGCGAATATTTGGAATTTCGCTTGCTATTTACCCAGCCATATACCAAAGTTCAATTAAACACTAAATATAATAAACTAAAATCCAAACAAAAATAAATAAATAATGGTGAATTTGCAACGATATTTTGTCAAATTTTGGGCGAGTTTCAATATTTACCTCCCAAAATAGTCTATAAGTTTTATTAGCATTTCATACTGCCAATTATTAATGGTACCATATCCGAACCACCTAAATTTGGTGGGCTCTTCCTGTTTCTGGGTTTCCTCGTCATTATAATCACCAGACATTCAAAATCAATATTCATCGATACCTCCTTTCTCTTCTCTAATTTTTCATCTGCACTATGATTCGACGATTAAAAGTTTTGACCTTTGGTTGGCGCAATTTGTGTAAAGCGAAATTAAGAAACAATTAATTTACCGTGAATTGAAGAGACTGGTGGAGTTATAATCAGCCCAAGGCGCCTTTGTAAATATGGGAAACTTTTAAATAGTGGAAAAATTTCAAAAACTTTCAACAGAGTCGTATATCGTTAAAGACGGGATAATGTCGGTATCTGGCGAAGATCAAAATGTCAAAAATAATTGGCGAAGCTGTGAGTATTTCTTTTCAGAACATTTATGGAAAATTAAGTCAATGACTTCTCTCTCCAGAGAGAGATATCGGTTATAATTGAACATTTTATTTTAGTTTACTTTGTTTATATCAAACATGCGCATAAAAGAATTTAATAAACTATAGATATCAAAACATAGTTCCTGCGAGACAAATGTCAGGGGAATTGGTATTTTTTTGTTTTATCTTCACATTTATTTAACAATTCAATTACATATTTTACTTAAGACTAAATGTTAACTTCTATTTTACAAATATCATTCTTACATTAACTTACTGGCTCTTGTCAAGCACTCTAAATTATACATTTTCGGCGTATAGAGTATTCATTCATCCTCGCGTCCTTATTCCCTTCATAACCAACCCCTGCCCATTGTCGTGAATTCGCAACTGAATGCCGTCAACGACAACGAATAAACAACTGTCAGTAAACAGCTGTCACAACAAATAAATTTAATTGACTCTGTCATTCACGCAAAATTACCTTCTTCGTTAGCTGCTCTTGAGACAGAACGCAAACTTGTATAATCTTTATAAATCCAATCAAGCGTTGTGAATAAACCCAGTATTTAACAACAGTGAACCTAACATCGAGTTGTTCTTGTATTCTGGAGGGTTATTTTTGGATCAACCACAGGTAATCATTTAACATTGAAAAAGCATTTACAGCAATTGATTCCAGCCAACGGCATAAATCATTGTTCCTGACGTCATCCCCCTGGCCCACCAACGAGAAACATTTGTTGGTGGACGATTGCATTGCAATATGCAATTTAAATATTGGTCCTTCAAGCCGGATCCAGAGTTTGGAACCAGTCTACCGCCGCTCAGTTCGTGGCGCGAACGGCACCATCGTTGTGGATCAACAAACGCCGCCCAGTTCGTGGCGCAACAGCTGTGCAGACCGCCGCCTAGTCCGTGGCCACTGCAAGGGATCCATCTGTAGATAAGATACCGCCGCCCAGTTCGCAGCCCCAGGATCCAGACTGTGGATCCTCCCACCGCCGCCAGGCTCGCGACGTAGTACCCAAAGCTGCCCAAGTACAGATAAAGACCGCTGCCCAGTTCGCAGCCGCAGGGATCTATATGTGGATCATATACCGCTGCCCAGTTCGCAGCTCCCAGGATCCAGATCTATGGATCGAACCGCGCCCCAGTTCACGCAATAAAAGGATTCAGATTGTGGATCTATCCTACCGCCCAGTTCGAGGCGCAACAGCCACCAGAGCCCAGTGCACGGCGCAATCATCGGATCCAGCCTAAGGACCGACCGCCGCCAGGTTCGTGGCGCAACAAACGAGCTGCCCCTAAGTGCAGCTACATTACTGCCACCAGGTTCTCGGCGCATTAACGAACTGCCCCCAGTGCAGCTACCTTACTACCACCGCCCAGTCGGGGTGCAGCCCGGGATCCATATCTGTGGATCAGCAAGCGCCGCCAAGTTCGCGGCACACAAGTAGGGTCCAGGCGCAGGACCAACCGCGGCCAAGTTCATGGCACACACCTGGGGTACAGACGCAAGTATCAACCGCCGCCAAGTTCGCGGCACACACCGGGGTCCAGGCGCAAGGACCAACCGCCGCCCAGTTCGTGGTACAAAAGCCACGGCCGCCCAGTTCGCGGCGCCAAATATCGGAGAGCCGTCAATTACAAACAAGATGCCGCCACCAATGAAGTCGAAGATAACAACGGCTGGATTGGCCCGGATCTCCACCCGGGATCTGCACCGGGGCCCTCCATCCGGATTGCTATCACGGATGATGCACTTGGCGTGACGATAACCACCGAAAAGCCAGCCAAGGCAGGTGCCGTCGAGAGCAAGACCGTCAAAGGAGGGAAGGTGGAGAAGACTACTGATCCAAAGCCTGCAACTTATGCCGCCAAGGACTTCAAGAAGGTTCCAGAGGCTGCGAAAGAAGTGAAAACTACTGCAACAGCACCACCCACGGCTAAAGCGACACTACAAAAGAAGGCTGATTTCAGCAAGAAGGCACCCGCAGCTGCCAGTGCACCAGCACCAGCGAAGAAAGATGCCAAGAAATCCGATGCACCACAAGAAGGAAAGAAGCCTGCTGCAGAGAAACCCACCAAGCAAGGCAATAATGCCCAACTACCCAAGCTGCTCGAGTCCCAGCTCACTCTCGACCCAGCCTCCACAACTACGGCAAACAGCGCCGACCAAGGCAATGATGCCAAACGACCGAGGCTGCTCGAGACCCAGTTCACGCTCGACCCAGTCTCCCCAACTACGATGAACAGCACCGACCACCAACTCGACGTTAGCGACCTGCCCCCAGTGCAGCTGCCAGAAGTCGCCACCAAACAAGCTGTCAAAGAACCGCACACACTCCCAGTGAGTAAGAACCAGCAGGCCGCCGAACGGAGCGATGCCTGCCCAGTTAATGCACCGCATCCTATTCTGGGGAGTAAGCACCAGCAGGCCGCCGACCGGACTGCCACCTGCCCAAAGCTCAACCCGGTCCATGTCCCGATGCTCGGCCCAACGCTGAAGCCCCAACGGAAACTGATGCCGCGTACGTGTTGTGGGGCACAACATCACATGGCCGTTCCTCGTGGGTTGCGAACTTACAACTCCAACCCAGAGGAACTGGTCCAACTTGAACACAATTCAACGACCAATAACAACTTAGACAAAACGCTTCAAGAACAACCAGTAGCCGTGGCAAATACAGGATCCGTGCCAGATATAACGTCAGTGTATACCACGAATACGCCATCAACTGTCCAAGCAATAGCAGCCACGCACAATGTCCGCAGTGACCATGACCAAACACAGAGTCCGTTTAATAGTCAGTCTTATCAGCAACAGTCACCAGGAAATGGCCCAGGAGCAGTCCAAACGCATTTGTCATTCCCTAACCTATCGGTAATGTCGAACAACATATCAGCCAATTGGAATTCGCGGCACAACTCGGATGGAAATCTTCCATCAATCGGTGACCTCTCAGCAACTGCCAGTCGTACAGGCAACCTAACAGAGACACGGGGTGGCCAAACTCCGGCCAATTACCGGAATCATCAAGGACGACCGCTACCATATGTGTAGCCTCCTAGGAGAGCGCAATGCCCCGCTTGGCGGGTGGCGCTCCCCAGCATGCAGGGAACAACCGCATCCCAGGCAACCAGCACGCCTCTAAGTAATCCAGGAGAGGCGGTACTTCAATCAGCCCAGTAGGCACTGGGTCCACAACTGTCATTCCGCCAGGACCCGCGGACGGTGCCATGGAAGACGACGCACCCGACTCAACGTTGCGGCCTCACATGCCAAAGGCCGCATCCCGTCGGCAGCTACCTTCCGAATGTCGCCAAAGAGCGCAGCATTTATAACCGCCACTGGTCTCGATGCAGTACCTCCAACAACCAGCCATTACGTGGTCATTGATCGTGGGTTACGAAATTACAACTCCAACTCAGATCACATGGTCAGTTCTGCGACCAAAGGTAACGGACTATAGCGACGGAACTCTCGTCGTCACCAACCCTTCATCCTTCAGCTATTCAGGGCAGACGGCTCACTCCAGACCGTCGAATCACCAGAAGACCGCGGCCCTGGGCCTCCATCCCAAACAACTGTCAGCAAACAGCAGAAGATACTCTATAGCGTTTGGAGTGATAGTGAAGAACGTGTGATTCGAACTGACGCTATGACAGTTAGAATCACTAAAAATTGAACCAATGCGTACCACATCAGGCTACTGGCTGTGCTTAGAATTCTAAACTCAAGTATATTCCACTGATGTGAATTGTTATGTTATCGCTATGGTATACGGCTCGATTTTCGTTCGGTGTTCTTCACTATTTGCTTGTGTATTGTGTGTGTGTCTGTTAGAGACTTTACAACTCCGTGTCATTGCACATGCGTTTTTAGCTGCTGTAAGAGCAGCTCCTGTATGCCTATCAAAGTAAAGATACTGATCAAGCCAGATTCCAAGGTATATAGTATTATATACCAAGTGTTTTACTTGTAGTGGAAGATTATTACTATGGAACATTTTTTCCTATTCCGTTTTGTATCCCTTGATCCCACTGGACGGGGGCGTTCTGAAAAGGATAGTCTCTCTTTTCTAGAAATATATTTTCAACTTCCAGTCGTCGCAAAAATGCTTGATTTTGTTGAATTCATCTTGCAGAAGTCTGTTGATGACCTTAACCTTTTCTTCAGATTTATACACCACAATGTCGTTGGCGTACGCAATTACATGGTTGAGAGAACCCACTAGATCACCAGTGTAAATGTTAAATCAAATGGGAGAATTCACTGCTCCCTGTTGTAGGCCTACTAAGGCCATCTAAGAATGTCCGTCAGTTCATCAATTCAGATTTCCAAGCGGGGAATCCGCTCTATTATTTTCACTAAAGATAGTGAAACTTCGACTTAAAAGACACCAGTTGTTAAGTTCATTGCGTAGCGAAATATGTTTTTGGAGAGCACTAATTTCCAGGTCACGGTTAGAGTAAGCCGATTAGTTCAATCTATACACTCCCTCGAAACAAGCACCAATTGAGTTCGCCTTTTTTGCGGATCCTCGACTATTATGAACTCTTCGTTAAAGTTAATGTGTTCCGAGGTAAGTCCTGCGTTCAGCAGAGTTTGACAATTCTCTGGAGTCCGCGGAACTCACAGACATGAGACGTCATTATAATTTTTTCTTGGAAAGACGTTATTTATTTGAGGGAACATATTCGGTCCACTAGCTCTGATGGCTTGAATTCTGTTGTTCCAGTCTTCATTAATTACTGATCTATAGTTGTCACGGATCAGTTTTTGAAGATTTTTAATTAGTGACTTAATTGCTTTTATTTCCTGGCTATTTGGACCGCTGAACTGTCTGTAGAGCAGTTTTAACTTAGAGAGCAGAATACTGGTTTGCCTATACAGCGCAATGATCGACGGCGTTCCTGTATCGGTTTGTATGGCTCTCCATGTGAAACACTTTTGGGATAGAACGATTCATTGTATTAGTAACAATGTTGTTCATCGTCGAAAGATAATGTTCAATTTCGTCATTATGAAGATTTCTGTCAGTTGGTGGATCTATCCCATTGGAGCGTAATTCTGTTTTTATTATCCGATCAAAGCGCGATCAGTGTGCTTTTCCGAAATTAAAAGATTGTATCTGCTTATACTGCGTTGAAGAGAAAAAGAAAAAGACAGAACTGGACTTGGAGGCATAAAATTCTCGGTGAGATTTGTTTATCTAGTTGCTGTCGTAATCGAATTATTTGCAAACATAATCGAATGATTTGAAAAAACAAAACGAGAAAAACGAACAAAAATCAGCAAACGAAAAATAATCATACATTACAGGAGGAAGGCAAACACTAATTTTATTTACTCGTAATTTCAATAAATATTTACAAATATTGGACGGACTAGCTCTCTTTCAATTTTGTCTTCACGACAAGAACTCAACCAAGTTCTTTACGAATGAGCAACATGGAACCAACTTACCGGCCCTTTGAACTACCTAAGTTCAATACGCAATCAATAAATGGACAACATAAATCACCAAATAAACCAATGAACAAATTGTACAAGGGACCATAAAAAATCTTGAAGTTAGTCGAAGGGAAAGGGGTAAAGCTTCCGGAAGCAGCGCTTGTATTCTCCACTATTTATCCACACTGCAGCAACTCGAACATTGCCGCCTTCGTCTCAATGTACTGAGGTAATTCTGCCGATAGGTCATGACAAGAGCGGCGAGTTTTTACACTGGATTAGCGCAAACGAGACAACCATCATGTTCCGGCCCTTGGCATGACGATGATAAGTGATAACGTTGTCGTGGTATTCCTTGCGCCAGCGCTCCTAGAAATTCTACGCCATCCTCTGTGGTTGTTTCCATGCGGATAGACGTGTGCAGGAAGGACATCAAGTTCAGGGGAAGGCCAGTGAGTGCACCACAAATAAGGAAATGACCAACAGTTAGCGGCATTCGGTGGTGGAGGTCGGAGGACATGGGGGACAAGGAGCGTACGTTTAATACTGTTTCTATCTCGATCACATAAGTTTGTAACTGTTCGTATGTGAGTAAGGGATTGTGGGGGTTCTCTATATTACCACAAGCTCGCGCTGATTCCCCTGCATTTCAGGACGCTTCCAGCGTCGAATCCCCATCCCTTTCACCCAATATTAAGCTGCCTCCTTTCGACGAAAAGGATGCAGAGCTATGGCTCGCCATAGCTGTTCGTATTTTCCGGGCCGCCAACATGCACGATGAAGAACTCCGTGCTGTTGAACTGATGCGGCTGCTGGATCGCACACAGCGGACGCATGTTACGCACGTGATTAGGTCATCAGACCCTAATCCCCACAGCAACATCCAGGAGACGCTCCTCAACGCCCTGGACGAGCCCACCAGCATCAGGCAACAACGCTTGGCGGTCACAACCAACTTTTCGGGTATTAGACCACCCCTTTTCCTGACCCATTTACGCTCAATAGCGGGGACCAGGATCTCAGATGATCTAATTAGGCCGCACTTTCTGAGGTGTCTACCTGAACATGCCCGCTCGGCATTAATAGCCCAACCCAATCAGAGTTTGGGCTATTTAGCAAAAGTTGCTGACGCTATAATGGAAAGCAGTCTGAGCTCCCAGCGTATCAAGACGCAGCGATTATCCGACACGTCGCACCGCCTACATGGCACACATCACCTCCGGTAGCAGCACCCACGACTGCCCCAGCAGCGTCATCTTCTCAGTCACCCACACCCTCCAGAAGGCACGCGCCTTTTCGCACAACCTATTTCCGCAAGCGAACACATGACCGCACGCCCAGCGAGTCTCCCTCAGAACGCCCCCCTGCACACGTCACTATATCCGACCTTCTAGCGTTGCAGACCTCACTCCGCCAGGATTTAAACCAAATCCGCGCGGAGGTTCGAAGCGCCCATCGAAACGCGCATACCCAACGGGTAGGTCGCCCTTCGCCCCCCAAAACACCACACCTGTGGATCAAACCACGAGGGACCACGGCGCTCGTCGCTTGTATCAGGTGACTGCACGCATCACGTGCAGTTTTTGCCATGAACTAGGCCACCTATACGACGAGTGCCGGAAAAGGCGAAACACACCTTTCTGCCGGGAGTGCTGGCAGTATGCCAACGACATTGTAGAATGCCGTGCGCGGTACACCATACTACCACAGAACAGGTCACAGCGTCAGTCCCAGAATAAGACACATCCGGGACCACACCAACCCTCTACCTCCAACACTCCAGCAACACCAAACCTCCGAGTGTATAGCATTCGGAGTTGCTGCGAGTTGTGTGGCCGTACAGGTCACACACGGAACAAGTGCGAAGACAGGGTGAAAAGGGGAAAAACAAGCAATTCCCCGGTGACTACGACACCTACACAAACTCGCATGGCCAAGCCTGTACGTCAACGCCAGCGGCCACAAAACCACACGTCTACCAAGGGCGGCAAACAGCTCTCCATACCAACGCATGGACGAAAAATCGCCGACCCTAGGCTCTGTTCTTTTCCATCCCGCACACGGCACCCCGTCGCTGCGGAGAAAAATTAACACTGGGCGTGAATCTCCTCCATCCCGCACACGCAACTTGGAAACTGCGGATGCGAGCGAGCTACCGATAGGCCACGACCTACTCGGACGCCATACCTGTTGGTCTATGCAAACCACAACAGGCCAGTGGACCGCACCGCAATCCCCTTGCCCCTGTCGGCAACACATGCGGTACCTTTACTGACCCAAGGGCAGCCACCACCCAGATTCTAAACACACAACTCTCCTTCTGACACTTCACCTAACGTTCCTTCAACCTTCCACTCCAAACTCCCTCGCACCCACACCTTTCTTTCGCGACTACGTCGCCGGGGGGGGGGGGGGGGGGGTACTGCCGGGGTTCCCTATATTACATGGAGAACTAACCCACAATTTCCGCCTTATTTCGACCGCTTTCAGCGTGTCATATTATGCCCTATTCCACCGTTCATGCTATTCACCTGAAATATCATATTTTCCCAAAGGATGCATAGCTAAACTCATTATCCTATGCAGATAATGCATAACTGAGTTTAGCTACGCCTTTTTCCATATGGCAACTCTATTCCTCTAACCATGAGGTTTCCACCGGAAATTCCATTCATGTTGGTTAGCAACAACCAAGTCGAATCAAACGATGCGGGTGCATCACCATCCAATGGCTTGGGTAATTACCGAATTCCTTAGCGTTTATCCTACGGTATTATTTCCCTAGCCGACGTAGCGTCCTATCGACTTTCTGTAGATCATCCATTCGTTTGGAATCAATGATCTCTTTTCGCAGTTGAATAGCACCAGCTAAATTTGCCCCTCCTTCATAATTCTGTCTTCCTACGGCTCAATGCACTCTGAGATCACCACCGCCGTAACACTGGGGCAGTCGGTCATTCTCAGAAACTTTATTTGATACCGGCGCACAAGCGAAGCCAACCCCGAAGTTATTGTGCTCTTTCTTTTGTTATTTTTATCCTTCGCATGTCCAGCGACTGTCGAATGATGCGCGAGTGTTATCCACCTCACCGAGGCATGCGAATGAGAAGATACATGAAAAGAGTGATGATTGGCTAATAGCTGTGCGAATACAGAAATCCCAATTTTCACGCCTAATTAGGCAGCCAGTAGTCACTATTGAAGCATCAATCGGTCTAGAAATTAATTTCGTAAACTGTTAAAGTCAGTCGCTATCCAACCACTACCGTCGGAGGTCACGCCGCCGCGAATCACAAAAAGTTACAACTGTATAAACATAGGCTAAACCAAATTAAATAATGTCCAAAAAAAATGAAGTACATAAAAACAACAAATAAAACGCGTTTTCTATTTCTTTCGGTGGAACCTTTGTTGGGGGAGGAAGTGGATCCGTGTGCCCGTGTCTTGGCGCAATAATCTTCAACCCTACAAGATCACCAACGGTGCGAACCACATGAAGTTTAAATGGCTTAATTGCAGCCTCCCACAACCTTTCAAAGTGAGGTGCCCTGGGAGGGATAAAGTACCAGAAAATCATTTTATAACTAAAGAAGTCCTCTGTCACAGTTCCGTATTCAGCGGGCCCGAAAAGTGTTCGGACCTCTTAATCGCCCTCATAGAAAGTTGAGCCGTTATCTGAATAAACCTCCAAAGACTTTTCTCTCTAGGAAAACAATCGCCTGAGAGTACCTATAAAACCCTCCCTAGAAACTCGTTGATTCTAAACGAACAGCCAAATGGCAAAACACATAAGGTGTAGTAAAAAGAAATCTATTATTTTCCCAATAGATGGCTATACTTATCTGTGTCCCTCGTTGTATAAGCGCAATCGGTTTATTTTAAATGGCATTTGAAAGATATCAATTCGTACAAAAAAAACTCTGTAATTGCTTGACTCAGTTTTGTTTGAGCGCCCGTCAAATTTCGACACCACCCAAGAGAAAATGCGCCAGATTTTACAGTTTTTCTTCATTTCATTTTGGACAAGACGCAAGCGAGGCGGCTGAAAATGTGAATGTGGTGTTTAGAGACCTGACACTGTACCAGGTGTATGCATACATTTTCTGGTTTAACTAAGAGATTGTGACAGCGAAAAGTACGCAGCGTATTAATTTGACACATACGTCAATTTCTTCGTCTTAAATTTAACTACAAACACCCAGAAGTTAAGTCGGCTAAAAACTAGCGTCTTTGTTTAACGGTCAGTGATCATGACGAGTTTTGTGCCTGAAAAAGAACATTTGCCGCACGCATTACTTTTCTTATTTATCAGAAGAAAAAGGCTGTTGAAAGTCATTGTTTCCTGGTAGAAACATATGGTGAATACGCTTCATTGTTTCCTGGTAGAAACATATGGTGAATACGCTTAGAGCATGTGAGACATGGTTTCGACAATTTAAAAGTGGTGATTTCAATGTGAAAGACAGTGAGTGCTCTAGTAGGCCATACAAATGTGAAGACGAACGACTGCAGGAGTTACGAGTATTAGAAGATAACTCAGAAGCATTACATATGTCACAAGAAACAATCAGCAGACTTTTACGAGCAATGGGGAAGATCAATACTAGGTGCATGCATAAGGTTTCCGGCTTAGCTAAGAGATGGCGCCAGCGAAAAGTGCGCAGCACACAGTAAAACTAGTGAAAGACACATTGAAATCGCTTGCGTGGGACATCCTTTTGCACTCGCCATACTCCCCAGACTTGGCGCCATCTGACTATCACCGCATCAGTGGGACACATGCTCGCAGAGCAGCACTTCAGCGATCTCGAGGAAGCCGGAAAATGGCTCGACGAATGTTTTGCCACGAAAGACAATCAGTTTTACTGGCATGCTATTCATAAATTACCTGAAAGATGGGCGAAATGTGGAGAAGCCGATGGTCAATAATTTGAATAAAAAAAATTAATTTCCTTAGAAAATTACGTATTTTTTTTACCAAAGAAACTGAAAAAAACGTATGCATTCACCTTCCGTATTTACAGAACCATAATCATGTCGATTGTTCTATACGAATGCGAGACATGGAGACAAATGGAGATGAGAACAGATTCAGCATATTCGAGAATAAAGTTTTAAGGAGAGTACCTGGCTGACTTTCAAACAGACAACTTGTCTCACAGTTTTGCTCGTGCTATTTATCTTAATCAACCGTTATTTTCACAATAATTATCACAATTTAATTATCATTATCTTGTTTTCTTTGCCTCGTTTTCCGCATACAAAAATTTGAACAAGTGTAAAAACCGTTAAGTTATGGCCCCTGGGCCACGTGTGTTAAACAAAACGAAGCGCAAACGGTTGGGTTACGACCCCGTTATTGGAGGCCAATCTCCTCCCGATAAACTTTCAAAAGTGAACAATAAAGTGTTAGAAAAATCTAAAATGTGTTCAAATACTAACTTTTTTCAACCCCTTCAAAGTCTGATGGAAGACTCTCCTGAAATGGATCCGACCAATGACGAACAGTGCGCAGAACTTCCTAAAGAAACCGTTCCGCCAATTGTGGTGTTAAAAACAACTAGTGCTAAAGTGCGTGATATTTTGAGTAACATTAAGATAGACAAATACTTAATTAAAAACATATCACTTGGACAAAAAATATGTGCTCCAACAATTGACGTATATAACAAAATCAGAACCGAACTCTTACGGTTAAAATGTGAGTTTTTTACCCACTCGCGTAAGGAAAATCGTCCATTAAAAGTAGTGTTATCCGGATTAGACTTGATTAGCAACGATATAGTGAAAAACGAACTCATTGCACTCGGGATTAAGTGCCTAGATGTTAAAACCATCACAATAAATTCGTCAACAAAAGCCCTGTACAAACACTACTTGTCCATCGTTTACATTCAACGCGGAACTGTTAAATTAAACGAACTAAAACGGAACTACTCAACCTTGTTCAAAACCATCGTTCGCTGGGACTTTAAAAAACATAATCCAGGTGAGGTCACACAATGTCACAATTGCCAGCTTTACGGTCACGGCTCGATGCATTGTCACATAAATAGCTTCTGTGCAATCTGTTCGGAAAACCATAAAACATCCGACTGCAAAACGAATGAGATCATCAAGTCTGCAAATTGTAGTGGGCCACATAAATCCACCGATCCAGAATGCATAAGCCGAAAGAAGTACATAGACATTCGCCGCAAATTATCCCCACGTGGACTTGGTACAGGAAATACAACGTTCTTACAGCCTCCGAGTGACAAACAGCAGCCACTGCCCGACCGATTATCCATTGATAATTTTCCTCCACTACCCCGATCTGTGCGTCCACCTTCACTTCCTTCATCCACCTGAGCTTCTGGCCTCCATCAAACCCAGCAACCTTCCAATAGTGACGCGACACACACGAAGAAAAATCCGTCCGAAACTATAACTAATGATAACTTGTTCTCATTTACCGAGATAAACTCTCTTCTTAATGAAGTTGTAACCAAGCTTAGTGTTTGTCAAACTAAAGCTGACCAATTTAACGTCATTACTTCATTAGTTATTAAGTACATATACTCGGAAAAAACATGTTAAGAAACTCTCTTAACATCATAACTTGGAATGCGAGAAGCATCAAAAACAAAAAGCATGAATTTTTTAGTTTCTTGATAAATTTTAATATTGACATTGCACTTGTTTCAGAAACCTGGCTCAAACAAGACATTTCTTTCTCACATCAAAATTACATATGTTATCGCCTAGACAGGGTACATGCTAGTGGCGGAGGTGTCGCCATTGTTGTGAAAAAATGTAAAAGCACATTCCTTGCGTCCTTCATTGCGCCTTAAGTTAATTGAGGAAATTAGTATAGATCTAACATTAAGTGACAACTCCAAGGTGAGTCTTTTTTCGGTCTATTTCCCTGGAGGAAATAGAAACATTGAGAAATCTACTTACTTTAAGCGGGATCTCCAAAGTTGTGTACAGTCAACACTCGAAACAAGGTAATTATTGGTGGTGGTCTAAACTGCAGACATCAGTCGTGGAATTGTCTTAGGGCAAACTGCTGGGGTAACATTTTACTAGATGTTACTGAATCCAGCCCAAGTTTTTCCATACTTTATCCATTTCTCCCCACCTATATCCCAGCGAGTGCTAACAAGAACCCCTCAACTCTTGATCTATATATCACTAATATTCCAAATTACTGCACAGTACCATTAACTCTAAATGCGTTAAGTTCAGACCATCTTCCGATCAGCCTCACAGTGAATCATACAGTAGCTGTAAATCATACCAGTTTATACCACAACTATTCCGCCGCCAACTGGAATTGTTATAAATCATATATAAACACGAACTTGGTTCTAGGTGATACCAGCCAAAATTCTATAACCTGCAGCGAGCACATTGATATCCTATGTAACAATTTTGTTTCTGTTATCAATAGAGCGGCCGATCTTGCGATACCTAAATGTTCCACTGCTCCAGTTGATAAGGCACCGCTTCCTGAAAATATCTTACATCTGATTAGGCTACGAAACTCAGAAAGAAGAAAATGGCTGCGTTATAGAATCGATTGTTTTCTAGTTAATGTTAAAGTCTTAAGGGCTCCTCGATAGTATAGTGGTTAGTACACCCGCCTGTCACCCGGGAGACCGGGGTTCGATTCCCCGTCGGGGAGCCCCTGGTGCAAGACTAATGACCTTGCCCAGAAAAAATAAATCATTATGGAAAATTTAACAAGCCTCAGGACTTGCTAAATAAGGCCAAGACCGGTTCCCGGTTGTAGTGCCGATGATGATGATGATGATGTTAAAGTCTTAAATAAAATCTTTAAAACGAAATCTCAACATATAGGAACAAGTGTTGGAATAAACACCTTTCCTCTCTTGACAAAGAAAGTAAACCGTTCTGGAAAATATCAAAAATTATTAAAAAGAGAGGGTCAAGTATTCCTCCGTTTAAAGTTCACGACAAGTTGTTTATATCTTCAGTGGAGAAATCGAAGCTACTTGCTAACACGTTTAGTAAGAACCACTCCATATCTATGCATCTAAGCGACGCGTATACTGAAGTTGCTAACACTATCCATGTACTTTCTCAAACACCAGCTGAAAGTACTTACGCAACTAATATCAGCAAAGTCAAAGAATTGATAAAGAAATCGAAATCGAAAAAGGCTGCGGGTCTCGATAATATTAACAACAAATTAATCAAAGCACTTCCACCTGCTGCAAGTAACTATTTAACGTTCATTTTCAACGTTTGTCTTAAGAATTGTTATTTTCCGGACTGTTGGAAAGCAGCAAAAGTAATACCTATCCCGAAACCCGGCAAACCGAAGAACAGCCCCGAATGCTACAGACCTATTAGTCTACTTAGCTGTCTAAGTAAGCTCTTAGAAAAAATCTTTAAGGAAAGGATTGATCGTTTTGTGGAAGACAATAACATCTTACCAAACTTTCAGTTCGGTTTCCGTAGTGGTCACAGCACAATCCACCAAGTCTTGCGCATTAAAAACCACATAGCTGGTAAATTCATCGACAAGGAGTCAACGGGACTGGTTCTTCTAGACATCGAAAAAGCCTTTGATACGGTATGCCTTGATTTATAAGCTACTGAATCTTAAGCTGCCAATGCCGCTTATCAAAATTATCCAGAGCTTTCTTCGTTCGAGAAAATATGTTGTGAGTATAGGAACCGACATATCCTCAACTCACCAAATCCACCATGGTGTACCCCAAGGGTCGGTCCTTGGTACCATATTATTCACATTGTTTGTCGCAGATTTACCATGTCTAGGTGAAAACATTCAGGTAGCTATGTTTGCCGATGATACGGCCATTTTCTCTTCGGGTGCCTTATTCACTAACGTCTACAACTCTTTGCAAGCAGCTCGTGACAAACTAGCAGTATATTACAGGATATGGAAAATAAAAATAAATGGTAATAAAACACAAGCTGTCTGGTTTTCGAGATGTAGGAAACACTGCTGTGGTTAGTGTATGTTGGTATGTCAACACGGACACGGTTTCACATACACGCCATAGATTGTTCACCGAATTGTCTACAAAAAAAACACCAGCACGGTTTCACTAGGAGAATTCAGTCACGAAAGAGTGGAGCACAGCAGCGGCCTCGATGATCGCCAATAAAACACACTGATGAACTTCAATTTAATATTTTATTTTAACGATATTTTAGTTAGTCGTACGATTATTTCACAAATGGGCAATTATTATGCTATTACTGTTACCGGTAATAATCGCAGGTGGCAACTATTTAATTGAGTATTGATCGCACGAGAGCTATTGTTATTCTATTAAGGTACAGGTAATAATCACTAGTGGCAACTATTTAATCGGGTATTGTTCAAGAGGATAACTAGGCGCGACCGATCTCTAAAAAGACTTACATCTGACTCCCAGAAACCATCCATATCTGCCAGATCCACGGTGTGGATTACATTGGTGTGGGAGGATTCTATATGTGTCCGTATGGGACATGTACGTTGCCCTTCAGCCTGTATATCGACAACGACGAAAATGCACCTAAATAAACATGGGCTGGTGCAATGAATGGGTATTATAGAGATAAGCGATGGCGAAAAATCGCCGAAGGGAGAAATAGGTTTCTGTGTCTTAAATAAACAGAAACGCTATTTCGAGGGCCATAAATCTTTGATGACCTGCGCCTGAGAACGAAATAGGTTTTTGCTTCAAGATACACAAAAACGCTATTTCAAGGGTCACGATGATATGCACATCGTGTTTACTTAGGCGTTCATGCTAATGCCATTGTAGGCTATAGAGTTTTCGTGGCGATAAGTAAACCGATGGTTTGCTCGCCTATGACCTAGGCTATGGTAGATTTTGTTTATTTTACAGGCCGGAGCATCGTTGGTATGATTTGGGTTATGATTGTCTAACGTCAATCATATTAGTGCCCAAATCCCATGATCGGTAGATAACCGACAAAGGAAATTGGTCGCAAGTGTTGCGAACCTTGGGACTGGGGCAATAAATGGATATGAACCGTAGCAAGAAACCATTGGCTTCGGCTATGTCAACAATTACGCTGGCCAGCTAGTATTTATCTATTATAATTGCTGACAAGCCGAGCCGATGGAGATATGGTACGAATCATAAACGGAAAAATTCAACGTGATGCATGCCTTAATGAGATTTAACTTTCAGGTGAAAGAGAATGAAGGGTAGCTTACGCTGCCCAAAATTGCAGGTAGGTATGGTGGGTTTGGAAGGTGGTTCATTTAAGAGGATGGGCGGTTCTTTGGGAATGTATTAAAGAACCGCTACATCACTCCCCCCCCAGTGACGTAGTCACGAAACAGGTAAGGAAGATTGAGAGGGGGGTAGTTGTCTGTGGGCGCGCGCTTGGGCGCGGGTGCGGGGAGGTTGTGCAGGTCGGTCGGCAGTTGTGTATTGGATAGGAGGCTGTTCTGGAGCTGAAGCTTCCAGAAAGCAGGGCTTAAGTCTTTCGACGCTGACCGTGGATCGCTTGCCTTTGAGATCGATCTCGAAGACGCGGTCGTTGATGCGGCGGAAGACTTTGAATGGGCCATCATAAGGGGGGTCGAGGGGTTTTTTGACCTTATCCACCCTGACAAAGACGTGCGTGCAGCTGTGCAGTTCAGGGTGGACGAAAAGTTTTTTGGAGCCGTGCCTGGCTACTGGCGTTGCCCTAACCTTGCGTAGCAGGTCACGGAGATGCCCCAATTCGCGAAGTTGGTCACGCGGTGTTTCGCCATCCAGGAAGAGTTCTCCTGGAAGAAGGAGGTTAGTGCCGTAGGTGAGCTCTGCTGCCGAAGCTCCCAGGTCCTCCTTAATACTTGTCCTCAGGCCGAGGAGGACAGTGGGCAGGGCGTCGAACCATTGGGTGTCGTTATGACACATGAGTGAGGCCTTGAGGGATCTATGCCAGCGCTCTATCATCCCATTGGATTGCGGGTGGTAGGCGGTGGTACGACTTCTTTGGCAGCCAAGAAGGTTTGTTAGCTGCTTAAATATTGTCGCCTCGAATTGTGGACCTCGGTCCGAAGTTAAGGTGGTTGGTACACCGAAGCGTGTGACCCAAGTTGAGTAAAAGGCCTTGGCGACTGATTCGGCAGTAACTGCCCGGAGAGGTGTCGCCTCTGGCCATCGCGTGCAGCGATCCATCATAGTGAGGATATAAGAAAATCCTCTTGATGGAGTAAGCGGTCCCACTATGTCTATGTGGACATGGGCGAAGCGTGCCGTGGGAAGCTTGAATTGTGCTGGCTCCAGTACATTATGTCGCGCTACCTTGCAGCGTTGGCACTGGAGACAAGCACGGGCCCAACCGGTGAGATCTTTGCTCATCCGGGGCCAAACAAATTTGCGACGGACAGCAGCGGCTGTCGCTCGGCCGCTGGGGTGGGCTGGGTTGTGGTAAACCTGGAACACGCCCTTACGCAGTTTTTCGGGAATGTAAGGTCTAGCGGTTCCAGTTGAAACATCACACCAGATTTCGCCCAAGGGGTCGCGAAGAGTGATTTTCTTAAACTCAAGTGCCGTGTCGGCAGTTAGGAGGGACTTGAGCTGTTCGTCCTCCTCTTGAGCTAGGGCAAGGTCAGCATTGTTTAAGGCGGTACGCAAGTGAATCGTATCGATTCGAGAAAGGGCGTCCGCCGTAACGTTCTGTTTACCGGAGATGTGCTTGATCTCCGTAGTATATTGCCCTATGAGGTCTAATTGCCGCTCTTGTCGGGGGGAGGCATTTCCCGACTTCTTCCGGAACGCGTAGACTAGCGGCTTGTGGTCTGTTAGGATGGAGAGTGAGCGACCTTCTATCATATGACGGAAGTATTTGACAGCGTTGTAGATCGCAAGTAATTCGCGATCATAGGCGCTGTAACGTCGCTCTGTGGGACTCAGTTTCCTTGAAAAGAAACCGAGTGGTTCCGGTCGGCCTTCAATGTCCTGTTCAAGGACGGCTCCGATTGCGGTATCCGATGCGTCGCATTGGATAGAAAGTGCCGCTCCCTCGAGGGGGTATCGGAGTAAGGTGGCATTTGCCAATTGTTCTTTGGACAGTTGGAATGCTCGATCAGAGACTTCTGTCCAATTAATGGGGCGCTTATCATTACGCTTAGCTCCTTTTAAGAACCCATTTAGGGGAGCTTGAACTTGGGCAGCGTTCTTTAGTGTTGGGCGGTAGAAGTTAAGCATGCCCAAAAATCGACGAAGCTCACTCACGTTAGTAGGCCGGGGATACTTCATGAGGGCCTCCACACGGTCGGGTAGTGGGCGAATGCCCTGGTTGTCAACGACATAACCCAGATAGGTGATTTGCTCCTTGGCGTATTGACACTTATCTGGGTTGATGACAAGACCGAATTCACGGAGGCGCTCTAGGACCTGACGTAAGTGGCGTTTATGTTCGGCGTGGTCTTTGGAGGCGATGAGAATATCATCAAGATATGCATGGCAGCAATTTAGACCACGTAAAGCCGTGTCGATATAACGTTGGAATGTCTGTGCGGCATTCCTGAGGCCGAAAGTCATCACTTTGAACTCGAAGAGTCCGAAAGGTGTAATGACTGCGGTCTTGGGGATGTCTTCTGGCGCCACCGGAATTTGATGGTATGCCCTGGTGAGATCCAGGGTAGTGAAGACATTGCACCCTCGTAACTTGTACGAAAAATCGTAGAGGTGTGCAATAGGGTATCTGTCCGGGACAGTTGCTGCGTTCAACAGCCTGTAATCGCCACATGGGCGCCACTCACCAGAACGTTTCTTCACTAAGTGAAGTGGGCTTGCCCAGGGACTGTCAGACGGTTGGCAGATACCTAATTCAATCATGTGCTCGAATTCCGCGCGCGCCGCACGTAATTTTTCGGGAGCCAGTCGACGTGGACGCTGGCTCACCTGGGGGCCACGTGTTTCTATATGATGAAACACCGTGGCCTTGTGTCGACGCTGGTTAGGTAGAGGAATTGTTGTGCTAACAAATTCCTGTACCATGGCTTGAAACGGGTTTGTGTACTCTGTGGCCCTTGAAGTTACCGCTGAGGATGCCGACATGGGCAAGGGGGGTGCGGTTGGAGCCACTAGTCTGTTATGGGTCGAATCGACCAACAGATTATGTGCACCTAATAGGTCGGAACCTATCAGGGGTTCATTTACGTCCGCAATGACGAAACGCCAAGTGATCGGACGACAAAGACCCAATTGAAGTGTCAGCTTTTTACGTCCGTACGTAAGTATCGGCGTATTATTTGCAGCTGACAATTTAAGTGCGGCTGGCACGCGGTTACGCGGAGCAAACGATCGCGGGAGGACTGAAATATCGGCGCCGGTATCGACAGTAAAAGCGATATTCAGTTTTGAATCCCGGATGGTTAGGCGACTTATAGCAGGGGTGCCGGCCGGTTGCGCGTGGGTATCGGTCGGCAAAATTATTTCTAAAGGTCGTCCCTGATTGGTGGCTGGTTGCGTCCAACCACAGGGCGCCTTGCAATTAAATGTGCGATCACCGTATCGTTGGTGATTGGTGCACAAAGGGAGAGAGGCGGCGTTGTTGGGAGTATTTTGCCTCTGAATGTTGCCGTTTTGTGAAGGCCGAGGTAGTGCTCGGCGAAAGTTGGCCCACTGAGGGGCATTTTGGGAAGGTTGTTGCCGATCCAAGGGACGATTAGATACGGCACGATTCTGAGCGCCTCGTTGGTTGCTTCTCGCCTCCGCGCGAATTTGATTTAGTTCGCGGAGGGCTGAGGTCTGTATGGCACGAAGGTCAGAAATGGTGACCCGAGCAGGAAAACTTCTCGGGCGGAATTCGTTGGGCCTGTCCTCTTGGGTCCGCTGTGTGACATTGGTTGAGGCAGGCCTTCTGGGATGTGGTGACGGAGAAGGTTGACGCACCGGAGCCGTCGTTGGGGCTGTTAGTGGCGGAAAAGGATGCCGTGTAGGCTGAGCGACGTGTTGAGAAACCGCCGCTACTTGATACGCTGGAGGCTCAGACTGCTGGTCTGAGCTTTCCATAATTGCGTCCGCAATTTTAGCTAAATAGCCCAAGCTCTGATTGGGTTGGGCTACGAGTGCCGAATGGGCATGGAGGGGGAGACATCTTAAAAAGTGAGGCCGTATTAGGTCGTCCGAGAACCTGGTCCCCGCTATAGAGCGTAAATGGGTCAGGAAAAGGGACGGTCTCATCCCCGAAAGGTTCGTTTCGGCCGCCACGCGTTGTTGCCGCGAACTTCCGGGCTCGTCCAGAGCGTCGAGGTGAGTCTCAGCAAACCAAAGTTCAGGCTCCTCCTCGTCAAAAGGGGGGAGATTAATATTGGAAGGGTTGGGTCGGTTAACGACACTGGGGGCATCGTGAAATGCCAGGGGAGCGTGTTGTGCTGTCGCTTCGTGGTCGGTAGTGACTTGTGTATCAGGGAAGTCGGCGCTGGAGGCGTCGTAAAACTCGAGGGACTCGAGTTGTTCTTGATCCTCTTGGGGTGGGGCGTTCCAAGTACGGACCATCGTGTAAAGCGTGAGATAGAATTGGGAGGAAAGAGTTAAATCGGGTCTAAATAGCTACGTAGGACGTAGAAATTGGTGGCAAGAGGACGCGAGGAGTTGGGCGGAGTCAAACGGAGCCACGGGGAGTCGAAGTTGGTGTAAGGGTTGAGAAAAAAAAAGGCGAAAAGAATCGAAAATGGGTTCGGTGTACTTGAAAAAGAGTTGAGCGAGTTGTAAGGAGTCGTGTGCGTGCGGAAAGGTTGTGCGCTACTTAATACCCTGAAGGGGCTTACAATATTATCAAATTAGTTGTAATAATTAAGTAATTAATGGAAACATACCATGACTATTTACGGCAATAAAAAAAAAAAAAAATATCATTAAACTTAAAGAATTCCAATAGGTAAATTGTGCTGTCTTTTTAATAACTCACTAAACTATCATTTATATCGTACGTTTTAAGTATCATAAGTATCAGGTTATTTACGTATGACAAAATATGATATGTGTTATATATATCGTTTTTTTTAGTGCAATACTTCTTAAAATTTTTATTAATAGTTTCAAATATTGTGGGAGGTTTTGTTATTTGAATTCCTACTATAACAGTATATATATATTTACGTTTATTAATTTCTGATGATAATGACAGTTGTCTTTCTGAAACATCTTCGTATATTTCATGATATATTTGGAAATAATTTTAGTTCTTATGATTTGAGAAGAAATAGATAGTCGTTAATAGACTACAAAAAAAAGAAAAAGAAACGCACTCATATAAATGCACATATTTCCGGACATATGTGCATCCATATAAATATCATTTCTTTCATAAATACGTTACGAATTTTGATTATTGACGAAAATGTTTCGGAATTTGTATTGGAATTAACAACTTTTCACTAGATAAGCCAGTTATACTCTTTTCTTACACTGGTAGAATAGTTGCCTCGAACAAGCTGTCTACGTTTACAATAGAAGATCGTTTTAACAAATGAGAACTGTGTGTGAATATTTGCACTTAACCGTTAATTAATTTCTGCTAAAACACAACCTTAATAATTAATTCTATGCTTCCATACGTATATTATTTATATCAGCGTATTATTATTTCATTATGTTTCCTTCTTTCTTAACAATATGATTGTTACGTGCCACAGAAAAATATTTAGAGTATTTGAAGGAAAATTAAGAGACTTTAAAGCGATGCAATGCTATATTGGTGGCGTTTAACTTACAGATTTTAAATTTAAATTTCGCTCAGAAGGAGCTTACTAAATTTTGTTTGATTGCTGTTGCGTTTTATGTTATGTTATGCAACCTAGAACAACTAGCTCAAATCGTCATTCGGGTTCACTTACGCGTAGGGTTTGTAAAAGTTAGTCTGTTTCCTGGACGTTGCTACTTGTACACTTGTTTTTTGCTTAAATTCTAATGGTTAAAATTCTTTATTTATTTAAAAGGCAACATATATTGGAGAAAACAGAGACACGACTTGAAAATTAAAAATACAATGATGAAGAAGCAAAAGGACGAAAGTTAAAAATTATTAAATCTACTACGGTTTATTTATTAACGCAAAACACTGATTTCTATGTTACTTAATATTACTAGTGTTGCCTTTCTACCGTAACAAAAGGAAAACATTCAAAATGCTTATACTGCAATGGTGTGGCAAATGAAATAAAAAACAATTTTTAATGAGAATGGGGAAATAAATTTCACTGACTGAATACGTGCCAACTAATTTTGTTACAATATAACATTAACAACATTAACAAAAAAAAAACTGAAATTACAAAACACAAAAAATAAGGAATACTTGCTGCTGGGGTAAAATATGTTGTTGTTTGACTGTTGAAAGTTGTCCGGGTGTCCTGTGCTAATAGGGAATCCTTATTTCCAGCGGCTTCGCTAGGCTTCTAAACTGGTGGTCACTGGATAATTTGCACTCTGGTACTGTTCTTGTGGTTTTTGTTTGGCAGTGGCACCGAGAAAGTCACAATATTTCATTATCGCGGCAAACAAAAGTTGTGTTTGGGAGCGTATTCGCCGTCTAGTCACCGCTGAATCGGATAGTTTTTAACATTTAGATGTAAACTGTTCCTGGACCAGAAGGTTGCATTCGTTCAATTCACCGTGGGTCACCAATGTGGTTAGTGTATGTTGGTATGTCAACACGGACACGGTTTCACATACACGCCATAGATTGTTCACCGAATTGTCTACAAAAAAAACACCAGCACGGTTTCACTAGGAGAATTCAGTCACGAAAGAGTGGAGCACAGCAGCGGCCTCGATGATCGCCAATAAAACACACTGATGAACTTCAATTTAATATTTTATTTTAACGATATTTTAGTTAGTCGTACGATTATTTCACAAATGGGCAATTATTATGCTATTACTGTTACCGGTAATAATCGCAGGTGGCAACTATTTAATTGAGTATTGATCGCACGAGAGCTATTGTTATTCTATTAAGGTACAGGTAATAATCACTAGTGGCAACTATTTAATCGGGTATTGTTCAAGAGGATAACTAGGCGCGACCGATCTCTAAAAAGACTTACATCTGACTCCCAGAAACCATCCATATCTGCCAGATCCACGGTGTGGATTACATTGGTGTGGGAGGATTCTATATGTGTCCGTATGGGACATGTACGTTGCCCTTCAGCCTGTATATCGACAACGACGAAAATGCACCTAAATAAACATGGGCTGGTGCAATGAATGGGTATTATAGAGATAAGCGATGGCGAAAAATCGCCGAAGGGAGAAATAGGTTTCTGTGTCTTAAATAAACAGAAACGCTATTTCGAGGGCCATAAATCTTTGATGACCTGCGCCTGAGAACGAAATAGGTTTTTGCTTCAAGATACACAAAAACGCTATTTCAAGGGTCACGATGATATGCACATCGTGTTTACTTAGGCGTTCATGCTAATGCCATTGTAGGCTATAGAGTTTTCGTGGCGATAAGTAAACCGATGGTTTGCTCGCCTATGACCTAGGCTATGGTAGATTTTGTTTATTTTACAGGCCGGAGCATCGTTGGTATGATTTGGGTTATGATTGTCTAACGTCAATCATATTAGTGCCCAAATCCCATGATCGGTAGATAACCGACAAAGGAAATTGGTCGCAAGTGTTGCGAACCTTGGGACTGGGGCAATAAATGGATATGAACCGTAGCAAGAAACCATTGGCTTCGGCTATGTCAACAATTACGCTGGCCAGCTAGTATTTATCTATTATAATTGCTGACAAGCCGAGCCGATGGAGATATGGTACGAATCATAAACGGAAAAATTCAACGTGATGCATGCCTTAATGAGATTTAACTTTCAGGTGAAAGAGAATGAAGGGTAGCTTACGCTGCCCAAAATTGCAGGTAGGTATGGTGGGTTTGGAAGGTGGTTCATTTAAGAGGATGGGCGGTTCTTTGGGAATGTATTAAAGAACCGCTACACTGCTACCTACCAAATGGCACTAAACTCAGTATGTGTGCAGTTGATATTGATTGGTCCGAAGACTGTAGATATCTAGGTATTATTCTAGATAAAAAACTTATCTTTCAAAAATACATCACTACCACAATTGACAAAATAAACAAAGTCGTAAGAGTTATGTATCCATTAGTGTGTAGAAAGTCAAAGCTTAGCATCGAAAATAAAATTATAATATTTAAAACCATTTTTCAAGCTATACTCCTGTACGGGGCCCCTGTACGGTGTAGTTGTGCTCGCACACACAAAATAAAATTGCAAAGGTGTCAAAATAAAATATTGAAAATGTTGCTGAATTTGCCATGGCATTAATCGACACATGAACTACATGACAACGCCAACGTTAAACCGGTAGAGTTCCTTATTGACAAAATCAATCGAAACTTCTTCGTCAATTGTTCTTTTTCTGACAATGTTCTCGTTTCCCGTCTTGCGTTATCCTAAATCACTACATATGTACTCTGTCTATGAAAATTATATCGAGGTCATTACTATATAAAATAACCGGAAGCTCGTGCAATATTAGTCTTAAGATTCAAATAAGGGTTTTTTATTGTAGTTTTCCCTTATTTTATTATTTGTTATTCATTAAAATTGTGCTATTGTCATTATATAGATTTAAGATTACAGTTGTAAAGGAATTGCTATCCTAAATCTCTTAAGTACTAGTTGTAAAATATACCATAAATGTAATTATCTGCCAAATAAAATTGAATTGAATTGAAAAAATTTTAAGGAGTATCTTTGGTGGTAAATATGATGAAGGGGCAAGACAATGGAGGACACTCCACAACCGCGAATTGCAAAAGCTACACTCGAAACCTACAATAGTGAAAATAATCAGGTCCCGAAAAATAAGATGTGGCGGGTATGTTGCGATAATCGGCAACGATAGAGCCGTACATAGAATTCTTTACGGGAGACTAACGGGAAATAGATCAATGATAGGGTCGCGACGGAAATGAGAGCGGAATATAGCACCCCCTTGAGGAGATCGGATCAGATGGCCCAACGTGTAAAGGGCACAGCACAGGGAACGATGGGGAAGCCGAAGCAGTGAGGTCATGTACGTCCGGGTTCCTATAGGCCAATAAAGGGTATTATAAAATAATAAAATAAATTACTACATAATTCACTGCAATATGTGTGTACTGGAACAAACACTAGTACACTCGTACACTAGTGCACTTTTGGCGGATTTGAATGTCGTTTTCAAATGTTTGATGATGCAGTGTTCCACCGAACACTGTTAACCGCAGAGGGTAATACACCAGCGGAGCAAAACACGGTGGCAAAGGAACCGACGAACTACCTTTAGGTGAACCAGGTCTGTTTAGTTAAATAAATGAAACACGAACTATTTTTAGTGTATACTTTTGTTTATTAACATTTTTTCTTTCCGAGTTTACATTAGTCACCGATTCGTATTAAGCACCCGTGCCGCTTTCACTATATGTTAACTTACGAACTTTGGACACACTTCGACTAGCGTATTCGTCTCGCGGTTCGCCCTCTTCGGTGGGGTCCGCTGTGCTGTTGCTGGACATAGACTGAAAATTCTCCTCCCCATTTTGAATTTTTTTCATCTCCCATCTGAAAAAAAGAAAATTTCCCATCCAATCTGCAAAGAAAATTTCCCATCATAATGATCATTCTCCTTTCCGTCTTCTTATCGGAATTTTGTTCCTTTGTTTGGAAGATCGAGCATACCGCTATAGCGTTTGAAATAATAGTGAAGAAAATCGTGTGATTCGAACTGACGCTATGACAGCTCGAATCACGAAAAAAATTTTACCTTAAGCGTTACACACCAGGCTACTGACCGAGTTTAGAATTTTATTTCCAAACTCGAGTATATTCCACTGGTGTGAATAATTTTTATTTTATCGCTTGGTATACGGTTCTGATGTATTTTTCTTATTCGATTTTTTTCGTTCGGTGTTCTTCACTATTTTTGCTTGCTTGTGAATTGTGTGTATCTGTTAGAATCGCTACACCGCCACTTATTTTCCGATCTGTTCGTGGGATTTGTTTTGTGCTATCCATCTAAGTTTGTAACTGACAACACGGTTCTTGGGCGCTTCAGATGGGTAACAAAGGAACTGTGGGATTGGTATAGGTTTGTGTTTGCATTTCCAACTCATAAACATCTAGTGTGCAATCTACGTTAAGATGTTTATGATGGCATGACTGTTGGTCGGCGGCGAATCGCTATCCTTTGTTTGCACAAGTGTGCCTTTTAGGTTTTGGGTCATGCTAGGAATTTAGGTGCTAACTGGTATTAGTTACCAGAGGAGACATTCGTTGTTCGGTTTGTTTGCGTTGGCTTGGATGCGTTGAATTGGCGCGTCGAATTGGATGCGTTGGATTGGATGCCTTACATGGATGCGTTGAATTCAATATTAGAGACTTTTAAACGTTTACTTCGATTGATTTCTGCTATTGAATTCAATGTTGGTGTCTGAAATGTTACCTATTGTTCCAGGTGAGAGTAAGGACTTTTGGGACACGTGTCTGTGGGCATGTGTAATGGATAAAGGTGAGTATGTGCCTTGGCAGAAACGACATCTCAACCTATAGTGGGTTGTGTGGTTCGTAGAGACGCCACACACTTACAAAAACGAGAGACGTTTCCTCATTTTCGACCGTTCTCTACGCCTGTCAAATGCCGAATGGATCTCTCATAGGGGTAAAGTGGTATGGTCTCAGTAGCCGCTACGAATTTCATTTGATGCCTTTGAACGAGTTAGAACGGATTCCAAGGAGGGGCAATTTCAATTTTGAGAAGAGGTGTACTAGGTGGCAATCTCTGTGAGATTGGTCATTGACCAAAATCCATGAGTTATCCTTTTACAAATCTAGTCTTTCATGGTGTATATTTTCGCGCAAAATTTCTAAAAACTATTTCGATCCCTTGTTTATAGTAAACAAAGTAGTTGACAAAGGGGGGGACCTATTTCGGTCCCTGTTGTATAGTAAACAAACTAGTTGACAGAGGGTGGTCGCATGGTTTTGAAATTAAAGTAGGTTCTACGAACTCGAGACTATTTTGATTTTTTGAATGTTACTTTCAGTGGTAGGCTATGAAGGCCGCCTGAGAAGAGGCAATTGTTCGACTGTGGGGCTTCTCTATACCACATGAAGAACCAACCCACAATGCCAACCAATCTTGACCGCTAACAGCGCGTCACATCAACCCAACTTCCCATTCAAAACCTGCAATAAACACATTCGCAACCATGCAAAACCTGCAGCGCATCCATCGCGAACTTGCAAGTATCCATCTCCCAATCCGCAATAAAAGGCATTTCCCAAAACTTCCAACAGAATACATTGTAAATCATTCCCGCATACATTTTCCTAAAATTGATTTGGTCTTTACTTAAGTCATATTCCCTCCTTGCGACCAAGCAATCTTAATTTCCCCGGAAATTCATATGCTGTAATAAAACGCATATTCAAACCTACAACGGAACATTAAACATCACCATCAAATACATCGAGCCGCATACATTTTTCCAAAAACCGCTTCGGTTAATATCTTATCTAAATGATATTCCTTGCTTGCAACCAAGCAATTCTAATTTCCTCCGAAAATCATTCCGGCTCACTTTCTGCCTAAACTATTTCTTCGGTTGCAACCAAGCAACATTTAGTTCCCTGAAAATCATTTCGGCTCCCATCCTACCTAATACCAATTCCTCGTATACGTAACGCCGAGGAATTTAACTCAGCCTATACGGCAATGATTCTCCGAAACCCAATCCCCTATGCGAGCATAGCAACCCTTTCCAAAGTTCCTAGTAAGTGGCAGTGGGTTTACTTCGCTATGACTCAACCGCCACGACACGATGAATGAATTCTTGTCCTTACCAAGGCAGTCAAGTCACAACCACCGCTGAGCGCCGATCGCCCTTTAACCTAAGGTGTCATCGAGTGCAATACCCCTTTAGAGTACATACTAATTACAAGTACCGAACTATGTGATTAATTATGAGTATACATGTGTAGACAATACCGTTATTTGGTCAGTAGAGAGTAATGCGCCAACGGACTCGGAGTTAGGTAAAACGCAAATTTAAGATTTGGATAACAGTTTAATAACCTTTGTATAGATTCATCGTAAAGTTAAATAAAAGATCAGTTGAACTATCACACAAGCTACAAGTGTTTCATTTTTACTTCTTCTTGGTGGACAGTTATCGACGGAACCGTTGACTATTCTGTTGTGAAACCACGGTGAACGACCTTCAGCGAATTAGACGGTGGAAGTTTGGTGAACCCCGCGTCCTTGACGGCGCCCCCACCAAACCCGCCACAGGGCCACTTCACGCCCTTCTTTGAATATTTTTTATTACTCGCGTCCTGCGTTTTCGACATCAGCCGAGTCATCATAACCTTTTTTAAAACAAGAAATTTCGTTTGGAAGACTAATTTTATGGCAAACTCTGTTCAACCAATCCATTTCAACTAGTTGACAGAGGACGCTCTTGATAATTAGGGTAGGTACTACCAACGCGACGGAACTTTTTTTTACTGATCCCTTTTAAGTGGTTCATTTCAATGACATATTTCGGGTCGTTTTTACACAGAGGGTATGTAATTATAAAGGGAACATGTAAACAATCAAAAATTAAGCATTTGCATCCTAAAAAGCTCGAGTTGGGAATAATTTAGAAATTCCTGACACTAGATAGACCAAATATTTATTATTTAAATATATTCTATAATTGACTGACAATAAGAATGATGTATTGACATAGAAACTCCTAAGTGGTACATACGTTGAACATAACCGGTCAATTGAAAAGTCCCCGGCCTTCCATAGTAAAACACATTTTTTTGGCAAAATTCGTTTTTTTTTTATTCAACATAATTCCCTTCGAGGGTGATACACTGATTGTAGCGACCCTCCAACTTTTCGATACCTTTTTTGTAGTACGATTTGTCCTCTGCTTCAAAATAGGCCTCAGTTTCGGCGATCACCTCTTCATTCGACGAAAATTTCCTCCCAGCGAGCATTCTTTTGAGATCTGAGAACAGGAAATAGTCGCTGGGGGCCAGATCTGGAGAATACGGTGGATGCGGAAGCGATTCAAAGCCCAATTCATGGATTTTTGCCATCGTTTTCACTGACTTGTGACACGGTGCATTGTCTTGGTGAAGCAGGACTTTCTTTTTCTTCAAATGCGGTCGTTTTTCGGCGATTTCGTCCTTCATACGGCCCAATAACGCTGTGTAATAGTTACTGTTGATGGTCCTTCCTTTTTCAAGATAGTCAATGAAAATTATTCCGCGCGCATCCCAAAATACAGACGCCATAACCTTGCCAGCGGACTGTTGCGTTTTTCCACGCTTTGGGGCGGGTTCATCGTGTGCAGTCCACTCGGATGACTGTCGATTGGACTTCGGAGTGAAATGATGGAGCCATGTTTCATCCATTGTCACATACCGACGCAAAAACTCGGGTTTATTACGCTTGATCATCTCCAAACACTGCTCCGAATCATCAACTCGTCGTTGTTTTTGGTCGAAAGTGAGCTCGCGCGGCACCCACTTTGCACAGAGCTTTCTCATACCCAAATATTCGTGAATGATACGTACACGTTCAGTTGATATCTTTAGAGTGCCTGCTATTTCATTCAATTTCAATTTACGGTAATTCAAAATCATTTTGTGGATTTTTCTAATGTTTTCGTCGGTAACAACCTCCTGGGGGCGGCGTCTGGAAACTCGTCATCAAGCCAAGTTTTCGCTTCAACTGTATTTTTTCCCTTCAAAAAGCAATATTTTATCAACACGCGGAATTCCTTTTTATCCATTTTTTTCACAATAACAGAAGTTGTTTCACTCAAAATACTATAGTTCACAAACTAATGATCCGACATCTGTCAAATTTATACACGCGTCTTTTGAAGGTTAGGGCAAATAATCATATGGATTTAATTCTAGTGCCGCCACCTATGTGTCAGGCCGGGGACTTTTCAATTGACCTGTTATGATCTAATATCTTTTTGTGTTCAGGTTAAAAAACTGTATAAAAGATCTAAGTGACCACGGTTTGAGATTTGACCCTAAATACTATAAAAAGCAATTTCGCACTACATACTTTTGTCAACTTGATTTCAATTGGAATACATATTGGAAGTCTTGTCACATCACATACAAAATTATTATTAGCAAATAGGGTTAAAGACTCCATAATGGAGGTCGATTCATCCTTACTCGGAAAATCAAACTTAGACACAACCTGGAATTTGTCGACTTATAAATATGATCTAACTTCATACCAAAGCGTTTTTTTTTTTAATTTTTGTGTGTTGTTTGGTTTAATTTCACAAATATTTATTATGATGTCAATGATAAGTTATTGACACTACTGAACCTTGTGACACGCTGAAAAAAAATAATGATTATACTTTCTCAAAATGTTTAACTTGATTCCGTTCTATTTCTCTCCAGAAAAAACGTAAGATTGGGGGAGTTCAATCTCAGAACTGAACCAGACTGCATCGAGGAGCAAAATTACCTCAACTGTAATGACGGCACCCTCGATATCGATGTGGATCGTTCTTTCGTCCATCCAGATTACGACGAATGGTCCATCAATAAATTCAATGACATCGCTGTAGTCCGACTGAAAAACCCTGCATCCTTCAGTCATTTCATTATGCCTATCTGTCTACCAATGGAGATGAGTCCCGAAGAGAATCCATTCAAGCCAGGTGAAATGTTTTCCGTTTCCGGTTGGGGCCAAACCGATTTATGTGAGTGTTAAGTTAATCACAAGTTATAAAGTTGCTTATTATTTACCCTAGTCACAGTCAACAAATACTACCCCAACATTCAAAGCCCAATAAAGCTGAAGCTGCGTGTTCCACTGGTTTCGAACGAAACGTGTTCAAAACTCCTAATGCCTTTTGGAGCCGAAGTTGGACCCAAACAACTCTGCGCTGGAGGCGAATTAGCCAAAGACACTTGTGCTGGGGACAGTGGAGGACCTCTAATGCATTTCAACCGGAAGTTCTCTCGTTGGGCGGTTTACGGAGTGGTAAGCTACGGTTTTACGCAATGCGGCATGGCGGGCCATCCAGCTGTCTACACAAATGTCTCGGCGTATTTAGATTGGATCGAGCAGGTTCTGAAAAGGTAGCGCCACCAGAAGTGTATCGGTGATAGATCTAGATTATATCATATTTATTTATCTGATTGGAATGTATTGCGTGCGTTCAGGTTGTTGTACTCACGCATTTGGCTAAGAAAAAAATAAAAATAAATAAAAACATATGTTTGCCGTTGGTTTTATTAACACTGGTGTGATAAGAGTCGCGGCAATGGGTGCGCGCCTGGTTCAGTGTATGTCTGTTTTGCGTGATGATTATGGCGACTGTTTCAGAGTAAAGTCGAAGCTGATTACACGAAGTGAAAGTGGGAGACACTTTTATGAACTTGATTTCAAGACGTCACCAGGTTGTGATTGCGTAAACAATTTGTATATTCGGTAGCCGGAAAGGTGTTGGTCGATTTAAACTGTTTAAAATGCGGTTTGCATTCTGGCAGTCTGGTTATAAATGGGTTTGTGGCAATTTGAATTGAATTTGAGTTAGTTGCTCTCGATAGGAGAGGTGTTGGATCACATTCGTTTTTACTTTTGATTACATTGAAAAATGTGACGGCTTGATGGTAAATTTACAGTGACAGAGTAAGTTCTCCTCATTATGACGAGATTGACCTAGATTTCTTACGCAACGAATGAATAACTGATATACAATTATTTAAGGTAAACAAAAGTGCTCTTTTCTTATCCTTAACATGTTTAGGCGACACATAAGCTTATTCCGATCTTAATTTTTATAACTATTCCTACTCTTGGTTTTGAAAGTAAAATATTAAGTAATATTATTTACATTCTGTAAATGTAATGAACTATCCGTAGACGTAAGTAAAAAAAAAAAAGTAAATTGTGAAATACTGTCATGTGTTGTTGTAGAGAGCTTTTGATTGGCTCATAGTTACACTGCATGTAGTTAACTTATATAACACCATTTTTTTAATAATTAGTCCCTTACAGTATCGAAGAATTTAGGATAGCCATTGAAACGCTAATAACCTTGCCCGGAAAAACAAGTTATTATGGACAATTTAACAAGTCTCGGATAAGGACCGGATACCGGTGGAGAGACTTGCTAAATAAGGCCAAGACCGGATCCCGGTTGTAGTGCCGATGATGATGATGATGATGATTGAAATGAGAAAGATATAGTGAACCTTGGAATATAACAAACAGCAGGAAAGCGATCGAAAGAAAGAAAAAAAGGTAAACATCTCTTGCTTTCCACCTGCAAATTATCGCAAGTGCAAAACATGTACGTCATGGTGAGTTTGTTGAATTATTAAGCAATTCTTTATTCACCGTTTTACTGTTATAACCCGTAAACCACAAGTTAACATTAACATAAACATGTCAGGAAAAACATCAAAAAGAGCCCATAATGACAAAAAAAAAAAAATGTTGTGGTAAGTTTACCTCTTCTGATGTATTGATAACGAATGACATTCGACCTTAGATTTTTTTAATAGACTCAACTACGTGTACATTCCAATACCCTATTACACAGGATCGATTTTTAGCAATAGGACTGATGAGCGACATTTGGTATCTCGATTCTACTTGATTATTTTTTTTTTTTTTTTCATCCAAAGTATTCTTGTTTCGTGTAGTTGGGCTAAAGGGGTTATGCCACTGTAATTTTTTCAAAAAGTCAATTTATTTTTAGTTTTGCTTAATTGATAGATAAACTATTCAAAAAATGTAATAAAAATGGTTTTATACCATAGAAAAAAATTTATCACTTCATTTAAACCATTTCATTGAACATAGCCACGACGTATGACGTACGGGGGTGGGGTGAAGGGTTTTTGGCCTGTCAACTAAAAAAACAATCGACCTGAAAATTGTTACATAATTAAGTCATTTAATTATTACCTCCCCTATTGCAATCTCGTGTCGGCACATGAATATCCTTTACCAATATCAACACATCACATACAAATACAATAGAATATTCCCACATACAATAGATAAATAATTAAAATAAAATAAAACCCCTGTTTCAAAATCACTAACATACTGCACGCAGCCGTAGTCTCCCTAATAGTCTCCCTAATTCCGTTTCCACAAAATAACAATCGCCTAAAAGGATATTGAATGAAACGACACGAGATTTCCTGCTTTTGAATTAATTCGTGTACGCGTGCGGTTGAGCTCTTCGTGGTTTTAAAACCGGAGAAAAAATTATGTTGTAAAATTGTAAAAACAATAGAATTAAAAGAAAAAAAAATAATAATGATAAAATAAAATAAGAGTGACGAGTTCTTTTGTGTCCCTATTCGTGTCCTGTTTGTGCTGCAGTTTCCATTAGCTTCCAGGTACAAATAAATTAAATAGTTTTCATAGGAAATACAAAGGAAAAGCTGATTAAGTTGAATCGATAATCAATAGCGTACAAATAAACGCGGACAGCAACTTTCCTTTCAAGAAACAAAATAGGGGTGAGTTTGGTGACAAATAAATATAATAAAGAAATGTTAATATATCATTAACAAACTTTATATGCAATCTAATGAGACATTTTCTTCATCAGCATCGGCACTACAACCGGGATCTGGTGTTGGCATTATTCAGCAAATCTCTCCACCGGACCCGATTTCGAGCCGATGTCATCCAGTTTGTTAATCCCAGGCTCTGGGTGTCCTGGTCTACGACATCCCTCCATCGCAGACACGGTCTACCGCACTGTCTCCTTACAGACATCCTGCCACAAAGGACTTTACGGGCAGGTTCCTCTTCGCTCATTCGAGCTAGGTGTCCGACGCACTGGCGCTACCGATGTTGATTTTTCATTAGCTTCAAGGTAGATTGCGCACAACTCATGGTTGTAGCGAGTTTGGAATCCGGAATCCTCCTCCCTCACATATGTGGATAACAATTCTCCTTAGGACCTTCCTCTCGAATGCGGCTAAGTGTTCAGAGTGCCTTTTATTAAGCACCCAGGTCTCGGATCCATATATGAGTACTGTACAATAGTAGCATTGATAAAATATAGTAGGCTTTGTTGGATTTGATCAGCCCTTCGAGTATTTCTTCTTCCATATTGTTATCGGCTGATACTATTGACCCAAGGTAGGTAAAGGATTGCACTACTTGCCGGAGTCCATTAAATATGTTTATTGGTTTGGACAGCAATCCCGCTATTTTTACTTGACTAGTTACGTTGGTCATGGTCAACCTACAAAGTCGTATCAATTTGTTTGGAATGCCGAACTCTCTCATGGCATTATATAGTTCTACGCTGGCTATACTGTCGTAGGCGGCCTTAAAGTCTATAAATAGATGATATAATGGGATATTAAATTTCAGACATTTTTCCATCCCCTGCTTAAGGGTGAATATCTGATCAATCGCCGATTTGCCTGGGATGAAGCCACACTTATATTGATATCGCTTACGTTGAATTCTCATACCTCATCCGATGGCGTTGCTATTGCTAACCCCCTCGGCACTCACTTCCAACAGTCACTCCTTTGTTCCTGACCCATCATACTTCAACTACCTGCCTAACTTTTCCCACGCGCCCCTTCTCCTCAATTCCTTTGATCCGCATTTAATTGAATCTGAGCTACTGCAACTCAAAAACGAGTTTACATCGGGCCCTAATGATATCCCTGCAATTCTCCTTAAGAAATGCTCATCCATTCTCTCTGCTCCCCTCGGACTGATCTTCAATCTCACATTCTCTCTAGGCGTATTCCTACACATTTGGAAAACCCCCCTTATCACCCCACCCACAAGAAGGGTCCCGAACCGATGTCGCGAACTACCGTCCTATCGCCAAACTCTCCCACTTACCCAAGCTTCTCGAAAGCATTCTGTGCGAATCTCTTAATTTTTGTTGAAAATCTTTTATTTCACCAAAGCAACATCGTTTTCTCAATGGCCGATCTACTACAACCAATCTTGTTGAGTTTGCCTTCTTTTCACTCTCAGGACAAGAGCATGATAATGAGGTCGACATGGTCTACCGACCTCGGTAAAGCATTCGATAAAATCTCCCACAATCTAACCCTCTTCAAATTATCCGCCCTCGGCTTCTAACCTGGATTGCTGAAATGGGTTTCTTCCTATCTAAAGGATAGACTTTATTTCGGTCGGTTCAGGTCAGTGATATCCAACCCCGCTTGCCGCCTCTGGGTTCTCTCAAGGAAGCCCCATTAGCCCTCTCCTATTTATACTTGCCACTAATGACATTGATAAGGTCATTAAGAATTTCTACTTGTCCCAATACGCTGATGACACCAAGGTATACAAGATCATTGAGTCACCACTTCATTCCGCACTGCTGTAATTATACTTTGGCAACTTCTCGACTTGGTGTGACGAAAATTATTTGAACTTATCATCGCCAAATGCCAATCTAAAACATTTTCCTGTAAAAGTATTCACTAATTTTTTGTTTGTTTTTTGTTTTATCTCCACATTTATGAACAATTCAATAACAGATTTTACTTAAGACTAAATGTTAAATTCTATTTTACAAATATTCTTAAATTAACTTCTTTTGTTTTTCTTATGCCTTTCGGCGTATAGAATATTCACTCATCCTCGCATCCTTATTCCCTTCATAACCAACACCTGCCCATTGTCCAACCTATTCGAGATCTTGGGATCTTTTGCGATAGGGAGCTTAACTTCCTCTCCCACATTGACGAAACGATTTGGGAAGCCAACTCTTCCCTCGGGTTCGTGAATCGATGGTCTAAGGAATTATCCGACAACTACGTAAGTCGATCCATTTACCTTACATTCGTTCGTTCACTGCTAGAAAATGCCAGCCAGGTGGCTCCCTTATCACAAGCCTCATATCCATAGAACCGAAAGTATTCAAAGTCGCCTCCTTCAATTAGGATGGGAAAACCCATTAATTCATCCCCCATACATTAATCGTCTCAAATGAATCAACCTCAGAACCCTTGAAAAGGCAGGGTGGTGGCTGACATAGTGTTCATTTATCGGGTCGCCTGCGGCTTGGTCAACTCCGACCACCGCCTTTAATTAATTCCTCTGGACACAAGCCCTCGAAATACACATAATCCTCCCCCTCTTCTACATTCCCCCTCGCCGAACTTCATATGGTTTCAATGAATCCCTTTCACGGATGCTGAGAAATGTCAACTCCAACTCCACCTTGTCCGACTTTGACCTCTCTACCCATACTCTCAAGCACCGCCTACTAAAGCATTCTCACCACTAATCTTAAGCGGTGCTTTCTATACTTTCCTTTCTAACCGGCACCCACCCCCCGCCCCTAGTCTTGCCATATTAATACCATATGTCCTGTTTACCTTAGATTAAGCTTAGTTAAGTTAGTTCTTACGTTCTTTAGTTTACTACTATTACTATTTATTGGCCTGTAAGAACCCGGAAGTTCATGACCTCACCCACTCGACCCCGCCATCGTTCCCTGTCCTGTGCACTCTCTTTCCACACTTGATCAGCCGATCCGATCTCCGCAAGGTCAAACCTAACATTGTCTTTCCATCCCCGCCGTGGTCGTTCTACCGGCCTATTTCATGTTGGTCTACCGTCAACAATTCTACGGTCGGTCCTATCGTTGCCCATTCGCGCACTTCTTTTCCTCTGCTGCTTGCATGATGATTTCACAGTTTTTACTTACAGTTTCTAGTTTATTGCCCAGAACAGCGATGTCATCCGCATATGGGAGCACTTGTGTGACCCTGTTCAGGGATGATCCGGCCATGATGTCGTCGTGTATCTTTCTGATGACATACTCGAGCACAAGGTTAAAAAGCCAGGGTGAGAGACCATCCCCCTGTTTTAGCTCGTCCCGGATTTCAAATGGTTCTGAGAGGTGGTTTTCGATTCTAACTCGCCCTTTATTTTCGTTCATGCAAATTTGAATGAAGGCCGCATATTTTATCGGGATTCCCAGCTCAACTACAATATGGTAGAGTCTTTGCTTTGCGACCGAGTCGTAGGCTTTTTTGAAGTCAACGAACAGTTAGTGAACCGTCTCCCCATATTCCCACTTCTTTTCCAGTAGTTGCCTTACTGTGAATATTTAGTCGTTCCTTGACTGGTTTCTACGGAATCCGCACTGGTAGTCTCCTAGTATTTCTTCTGCGTACGATGTGATTTGTTAATATTTTGTATGTGGTTGGGAGCAATGATATTCCTCTGTAATTTTCGCAGTCACATCTGTCGCCTGTTTTGAAAATGGGGATGACTATTGAGGTTTTCCATTCTTCCGGAATGACTTCTTTAGCCCATATTGTTTTGATGAGCTGGTGGATCTTTCGAGCGGTTGCCTCTCCTCCACGCTTCCCAAGCTCTGCCGGTATGCAGTGGACTTTGCAATCGATTTATTGCGTCTACAACTTCATTGAAAGAGGGCTCTGGGATCTGAGGCTCGGCTGTATGTACGTCTGGTGCATTTATTTGTGGTTGATGGGTGCGCACATTCAGAAGGTTTACAAAGTACTGCTTCCGTCTTGTCACAATATTGTTTGTTTCTGTGACCAGACAGCCGTTTGCGTTTCGAATTATTTTGGCTCTCCTTCGGTAGCCATTTCTAATTGAATTTATGCCGGCATACATACCTCTGATATTCTTTGCTCTGGCATTTTCTAGAGTTTTTATCCGAATCTTCTCCCATTCTCGTTTTTTGCGTTTGGAGAGTCTCATTGTCTCTTTCCGAATTGTCGCGTATCTTTCTGCGTTGACTTCATCATATCTTTCTAAGTGGATCACTCTGAAGCGTTTACGTTCTTCGATCTTCGCCCTGCTCTCATCGGTAAACCAAGGTTTTGACTTAAGTGTTTTCTGAAATCCTAATACCTCTCGGACTGTTTGTTTGATTGTGTTTCTGATCGATGTCCATTTAATGTCCACACTATTGGTTTCCTCTTACTCACTACTCCCATTTTCTAGGATGCTAAATCTATTCGTTAGTTCGTCTTGATATTCAGCCCTTTTGCGCAGGTCTTTTAGTTAATGATTGTCGAACTTTTGGCTCGTCTCCCGTGACTGCCCATGTGGGTTTGCTGCGAGCCGACGCCTAATTTTGTCCAACACTAGAAGATGATCGGCTTAACGCGTAACCAAATAGACCACTTCCCCGAGACAAAAGACACGATCACCTTCTAGTGATGGTCAAAATTTGAAGTCGGCTTGCAGCAAACCCACATGGACAGTCACGGGAGACGAGCAAAAAGTTCGAGATTGATAAACTAAAAGACCTACGTAAAAGGGCTGTATATCAAGACGAACTAACGAATAGATTTAGCATCCTAGAGAATGACAGTACTGAGGAAGAGGAAGCCAATAGTGTGGACACTAAATGGGTATCGATCAGAGACACAATCAAACAAACAGCCCAAGAGGTATTAGGAGTTAAGAGAACAACTAAGTCCAAACCTTGGTTTGACGATGAGTGCAGGGCAAAGATCGAAGAACGTAAACGCCTCAGAATGATCCACTTAGAAGCATATGATGAAGTCAACGCAGTAAGATACTCGACAATTCGGAAAGAAACAACTAGACTTTTCAAACGCAATAAACGCGAATGGGAGAAGATTCGGATCGAAAAAATCACAGAAAATGCCAGAGCAAAGAACAGCAGAGATATGTATGCCGGCATAAATTCAATTAGAAATGGCTACCGAAGGAGAGCCAAAATAATCCGAGACACAAACGGCTGTCTAGTGACAGAAACAAAAAATATCGTGACAAGATGGAAGCAGTACTTTGAAAACCTGCTCAATGTGCGCACCCATCAACCACAAATAAACGCACCAATCGTACATAAAGCCGAGCCCCAGATCCCAGAGCCCTCTTTCAGCGAAGTTGTAGACGCGATAAATCGACTGAAAAACAACAAAGCCCCCGGAATCGACTGCATACCGGCAGAACTTGTGAAGCATGGAGGAGAGGCAACCGCTCGAAAGATCCACCAACTGGTTAAAATAATATGAGACAAGGAAGTCATTCCGGAAGAATGGAAAACCGCAATAGTCATCCCCATTTTCAAAAAAGGTGACAGATCTGACTGCAAAAATTACAGAGGAATATCATTGCTCCCAATCACATACAAAATTTTAACAAATGTCATACTGGCAAAAATCACACCGTACGCAGAAGAAATATTGGGAGACTACCAATGCGGATTCCGTCGGAACCGGTCAACAAGCGACCAAATGTTCACAATAAGGCAACTGCTGGAAAAGAAGTGGGAATACGGAGAGATGGTTCACCAACTGTTCGTGGACTTCAAAAAAGCCTACCACTCGGTCGCAAAGCAAAGACTCTACCATATTGCAGTTGAGCTGGGGATCCCGAAAAAATATGCCGCCCTCATTCAAATCTGCATGAACGAAAACAAAGGGCGAGTTCGAATAGAAGACCACCTCTCAGAACCATTTGAAATCCGGGACGGACTAAAACAAGGGGATGGCCTCTCACCATGCCTTTTTAACCTTGTCCTCGAGTATGTTATCAGAAAGGTACAAGACGACAACACGGTCGGATCATCCCTAAACGGGATCACACAAGTGCTCGCATATGCGGATGACATCGCCACTCTGGGCGATAATCTCGAAACTATAAGTAAAAACTCTGAAATCATCATGCAAGTAGCAGAAGAGGTGGGCCTAGAAATAAACGAAGACAAAACGAAATACATGATTACGACGAGAGCAGGTGGACCTCAGAGAACACATATAAACATCAGAGGCAAGATATTTGGAAATGTCAAAGAATTTAAATATCTGGAAACGATATTGACGACCAGAAACGAAACGTCAAAGGAAATTAACAAAAGACTACTTTCCGGCAACGCTAGTTGGCATGCAGCCAGTAAATTATTAAAATCCAAACTGCTATCACGTAATATAAAGCTCCGTATCTATAGAACCATAATCATGCCGATTGCTCTATACGGATGCGAAACATGGGCTCTCACAAAACGGGAAGAGAACAAATTCCGCGTATTTGAGAATAAAGTTTTAAGGGGTATATTTGGAGGTAAATATGACGAGGAGTCAGGACAAGGGAGGAAACTCCACAACCACGAATTGGAGTAGCTATACCGCAAACCTACAATAGTGAGAGTAATCAGGTCGCGAAGATTAAGATGGGCCGGATACGTAGCGCGAATGGGCGATGATAGGACCGTGCATAGAATTCTTGACGGTAAACTAACGGGGAGGAGACCGACAGGACGGCCGCGACGGAGATGGGAGGACAATGTTAGATTGGACCTCGAGGAGATCGGATCGGATGATCGAACGTGGAAAGAGAGCGCGCAGGACAGGGAACAGTGGCGGAGCCGAGTCGGTGAGGTCATGAACTTCCGGGTTCCTACAGGCCAGTAAATTATTATTATTATTATTACTAGAAGATGATCGAAGTCGCAATCTCCTCCTCCATGTGATCTTACGTCAAGGCTATTCGAGTGGTGTCTTTTGTCTATGAGAAGTGGTCTATTTGTTTACGCGTTACCCCGTCGGGTGATATCCATGTGGCTTTATGGATGTGCTTATGCTTGAACATCGTGCTTTTCACTACCAGATTTTTTGACACTGCGAACGTGATAATTCGAATTTTACTATCATGTAAAACGTCATGTAGGTTTTTTTGGAAGATGTCTTCCTTTCCAATTTTCGCATTGAGGTGCCCGAGGAGGAGTTTAACATCGAATGAAGAGATCCCATCAAATATTTCCTCTAAGGCCTCGTAGACGGTGTCCTTCGTTTCTTCGTCGGCAGATTCTGTTGGGGCGTGCACGTTTATGAGTACATAATTGTACCGCGGTCCCTGTATTTTTAGCACCGACATTCAGTCATTAATAAATTGCATATCTTTTACATGGGGCGTAATCTTCTTGCTTATGATGAAGCCAGTTCCGAGGTTATGTGTATCGGTACCTCCACACACCAGTGTTAACCCGTTGGTTTCGATTACTTGGTGTGGGAGTCGGACTTCCTGAAGCGCGACGATGTCCATTTTATATTGTTTTGCGTTTTCTACGACCGTCTGTATCGCGCCTGGTTTCTATAACGTTTAAAAGAACATTCCACGTGCCGACGCGTATATCCCGCTTTTCCCGTTTTTCTCTACGTCTTCTTTTTGCCGAGTCGGTGTTTTCTTGCTGATTTGTTCCTTTATGGTAGTGTCGGTTCATCACACCTACGCCTACGCGGTTTTTCGTGAGATTGTTTTGGGTATATTAATTGTTTATCTTTGTTTGATATGGTAACGTCTGCTTACTGCTCTCATTAGACCCGGTGTCAGAGAGGCGCCGTTATAATACAGCCGGTATACCCCTGGCTGCAAACCATCCAATGGGTACGGTGACGCGTAACACTCTGCATTAGGGGTGGTAGATCTTTGTGTGTTACTCCTCTCTAGCCTGTCAGACATGTAGTACGGCCAGGAAGCGTATACTTCCGTCAGCATAGCCTGAGTGATTCATTGTAGTTTAAGCTCCCGTACCAAGACGTTCTTTAGTTTGTAAAGTTATATATACTATAACTCGAATTGGAAGAGCTATACCGCAAGCCTACAATAGTGAGAGTAATCAAGCCGCGAAGATTATGATGGGCCGGACACGTAGCGCGAATGGGTGATGATAGGACCGTGCATAGAATCCTTGACGGTAAACTAACGGGGAAGAGACCGACAGGACGGCCGCGACGGAGATGGGAGTACAATGTTAGATTGGACCTCGAGGAGATCGGATCGGATGGTCGAACGTGGAAGGATGGTGCACAGGACAGGGAACAATGGCGGAGCCGAGTCGGTGAGGTCATGAACTTCCGGGTACCTACAGGCCAATAAATAATAAAAAATAAAATAATATATACTATAACTAATAAGTACTTATATTGCTTAAATTAAGCCTATAAATGGGGTGATAGCCCCACTAAACTAAACTGATTTTAGATCGAGACTGATAGCGACACCGCCGTTCTTCCTCGGTCCTTTGTACCAGTAACTCGGTTCACTCGGCTGAACTTTTACAAACGTTTTTTCGATATCCAATGGAACAACTTCGATTTCTTTGAGAAGTTGACGAGGTGAGGTTGGCATATCAGATCCGCTTTTGAAGTGGACTTGTGGGGAGGGAGTATTGTGCCTTACACGGACACTCCGTTCATCTTCCTCCTCCATCATAAATTGTTCGCCGCGTAAAACACCGAACCAAAAGAATGAATCGCCGTCACGTTTGTTGTCCACATTAAACGATCGGCACCACCAGAAGTAAATAATCGAAACGCACTTTTTATTTATTATAAACGGTTCTTATATTCCCCTTAGAACTTAATATTAATATTAAATTAATTTTTATAACTTTAATACAAGATGAAACACTTCTTTCTCGACACGACTTCGTGGTGTCTACACTTCTCCGCCGTGCGACAGAGAGCGGGAGGCAGGTCGACCGTGGTGGTCGGCGGATGTAATAAGTCTCAACAAGAAACGGCTCGTGCAGAGCCGACTCCCTAATGCGGTGAGTTTGTGCTGTGGTGGTAGATATCCTCTCTACTAAGGATATGTTTTTACTTACCACCAGAGAAACGTAAAGTGTCTCTTGGTGGTATGGAAAACCAGATCTCATAATGAAGATCATGGTGGTATGTGTGTGCTCGTTTAGATCTGTGTTGTTTATTCATGCGCGAAGGCAATGGAAAAACAAAGCAGGCAGGCGGTAAGGACAAAGGGATCGAGAAGATCGTTTTCTATGAAGTGCATCGCGTCTAAATAAATAGACGACGATGCATCGACGAAATGTGGTAAAAGAAAAGATGAGACGAGGGCATCATAAAAAAGATGACTGATGCCCTTGTGTAAATACACGAATAGACATTGGGAAAGGTGCTAATGGGTTGCTGGATGAAACGAATCTCTTGCTTGCATTTATCATCATCATCATCGGCACTACAACCGGGAACCGGTCTTGGCCTTATTTGGCAAGTCCTGAGGCTTGTTAAATTTTCCATAATGATTTATTTTTTCTGTGCAAGGTCATTAGTCTTGCGCCAGGGGCTCCCCGACGGGGAATCGAACCCCGGTCTCCCGGGTGACAGGCGGGTATACTACCCACTATACTATCGAGGAGCCCATTTATATATGCAGGGAAATTCGTTTGCAGGAAACGAATTCGATATTCGCATTGTGTATGCTTTGAATTCAATCCGGCGGCTATGCGCGAAGTCGATGATTGTTTGAAGATTCAAACGAAGGAGCATTTCTGGGTAAAGGGCTTGCAGCTGTATCGGTAGTTGCAAGTCATTGCAGGGCAGATTAGATGGTTATACAATGACGGTTTGTGTATACCATCTGTGTCAATTGTACATGGCATCTATGCCGACGCGAGTGTCGAACCCTAGTGTGAAAATCTACGCTAATCGGGAACTCGGTTTTTGGTCGCTAATGCAGAGATGCATTGATACATGTATGAATGCCCTTGTGGGAGAAATCCTTACAGGAAATTTGTATGCGAAGAGATGCATGAAAGGTAAGGATTCTTTAACTGGGACTTTTAGATTATAAATTTGATAACCTAGATGCGTAAAGCACTTAAGGTGCTAATGCGGTTGCATTAGCGAAAACTTATGCCGATTGGGATGTAGTTATGGGGGTTTTTCAGGTAAGTGGGCTGTGGGGTTGGGCGGAAGCGCCACAAACTTTTTACAACGAAGTACATATTGCCGGTCATGTAGGATTAAGCACATATATGCGGTCGTTTGTAGACATTTTGAGAGTTGATGGTTAATTAGCAACTCTGTAACCTTCAACACAATAGAAGTTAGTATTATGGATCAACAGGACGAGTGGAGTGATGAGCAACACTTTTTTAGAATCTGGTGGATATTCGCTGTGTTCTGCTTCTACGATGTGCAGTGATTGACAAATTGAATAGGGTAGATGGAAGAGCTCTTCAGCAGTTTACTCATGAAGATCTTTTCAAGGGAATAGCGGGAATGACATTAGGGTCGCATGAATGGAGGGCTTCTAAAATGTGAACCAAGACGGCGGTGATACTGTGGGGAAGAAGTATGTACCAGCATGGGTACTTGGTTCACTCCTTCCACCATCATAAAATACCTATTGGCCCGTCGTTACAACAAGAGAAAACACAAAAGTTCCGAGGAAAATGCTCAAAAACAGCAACACAACGTCCACAGAAACAGGAAACACTGGTTACTGTTATTAGTGAAAGGTTTTCTATTTTTAATTTGGTTGTTATTTTCTTTATCTTTAACACCTTTGCAAGGAGCAACCGTAGGAGGGAATTATTACTTGTAACAAAATAAACAGACGTTAACGTTCAAGAACAGTTGATAACTTAACACAATTTTTGTATGCATTGGGGAGTGATTCGTTACGAGGTGTTCGTTTAATTTAATAATCAAATATATTTTTTTAGAATGCGAGTCTCAACTCACTAGACTCGACACTCTATTAAACTTTGTTATAAACTTCGGTGGAGTACGCACCCTCATGTACGCACGTTACGGTGGGTGAATCGCGATTTTAGGTGCGCGCCGTTTGATGGTTATATTACGATTCAGCGATATCTTGCTCGTGCAGAGCTCACTCGTTAATCGTGATCATGGTGGTATGTGTGCATGGTTTTTTCATGGATGAGAACGAACCTAGAGCAAAGAAAGGGCATAAAGTGCATTCATGGGATACGATTTCGGTAAAGCAAATAAAACCGAACTCGTCGGATTCTAATGGGATCTTTGCTGGAAATGTGCGTGGCGGGCAAAGAAAGAGACGGCGATGCGATGTGGAAATGTGCTAATGGATTTTAGCTAGGTTACTGGGAAATGGTAGGTATTGAATTCCTATTTGCATTTGTTTATGCTGTAGAATTTAATTGATGCCAAGAGACGCGGAATGCGTATTTGCTTTGGTCCCTTGGGTGTAAGTCGCCAGCCACATGGCGCGGCTGGGAAAATAGACGGCGCAATATTTATGGTCCCTGTCACGACGGTTACATTGTATGCAAACCGAATCATTTTGTTTACAGGAATTTGCCTGGTACCAAAGGTGCCGAATTGGTTTGGATTCCAGATAAGTAAACCAAGAAATCTTACGGAAAATTGTATGCGAAGAGATGCATGAAAAGGTAAGTTTTCTTTACAGGGACTTTAAGATTATAGATTTGATCTATATAATGCGTGAAGCATTTTCAGGTACTAATGCGATTGCATTAGTGAAGTTAGGAAATTGGCTGAATGATATGGGGGTTTTACGGTAAGTAGACAGTGGGGTTTGGCGGAACCGCCACAATACACATACTGAATTTTTGAATATAATTATGGTATGCTCACATATATTGTACTTTCAGTGAACTCGTGGTCCATTGGAAATATACAAATTAAAAAGTAAAGGTAATGCCAATGTCTCACTCTTTTGTTATAGAATTATTATGATATCCTTTGGCGACTTTATACGAAAGGGGAATCAACTTTGAATGAAATATGAGACCAGTTTGTGGACAAAATCTTGCAGGGAAAAGGTATGGTAAACATTACAACGAGTTCCAAAGCGAATCTGACTCATGGTGTGTTCCTTGTGCTAAGATGGAATCAGGTTTGAATTTTTGGAGTTTTTCTTCGAAATGTGCAGGAAAATGATTCGCCGTGGTCGGTCTTTCATCAACTATAGGGGAAGGTGTGGGGGTTCGGGTATGTTAGTCAATGTATGACTCGGATTCACTTTATCCCCAATGATGTTATTCCGCCGAAAATTGTTCACCAGAATATATCTCAGCGTCACGCGAAGAGTAAATGAAACGATAGATCAAAGGTTTCTTATTAATTGTTTTTTAATTGTTTAACACTACGATGTTTTTTTTTTTTTTGTTACACAAAGTTTTGTTCCACAGGGGAGGTTTCCTAAAGGTGATTGTTCGTTGATAACTCTACGTAGTCCGCGTGCAAACCAATAACTTTGTCGTAGGAGACAGAACAACAAAAAGGCAGAAGTGAACTAGAAGGCTGCTTTATTAATAGACGTGTTGAAGGACAATTATTGACCGATGGCGTTTATTCGGCGAATGTTGATTGTAGACGATTGTAACGAGCCCGTTGAAGGTTGATTGCAGACTGACTGACGAATTGGCATAACTGCCAATTCAAAAAGCGACGCTATGGCATCATCGTGGTGACAATAATGGCCAGTTGGTGCCAGCTGCTGCGCAACTGGTATACATGCGAATGTACTAGATTTCTCCAGTACATTCTAGCACATTTAATTGCCAATCCGCAACATGGTATATCTGGCGATAAGTGTCTCTAACCTTCACCTAAACTATTACACATTATTATTTTGAATAAAACATTTGAAACTTGTTTTCCTTTTGCCGTTTTACTGTTCGACTGATTTTTTTGTTTTTCTTTACTTCACTTATTTACGGATAAGTTTCCGTGGAAAAATAAACTGAAACTTTCCCGAGTTGAAAAAGAATAAATAACACACGACTGCGCTCGACGTTGCGTACCGTTGGAGGATTGATTATCGGCTGTTTATTCGGCGAAGTATTAAATTAAAATTTCGTGCGGCGGCGGGAGCTAACCGCGGTGATAAACAAGCGACTGACTGAAATTAGGGATGATTGGGTAATTCTGGATTCGCACAGCTATTAGCCAATCATCATCGCACTCTCTCATGAATCTTTTCAGTTGCACGTCTCAGTGAGGTGAATAATACTTGGACATCATTCGACTGTCGCTGGGCATGCGAAGGATGAAACGAACAAAAGAGAGAGCGCATTAACTTCGGGGTTGACTTAGCTTGTGCGCTTGTATCAATGCAGTCTCTAAGGATGACCTACCGCCCTAGTGCTATGCCTGCGGATATCTCAGAGTGCATTGAATCCGGGGAAGATAGAAACGGGAAGGAGAGGAATATGTTCTGTGGCTATTCACCTGTGAAAAGAGATCATTGATCCCCAGCGAATGTAGTGTCTGGGGAAAGTGAGTAGGACGCCGACTTGAAATCTGATCATGGGAACTAAATTAAATACTTTAAAAATTTCCCCAGCGATTGAATGATTATGCAACCGCGCCGTTTGGTCAGACTATGCCGTTGCTAACCGACATGATACGATTTCCGGTGGAAATCTCATGGGTTAGCGAAATGGAGATGCCGTATGGCAAAAAGATAGTTAAACTCAATTATGCATTATCTGCATAGGATAATGAGTTTAACTATGCGTTCGTTTAACATGATTTACAGGTGGAATAGCTTATAAGGGGAATAAGGGTTGAAATGACGTGCTGAAAGCGGTCGAATTACGGTATGAAATTGTGGGTTGGTTCTCCATGTGGTATAGAGAACCCCCACAAAGGAATTGATGAAGAGATTTTTTTATATGTTTTCACAGCGTTGTTACTTTTTGGTACTACTTTTTCAACATGCACATCGAACTGTAATCCCTTTTGAATTTTTCTTTGATTTTGCTCTATAGTATACGACTTGTACAGTCAGAAATCTCAATCTTTAATTTAATTTAGCTAAACGGGGCTAACGTGCTATTTATTTGCTTAGTACAAGCTAACAGGTATTAACAGAATTACGAACATTTAACTACAAAAAATATATGTAATATATGTTTAGCCCTCACAGACTCCTTGAAGTCGAAATTCGACTATGTGGCGTTTACTCTTGTGGAAAGAGGGTCCGTCGAACAGGAAGTAGAATTGTAAACTTTATTACGTTTGAAAAATTATTGAGGGAAAACTAGATTATAGCATTGCTCTTTTATATAAGGCTGTTTGAAGCTAATTCTCTGTAATGTACATATGTGATATTTAGTACGACGATGTTACCAAGTCACAATACCTTTTCTATTCAGTTGCGCATATTTCGACCATTTTCCGCTTTGAGGCTTGATGTTCTCCTTGCTTAACTTACGTCAGCCGTAGCATTGCTCAGAAAGTTAAAAATGATTTCAACTGGGAACTTTAAGCTAGTGTGGAGACTTCGCAATAAACGTAATAGAGATAATAATTCCGCCTTATTATTATCTTTCTACTTATGTCCTCCAGGAAGTACTATATTCCCTAACGTATTTTCAAAAGATTTCTCCTCAGACATGTCTCAGTGTTTGTTATATCATGGGATAATTTGATTTCTGCGTTATAAAATCCCCTGTTTCATGTTTTTATTTGCTTCCAAGGACAAACCCACGTTTGTCTTAATTAAATTCGTTACTTTGATTACATGTCCTCAACTCTGACGAGCAGTCTAACCTCAGCAAATGCCCACAGTTTCCTTGCTTGACCACAATAAGAACTAAACTCATTGGTTATATAAATAATTTTGCCCTTCCGAGCATTTAATCATAGCAGTGATATAAGAAAACTAAGGATCCAAAATTTGCTGGGGTGAAAACGTTCCACCCTACTAACTGAAGTCAAGCAGAAAATCACGGTCATTATATCTTCATTGCACTTCGATACACTTGTAGCTATCCATCGTTTTCCACAAAAGGTAAGGCTTTCGGACCAAAAAATAAAAAGGATGTTTTTATAGTCCCTCTGGAATATAATCTTTTTTGTCGTGTGACTTGAGTTGATTATATTACTTCAAGGATGACCGATTCGTTGTACTGGAAATCGGATGAATGCATCCTCATTCTTCGTAAACTTCACTAAATAAAAAGATTTTAATTTTTTGATTATCCTTCTGGTTGTTGATGAAGTTGATTACGGGGATGATGATGACGATCGTTGACCAACTGATTGAAAAAGTTGCAAAAAAAAAAAAAAACGTGGGATGAAAATATGATAAAGGGCCTTTCCTGGTCAGTGCAAAAGGATGTCTTTCGACGAGTTGAATGAGAAATTCATGAATCCGAAGAATTAAGTAACGTTTATCCTTGAGTGATGACGTTTGGCATACGCTGCTGTAACGTGTCCGATTTTCGTCAGACGTACTCCAAAGGACAATTGGCTGATTTAGCAACTTACTCGAATGAATAAATCAGTAAAAAAGAGGATGAACTTAGGGACGCCGTTGACAAGCGGATTGTATGTGAGGATGTGATATGCATTACTGATTAGCAAGGAAATGGGATTTACTTGTGTGCTGGGAATTCATATATTGAGAATTCCCAGCACACTTTTACATACTTTTTCTACAATATGATGATTTATTTGAGGTTGTTTTTATTTTGCACGACTAGGAATTTGTTTAAATCGTACCAGGTATTACCGTTGCTACTTCAGTTATCCATTTTATTATGATCATCATCATCAGCACTACAACCGGCATCCAGTCTTGGCCTTATTTAGCAAGTCTCTCCACCGGTATCCGGTCCTTAATAATAATAGTTGGTTTTTCCTGGCAAGGTTATTAGCCTTGCGCCTTTTTATTATAATACTCTCAGTCTAATTCAATATCATTGTGGTCTCAAAATTAATATTCATGTGGTTTCAAAAGGTCCGAGGGTTGCCTTTTATATTTCGGGATTAGAGAACAAAAACAAATATTGATCATCGAAAATCACTTTATTGTTTTTCAAAATATTCCCCATGAAGATCTATACACTTTTGCATGCGTTTGAACCAATTGTCGAAGCACTTTTGCCACTCTGATTGAGGTATCTCTAACACATGCATTCTGAATGCAGCAACCGCTTCTTCAGGTGTCGAAAAACGTTGACCTCTCAGTTTGTTTTTTACGTACGGGAATAAAAAGAAGTCATTCGGTGCCAAGTCAGGACTATACGGCGGATGACCCATCAAATCGATGTTTTGGGTGCTCAAAAATGCAGTTGTCGCAGCCGATGTGTGAGAGCTCGCATTGTCGTGGTGAAGAGTGATCCGTCTTCGGCGGTTGGTTTTCCTGATTTCTTGGAAGACAACTGGCAAACAAATGGTTGTGTACCACTCAGGATTGACTGTTCTGTGTTGTTCTAGTGGTACGGTTGCGACATGTCCAGTTTTTCCCAAAAAACAGGCGACCATTTGCTTGGAAGTGCTTCGTGCGCGAACAACTTTTGTTGGATTTGGCTCATCTTGAAACACCCAGACAGTCGACTGCTGTTTACTTTCGGGCTCATACGCGTAAATCCACGATTCATCACCTGTCACGATGTCATAGACGTGTTTCGAAGCACCGCCACCGTATTTTTTGAGCATTTCTTTCGACCAATTGACACGAGCCTTTTTTTGGGCGATTGACAAATTGTGTGGGATCCAACGCGAACAAATTTTTTTGACAGTCAGATGTTTATGCAATATTGAATGTATGCTGGTCCCACTAACGCCTAAGGTTGTCTCAATCTCACGATAGGTCACATGACGGTCTTCCAATATCAGTTCGCGCACAGCATCAATGGTTTTCGGAACAACAACTGATTTTGGACGACCTTCACGAAATTCATCTTGGAGTGAACTACGACCACGATTGAATTCACCATACCATCGATAAACACTGGTCCTTGATGGAGCTTCATCGCCAAAAATTGAATTAAGTTCATCCATGCACTGTTGCTGAGTTAATCCACGCCGAAAGTTGTAAAAAATAATCGCACGAAAATGTTGACGATTTAATTCCATTTTTGGGCCGAGATGAATCTTTTAAGTTACTGTAAACAACACAAATAGCGCTCGTATGTCAAAACGTTCTGAGTGCGTATAACCTCAAAAATGTCCAACTTTACGACGGAGCTGTCAATTGCCGGATTGCAACGCTAGGGTTGCCAAATCCCGAAACATAAGAGGCAACCCTCGTACAACTCACCCAGGGAAAGGAACAGATAGTATATTGATAAATCCAATGCTCCAATAAAACAAATCACTGTGGCGCGATATCGAATTTTTATCACACATTTTACAGTAGGCTTTTAATTCCCTCTCACATTGTTGACACTAGATGCTATAAACGCTTAAATTTAAGCTTATATATCTTGCATCTGAACCTATGTGAACACTCTACTCTCAACAAATCTTGACGGCTTATCGTCGTTCTTTGCGATTCACGTTTAAGGAATGACGTCTTTGACGGATACAAATTTAATGACTCCAACCTTCATGAATTCATTTTTCCGAATTGGTTTTACGAATTCAAATTTTCAGGGAAGTTACTTAACGACGTAACATAATTTCGCTTTATCTTTCAAGTAATGATTAGCCGTTGCAATGGAGACCGTCAGTGAAATTTATATTATTATTTCTGAGTTGAGTTGAGTTATTCTGTTAAAGGTGAAAACCTCGTGCTTCGTTTGCAAGAGGTCCATCTATTTTTGGATGCCTTTTTCCTTTTTTCAAAGTGTTGTGCGGTACCGGAGGCAAATTTTTACACATACATGTCAACGAAAATAGTTGCAAGTGGATATTTCCCTATTCAAAACCATAATAGATGAAATTGGTATACCATTAATAGCTTGACTTTGGCCGTTTAGATTGAAGTATAATCTAAAAAAAACCGCATCTTAGTTGTTGCAGATTGACGTAAAATAAACGCGGACCTGTGGCTGGTTGTTAATGTAAATATCCAAGTCTTCAAGAGCCAGGAGAAGGGTTCTTTTGGCATCTTGTTCCGCCCTGGATTAGGATGAGTTGCTCCCAAGTCTAAATGGTTATCGGTTTAATAATTTGAGTTGCGAAGTATACACACTCTGCAAGCAGATAAATTTTGCAAGTTTAGAACTTTTTTTGATTCTGTTCTCTTATTTGAAAAACAAGACTCGTATATGATTTGGGCATGGGGTGAAATGGAGTATAAATCCATGAAATGTTCTGCTTTTCTTTTACGTAACTTGCCTTGCCCGTTATTCAGTTATGAGTATGGAATGTATCATGGCATAAACAAGTCTCGAGTATCGCCAGGTCAGCCTCAGGAAAACTGAGTTATCTTTTTAGAGACAAGAAATATTTTACTCCGGCCCAACTTCTTCTCCTATATAAATCCCAATTAGACCCGCGCTCGAATATTGCTCTCGTGTTTCGAGCTCGGCTCCTAAACATACCCTCGACCTGCTTGAGACCATACAGAGACGAGCGAACCGCCTGATCGGGGACTCGGCGCTGACGTCGGGACTACAGTCGCTATCACATCGAAGGCGCGTGCTGACCTCTGTCTGTTTTACAGATATTATCACGAGTGCTGTTCTTCGGCGATTCTTGGTATTGTTCCACGTAATTCGGTTTATATGCGCTCCACAAGACAATCCGATGGATCGCACACGTTTGTGGTTCATCTCCCGACGGCGCGAACATCCCTGCATCAGAACTCGTTCCGTTACAAAGCGTGGAAGCTGTGGAACACCCTTCCCACGCGAGTGTTCCCGGAGCGTTACAACCTGCAAGTATCAAAAAGAACTGCAACAGTTATTCGGGGCGCTCACTCGGAGCTATAGGTTCGCCTCTCCCGAGAGAAGTCTAATAAAAAAAAAAAAAAAAAAAAATTTAAGGTCAATTCAAGTATAATGAGGCTAAGCGGAGACTATCCCTTTAGAGGGAGATTTGAGCTGAGAGAATATCGGTATAGCACGCAGTTGGAAAGGAACAACAGCCACCATAATCACCACACCACATTATGGTGATTGTTGTTCCTATTCATTCGTCCGTCAAACGGGTAAATTGCCCTTTATCCACAATAGTTTGTGGGGGGCGAAGTATTGTGCCGGCGTGCGACACTGGTTCACTTCAACCCCGATTAATCGCAAGTTCAGCCACGAGTTAATCATCAAGACAGGAAACTGAGTTCCAAGCACGATTCCAGGGGAACAACGATGGAGGAGACACACCCAGGAACTGCAGCACGGAAAATTAAACAGCAAATGTTAATTGTATTAAATGTTCTTTATTTTTAAGTCTTGTTGATATTTCACAATGTTGTTTAAACTGTTTTTAGATTTAGTATTTATGTTTGACGGCCTTCGAAACTTAATACTTGTTTTGAAATTCACTGCAATTTTGAACACACGAATTGTATCGGCGCACCGCGGGTGGTAAAAACGGAGAACTCGACCTTTTTGTTACCGAACTACTGCTCTCGACTTGTTGATTGGTTAATTACGCGTCCCCGGCGTGACACGGGGAGCGGAAGACGAACCGACCGGATCGGCGGCTGGAAAACGACTTAGCGATGTGAATTCGGTAGCAATTTCGGTGCATGCTCTCTTGATTAAGGGATGCGTTTCCTATTACAAGAGAAACGTGAAGTCTCTCTTTGGGGGTAGGTAACCGGATCTCATAGAGAGGATAATGGTGATATGCATGTAAGTGTGTACATTGGTTTTTTTCTATGGGACAAGGCCATGATAACGAAACTGAAAAATCGAAAGGGAATAATGGGCATCAATGAAATGTGAGTGCAGCTAAGTAAACAAGCCGTATCTCATTGGGTGCTAATGGATTTCTGTTTGCTCATGCCGCGAGGTCATGTGAAGCGGATCCAGAAATATTAAAAGACAAATGGATCGTGTAGTTCATTGTTTATGGTGTGCATTGCAGCTGTATAGATAGACCGCAATGCATCGTGTAAATGGTGCTAATTGAGGATTTAACATACACATTGGGTATTGGATGTTTATGGCATCGCTGCCAAGGGTAAGAACAACATTCTTATTTGCATTTGGTTATGCTGTAGGATTTGGTTTACGACACTAGACGCAAGATGCGTGTATTTGGTTTTGTCCCTTGGCAAAGGGCCTGCTAGATATGTGCATGTGGGCAGATTAGGGTGCACATGAGGGACAAAATTGCTTGGCGAACAATGGTGCCGAAATAGTTTTCCTAATTATGATACATGCATGCAGACGATTATTTTCCAGCGAATTCTAATGATGCATTGGATGTGTGAACAGACTCTTTCAGGAATTTTCATGTAATGCGTTGAAAGCATTAACTGTCCTTGAGAAAGGAAATGTTTCAGGAATGCTGGTGATTGAAGTGCAAATATGAGGAAGCTGTAATTTGCCTGGCAACCGAAGGTTTTGGATTTATGATCCTATAAGATGGACATAATTCTTGTAGGGAGTTTGCATGCGAATTGATGCATGAAAGGTAAGAATTCTCTTACAGGAACTTTTAGGTTATGCGTTAGATAACCTTGATGCGTGAAGCTTTTACAGGTGCTGATGCAATTGCATAAGCGGGAAACAACGGAAGTTGGGTTGTAGAAGAACTCCCCGGGTAAGCTTACAAGAATCCCCACAAGTTTAACCCCGAATCTCATTTAATTTTTGCGATGTGTCACTTGTTGAGAACTTTTATAATAGGACCAATGACGATGGCCCTTAAAAATGTTTGAAGGTATGGTTTCAAGATTGGCCGGACATATGGCGCGAATGGGCAACGATAGGACCGTGAGTAGACTTCTTGGCGGTAGACCAACATGAAATAGGGCGGTAGGACGACCACGACGGAGAACGGAGGACAAAGTTAGGCTTGACCTTGAGGAGATCGGATCGGCTGGTCAAGCGTGGAAGAGAATGCACAGGACAGGGGACGATGGCGGAGTCGAGTCGGTGAGGTCATGAACTTCCGGGTTGCTGCAGGTCAATAAATAGTAATAAGTAGTGATGTAGCGTTGGCGCAAGGCTAATAACCTTGCCCGTAAAAATAAATCATTATGGAAAATTTAACAAGCCTCGAGACTTGCTAAATAAGGCCAATACCGGACCCCGATTGTAGTGCCGATGATGATGTAGAGGATTATCATAAAATTAAATCTTTTTTGTGTAGGGCGACTGGCTAGTACTACACGTACAATCTAAAAGTGGAGTAAACTGTCTTCATGCTCCTAAAAGGAGTTGATTTTTGCGTGAAACCGTTCTCCACTGCAAATCGCAACTTTATTATTGTCTTTCTTTATTGTGTCACTAAGTCCCGACAGTAAAGTTTGCTTAGTTATATTAAATATCTGAACCACCAAACAATAAGTCGAGAGAAAATAAAGAATCCCGAACGCGTATTGCAATGTATGCGCTGTCAACGCTTCGGCCATGTGGCATCGAGTTGAAGTGTGCAATTTAGATGTGTAAAGTGTCTAAACGACCACAACGTTGGGAAAAGAACATCTCCCGGAAAAGAATAAGTTATTCTGCCTCCTCTGCAAGAATACACTCCATCCTGCTAATTTTAAAAGTGTGTCCTAAATACCAACACCTTGGAAGCTAGAGAAATCAAATTGAAGAAGAGAAACGAATGAAAACTCGTTCCTACAACAACTTTGTTGCACCTAGTGTGCCATACGCTCAACTGGCTGGTTGTGTAAAGAATGCATCAATCATGAAACAACCACGAAATATCATTAAAACGCCTGAACCGTTCCCCTTTTGGATAAGAAAGGCGTTATCCAAGACAAACATAGAGTCCCTATTACTTACCGCGCTTTCCGTGGTGCCAGGGATAAACGAATTCTCCATGATAGCGATGTCTCTATTGTTCTATATCGCCCATGTTTCAGTATGGTGATCAGTAAAAGATATAAAACAGATCGATCTCACCCTAACTGGTGTTGGGTGAGGGAAAGGACTTTATGTCCCAAATATAATATGCCTCTCAAGCGCAACGCTCTTGTTTCCCTTCCTAGATGTAGTTTTAGTTTTAGTATTATTTCCGTCCATTCTGTTTTATTTGAACACCTAATGATATTCCGTTTAGTTCTAACATTCTAGTTTTCTGACAAAAAAAAAATTAAATAAAAGTTAAAAAAATTTAAAAAAAAAGTTGGTGATGTAAAAGAGCTTGTGACGGTTCCGCCAAACCCCACGACCCACTTACCTGAAAAACCCCCATAACTACATCACAATCGGCATAAGTTTTCGCTAATGCAATCGCATTAGCACCTTAAGTGCTTCACGCATCAAACAGATTAAATTTATATAACCTAAGAGTCCCTGTAAAAGAATTCTTACCTTTCATGCATTTCTTCGCATACAAATTCCCTACAAGAATTCTTTGCATTATATGGGAGCATAAAACAAAACCTATTCGGTAACTTTGGTTGCCAGGCAAATTCCAACCTTCCCACACCTGCTCCGCAATCTACCCGCAGCAAAAACATTTCCTTCCCAAGGATAATTAACGCTTTCAATGCATTACCTGGAAATGCCTGCAAAGAATTTTTCCTACAAGGGCATCAATGCATCGGCAGGAAATTTCCCAAAAAGATTCTCAGGCATTCATAATTTAATGCATCATATTTGCTTTCCTAGAAGAATTCGTTAAAGAACAAACCTCATGTCCCTTATAGAAAACATATCGGTACAGTACCATGTAACCATCATAGTCAGGGATAATGATCATTGAGTCGGCTATTCTCAGCCTCACCATGTGTACAACAATGTTCCCCACATACACATTGGCTGGTGACTCTTTTGTCGAACGACAAAGCAACTCCTAGCAGCCTATTGAAACAGCTGCATACAATTAGCGCAATAGCCGCTAAAACCAAATTCTTTAGCACACATCATGTGCACACAGGCATTCTACAGCAGGCATTCTGGCGACATGATAAACAATTTAAATTGTTTGAGGTATCCCAAATGCATTTTCCATTTAATGAGTTGCAGCTTATTTATTTAGCCGACCCACATTACAGGCCGATGCCTTAGGCCGCTTCCCCCTTTGTTCTTTTTTCTTCGTTTCAGGTTTCGTTTATCCTTTGCTAAATGCATCGATAAACACGGTGATGGGTGCGATCACACACATACCACCATGATCTCCATGACGAGATCTGATTTTCTATTCCACCAAGAGAGGCTTTAAGTTTCTCTGGTGGTAGTTAAAAACGATATCCTTAGTGGAGAGGATATCTAACACTACACTACAAACTCACCCCATGAGCGAGTCGGCTATGCACGAACCGTTTTTCGCTGAGTCTAATTCCATCCGCTGGCCACCACGGTCGTGCTACCTCCCGCTCGCCGTCGCGCGGCGGAGAAGCATAGAAATAAGAAGTGTTTCAGCTTGTTTAAAATTCATAAAAATCAATTTAATATTAATAATAAGTTTAAGTGAAGTATAAAAACACTAACATAAAATTAATGACGAATATAACAAAATAAATGCATCAAAATATTTGGATACATCTAAACCAATAAAAAGGACATTTACTTCAACAGAATAACCGTGTGTTTAATTTTTCGGCAGCGGTTCCTAGGTGTTGTTTATTAATGTGTTTTGCTTACTTCTTGTGGACGGCGTGTTTCGAAGAATTTTTCCTTTACTCAAAGTTGTGGACAAACGTGGGGGCGTTTCGTTTTTTTGATCGGTGAACAATTACTTGGTGATTAACTTTTGGCTGAACTGGTGATTGATGGGGAAGAAGTGAACGGAGTGCCCTTGCCTGGCACAATACTACTCCTCCCCACAAGCTCAGCCTCTTATACTAGGTGTATGCATAAGCTTTTTCTGGTTTCTTTGGTAAAAAAAATACGTAATTTTCCAGGGGATTTTTTTTTTATTATTTAAAATATTTGCTATCGGCCTCTACACATTTCGCCCATCTTTCAGGTAATTTATGAATAGCATGCCAGAAAGACTGCTTGTCTTTCGCCGCAAACTATTCGTCGAGCCATTTTCCAACTTCCTTGAAACCACTGAAGTGCTGCTTCACGAGCGCGTGCCCATTGTTGCGAAGATGTGAATGTCTGATGGCCCCAAATCTGGGGAGTACGGTGGGTGCAGAAAGATGTCCCACCCAAGTGATTTCAAGGTGTCTTTCAGTAGTTTTGCTGTGTGCTGCGTGCTTTTCGCTGGCCCCATCTCTTAGTTAAACCAGGAAAAACGTATGCATACACATGGTATTGATCTTCACCATTGCTCGTAAACATCTGCTGCTGTTGAAATTTATTGTGTCGCATCATTAAACATGTTTAAAATGGTAACGCGAATTTGTCGAAAACGCAGTCATACGCGTAGTACACATTGTTCAAGGAAGGGCGTGAAGTAGTGTAAGATTTGCCTCGTCTCGGACAGCCTTTCAAGTCTACCACTGATGGAACTGTGGCGTTTCTAACAGATACACACTCAATATACAAGCAAATTGTGAAGAGCACCGAAAGGAAATTCGAATAATCAAAGGCATCAGAACCGTATACCATAGCGATAACATAACAATTCCACATTAGTTGAGTGTACTTGAGTTAAGAAATCGAATTCTTACACGTAGCAATGTCCTGATGTGTTGAGCATTGGTTCCATTTTTAGTGATTCTAACCGTCATAGCGTCAGTTCAAGTCACGTGTTCTTCACTATCGTCGCAAAGGCCATAGTACCATTCAACAAATGAAACAATAAGTAGTTGAATGTTGTCCTTTTAGTGTTAAGGAGTCAATTCGATAGTTGAACATTCACAACATCATCGTTCAATGCAATTTTAACAAATATAATGTGGGTTAAAAACCATTGCGTATTCTTGTAATAGGCAGGACAGGATCAAATCTTTCATATTGGGGAGTGTTTCAAACGTTATCATACTTTACAAAATTATAAAAAAGAAAATATTGATTTCTTTTGCAAGTATATCTTTCTCGATGTCAACCAATTCACATAAGTCCAATATCATTATAATACGTTACTTGGTTCCAAAACTGAATAATATGAGGGTTCGTAAATGTACGTTTCTGAGCACGTAGCTAACGCCCAAAATTGTTCGGAGTGCGAATGGTTAAAATAATTTATTTATATAAAGGACATTGATTAGTCAAAAATAATTTTTCATTTTCTTCGAAGACCTTTTGTCATCTCGGTGATCATAATTTCCGGTTCATAGAAAAGCTTATCTTTATTGGCGAAAAATTGAACAAACATCTGATTTACTGACTCATTTGAAAGTTACGTTATTCCATGTAAGGCGTTTCGAAGAGGGGGAACCAAGTGGAAGCCTGTCGGCGCAAGGACAGGCGAGTATGTTGGGTGGGGCAACTCATCCCATCTAAGCTCCAATAATGCTTAACCGGTTGCCAAAGATTGTGTCGTCTCCCATAGATGCCATCTACATCATCGGCACTACAACCGGGATCCGCTCTTGACCTTATTTAGCAAGTCTCTCCACCGCTATCCGGTCCTTATCCGAGATTTGTTTTTTTGGGTAAGGTCATTAGCCTTGCGCCGGAGTAATAGATGCCAACGGATCCTATTTTGATTAAATAAAAGTTTACGGAAGATTAATATTGGCTTTTAAATTTTTACTAATAAATCGAACTTTTGATGTGGTACAAGCCAATACGAAATTCACAGAGGGTACTGTGGGGTAGGAAGTAGGTGTGCCGACGTACGGCACGGGGTTCACTTCCACTCCCATCGTCACTAATAGTTCCGTCGAATATCGCAGCAGATGCGAGTGTAGCGGTTCCGCCAAACCCTACGGTCTACTTACCTGAAAAACCCCCATAACTACTACCCAACTCCCTTTAGTTTGCTAATGCAACAGTATTAGTACCTAAAAATGCTGCACGCATTTAAGAGATCAAATCTATGATCTTTAAGTCCCTGTAAAGAAAACTTACCTTCATGCATTCTCTTCGCAAACCATTGCTCCTTAAGATTTCTTTATTAACTTACCAGGAATTTCCAATCAATTTCGGCATCTACGTCGCCAGTCAAATTCCCTTAGATGAATTCCTGTAAACAAAATAATTCGGATTGCATTCAATGTAACCGTCATGACAGGGACCATAAATATCGCGCCGTCTATTTTCCCACCCGCGTCATATACCTTTTCATACACATTGCCTGGCAACCTTTTTTGTTTGTCTTATCAATAAACAACCCAAGCAGCTGCATATAATTAGCGCAATAGATGCCGAAACCAAATTCTCCAGCATTTCCTAATGCAAATATGAACCCGGTTTCTATTGCAGCCAGAGATGCCGTAAACATCCAATTTGCTTTTAGCACCTTTTTCTCCTAACGTCGAAAATAGCGACGAGGCATCGTGTAAACAATGACCCGCATTACCAACGGCGCATTTGGTCATTTTTCCCTATTGTCTTTGCCGCTCGCCTGTTTCGTCGTTCCACTGCACGTGTGAATCGCATCTATCTGAACGATCCCACACATACCACCATGACCTTTATTACGAGATCTGGTTTTCTTGTTCCCATAAGAGAGACTCTACGTTACACTTGTGGGAGATAAAACATATCCTTGGCAAGGATATATTCACACCCTTAAGAGAAGAGTTTTTCTCTCTCTTCCTTTTTTCCTTAGCGAAATCATCTCTGCATGAGATGACGATCGCTGAGTCAAATTCCATCCTTCGACCCGGCGGGTCGCGGCTCCATCGCTACCCTGGTGCGCACAGGGTAGCGATAATAAAAAATAATCGTTTGTGTCGTAGTCTCCGCGAGTCGGTATTGAGTGCATATAAATTTAATATTAACGTTTACCTACGGAAAATAAAAACCCGATGTCTAAATAATAACTACATCAGTGTTTGTTTCATTGTTCCTGTGCTGTGTCCACTCTGAATTTTGAACTTGTTTAGTGTCACTTTCCTTAGCGCGTGAACAATAGATGATGGGGACGGAAGTGAACAGAGTGCCCATGCTGGTACATACTTCCTCCCCACACGATCACCAAAATTGTCCACGGACGGCAAAAGATGAAAGCTAACACCTAGGAACTTTAAATTCAGGAACATGTAAGCCAACGTTCACTGAAAATTGTTCACCACAAATCGTTCGCAATAAATCGCACTGTGTTGTGGTAGTCATTAATAATTAGTTTTTATTATTGGATCTAGAATAACCATGTTCGTCTTAACTCTAAAACTCTAAAACTTGTACAACATGCACTCGATTTATTATAACTTTTGAATATACAACACGGTTTAAGGGTTTAACCATAGGTTTGATTTAATTTGTCTTTTGAATTCACAACACGGTAAGAGTTTGTTCTGAAAATAATCCACACTAACTCGACTCCGGTTGAATTATGTACGCGTCCCGCAGCGCTACAGAAAGCGGGAGAAGAACCGACCGGCTCGGTCGGGTGATGGAAAACTACTCTCCGAGGGTTTCAATCTGACTTCTGATTCACCCTCAATTCGGTGGTGAGTTTGTCAGCACCAAAGAGAGAAGAGGGAAAATTTCTCGCTATGGGGTAACCAGTAAGTGAATCTTGCTGGCTTAATTCCGATGTACGTGTGCGATCGTGTATATCTCTGTTGTTTACTCATGCGAGAAGGTCAATAGGAAATGTATCCTAAAACATTGAAAGACAAAGGGATTATGTAGATCATTATTTATGATGTACATTGCAGCTGTATAGATAGACCGCAATGCATCGTGGAAATGGTGCTACTCGTAATTGAGGTTTTAGATGTTTGTGGCAGCTCTGCCTGCAGTAGAAACCGGGTCCGTGTTTGCATTAGGAAGATGCGGTAATTGTTTGTCTATTGAACAAACGAATCGCTGGTCGGTTTATTGCAGCTGCATAAACAAGCTGTCCGACATTGCATTTTAATTATGATAAAGGGTGTCGAATGGTTTAGGATTTATGATGCATATATACATTAAAGAATTCTTTCAGAGATTATAGATTAAATGCGTGAATTTTGGGAGAATCCTTTTTAGGAATTTTAGATAATGCGTTGTATGCATTAAATGTCCTTGGAAAAGGAAATGTTTTCAGGTGCTAATGCAATTGCATTAGCGAAAAACAGTAGGAGGTGGGTTGCATTTATGGGGGGTTGTTGGGGTAAGCTTGAAAGAACCCCGCAGTACTAAAGGACATACCATTTTCGACCTATCAGAGATGCATGAAGGCGCGGAATCGGCGTTGTATTGCAAACAATGGGGATAATTATGGAAGTGCCGAAATACATTTTAAAGAATAAAATTAAATTTCTGTGTTTTGTAAAACGATTCTGAGTAGTTTTTATACATATGTTAGTTATAAGGGTTATAATAATATAATTTAATATTAAACCTATGCTAAGATATTATATCATACTAGAGATTTTTGGTCGTGTCTAGTGTTAGAAATTCCTAAATTCAACACAACCGCTATATTTTGAAACAAATGTATGACAAGTGTCAAAATAAATTTTGATGAATAACCTTAAATTTCTTCTTTTTAAATGAATTCTAAATGAATTGTAATGCCCCCTTAATGCGACATTACAAAATACATTCGTGCCAACGCTAAGAAAAGCTAACTTCGTATACCCCAATAGGTACTGCGTCTTGTATCTTACAAAACATTATTGCTGTGAATAACATTGGTTGTTTTTGAACTGCATTATTCATCGTGCGATTCGCGACCATGAGCGAGTTATACTTCGATTATTTACCAGTCATCGGAAGTGTTTTCCACTTTGAAACACTGAGTGGTCTAGTCATCTTGAGTACAAAAACTCACTGAACTATTTACTATTTCAGAGAGATGTTCTGTTTATCATCGTCCTTGAATATATTCTGTACAGGGTAGAGGCAAATATAGGTAGTAAAGTGTACTATTTCAGCTCATTTCGACACCAGGATAATCTGTAAAAGTTATAGTAAAACGATCCTCACTAGTTCGCGAGTTTTCACAAAAAAGTATAAAGTCGCTTCTTGTAGAATCAGCCGAAGTACGTGGTACTTAGGTAATCCATCTTAAAGCACTGTCTCACTTATCCTACTTCAAATTGAAAACTATGTTCACTTCCTTACTTGACTACTTCGACAACGGCGTTTCAATGTAAATTTTTAATTTTCTACAAATTTTCCTCACGCTCAATTGAATATGATGCGGAAATTCACGAAGCAAAGGTAAGGATTACGAGTTAAGGAATTCCTATTGTTCGACCGTCTCCCCTTACAAGGATTTTTAATTTCTTCATCTCAATTCCGTAGTTTCCATTCAACCAACAATGCTCTCCCCTTCCATTTGTATGCAGATGAATGAACAGCGCGGAATCCGAAATTCACTGCCTTGTGTCGTTATCCATTTCCTTTTCATGTCCCATCGAAAAACCAGAACAATAAATCCTTATTTGATCCCTTGCCAAAAAGTAGGACTTTAGAATTCTATAACACAATACAGATTCGTTTACATATCAACAACAACGCGAATGAATAACGTTAAAGGAGACCGAGCAAATCTTGTACAAAGGACACGCGGATATTTTTCAATTTCCACCACCCGTTTGCTGTATGACTTTCAATATGAAAAGGACTTTACTAGGTAACTGTACCACTTGCAATTTGACTATTGGGCATTCGTTGGTATTTCGGGAATAATTCCCAAAAGGATACGAGTCAACAATTGCCAGGAGGTTGGTTGATTCTCCACCTCCTTTACTATTGCGTGCATACGTTGGGCAACAGTTTCAAATATATTCTGCATTTGAATGAATGTCCTTTATTCGTCGAATAAATGTAAACATGATAGTGAGTATATACGTATTTTGTGTTGCCTAGAATCGTGTCCTTTCGAGCAATTCTCTCACGGCAGGATATGTGATTAATTTACCCTCTCGACGCCGAAATTATTATAATTGGAAGGTTTTCAAATACAAAAGAGTCCTTGGAATGAGTCCTTCATCATGTACGGATGTTACTTAGCTGTTGATAGTTTCTGATTGCGATTTAAGGTTGGCCAATGGGCCCACAGCAAGATAAACGATTACGATAATGACTGCTGAGTTGTGTGGCTAGTGGACGGAATTTTGAAGACGCTTTGTTTCTTTGGCGCCTTGGGAATAGTGAAATTGATGTTATAAGATAGAGTGGGATTTCATTATAATTAATATGAACATGTCAGTGAAAGCACAGCCTGTTGAGTATTCAGTTTATGATAGTCAAATAATTAATTACATTTCCTGGTTGTTTTCACATGTATAGTACTGAAAGTGGTGTTAACCGTTCGTAACGTAAACTTGTTTGATTTTCAAAAATGGTACTCTGGTTGTTAAGGGAAACTGCCTTTCATCATCCTAGACGACTGTTTCTTATTTTTTCTGGAAAAGTTGATGTTGTTGCGTAGTTCAGTATTACAACCTGTTTATCAAATTTCGTAACAACAAGCGAGATCGAGGCTTTCAGGAAGAATTGGGAATTCGAAACTAAAAAGCGCATCTTCATCCAGCTTTGTTGATGTCCTATCTTTAGATTAAAATGGTTCAATTCTCACAACCGGGCCCGTACTAAATTATATCCTTCGTGTTTTTTAACGAATCTACGAATTCGTTCTAAAGAGATGGCGCTCTGCTGGTTTCACTATTTTTAGTTTACCTACTTACAAACCTTGGACATGCTTAAGGAAGTTGATTCGAATCCTCCAACTGGGTGTCATTTGACTGAAAATTGCTTTGCAAGGTTCTGTCAAATTTCTTTGTTGTGCTGTTGTTCACAATGATTGACCACCGGTACTTTCACACATACCACCGATAGGATATAAAGCAATCCACTAACACCCGAGATTATTGTCTTGGCAATTTTAGTCTGCACAACTCCAACTGTGCATACAATTGTTATCTAGGGCACGTAGTTGACAGGATAGCTTCAATGCTCGGTATATAACATAACCTATGTGAACACTAGATAATCAAGGTGATTTTGAAAACACTTTAGATAAATTGTTGTCATTTGAGTCAAGCATCTATTCTATACAAACGACTTTATTAGAGAAGCTGGAACCATTATTTGGTATCTGTGACTGTGACTAGTAATGTTCACAGGATTCTTTTAGAAACTTCAAAGTTATCCGGTCACATAAACTATTTTTATCGACATCACACTATAAATAGCCTAAAAAAGAAACTTTATCCGTTCAATTCTGGTTTGTCAAAAAAGTACACAGATCACAATATTTGAAAATAAGGAGCTGGAGGGTTCCATTAGAAAGGATGCCAACACTAAGAAGTTAAGTTGTTAATAAACACAAAACCCGACAGTAGGTGATGCAGACTGCCATATAAAATACAAAAATATTATCTTAACGACCCTAGCCCAGGCGAACTCTTCGATGAGTGGTAAGAGTGCATATCGACTAATCAGGTGATTCGGTTGGACAGTTTTTGTAGTCGCGAGTAAAATAATCCAATTGTCTTCAATACTGGAATAATTTCATCAATTTTCCATTTTATTCAAAAAAGTTCGTTGTACGTAAAATACCAAGGAAGCCGATCGATTTCCGGTAAAATTTTGGCTACGAAAGAGCGAGGGTGGTAAGGAAAAACGACGCGCTTTCGTGAAACGATTATAAACAGGCATGTAGAGATATTAAGGCTCAAACACCAAATGATACCAAACTAAGAATTTGTCATGATCTGTTTGAAGCAGTGCAGAATCAAGTGGTGACATCGTGGTCTTATAGCATTTTGTGCCGTCAACACAGAGAGATATCAAAGAATGCTTCGTGATCCTATCAATATCGTTTGTGATTTCTATTAAACTGAGTTGTTCTAAATGAGTGCCATGGCGGTCCTCAGAGTTAACCAGGAAAGGACTAGATATCGGATTTGAAACCTGGACTGTGTAGTCTATCTTCCAGATGAGAAGAAATGCATTTCAATAGAATAAGTTTAATGCGGAGAGTAGCCAATTGGAAAAGTGTAAGTTTATGGGAAATCCTAACGAAATCTTTGCCGAGATTGATGGTAAGCATTTCCCTCTTTGATACCCTTTAAAGCTGAAAGTGAGAAAGATGAAAATTCGATGAGGTTAGTTATTTTTAATCTGCGTGCAAGAAATTGGTGATGGGTAGGAGAAATGACAGATTTACAGTGAAAGCTTTAAGTCTCGAACAGAAAGCTTTCAAAAAGTTTGAATACATGGTAAGGATTAGGGATGGGGCGAGAGGTTGTGACAATACTTTGGAGCTCTTTTTTGTATATGGAGACGATGAAGGAGGTTTTCCAAATGTTGGAGAATTAACCTTAAGAGATAGACAACTTTAGAAACGGTAACTGAAAAAAGATGAATATTTATTAAGAAGAATTTATGGTGGGTCCGCTTGAATTCATCTTTGTGTTGGAGTAACTTGTTTTTAATTCAGTGAGGATCAATGTAATGGGGTAGGAGTGGGTTAAGGGAGAAGTGAGATAAGTGACAAATGAGTCATTAGTGAAAGATTATTTGAAAGGAGATTAGCACGTAGTAACTGTGTCAGTTGAGGTTTCTGAGTTATAGTTACGCAAAGTGTATTGTTTGTAATTAACTAATTAAGGTTTTAGGGAGCTTTTGTTAAGTTCGTTTGATATCGATTAAGTGCTTTTGTTAAAGCCTATTATAAAGTTCAGTAAGTCGGAAATAACATCTTAGGAAATTAAAATATTCCCTTACAGTACGCTTCAGCAGGAAATTGGCCCATATCTTTTTTTATTTTTGTTTTGTTTTAAGTTTATTACGTAAGGAACGAAGAGACTAAGGAAGGCAGGACGAAATATAACTACAAATATCTCTGCTTAGATAGGTAAGATATAGCAATGAGTGGCGAATCAAAACTATTTTTAGATGATACAGATTAGAGTCATCATCGCGATGGACATTAAAGATAGGAGTGAATAATTCCAGGTTATTGATGCTGGGGGTTAAATCTGTTTCGCTCAGAATGTATATGTTTGAAGGTAGAGCGTGGTGTTTTTGAAGAACGGAGTCATTTTTGAGCGAAAGCCTCTTACATTCAGACATTAGAATATAAGAGGAGTATTGCAGTGGTTTGTGGCGCGAAAGGGTAACGATAGTACCGTGCATAGAATTCTTGACGGTAAGCCAACGGGAAAGAGACCGACAGGGTGGCCGCGACGGAGATGGGAGGACAATGTTAGGTTGGACCTCGAGGAGATCGGATTGGATGGTCGAATGTGGAAGGAGAGTGTGGCGTTTCTAACAGATACACACAACACACAAGCAAATAGTGAAGAACACCGAACGAAAATCGAATAAGAAAATGCATCAGAGCCGTATACCACAGCGATAACATAACAAATCCACATCAGTCGAATGTACTTGAGTTTAGAAATCGAATTCGTACACACGGCGGTGGCCTGATGGGTTGCGCTTTGGTTCAATTTTTGGTGGTTCTAACTGTCATAGCGTCAGTTCGAATCACACGTTCTTCACTATCATCCCAAACGCTATAAAAGCACACGGGACAGGGAACAATAGCGGAGTCCAGTCGGTGAGGTCATGAACTTTCGGGTTCCTACAGGCCAATAAATAGTAATTGCGGTGGGTTATGGTGACGGATAGGGCGGACGGAAGTTTATAAGTGAAAAAAAAAATATATATATATATATTGTGGTCAGCTTAGCTCCGTTGCAGATGTGGCCTTTTTAGGGTCAACTTAGTGACCGAAAGAGACAAGATCGTTCAATAGTTTTTGAGAAGGTAAATTGAAACTTTCATGGAATTTTATGGACAGATGTTGAAGATTGGGAATGGTAGGGTAAATCTCCTTGTTGAATAGAGACCATTACGTCAGTTCTAGTGTTTCCTTCATTTTATTTTTGTTTTTATTTATTTATTTTTATTACACTACTCTCGGGAGACGCGATTCTATAGCGCCGTCACGGTGTCCCGAGAAGCCACCAAACAACCGTGTTGTAATTGTATATTTTCCGTCGTGGGCCGACGGCAATTGTTGTAAGTTATATATTTGATATTAATGGTAGCGGTTACCTTACCTGGGGTGTGGGGGTCCGCTCCAAATGATTGCGCTTCTATAAGCTGGGGTGACCTTTCTGCATTAGGGCTGCCTTTTCCAATACTTCGCGGGGATGTAGTCGATCACTGAATTAATTACTTTGTCTCTGTCAAATTTGACAGTCACATTTATTTAAATTGTTGAAAGAAAAGTCACTTTGCTCTTAGTTGTACAATTTATTTTATTACGGACACTTTATCCTTATTTAGTTTTAGTTAACTTTACACGATATTTAAATTTTAGTTTTTTATATGTACAGTTTATTTTATTATGGGCACTTTACTCGTTATTTAATTTTACCACCCGACAAAATAACCCACGTCCGCTCCCTTTTTAATCTCGAAACAACCACTATATCAGATGACCGCCTCGGTCAAGTACTGAAAACCAACTCGCTTTAGCTTTTATTTGCCTCCCCGAACGAAAACTTTTATCTTTCGTCCTGCAGATCGAAGGGTATCTCCTTTGTTCTGCAGGACCCCTTTTCCCAGTCCCCGTTTCCTTTCATTATCCTTTCGACGTCGGCTCAACAGGGAAACACAAAAAGACAATCAGCCAAGGATCTTGCAAATGTGCATTTATGGTCCTTTTTGTGGGTGCTATAATAAAACGACGTGTAGTTCGCTTTTATGGTGCTAATTGCTTGGTTACCTTGGGTTAGTTGAAAAGGAAATGAGGTTGTCTGTGGGAATTGGTCTGGGTAAACCTTCCTTTACAGAGTCATAAAATTTCCCCCGTGCATTTTATGATTCTTACCAACTTTACGTGAGAGTTGGTCATCTGGTTCGCAGATTTGGATCCAGGGGAATTTGTGTGATGAACATCTGGTTCGTAAATCACGTCTTGGATTTATGTTGAATTCAATATGGGCAAATTGAACGTTTAGTACAATTTGTTTGATATTGAATTTCATATGGGCAAATTGAAAAGAGGTATGTTGCAGTTCTTGTAACGCTCCGGAAACACTCGCGCGGGGAGGAAATTCGAAAGCTTTCCCGATCTGTAATGGAACGACTTCCGATGCAGAGGTATTCGCGCCGTCGGGTGATGAACCGCGAAGCAGGGCGATCCGACGGATTGTCTTGTGGAACGCATATAAACCGAATTGTGCGGAACAATACCACGAATCGCCGCAAAACAGTACCCGTGATAGCATCTGTAAAACGGAAAGAGGTCGCCTACGCACCTTCAATGTAATAGTGACTGCAGTCCCGACGCCAGGGCATGTCGCCGATTAGGCGGATCGCTTGTTTCTGTATGCTCTCAAGTAGGTGGTGGGTACGTTTAGGAGCAGAGCGCATGTCTAACCTATAATTTATAGAGGAGAAAAAGTTAGGCCTGAGTAAAATATTTCTTGACTATAAGTCAGTTTTCCAGAGGAGGACCTAGCAGTCGAGCAATTTCATGCTTTATGCAGATTCGAGGGCCTGATCATTCATGATCAGCTGTGGAACCGATGATGCACTTTTATTTGTAAATGTTGTGTATTGTGTGTTCGTCGGATTGAAGTTGACGAGATTGGCCTTTCCCCATTCAGAGAGTCGATCTGGAAACTCCCCAACTGGTGCGACGTTGGTGCACTAATCGGGCAATCACTCGAAAAACAAGAAGCAAGCCTACACTCATCTGCAAAAGTGAACACTCTGTTATTCGTTGACTCCAACAAATCATTTATGTGGGGAAAAAACAAAGATGGGGCTAGCACAGAATCTTGAGGCACCCCGGAATTAACAGGATACAGATCCGTCTACAACAACACGGATCGATCGATATTCAAGGAACCTCTTCACCCAGTCGCAAAGCTACTGGAAAAGTTCGTATCAGCAATGCCCCGTGCCAGACGCGGTCAAAATCCTTGGAGATAATCCATGCGAACGCTCTTAACTCACCATGCTCCTCAATCGCAGATGTTCATATATCGGTTGTGAGGCTCAAAAGGTCTCCTGTGAACCGCCTGCCACGGAATCCGTATTGACGATCATTAAAAAGTCCGTTGCACTCCAAATACTCCATTACCTCGCCATTGATTACTTTTTCTATCATCTTATATAACATAAACAGTAATGCTTTCGGTCGGTAATTTTGTGGCAGACACTTTTTCACCTTCTTTGGTATTGGCTGAACTCGGGCGATTTTCCCGAAGGTAGGAAATGTCTTCTGTGCATAAAATAAGCGGAAGAGTCTGCCAAGAGCCGTCAACAATTCTGGAGCACAGTTGTTAAGAACTACTGCTGGTATTCCTTCGTATATTATATTCCTTCTTACGGTACAGTCCACGTAGAATGCGTTGATTAGTACGCGGGTGGAACTTCACATCCCGCATCGAAAACCGTACCGGTGCGATCACTGGTGGCTCCAGAAGACCGGCATCGAGGTTCGAATTCGCGGAAAATAAATTCGCGAACACATTACCTTTATCTTTTGAATTTGTGACTAGTGTCCCGCTGTCCGAGACTAACGGTGGGGGAAGAGGAGGAAGCAAAGTTATTGCTGACAGCCCTTGCCATTGACCCGATGGGACGCGGGCCAGGTCACTCTGTCATTGTAAGCCCTCTTCGCGGTATCAATCGCCTGGTTGCACGCATTTCTGATTCTAACAAAATTCGTTCTGGTAATAGTGGGATTTGAGCCCCATCCCTTAAATACTATATTTCGTGTGATGGAATGAGGAATGTAAATCTCTGTCCCAAGAAGAATAATATCCGTGATCAACTCCGTGCATGTGTTTACATCAGAGTCTCCAAAGCTCAAATCCGACCACGGAAAGGATGCGATGAAATCTCGCACATCGTCCCAGTTGGCAGCCCCATACCTGCATTTATGGCGAAGCTGTTTAGGTCGGTTATTCATTTAAAATGCAACCGGTTGCGCGACCGATACCAAGCAGTGATCTGAGTTTCCCAGTGGCGTAGCAATCTCTAGGGTATGAATGATCGGCTCGGATGTCAAAAAGAGATCCAGGGTGTTCGCATAATCACCTCCACGAGTTGAATTAACTTGCGGCTAACAGCGAACATCTCCGCCAGTCTCCAAACCTCGTCGATTCTATTAGAATGCACCAATCAGTCGGAATCGTGTACATTAAGATCGCCAAAGACGACAATTTTGGAAGCTGGGTGGTTGATCTGCGTGCCGTCAATGGTACCTGATAGATGTTCGAAGAATGTCGCTGGTGGATCGTCATTCGGGGAGCGGTAAAGACAACAAACAACTTTAACAGAATTCCACAAATTCCAAATTGTGGCTATTCTGTGTTTTTACAAGTTCCAAGCAGTGCAGAATTAATGCTGTGATATACGTAAGAGTAGTTTGAATCAACACAGATTGCTACATCACTACTAACAAGAAACGTATTTTAAACAATTCCTCAGTTATTTACATAATATAAAATGTATGAGCCTTATAATTATTCTCAACGAGGCGATCCAACGAATATTTATTTTCACAGATACGGAAGAATTGATTACTTGCCACTCCAGAAGGTCTTTATTCTCTTTCCGGCATTTATCTGTCTGATGACTTCAATCTTCATTTGAATACTCGGTCTTAAATCAACAAACGCATTTCGAAAAAAAATTTAAAATTCAATTAGACTCACTCATAATCTGTTTCGTGGCCTCCAGCGCGGCAGTTCACACAGTATGGGATCCAGAAACTACAATTCGGCAAAAGGACCTCATTTAAATGTCTTTACAAATGACTAAATAAATATTTTCTCTTTCTGCCGCAACAAGCAAACAACCTGCGGCGATGTTACTGCTAATTATCGTCTCGTGTTATGTTACGATTTAAAGTCGACCTTTGCCTATAGGGGTTGACAGCAAAGGAAAAGCTGGTTTGGTAAAAGAAAGGCAAAAAAAATATATAAATACGAACCAGGAAGAGGAACGTGATCCCGCGGGATGATTTTTACTTCAATATTCAGTCTTATTTTTCAGTTTCCTTTTTCAAAAAGGAGTCCTTTGTTATGGAAATTACAACATACAGGCGACTGTCTTCCAAACTAAACTCAATTTACTACTTTATTCATTTAATTTACTGGCAGCAGTAAGGGTGTCCATTTAGGCGTTAATCGCCCCAAAAGGGATTGCCGAAACTGACCGACCGAGGACATGCTGCGCCAATCTGAAAGCAACTTTCTAATGTGCTCTTGAGGTGAAATCGGAGCGAAAAATAAAAGCGTTCAAGTGTTAGACGTGAGTGCGTCGAGAGATTTTCAAGGGTCCTTAACACGGCATAAAATCAGAAAATTGTCACATCCCTCGGTGCGTGTTAAGTTCTTTCAAAATAAGTATCTCAAGTGATGTACAAAACGGCTTTGCACACATGTGTTCGAATCCCATATCGCATGTGTGTGGTTGAGAGTGTACAATGTAAGAATACGCGAAGGAGTTCACGTAATGAACCTTTCAAGTGCACAACGAGAGACAAACGGTAGAGGACAATCTCCTACAACATCGACATACTTTTCCAATCGAAAGTAATTTATGTCGTTCTTTTGCGGATAAAAATTCAATTTGATGTACAACGTTGTAGAGTGTTTTTTCTCCTTTTCTTGGGGAAGATTTACCCGGTAACCTCAAGCCCGAGGGCTATTTGTACCAAGGATATTCAGACATTGTGGTCCAAGAGCGAATATTTGCCATGCCATGCGTCAAACTGGAAATTACTTCTAAATTATATTTGACGTACGCAGCTGGTTTTTAGACTAAATATTTGCGGGGCATGTAATGAGAAATATAAGGACCTCAAGTGGGAGATATGCGGAGTGGACCAGATACGGTTTTTAAAGATGTATTTTGTATAGGATGTTTTTTGGGATTGTGGTTGCCCTTAAATTAAGTTCTATTTGACAGAGATGAGTTTGTTATACAATAGTTGCCAATAAAATGGAGCGATGATGCTAATATATGTTGCGTAGAAATTCCTTTTGCTGCAGTCTTTCCTATCAATTTGTAAAATATAGCGACGTTTTCCCGTAATTCCCTTGCAGTTTTTGGATGAGGAGCTGCGACGATTATTCTCGGTAAGATTGACATTGCATCCTCCTGTTTCAAGTTCGTGCAGGACCTCCACTATGGGCGTTGGATCTAGAAGTCCAGGCAGTTAACTTGCCGCCGATTCTGTTGTTAGAATTAAGAAATTCGCTCTCCTTTTCGAGGAAACGTGGTTTAAGTCCATCGACGCTCTTCGTAAACTCGATCGTTGTTGGGGTCAAGAACTTTTACGGTCGGTGATATGGGAAGTAGATGGGCTTCTTTATTTCGCCACACGGACATCAACATATGAGTAGTTACTCAAAATGTGGTGAACGGAAAGCTTCCTGCCGCCTTGTCTGGTTTCAGGTCATGACGCGGTTCATAATACATATAGTCGTCTCCGGGAAGAAGAAGAAGAGAGGATAGTTGTTGTAAATCTAGGGAAAGGAGCGGATGATCCTAAATCATCCATGGTACGTGTTCTTTTGCCAAGGACAACGATGCCGAATGTTGTCGTTATGACGTTTATAAATATTGCGAATGCAGTCGTATGACCTTTATGGCAACCTACCAGGTAAGCTAACTTCACAAAAATGATTGCTCCAAACTGTGGTCCCCTATCAGGCGTGAGTGTTGAATGGACCCCAAAACCTAAATATAAAAGAATGTTCAATGCTGCCAGGGTCCGTAATGGCATCACTTCCGGGTATCGTGTGGAACTATCGTGTTCCTATTATATTAACCGGCTCATTGGCTAAGCGCTTTTTTTTGTTTTCGGTAGGAAGGTGGACATCTTCAAAAGATACCTCTGGACCGATACAGAGGCATGCCGGATTTTTACCGACTAAAACTACCTTCCGGCTGACACATATTCCCACTGATCCCTGCGTAACTTTCTTTCAGATATTCCATCGCGGGGCGGACGGAGTTTACCTGTTACTCCGCTCATCGCGTCGCAATTGCTGCATGATGTCACATAGAATACCATTGCTACGGACCATGCTTATTTGGAATTTGGCATGTATTCCGTTACTCCTCCCGGAGTAACTGTACGTCTCATATGTCTCTCCAAAATCGTTCCTGCGGTCTCGAATCTCACGCACTCTGTGAGTACTCGTTCCGCATTTTCTATTTTGCCTTTGCAGTACAAGCAGTATGGGTGATTATGTTTATACTCGTGCAAGTATTGCCAAAAACATCTATGTCCTGATATCAGCTGAATCAAGTGGTAATTCAGCTCGTCATATTTTCTTTTTGGGTTCCTCGATAGTATAGTGGTTAGTATACCCGCCTGTCACGCGGGAGACCGGGGTTCGATTCCGCGTCGGGGAGCCTCTGGCGCAATACTAATGACCTTGCACGGAAAAACGAATCATTGTGGAAAATTTAACAAGCCGTCAGGACTTGCTAAATAAGGCTAAGACCGGTTCCCGGTTGTAGTGCCGGTGATGATGATATTTTCTTTTTATCCAGGTTTCTACATCAGGTATCATGGTGTCTGTCCATCTTTCGTTGCTAAAAGAATTCCACCTTTGTTACCAATCTCTTAGGCTTGAGAGCTGTAATTGTGACGGCATTCGCAGGCTATTCTCTTGGGAGACCTCATACAATGCAGCGTTTTCTTTAGCTAGGCTAAGTGTGCTCCTGCTAGTTTGAAATGCTCCGGTTTCAAAGCATTGTACCGATCTACCTTGACTTGGTTGCACCGCGTACAAGTGCGAATACATTTCGCTAGATGATAGACTACGTGCGCCCCGATGGAGTAAGGTTGGACACCTGTGGTATCCGCTCGTCATTTCGGATGGGAAGGAATGTTATACGCCTCAAAAGCTACCTGTCGCAGCTTTTCAGGAAAGTTGAAACATCACACCAAATTTCGCCTTCTATAAACGGAACTCACACAAATCTATAGCGTTTGAAATAATAGTGAAGAAGATCGTGTGATTCGAACTGACGCTATGACAGCTCGAATCACGAAAAAAATTTTACCTAAGCGTTACACACCAGGCTACTGACCGTGTTTAGAATTTGATTTCCAAACTCGACTATATTCCACTGGTGTGAATTATTTTTTTGTTATTTATCGCTTGGTATACGGTTCTGATGTATTTTTCTTATTCGATTTTTCGTTCGTGTTCTTCACTATTTCGCTTGTGAATCGTGTGTATCTGTTAGAATCGCTACAAATCTAAGCCAGTATCTGTTTTTATTGTAGAAGGTTTTCAGGTAGTGCTTCCACCAGATCGACCTTATTGATTGCTACAAGGAATTGAATCCACTCGATGCGTAATAAGGCGTCAGCTGTTACGTTCTGTTATCCTGAAACGTATTCAACGTGAGAGCAGAACTGTCGAATGTAGTCGAGATGTCTTTTTTGACGGGGAGATAAGTCTCTCAACTTCTTGCGGAAGACGTAAATCAGTGCCTTGTGGTTCGTTTTTATAATAATATGTCGTTCTTCACCCATTGGGCAGAAGTACTCCCGATTGTGAGCTTTGAAACGTCTCTGAATTGGGTTGATTTACTTCAAGACGAAGCCCAATTGTTCTAATTTCAAAAGATGCTCTTCTTCAAGCACAGCTTCTACTGTCCTGTCTGAAGCATCACCCTGTACATACATACGCAGTAAAGCTCCTTTAATAGAATGACGAAGTAGCGTGGCGGGAGGCGTTGTCAGCTGTCCCTGTCCAGGCGATAGGCCTTTTTTTTTATTTTCTTTGGACCCCTCTAAGAGCTCGTTAAGGGATGCCTATATGTTCGGGGTGTGCCGAAGCGTTGGGTAGTCAAAGACGCACGAATTAGACTTTTCAAAGGAATTGTTTTTATTGGGTACACTTTTTATCCCTTATACGTTCAGGAATCATCTCCTACGATTTTTTTGAGGCCTTCAAATGTAAAAGGTAACAAACAGGACTAGTACGTGCGTATTTTCCGGGGCCCGTTAGGACTCAGCATCAATCGCACTTCGGGAGCTGTTTATATTCGGATCGGGCAATATTATTGCTGATCGGGATATATTCGGATCGGGCAATATTATTGCTGATCGGGTTAATGAGATGGTCAATTCGGGGTTTATATTTACGACCAGTTAATTGATTGATGTTTTTGAAAAGATCCCGATTTGGTTTGATATTTTTAAGTGTGGAGATGTAGTTTTCATCTGCGAACTTTTTCAACTGCTCATTTATCAGAGTGGATAGGAGTTGGATTTGGCTTTTAATAAAGGGGCAGTATCTTGTATGAAGTTTACGGCGGAGCTGCTTTTTAAGGCGCAATAATTTGGTTAGGATGCTGGGCAAAGGCTTTCCTAAATAGTTATGAGGAATGGTTGTCGGGGTGTTGTTGCTGAGAGCCTCCTTAAGAATTTTCTCTATTCTTAAAGATCCTTGATCGATTTCAGTAGGGAGTAAGTTAGATGCTTCAGGGATATACAAGTCAGAGAAACTTATCACTATGTCCCTATTGACTTTTCTCCAATTTGTTTTGGTGAAGTTTGGGAGAGAGTTTGACCAGTATAGTGGATCGAGAGAGGGGATTTGGATCGTGGTGTGAACGGAACCATGATCAGAAGGAAATATAAAGGAGACTGTAGGTGGACCCGCTGAATAAACATCGTCGGACTTGAGGAAGAAGTCGATTGTTGACCTGGCTGAGCTAGAGACACGAGTTGGCTGTAATGGGGAGTCAATGTAAGTATATGGAAAAGACTGGAGGAGGGCTAGCAATTGGCGACCATATTTGTTGCATTTATTATCATTGACTGCTGTGTGACGAGCATTCCAGTCTCCTCCGATTATAAATGGAGCGGGAACGGACTGTTGGATAATCTGCGAAATGTCAGTATCTGGGAAATCTGGTTCTCGTGAAGGGTGAATATAAATGGATGCTAAGACTCAATGCTGGATACACAGGTGAATCTAATTTCACTGAATTGAAATTTGTTGTGAATTAATATGCCGGTACCTCCATGAGATCCATTAGTTCTGGGGTTAGAAACTAAAGTATAATTGGGAATTGAAACTCGGGAGTTTGGTTTGAGCCAGGTCTCTGAAAGGAAGAGGATATCTGGGGAAAACTTTTCAACAAACAACCGGAGGTGTTGCTTACGTATGTTAGAGTAAATGGATAATGGTTAGTTTAGAGAGAGCTGGAAAGAATATGGGAAGTTATTAGTGAAAGAATCTGACCTTTTTTCTCTATTTCTGGCATCTTCCTCAGCGAAGGTAGCATGGCTTGTAAGCTTTGGATGTATCCCATGATGTCCAGATTGAAGTTTTCAGTATTGTTGTTAGGGGGAGTGGTAGTGTTGATGTTTGTTGCTGCATCCGCGTACGATATTCCGGGTCGGGTTGACTTCGTTTCCTGCAATACTGTTGGTTTCGTTGTTGTTGTTGTTGTTGTTGATTTAATAGTTGCTGCTAATTTCCGTCATTCCAGAAGTTTTAGCTTCTGAGGGCATTGGGAAAAATTTGCCGGATGAGGGCCTCCGCAGTTACAGCATTTAACTGTGATCTTTTTGTTGGTAATGGATCCATCAGCGTTGACGGTTTGTATTGTTTCAGGTTCCAGGCCTTGTGGATTTACCTTGCATTCCTCGAGCTCGTGTTCCTCTGCGCATTTGCCGCAACGTCTTTGCTGGTGGCATGAGACCGCCAAGTGTCCTCATTCTTGGCATCACTTACAATGAAGAATTTCTTGTTTGTGGGGGTCTTCGATTGCGATTTTTTCGGTAAGCAAATATTTAATTTGTTTAAGTTGCTTGATGTCCTGATTAGGTAGGATTTGTATGATCCGGAGGTTTTTTACGTTGTTTGTCCTCATGTACGGTGTTTGGAAGTAGTCCAGCTTATTGATCTTTATTTGTGGACATATCCTAGCGATTTCTAGGCCCACTTCTTCGTTGGTCCATTCGGGATCGATGTGCCTTATAATAAAGGTAGCTGGTTTGCTGTTCGGATGCTGGAAGGTGAAGAACTGATATTGCTCCTCCAACAGTTTTTTAACTGCCCTATCATGATCGAGTAATTATCTGATTGTTATTGAAGTCCTAGATCCTTTTGCATTGGTGCTAAAATTCCGGTGACCCAAGGCATTTTGCAGGGTTTGAATTAGTGCTTTGGTGCTGGTCGGGTTTCTGATGTAGATTGGCGGTGGTCTTTCGTTTTTCGTGGTTGATTTCGTTGTTTCTACTCTGGTAGGAGCAGGTATCTGGTTTGATGATGGCTTTGTTGGTGTGCGAAGTTTGGTTGGTAGTTCGCCTTGGCTGTTGCTCGAATTGCGGGTGTGCCGGGACGTTTCTTCCATATGGATGTCATCGGTGTTATAGATGGAATTTCTTTTATAAATTTGTTCCTGTAGTTGTTTCACTTTTTGTGTTAGTTGGTTTATTGTTTCCAGGGCTTCCTCGAGTTTTCGTTTATAATCGTCGGGGCTCCTTGATCTCTCCATGTTTGTGGACTTTTTTGGTGCGTTCCGTAGGATGTCTAGAGCTTTCCTTTTTCGGTCTTGTATGTACTCCAGTGCCTGGCCTGGGTCATCGCCTTTCATCGGTTTTGTCAGTAAGTAACGGCTTACCTGCTGTTAAGATTTTTTTTTCTAGTGTTTAAACTACACAAATTGATAACCTAGTTATACACTTTTTACGTGTAAGCACGTTTGTGTACTGCGTACTGTAATTCTCTGTGCGCACTGCACGAGATCTGTGTATCGAATGACGGGCGCGGAGATCGCGATGCATCTTCCTTTTAAATGAAAACAAATCCAGATTTTGTATCTTGAAACGAACGTTTCAGATGGAAAATGTCGATTTCGGGTGTGGTGTTCAATGTGCTCATTAGGGTAATCGTTTTTGAATTGGTGCATATTAGGGTATGCATTGGAATTTGGGTTTTTTGCTTTTTGTTATCCGACTGGCTTATGCAGACAAGAGTTTGCGTGTCCTTCGGATGGGTAAAACAAGATCCGTGGGACTTAGGTAATGAGTTGGTGCATTTACAAGTCATAAAACATCTGGCATGTGAAAATATGCATTAGGATGTTTATGATTGCTTGAATTGTGTGTCGGCCGAAAATAGATATGCTTTTGTTTAGACACATGCACATTTTGGGCTTTGGATCTTGTAGGAATTTGAATTGAATTGAATTCAATGTTTGAGTTTGAACGTTTAGTTCGATTTGGTTGACATTGAATTCAATGTTGATTTGGGCGTAGGGATTTGTATGCGGGGGAAGGAGATTGTTTCTTTGGGGTAAGGAAATTGTACGGCTTTCCGGAGCACTACAGCATAATTACATTTTAAGTACCTTTTCTCTAATTACATTTTTATATTATCATCATCATCGGCACTACAACCGGGAACCGGTCTTGGCCTTACTTAGCAAGTCCTGAGGCTTGTTAAATTTTCCATAATGATTTGTTTTTTCCGGGCAAGGTCATTCATCTTGCGCCAGAGGCTCTCCGACGGGGAATCGAACCCCGGTCTCCCGCGTGACAGGCGGGTATACTAACCACTATACTATCGAGGAGCCACATTTTTATACACCTTTAAAAATATACACAGCTAGACATTTTGTGTATTGATCCTTTTCCTTGTAATTAGCTGATATATATTCTGATGTTCTTAAAAATGTTAGATTTTAAGTGAAAATAAAAATATAAGTTAGTCTTAAGAAAGATTCCATGGAGGCAAGTTAGGTCCCCCACATAAATTATAAATAAAAACGTCCCGCGGAAGATCACGGGATAACTAAAAAGGAAACACGTGTTTGGTATCCACCTTCTAGCTTGATATTGGTATCCACCCTTTCTCTTCTAAATTCTTATTAGCACTAGAGTATTGCGCAGCAAATAACTTCACTTTAAGACGTGCGAAATTGTTGATGGAGACTTGCAACGATGCGACATCACAAATCGCGTCTTTAATCCCACACTCTGAAGGGAAACAGTTCGTCACAATTGCTTCGCTTGCAGTTTTATCTTTTTTTACATATGACTGTGATCGCGGCCGAGGACTGTAAATACTGCAGATCGATGTTCCCCTCTGGTCTTGCTCTCAGATGCTGCTTAAGGTAGCAGGCAGGCAAAAAAAAACAATTAACGTAAATTTAACTAGAACTAGACACCATCCTCGAAGGGTTATAAAACCGAGGTGGTTTAACACTAAACGTCGACGTCTCCATTGTCCTTTTTATTGTATGTGTGTTTCCCATCGTAATTTGATGCATTGCCGCTTATGTCGGACATATTCACAGGACAAAGAGGATTAATGCAAACTGTGTAAAGAAATTGGAAGATGCTAATTGATTTCATATGCACTTGTGGTGGCCGAATGTTGTATGTATGTTTGGCTTTTTTTCCTCTAACAACAATCTATACAAATTTTAGACGTGTTTTTCTTGAAAGAGCATTTTTATCTACTGCTAATTGTTATTCTCTGGACCTATTGACACGACTTTAATAGACATTGGTGGGTTTTGATTATTACGTCGTAATTGATCATAATCCGGCTAACAAATCAATAGGAAACAAATTACCAACGCGGATAAAGTAAATGAAAAGGTAGATTTCTTCACGCTTCTATCCACCTTTTTTTATTCGATTTACACGACGGTGAATTCCTTTGTAAGATACCTTTCTCTTTAAAATCCCGCCTAATGTTTTTATTTCAAAATTGCCAATCCTAAGATTAACAGTCCACAATCGGTCAGCAAACTTTTCAAGGGCTTTATTTACACCAAAATGTGTACTGTGTCGTTTAAATCGCCGTGATTTAAAGTCTCTGTATATATGAAATATATAATTAATGACTTGGGTAGTGCGAAGTACGCAACATAAACCCCAGTCACTAATAATTCTTTTCGGAGTGCTAAACAAGAATTATTTGAAGAATTTCTTCAATATTCGGAAATGGGTACTGTGTCGTTTAAATAATAAAAATAAACGCCATCTGTAACAATAATCTAAATAAACAACCCAAGACTGTGCCCTTGTGTTATCTTGTTGTTGAGAATTAAGAATTAACCTTCTACTTTCTTTCCTGCCACACTGTCAAATAGCTTACTATTCATATTCCACAATCAGAGCAGACGCGATGTTTTTTTTCCTTTTCGATAAATGCACACTTAATCAATTTTTCGTGAGAACAATTTTATGCATGTCTTTTGAAACATTTGGATGCGCGATATGTGAAAGACGCAAATGCCAGACAAGGTTTTGAATTTCGGTAAAGCATGAGATTGATTGTATGCAAGGTATCCGAATTCCACGTTCGAGTCACATGAACCTTTCAATCCAATTCCCTTTCCTATTCCTACGATTTCTGTAATGTACCAGGTGTATGCATATGTGTAATTTGACATACGTCATTTGGTTCGTCTGGGGTTTAACTACAAGCAGACACAAGTTGAGTCCGCCACAAACTAGCGTCTTTGTTTTATCGTTCAGTGATCATGTCAAGTTTTGTGCCTGAAAAAGAACATTTGCGGCACGCATTGCTTTCCTTATTTATCAAAAGAAAACGGCTGTTGAAAATCATCGAATCAACACGGCTACCTTACGCAAAGAGAATACCAGTAACACCTTTGGTCGTGCGTTAAGACTCGCCCTCGAAGAGCTCGACGGAGGGAGAGTAAGTACTGGGGCCTGAATGCCGAGCGTAGAAGAGAAATGGACACGCCTTAAGAATATTGTCATTAGTACTGCCAACACCATCTTAGGCAGTAGTCGTAGAGATCGGAGCGACTGGTTGATGATGAATGCAAACTAGCGAGCGTTCAGTGGCATGAGAATGCTACATACTAGGCAATGCAGCAGTCTCATAGGACGCGGGTACGCGAAGTGAAGTACAAAGAGCTCAGAAGATCTGAAGAAAGGCTTCACAGACAAAAGAAAAGTGCCTAGGAAAAAAATTTTGTCTGTGAAATAGAGAAAAGTAGAGAGCGAGTTCCGCACCAGGCGCGGAAGTTCTACCAAATAATTCGCAGTATGACGCGGTACACACCACACTGCACTTACTGCAAGGATAAATATGGTAATCTGATCACGGATCCTGAAGGCATTCTGGAGCGATGGGAAATGCACTGCAATGAATTGCTAAATGGCCAGCTTACAAAAGAATTGGGGGGTCCACCAATGCAAGATCAAGAACAAATGCTGCCACCACCAAGCATTGAGGAAACATTAAAAGCCATAAGACAGCTCAAATCCAATAAAGCGCCCGGAGCTGATGGCATACCAGCTGAGCTGATCAAGCAAGGAGGGACAGCGTTCATCACGCAATTCATGAAATTGTAGTGCACGTATGGGAGCAATGAAGGAGAGGAGATGCCGGAAGATTGGCATCGTGGTATATTTTGCCACATTCATAAGAAGTAAGATATCACACTGTGCAGCAACTATAGGGGTATAACATTGCTGAGTACCGCCTATAAAATACTCTTCACTATCCTATAAGATCGGATAACCACACACGCTTAAGCCATCATTGGTCAATATGAGTATGGCTTCATCCCAGGCAAATCAGCAATTGAGATATTCACCCTTAGGCAGGCGATGGAAAAATGTCAGGAATTTAAACTTCCATTATACCATCTGTGGGGGTGGTAGTCTTGGCGCCAACGTATGGCGCGGGCTTCACTCTCACCCACAACGATTTGCTACGCAAAGATTGTCACCAAGAGGATAAGCCACAAAAGAAAACACAATGGCGTAGTCTAAATGTTAATGCCTTTTATTTGTCCTTTACGGTTTTTTTCTTCTTTGTTCTGTTTACATGTGGTTCAAATGTTGCTTGTTGTTTCTTTTATATTTTAAGGGAGCGCGTTAATGAGGGAAAATCTTTGCACTCGACGTATGTCACGTATGCACTTAACCGAACACCTTGGTGGGGGAAAGAGGAGCGCGCTACGCGAATTGACGATTGGGTTCCACTGACTAGCTCCGCTTATCCGCCTGATCCGCCAATTAACTGTTCCAAACGCACTCGGGTGTGAACTGTCATTGCCCGCCCATTCAGTTGCCGGTTGCAAACAATTTCGGATGCGCGTGAACCGAATAAGTATACTAAAACTCGGGGAGCCGGACTAGACACGCATTTGCTCCTTACGCGGCCGCGTTCGACATTGGTGCCGTCGGTGTGCACGCCGCGGTGGTTGAGGTGTGACTTGGGGTGATGCGGGAGCGATGTGGGGTCGGTGGCGGTTAGACGAAGACTGACCAATGAAATCAAAAATTCATAGCGTTGTGGCAGTGGGGTTATAGCTAAAGTGAGCTCGCTGCCACTTACTAAAAATTGGTGGAAGAGTTGCTATGCCTGCATAGGAATTTAGTTCCAGCGAATCCTTGCCGTATAAGCTAAGTTGGATTCGTTGGTTGTGTGTACCGGGAAATTGAAATTGCTTGGGTGCAAGCAAGGAATATCGTTTAGATAGAATGTTAACCGAAGTCATTTCGGGGAAATGTATGCGGCTTGGAATAGTTGTTAATTTTCCGTTGTAGATTGGAATATGCGTTTTGTTACGGCATATGAATTTCGGGGAAATTCAGATTGATTGGTCACAAGGAGGAAATATGAATTAAGTGGAGAATTGACCGAAGCAATTTTGGGAAAACTTATATGTGGTGTGATGTAATTGAGGGAGATGGTTAATGTTTGTTGTAGGTTGGAATATACGTTTTATTAAGGCATATCAATTTCGGGGAAATTGTGATTGCTTGGTCGCAAAGAGGGAATGAGAATTCCGTAAAGGATTGAGCGAAGCAATTTTGGGAAAATGAATGAGGGGATGATTAGAATATATTCTGTTGAATTATATTCTGTTGGGAGTTTGGAAAATGTTTTTTTATTGCAGATTGGGCGATGTATGCTATTGTGGATTTGTTTTTGCATGTTTACAGGTTAGGATTGTGGTTTGGTTCTCCGTGTGATATAGAGAACCCCACACATCTATTTATAGACTTCAAGGCCTCCTACGGCAGCATAGCCAGGGTAGAACTATATAATGTCCTGAGAGAGTTCGGAATTCCAAACAAATTGATACGACTTTGTAGGTTGACCATGACCAACGTAACTAGTCCAGTAAAAATAGGGGGATTTTTGTCCAAACCAATAAACATCTTTAATGGACTCCGACAAAGGGACGGTCTGGCCTGCTTCCTCTTCAACCTGGCGTTGGAGAAAGCAATCCGTGACTCTGGCGTCACAACTAGAGGCACTATTATCACCAAGTCCGCCAGATACTTGCCTACGCAGATGACATCGACATCATCGGTAGAACCGAATCGCCTGTACAGGATTCCTTTACCCAGATCGAGCGGGCGGCACAGAAACTGGGACTACACATTAATGAGTGAAAAACTAAGTACATGGCGGCAACTTCTGCGAAGAGAAAACCTAACGTTGGCCAAACTATCGGGGTAGTGGAGCACGAATTTGAAGTAGTGCCATCCTTTAACTACGGAATATAATATGGAAGAGAAATACGCGAACGGCTGATCAAATCCAACAAAGCCTATTATGGTCTATCAAGGCTCTTTAAATCCCGAAATTTATCCAGAACATCCAAGCTACTACTGTACAAGACCATGGTCTGACCAGTAGTCATGTATGGATTCGAGATCTGGGTGCTCAATAAAGGGCACTCTGAACTCTTAGGCGCGCTCGAGAGGAAGGTCTTAAGGAGAATTGTTGGCCCCGTATGTGAGGGAGGACGATTTCAGAGACGCTACAACCATGAGTTGTATACAATCTACCTTGAAGCAAATATTGTAGGATAAACCAAGCTCGGTATACTCCGGTGGGCGGACACCTAGCTCGAATGAGCGAAGAGAAGCCTGCCCGGAAAGTCCTTTGTAACAGGATGTATGGAAGGAGAGGACGTGACAAACCTTGTCTGCGATGGACGGATGGCGTAGTCCAGTACGCCCAGACCTTGGGAGTGCCAAACTGGATGACATCGGCTCGAGACCGGGACCGGTGGAGACATTTATTAAATAAGGCCAAGACCGGATCCCGGTTGTTGTGCCGATGATGATGAATGATGTCTTTGCAATGTTCTATTCAGTGCAATTTTTAGCCATCATTTAGTTGATATAGAACAAACTTTGAATTCAATTTCCTTACATCATGTTTCTCAGTTAAAAGGCAATGAACTGTTGTTTTCGGTATGTGTAGATCCAGTTCCATGCATATCACTGAACGCTTCTTGGAGACAGTCATGAACTTACATACTTTATGGATGTTGTTTTCCATAATCACATTAGATGGATGGGCTGTCGTTTATTGTCATATACATCTTCCCTGCCGTTCTTGAATTGTCGAAACCACACAAAAGAGTGTGGTTTGGCCGAATCTTGTTTCAACAATTGAAACATTAATGGTAGCATTTTTACCACTTTAAAACAAAATTTAATATTTTTTCGTCTGTATGCATTTTTTGTCGATACACAAAAAATGAGATGTATTTCGGTTTCTACTAAACGAAATGTCATCAAATTTTGACGGTTTGTTAAGGAAGAGTCACACTACATAAACCAATTAGACAGATGGCAACAACGTCTTCTGGGCTCCTCGATAGTATAGTGGTTAGTATACCCGCCTGTCACCCGGGAGACCGGGTTCGATTCCCCGTCGGGGAGCCTCTGGCGCAAGATTAATGACCTTGCCCAGAAAAAATAAATCATTATGGAAAATTTAACAAGCCTCAGGACTTGCTAAATAAGGCCAAGACCGGTTCCTGGTTGTAGTGCCGATGATGATGATGATGAACAACGTCTTCATTTGTTTACTACGGGACGGATGGTCTATAATCATCGATATATTGTACTCATATTTTCGTAATTGTTTATAAAACGTTTCCATATTATTCAACCGTTTCTATGATAATCATTGCGAATTGACAGTAAAGGTTCTTCTATGTGGTCAACAAACTCTCGTCAACAACTCGCTATTTCAATATCTAGTTAATTTCCCTAAAGCAGAAGCGTAAAAAGCCTTCATCCATGAGAGTTTATAAGTAAACGGTGTAAACTCCCTCATGTAAAGGTGTGAATACTCAAAGACAGTGCTTTCTTCGGTGTTTCCGCCCACCCACGGCAAATGGGATGCAATAACACTAAGATATCACGTGCAGCAATTCCAAAAAAATTTAATATCACTTCTCAGAACATATGCTGTCCTCCAATATAATTTCTGGCGTTAGTGTCGGCGATTATTGCATTTCACACCGAATGCAGTTTATCGTCACATTATCACATTATCAAATTCTTCGATTAGTGTTCAAAATCAGACACTGCCAATTTCCACTCTGTCAGAAATGGGTGTGTCGTTCCGAGTCTGAGTAAAATGAATTTTTATCACCAGCTTCAGTGGATTGCGCCGCACCGCCACAGTAGAGCCACACGACCCGCTCCACGATGACTTGCTAATTTCTGAACATCACGAATATTAAAAAATATGCAAATTTTTTATGTCGTCTGTTTTTAATTTCCTCACAGTGTAAGGTTTTCCTCACAGGGGGCAATTTAGCGCAGTCGTAGGGATCCGCTTGACACGTGCTATTCAAAACAAGGAAACAAATGAAGCATATCCTCGAAGGCAGTTGGTACATGATGGTACTTGACACTGCAATTAGATAAAAGTACTAGCAGTGTCGATGGGAAATATCGAAGGTGATGCTGGGGTAGGTGTTGATGAAAGCACTCGAATTCAATATTTTTGGTGATTATTTGAGGAAGAAGATAATGAAAGGGAATCGGTCTCCGTTGGTAAACTTGAATTATTATGTAAACAGTTGCGACATTTTGATTAACAATATAAACAATAATTTCGTAACAATATATCTAATTAAGGAATGCTAAAATATAGATTGATATATGCTTCATGGATGAAAAACACTCCTAACCACAATCGGTGGAGCCCAGTTGACGGGTTAAGGAGAGTTGCGAATTCAACGCCAGTTTCCAAAAGATTCCCCCCTTCACGACCGACAAGGAAAAGCGGGTCAAAATCCTCGATAGAAAAGAAAAAGAGCTATCACAATAGGACCCCATGCTCGCCATTAACCAGCGTCCCAAATGTCCAGCTACCTATAGATGTAGGTGTTCATAAAAACACAATTCTAGTAGTGAACACCGGCGGTGATTTGAGCTTGATCAGCAAGAATAGCATTAACGAATCAGATGTTAAAATCAATCGGCGAGAGGCTTGCACCTTACAGACGCAGTTTGGAAGTATTAGGACCTTGGGAAGCTGCAAGGTGAACTTCCAACTGAAAGGTAGGTCTAAACTCCCATGCAAGTTCCAAATAGTGAGTAGTATGCCCGGTTTACCAGAGGACGGTCTTCTTGGCAACGACTTCCTGTCAAAAATTTGCAATGTAGGGGCCCCAAACAGTGCGTCACATTTCCTCGCACGGAAGTAAACCCAAGGGTATTTAGTCTGCCAATGAATTTCTCACACGTCGGGAAAGGGGCACCTGAAAATAAATGCAACAAAAGAAAATTGGAGCAAGCCCAAAATAAGCGCAAAACCTTCAGTGTCAAGTGGTAAGAACAGACACTTCGTCAGAAACAGACACTTCGTCAGCTAACTCACTAAACTCGCTCCCTACCCGCTCGCAAATTAAGCAAAATAAAAAGTTATTGCAGAAGCCTGTAACACCCGAAAAAATAACATAACATGGGGAACCTTGTAGGTTCCAGTCCTATATTAGTGACACTACTTTGCGATTATGATAGTTTTTTTTTTTTTTGGGTTCGGTAGCAAGGTGGAAATCTTCGAAAGATACTTTTGGACCGATCCGTAGGCATGCCGGGTTTTCACCGACTAAAATCACCTCCCCCCAGGCACATATTCCCGTTGATCCCCGTGGAACTTTCTTTTAGATATTCCATCGCAGGGCGGGACGGAGTTTACCTCTTACTCCGTTCGTCACGTCGCAACTGCTGCATCATTTCACAGAGAATGCCATTTGTTACGGACCATACCTGTTTTAAACTCAGCATGTATTCTATTACTCCTGCCAGGTAACTGTCCGCCTCATATGTCTTTCCAAAATCGTTCGTGTGGTCTCGAATCTCACGCACTCTGTGGGTACGTGTTCCGCATTTTCTATTTTGCCTTCGCAATTCAAGCAGTATGGGTGATTCTCATGCTTATACTTGTGCAAGTATTGCCGAAAGCATCCATGTCCTGATATTAGCTGAGTCAAGTGGTAATTCAGCTCGCCATGTTTTCTTTTCACCCTTGTTTCTATATCAGGTATCATGGCGTGGGTCTGTCTTCCTTTGGTGGAAGAGTCCCGCCTTCGTTGTCATTCCCTTAGGCTTGAGAGCTCTAATTGTGACGGCATTCTCCGACGATTCTCTTGGGAGACCTGATGCAATGCAGCGTTTTCTTTATCTGCAATGTCAGGTGGCGTTATAGGGTGAAAAAGTATATGGGTGTTGTTGCACGGGTTCTACTCCCACCACCATAGAGTTACGTCCGGTATTGTCACTAATTTGGAGGTAAACGTTCGATTGTGGCTTTGATGATAATGGAGCGGAAGATCGATCTGTGGAATGCACTTGCCGTGGATGCCACCCTAAAGTTCGAAACATATTACTTCTGTAAACGATCGCTGCCTCGAGACACACTGATTTTATTCGGGCGTCTTGTCGATGGTCTTTTCTATGTCACTATAATCACGACTATCGTAGTGCAATGAAACGACACATTATTAATAAATGCGGATCAATGAGTGAAGAAGCAGCAAAAGGATACACGTCACGGAATTTCAACGGCGAGCAATACACTTCCCGATTAGGTCAATTCTAAAACCAGTCGGATGAGTTTTAAACTAATTTATTTATTTCATTTGGTACTACTACTAAAACACAAATCGGATAACTCAAGTCTGTGGTCTGGTTTGGTTGATTTAATACTGTTGATGATGCACATTATCTATCGTCTTCAATTTCCGTTCTCGCGCACACGCGCCTTCAGTAGTACTTTGTTCGGATCGACTTTTCGTTTTACATTTTACGTGGAGGCCCGACTTGCCTCCACGGAATCTGTTGGACGATTAAAGATATTAATTTACACGACAGAATACCGAAACTTTCATTCATTGCAACGATCACCATATAAGGGATGATCATCGAAAAGATGTGCACATACAGAGATGAGGTTGCTTCGCCCTCTCATGCTGTGCATGAGCAATCGAACCGTGGATACGAGGATTTCCTAAGGGGAACATACGCTGACATGGTTGCAGCTGGTGCCAATATCCCTGCATAGGGATTGAAATGTTTACACGATCAACTACTGCGTAAAGCATTATTGCTGACCATGTACATGTTGCTGGCATCTCCACACAGTCGGATTCTCGATGGTAAATTTCCATTTTGAGAACTCGACTTGCTTGGGTGATCGGCTGGATGCCCTGATATATTGATCGGGTCGGGTGACTGATCGATGTGGGCATGCTATGCAAAGGAAAGATAAAAATTTCCTGCAGGTGCGCGCAAGGAAATACCGCATGGATATTGTATGGGCAATGTTGGTTGCTAGAAAGTGCAACCAAATTGCGCTTAGGTGTGGAGGATGCGTGTCAGATGATGAAAACCGAACCGAAACATGTACAATGTATTGGTTCGGTTCATGTTGGTTGCGTGATGGTGCGACCAAATCGCCCATGAGGAAAATGCCTGTTTATGTGCTGATGGATTTAGCATCAGCGAATATTATGTTTTTTATAGCGTTAACACAGCTTTATGGCACTACCATGAACAGGTAAGTACTTGCTCTCAGGTTTGTATACCCTAGGTGGGAGTTTTTAAATGGGGTAATGGGAAGATAATTGGTGGCGTTCAAGGGAACCGCCACAACGTCCTCCGGCTAAAATATTTATAACATCTTCGGATACCGTTCGAAATGCACAGCATACTCTTAGTGATGCCATCCTAGGTGCGGAGTTCACTCCCCTCATGTACGACTTACTGTGCAGCTCCTGCCCATATGTGAGCTGCATACATTATAATGGAGGTGTTGACATTGGTTTTCAGTTTCCTTATGTGAGGACGGGGTCCTCCAACATTGGGTAGCAGTCTCGCCAAAACTTTGCATACTCTTGCCGTGTTTTCACTCGTTTTCCTCAGGTGTTCCTTGAAGCTCAACCTGTTGTCGAGTATAACACCAAGATATTTAATATAGGGACTGGATCTGATGATATGTCCTTCTATTTCCAAATCAAAGTGTTCAACTTTCTTGTAGCTGTTTATTAAAACTGCATCCGTCATTAGTCCAGCTAATGTCAGTCCGGCTATATCTAGCCAGCATTTAATGTTCTGGATTGCTTGGGAGCAAATATTCTCCAGGTCAACTAGATGTTTAGCTACGGCCATTATTGCCAAATCATCTGCGTACCTAATGATTGTAACTCCTTCTGGTACAATGACCCTGAGCACACCATCATACATGACATTCCATAACAGCGGACTTAATGCAGATCCCTGAGGTACACCTGCTGTTATTTTATATTCCTGTGTTCCCTCATTTGTATCATACAGCAGTCTTCTATCCGAGAGATAGTTTGCTAGTATACGCACCAAGTAGACTGAGACTTGTAGATCGCCCAACGCTTCTAGAATCCGATTCCAATTCACCGAGTTAAAGGCATTTTTACATCTATCGTCGCCACCGCGCAATATTTTTTGGTACCACCTAGCCATCGTGCTCCAGCTATCGCATTGCGAACGATGTCGCACACCACAGATAGTGCCTTACCGGACCTCATACTGCTATTCAGAGAGCCCCGATGTCCCCTCAGTGAATTGTTCCAGGCGAGTGGCAATTACTCGCTCAAGCAGTTTTCCTGTCGTTTCCAACATGCACAACGGGCGATAAGACGACTGCGCCTCTGGATTCTTGACTCCTTTTGGAATAAACACAAGCCGCTGTTTTTTCCATCGTTTGGGAAATTGTCCTGTTTGAAGGCATGTTGTGAAGAGACTGCTGAAGACTTCCGGCTTTTTTGTTAAAGCAGTCTTCACTACAGCGTTAGGGATACCATCCAGTCGCGGGGTCTTGGTTTTTTTGACAACCGTTGCAGCCAAGAGCACCTCTTCTGGGTTACATTTCCCAACTCTTTCCGTTTTTGACGAATTCCGCATGCATCTGTGGATAGGTATTACGGTTTCTTGCTCTTTATTTGCAAACGTCTTAACGATCGCACACGGGCGATTTCTGAGTTCCACCAATATACTGGTTTGATAGCCCCTGCTGGTTGTCTTTGTCGTGGCATAGAAGCATCACATGCGGTAGTTAGCCACATCATGACTTTTCCAGCCTGCCTGTTCGCATCGGCCTCTGCATCAAACTGTGCGATTTGGTCTTCCAGTATATAATCGAGCACTTCCGCATCGAGGTCCTTCTCTTTCCACCCATTTTTTTGGGCTTTCTTCGCCAATTTGCCAGTGATCAATCCCCTGTGAGGTAATATTTCGTACATCACAGCTTGGTGGTCACTATGGGTGTAGGTGTCCAAAACTCGCCACTCCATACTTCTTGCCAGCATGGAGCTGGCGAATGTGATGTCGTTTCGTTTCGTTTATGAATGTGTCATCAACACCATCATTAAGTAACACCACATCTAGGACTGCGAAGGCTTCCAGTAGTGCGTGGCCTCTACTGTTGGTCCTTGTGCTTCCCCATTCTATTGCCCAAGCGTTGAAATAATAACTATAAGAGGGCTCTATCTCTAGCTTGTTGGGTTATCCTGTCTAAAAAGCATTTGAAATATTCTATTTCCCACCTTGACGGTGCATAGGCAATTCCTTCCAGTCGCTGGACACTTCTGCATTCCATGGGGGAATTTCCCGTTGTCCAGATGTCCGCTGTTCCGCTGCTGTCCTCCTCACATGTAATAGTGCTGTGAGAAAGGAGATGTTGTGCGGTTGATTTGAATGCACTTAGACCTGTCCATTTTTATTCAGAAGTTTGTACATCGCGTTTTTAAATGCTTGGCATTTGTAACTCCCTGTTGAGTGATGGTTACCGCCTTCGCATCCAGATTCGCAGAACATGCATTTGGGTTGTGCTTTACAACCCAATGCTTTGTGGCATTTTTCTTCGCATTTCAAGCAATTTTCCGAACGATCCTCTTCGTATTTGCACGATTTCGCCACATGACCGTGTTGCCAACATCTGACACATCGTGTGGGTGCGATGTGTTCTCGAAGTCTGCATCTCACCCATCCAACCCGTAGGAAACCTGTAGCCAGCAACATGCTAGCTTTTTCTCTTGGTAAGCGGATCATGGCAGCCTGCGTCCCATCTGGTTTCTTTCTTAAACTCTTTACCGCTTCCTTTGGGATCGCGTTCAGCGCAGGGAACTCGATAGCGATCGCTGTCAGGATTTTCTCCACAGTGATCACCTCATCTAAATCACGACACTCAACCGTGATTTCCTGTGACACTGTTTTGACATTAGCATCTTCCTTGAGTTCTTGTTGTACCTTTGCTTTCAGTGTCTCTGTGGTGGCCTCTGGACGGCGTTTCAGTTCTAGCAGCAATTCCCCTTTTGCTGTCTTTCGAACTTTATTCACGCTATTTCCGAGTTCACTTAGCCCGGGCTTGCCTTCAAACTTCAATATATCCGCATATGTTTTTTCCCCGGTTTTGGATATTATTATAGCGTCCGGGCGTGGTCTTCTTCTTTTCATAATATTGGCCTTCCCAGTGTCACCTTTTGGAGTGATTTGACATATATCCGTGCCGGTAAGAAAATAAAATAGTGGGAGAAAAAACTGAATTTTGGAACAAGAACTAGTGTGTGTCACACTACATTGCTGTCGTTTGTCTTACAAAGTACACACTTGTTTGTTGAACTTGGAATTTTGAAAGGGTTCTAGTAGTTAAGGGGATCAGTTGGAAGGCTATTAAGATAAAAATTGTACAAAACAATATCCACGGTAGGGTGCTGCCCTCAGAATGCTTCTGTAGTCTATGATAGGTATTTCTATGTTAATGAGTGCCACTAGAATAATTGAATATTAAGTTATGTGCCCTTTGTACTTGGTATAAGAACTGGTGCCTTATTAAATACCCTTACTCTACTTATACTTAAAAATATGATTTGTTAGCGATTTTTTGTTCGTAACAACTTTTTAGATCAATATATAAAATGTCTAAATAAACAAATCACTGACGCCTATTGAGGTCAGTTGAATAATTATTGAAGTTACTTACTGGGCAGGATATCGTGTAATTCTCATAAACATGCTCCCGGCGGAAAAAGTGCTTGTGTTGGATTATTGAACGAATTATAAATCTTAATTCCGTCCACGTTTATGTGTGGTGTCGTAGCATGGTGAATTATGTATGCCCGTATCCAACTTCAGGTATCTTGTCTTCTTTGTTGAGGTACCGAACGGTAGGAAGGTATGAACTTTTTTCTTTGCGGTGTTTACAAACGTAGATGGTTGAAAATAGAGTAATGCAGAGGTTGGTACAAATAGCTCCCAAGTACCAGTACTGATTTTCCTAGAAGTCCCAGTTGTTGTCATCCAGTTCTGCTAAGGGTCTTGCCTTGAGTATGGCAAGACGAGGATCCGCTTTGAGCTCTGCGCTTAGATCAATTTTGGGAGGGGACATATAGTCTTCGGTTAACAAATTTTTGATATCAGTCTCGATTTTTTTGACATCTTCAATGACAGACATGACATCAAACTGGGTGTTGGAGATTCTGCAACATGGAAACCTCACCAGACTAACTTTTGTAACGAGTGATGTCTGTGTGGCGTTGCGTATGATAGTAATTTCTTTAGAGCTTGTTCTATATATGACTCCGAAATCACTCTGTAATCGATATACCTTATCAAGTTCCGTGTTGACTGGTATTGTGGTGCATATGTTCAAAAGCGAAGGGGAAGTGGGATTCTTCACCACTTCTTGCCTGCAGTCACATAGTTATGTTTCCTTCACATTGTCGAAGATTCCGTGGCCTACATCGATGGCTTGGGTTGGGTAAGGAAGTTTTGATGTCAGTCTGAGCACAATTTGTTGCGTGAAGTCTCCGCGGCTTAGAAGGATAGCAGGAACCTCGTTGGAACACTGATAAAGGCATTTTTAGAGAAAATTCTCGTTTGGACTAAAGGAATGTTGAATGTCAGGATAACCATATTTTTGCGGGTCGCCTTCGTTATTCTGTTAAAAGGGAATGGTGAGGCTGCATTTGTTATAATTGGCAGCATGCAGAAGTTCAAACTTCCGTTTAATTTACTGACGTAGGTCTGTAGAGCTACAACAAGCCGGATGGTGATGATGTTCTGGAAATTTGCCTGGATAGCGCTGATAAGGATTTGAATGCTGGCTGAGTGATTGTGCTTTTGCTCTTGGGGTCGAAGTTGCTATTGCTGTCCAAGCTAGGCATGAAGTTGCACGTTAACAGCCTTAGATTCTAGGTCATTGATGTCTGTCATGAGGCGGGATAATTGTAATATCTTTTTAATTTTACTCTCCAATTAAACGATTTGATGCTCTAGTTGGTAAATTTCTACTTCTTCTCGTATATTGAAGATACCTTCAATGCGACGTAATAAGGAATTGAATTCTTTGTATATTAGATTAGTTATATTAGAAATTTTCTTCATTAGATGTTTCGTAGAATTAACGGCGGGCCCCCGAAGTCCATCGAAGTTGCGGCTGTAGGGTAGATTGCATTTCCAAAGAATCTCCTGAATCGCTAGTCTGTCCTTGTTTTATTGTTATTGTTGACCTTGCTCCATTCATGGTTGATCTTATTTTTAGCACCAATAAAATTGGTAGCATTACCCGAGAGGACCAGGGATGGTCAACACCGTCTGTTCGCAAAACGTATGAAGGTAGGAACATTTCCATACTTAAATAGAAAATTCCTAAGTGAACAGCTTTGGTAACTAAACAGACAAGGACCGCCACCCAAACTTGTATGATATTATTTAAGCTTGTTGCGCTGGCTTTAATGCAGAAAGGACCGCACAAATCGACTCTGATTTTGCTAAATGCTGGTGCTGGGGTGATTCGTTCCGTGTGTAGATCTCCCATAATCGGCTGGGCAATTTGGGCCTTCCATCGAGTGCACATGGGGCGACTCCAGATACATTTCTTGGTTCGTGATTTTATAGCAGAAATCTAGAAGTCTTCTTTTATTGAGTGTTCCGTTAAAGAATGTCCTATAACCTTTTCCCATAAGCGTATTCACTCATCCTCACGCCCCTATTCCCTTTATAACCAAACCCAGACCATTGTACAATCTATTCGAGATCTTGGGACTCTTTGCGACAGGGAGCCTAACTTCCTCTCTCCCATTGATGGGACGATCCGGAAAGCCAACTCTGCTCTCAGGTTCGTGAAACGATGGTCAAAGGAATTCTGAGACCCCTACGTAACTCGTTCCCTTTATCTTGCCTTCGATCGTCCACTGATAGCATATGTTAGCCAGGTATTCTCTTATCACAAGACCCATATCAGTAGAATCACTTTTCAACGTGGCTTCCTTCGGTTTGCTCTCTGAGGACCTCCTAAACCATTCTCACCAACAATCTTAAGCGGCGTTTCTACACTTTACTATAACCTTCCCCCACCTCGCACCCCTACACCTGTCTTCTTAATTTGTCCTGGTTACCTTAGGTTAAGCTTAGTTAAGTTAGTTCTTACGTTTTTTAATTTGTAAAGTTATATATACTTTAGCTTATAAGTACTTATATTGCTTGAATTAAGCCAATAAATGGGGTGGTAGCGCCACTAAACTTGTCAAAACTAGTCACAATCAGTGGGAACGTATCGTGGTGAGTTATCCTTTCATTTGGTCGAGCATAATTCCTTCTCTTTCACAAATTCTAAATTAAAAGCGCACTCGAATTGTGTTCATATCTTCGTATTTCTGCTTCTAAACTTACCTCGAGCTATTCGACTGCGTTCTAAGTCGAATGTGCCCTTGAGTTGACAATGTAGCCCATACATAAAGGCCATGGTCACTGTCTCGTCGAAGGCGTGTCGATCTTTTTCTCTTTGCTATTGCAATATATTGGTGTAATGTTGTTTTCCAATATTTTCATTCTCTTCCACTTCTAAAAAATTATGACTTACATTTTAAAAGTTCCAAACCAAACTGTAGTTATTTAAATAAGATTAAAAGGGAGCTACGCACCCTCTGCTTCGTTGCCACATTCTGCAATAGTTTTGATTACCTTCAAAGTTTCGCAATACGATCTCTTTTAATTCGACAGTGACTTTCTAAACGCTAACTTCCGCACTAACTGTAGACACATTAAAAAATGTCAGTAAGTCCTAATCGTGCCTCATATATATTTAGTTGCCCTACTCTCTGCAGGGATGTGTTACCCACAAGCCACACTGAATACTTATTGCAGCCACATTTATACTGTAACGACTTCAACGGTAAGTAATGCTATCCAAAACAAACACCCGCAGACAAAAAAATTATTCATATGCTCGACCAGATGTCAGAAGAGTGGATTTTTTAAACTTGTTTTACAGATTATAATTGATCCTTAGTCCAACTCTGTCGTAGATTATAGGCTTTCTTGGCGATAGGGCGAATTCGTTTTTATAGAGTAGTTAAATATGTATGTACATATATATATGTATATATATTTATTTAGATATATATACATATACATGACATGACAAGGTGATTAAATAGTCATGTATGCCCTAGTAATTTACATTCATACACCGGACTTTCTCCCAAAAGTGTTCATACATCGTTTGGATTTCCATGCCGGTGTAAAACTAATGACTCAATGTAGCTCAAGCTAATACATGCCAAATTGCAACTCTAGACTAATCAATTTTACCACTTACAGCCTTAGTCAAACTAACCACCTCATTAAAGTAAAGTTCCTACTCTTATCTGGTATATAGTAAATTAATGCAATTAAACCACTCCGCGTTTCTTCATCCGCTTCTTAATGATAGCATGTGGGGCGATGACTTATGATCTCCAAGTTACGATCGAATCCCACGGGACGCCCAAGCTGAATTGGATTCATCATTATAAATTATTCCTCAATGTAAATTGTTATAAATGACAATGCAGACGTACCGCTGTCTCCCGTTCGTATCTCATCATTATCGTAGCATCAGTGAAAGTAAATAAACCTTTCAATTTGGATAAAATATTTGTGAGTGGAACACTCCACATTTTCACGGTGGCAAAACTCCTTGCTATGGCAAGGATGCGTCTATAAAATCTACCGTCTTTCTATTCTGAAGAACAGAAGACTGTTAAGCTTGTGTTTGCTTTCTGCGCGGAGGCTAACAAATATTTAAGTGTTGGTATGTCATCAGAATTGGATTCCTGACGGAACGGGAGGGACGCAATTGTGGATATTAAATAATTTGAGTAATGACTGTGTGGAAGACTACTCGTAACAACCAATTGGAGAAGTTAAGGATGCTCGGGTTACAAATTGATATACGATTGCATGACGACGGTAGGGTATTTTATTTATTTACTCCATTGCTACGTCTGGTTTATTTGGTTAAAACGAATAATACAGTGAATGATACATCTCGGAGGGCATTGCAAAGACCGTCCCAAAATCATGTTACTAAACTTTATTCGGATATTCGACATTTTGATGACAGTAACACTTACTATACTGGAATATTCTAATACTCGTATCTTACGCTGCAATAAAAAGTGGAAATCTAAAAGATTTTTTTAGCTTTGCATGAAACCAATGCGCCATGAATTTTTTAAACTGATTACTTTCATTTGAAGTAAAATCAGTAAAATATCTTTAACAAATCAAAATTGTACAATATGCCGAACTTTCTCTTTGTTAGCTTCCATATTTTACACCCCATTACTGACAACTGAATGGATTTTTTGTTTTTAGTACAGAATGTCACTTTTCTAAAGAGCACAAATCAGAATTAGTTTAATCAACATTTCACCAAACACATTTATCCTGCGAGTAGGGCGTTAAAATATACTCACAGCTAGGCCCGCTTGTCGTAAAAGGTAGACGCCCTGTCGCCCAGTGAAATACCATCGCATCAACCTATACGCTCCGAAAAATGGTCGGGGGAAATCCCTGGCTATGTTTTGAAACTTGGCTGATAGACCTGTAGCGGTTCTTTAATACATTCCCAAAGAACCGCCCATCCTCTTAAATGAACCACCTTCCAAACCCACCATACCTACCTGCAATTTTGGGTAGCGTAAGCTACCCTTCATTCTCTTTCACCTGAAACTTAAATCTCATTAAGGCATGCATCACATTGAATTTTTCCGTTTATGAACCGCACCATATCTCCATCGGCTCGGCTTGTCGGCAATTATAATAGATAAATACTAGCTGGCCAGCGTAATTGTTGGCATAGCCGAAGCCGATGGTTTCTTGCTACGGTTCATATCCATTTATTGCCCCAGTCCCAAGGTTCGCAACACTTGCGACCAATTTCCTTTGTCGGTTATCTACCGATCATGGGATTTGGGCACTAATATGATTGACGTTAGACAATCATAACCCAAATCATACCGACGATGCTCCGGCCTGTAAAACAAACAAAATCTACCATAGCCTAGGTCATAGGCGAGCAAACCATCGGTTTACTTATCGCCACGAAAACTCTATAGCCTACAATGGCATTAGCATGAACGCCTAAGTAAACACGATGTGCATATCATCGTGACCCTTGAAATAGCGTTTTTGTGTATCTTGAAGCAAAAACCTATTTCGTTCTCAGGCGCAGGTCATCAAAGATTTATGGCCCTCGAAATAGCGTTTCTGTTTATTTAAGACACAGAAACCTATTTCTCCCTTCGGCGATTTTTCGCCATCGCTTATCTCTATAATACCCATTCATTGCACCAGCCCATGTTTATTTAGGTGCATTTTCGTCGTTGTCGATATACAGGCTGAAGGGCAACGTACATGTCCCATACGGACACATATAGAATCCTCCCACACCAATGTAATCCACACCGTGGATCTGGCAGATATGGATGGTTTCTGGGAGTCAGATTTCATCTTCTTAGAGGTGCACAAGTGTCCTCCAGAGTTAAAATTCATCACCGTCTAGTGCGGTCAGGAGTCATTGCCGCGAGAGAAATGTTACGAGTTCTTTGGAGAATAATTTTCTTCTTTTGTCCGTCCGTTGGTCAATGTTAGTTGAGTCGTTGAATGTGGAATTGCTCATTTGATTAAGCGTGATGTAAACTAAATTTAATCGAAGTGGAATACCGTGCTTACGTCTTTAACTATTTCTAAACAACAATATAAACTAAATAAATTTGAATAAAGTGCTTAAGTCATAAACCAGTTCTTTTATTTATTTTCCTCTTTCGGAGAACGTTGTGCGGTTTTTTTTCTTTTTCATTTTGAGAACTATCGGTGGGTGTTGGCTGAATCCGCACCCGTGCTTGGTGCATAGCTAAACACTACCACATTGGTGACCCCGACGTGATGGACACACAACCTTTCCCCACGTGCAAAAAGGAACAATGAACAATTTTAAACCACATAAGTGTGATTAGTGCGTGTTATTTTTCTTGGATATCCTTGGTGAACCGCTGGTGAATTCGATCAACCGCGACCTTTGATCAAAATTGACATTGATCTCAATTTAAAAAAACTATTAGAAGAGAGTGACCTGAAAAGTAAACACACAGAACAACTGCGCAGCAAATTGTGAAAGTGCAAAAACCAAAACAATTAAAGGGCAAGTAGAGCCCCACCCCATCAGTTCGCAGCGCTAACTAGCAACCAGTGAAAGTGACGAGTGCTAACATCACCGGAAGCAGCCGAGGACTACCGGAACAGGAACAACACCATCTCCGGACCAGCATCAACAGCACCAAACAACAACATAACCAGGTATTTTTCAAAAAAAAATGTTTATTTTTATTTTTTTTATTTTTTGTTCTCTGGTGTAAGCTCCTTCTGAGCGAAATTTAAAGTCTCTTCATTTTCTTTCAAATACTTAAATATTTGTACATACAATTAATTCTTAGACCACTTAACCATGTTAAAAGAGACAACAACCTCTAAGATTAACAAAGTGCCTTTTACGTATACATTATTACCTTGAATTATTCTATATTTTTTGTTCCTTCTAAGATAAAAAATACTCTAAATATTTTTCTGTGGCACGTAACAATCATATTGTTAAAAAAGAAGGAAACATAATGAAATAATAATACGCTAATATAAATAATATACGTATGGAATCATAGAATTAATTATTAAGGTTGTGTTTTAAGCAGAAATTAATTAACGGTTTAAAGTGCAAATATTCACACACAGTTCTCATTTGTCAAAACGATCTTGTATTGTAAACGTAGACAGCTGGTTCGAGGCAACTATTCTACCAGTGTAAGAAAAGAGTATAACTGGCTTATCTAGTTAAAAGTTGTTAATTCCAATACAAATTCCGAAACATTTTCGTCAATAATCAAAATTCGTAACGTATTTATGAAAGAAATGATATTTATATGGATGCACATATGTCCGGAAATATGTGCATTTGTATGAGTGCGTTTCCTTTTCTTTTTTTTTTGTAGTATATTAACGACTATCTATTTCTTCTCAAATCATAAGAACTAAAATTATACCCAAATATATCTTGAAATATACGAAGATGTTTCAGAAAGACAACTGCCATTATCATCAGAAATTAATAAACGTAAATATATATATACTGTTATAGTAGGAATTCAAATAACAAAACCTCCCACAATATTTGAAACTATTAATAAAAATTTTAAGAAGTATTGCACTAAAAAAAAAAAACGATATATATAACACATATCATATTTTGTCATACGTAAATAACCTGATACTTGTGATGCTTAAAACGTACGATATAAATGATAGATTAGTGAGTTATTAAAAAGACAGCACAATTTACCTATTGGAATTCTTTAAGTTTAATGATATTTTTTTTTTATTGCCGTAAATATGTCATGCTATGTTTCCATTAATTACTTAATTATTACAACTAATTTGATAATATTGTAAACCCCTTCAGGGTATTAAGTAGCGCACAACCTTTCCGCACGCACACGACTCCTTACAACTCGCTCAACTCTTTTTCAAGTACACCGAACCCATTTTCGATTCTTTTCGCCTTTTTTTTTCCCAACCCTTACACCAACTTCGACTCCCCGTGGCTCCATTTGACTCCGCCCAACTCCTCGCGTCCTCTTGCGATCAATTTCTACGTCCTACGTAGCTATTTAGACCCGATTTAACTCTTTCCTCCCAATTCTATCTCACGCATTACACGATGGCCCGTACTTGGAACGCCCCACCCCAAGAGGATCAAGAACAACTCGAGTCCCTCGAGTTTTACGACGCCTCCAGCGCCGACTTCCCTGATACACAAGTCACTACCGACCACGAAGCGACAGCACAACCCGCTCCCCTGGCATTTCACGATGCCCCCAGTGTCGTTAACCGACCCAACCCTGCCAACATTAATCTCCCCCCTTTTGACGAGGAGGACCCTGAACTCTGGTTTGCTGAGACTCACCTCGACGCTCTGGACGAGCCCGGGAGTTCGCGGCAACAACGCTTGGCGGCCGAAACGAACCTTTCGGGGATGAGACCGTCCCTTTTCCTGACCCATTTACGCTCTATAGCGGGGACCAGGTTCTCGGACGACCTAATACGGCCTCACTTTTTAAGATGTCTCCCGCACCATGCTCGTTCGGCACTCGTAGCCCAACCCAATCAGAGCTTGGGCTATTTAGCTAAAATTGCGGACGCAATTATGGAAAGCTCAGACCAGCAGTCTGAGCCTCCAGAGTATCAAGTAGCGGCGGTTTCTCAACACGTCGCTCAGCCTACACGGAATCCTTTTCCGCCACTAACAGCCCCAACGACGGCTCCGGTGCGTCAACCTTCTCCGTCACCACATCCCAGAAGGCCTGCCTCAACCAATGTCACACAGCGGACCCAAGAGGACAGGCCCAACGAATTCCGCCCGAGAAGTTTTCCTGCTCAGGTCACCATTTCTGACCTTCGTGCCATACAGACCTCAGTCCTCCGCGAACTAAATCAAATTCGCGCGGAGGCGAGAAGCAACCAACGAGGCGCTCAGAATCGTGCCGTATCTAATCGTCCCTTGGATCGGCAACAACCTTCCCAAAATGCCCCTCAGTGGGCCAACTTTCGCCGAGCACTACCTCGGCCTTCACAAAACGGCAACATTCAGAGGCAAAATACTCCCAACAACGCCGCCTCTCTCCCTTTGTGCACCAATCACCAACGATACGGTGATCGCACATTTAATTGCAAGGCGCCCTGTGGTTGGACGCAACCAGCCACCAATCAGGGACGACCTTTAGAAATAATTTCGCCGACCGATACCCTCGCGCAACCGGCCGGCACCCCTGCTATAAATCGCCTAACCATCCGGGATTCTAAACTGAATATCGCTTTTACTGTCGATACCGGCGCCGATATTTCAGTCCTCCCGCGATCGTTTGCTCCGCGTAACCGCGTGCCCGCCGCACTTAAATTGTCAGCTGCGAATAATACGCCGATACTTACGTACGGATGTAAAAAGCTGACACTACAACTGGGTCTTCGACGTCCGATCACTTGGCGTTTCGTCATTGCGGACGTGAATGAACCCCTGATAGGTTCCGACCTATTAGGCGCACATAATCTGTTGGTCGATTCGACCCATAACAGACTAGTGGCTCCAACCGCACCCCCCTTGCCCATGTCGGCATCCTCAGCGGTAACTTCAAGGGCCACAGAGTGCACAGACCCGTTTCAAGCCATGGTACAGGAATTTGTTAGCACAACAATTCCTCTACCTAACCAGCGTCGACACAAAGCCACTGTGTTTCATCACATAGAAACACGTGGCCCCCCGGTGAGCCAGCGTCCACGTCGACTGGCTCCCGAAAAATTACGTGCGGCGCGCGCGGAATTCGAGCACATGATTGAATTAGGTATCTGCCAACCGTCGGACAGTCCCTGGGCAAGCCCACTTCACTTAGTGAAGAAACGTTCCGGTGAGTGGCGCCCATGTGGCGATTACAGGCTGTTGAACGCAGCAACTGTTCCGGACAGATACCCTATTGCACACCTCTACGATTTTTCGTACAAGTTACGAGGGTGCAATGTCTTTACTACCCTGGATCTCACCAGGGCATACCACCAAATTCCGGTGGCACCTGAAGACATCCCCAAGACCGCAGTCATTACACCTTTCGGACTCTTCGAGTTCAAAGTGATGACTTTCGGCCTCAGGAATGCCGCACAGACATTCCAACGTTATATCGACACGGCTTTACGTGGTCTAAATTGCTGCCATGCATATCTCGATGATATTCTCATCGCCTCCAAAGACCACGCCGAACATAAACGCCACTTACGTCAGGTCCTAGAGCGCCTCCGTGAATTCGGTCTTGTCATCAACCCAGATAAGTGTCAATACGCCAAGGAGCAAATCACCTATCTGGGTTATGTCGTTGACAACCAGGGCATTCGCCCACTACCAGACCGTGTGGAGGCCCTCATGAAGTATCCCCGACCTACTAACGTGAGTGAGCTTCGTCGATTTTTGGGCATGCTTAACTTTTACCGCCCAACACTGAAGAACGCTGCCCAAGTTCAAGCTCCCCTAAATGAGTTTTTAAAAGGAGCCAAGCGCAACGATAAGTGCCCCATTAATTGGACAGAAGACTCTGATAGAGCATTCCAACTGTCCAAAGAACAATTGGCAAATGCCACCTTACTCCGATACCCTCTCGAGGGAGCGGCACTTTCTATCCAATGCGACGCATCGGATACCACAATCGGAGCCGTCCTTGAACAGGACATTGAAGGCCGACCGGAACCACTTGGTTTCTTTTCAAGGAAACTGAGTCCCACTGAGCGACGTTACAGCGCCTACGACCGTGAATTGCTCGCGATCTACAGCGCTGTTAAGTACTTCCGTCATATGATAGAAGGACGTTCGCTCTCTATTTTAACAGACCACAAGCCATTGGTCTATGCGTTCCGGAAGAAGTCGGGAAATGCCTCCCCCCGACAAGAGCGTCAATTAGACCTCATTGGGCAATATTCTACGGAGATCAGGCATATCTCCGGTAAACAGAACGTTACGGCGGACGCCCTTTCTCGAATCGATACGATTCACTTGCGTACCGCCTTAAACAATGCTGACCTTGCCCTAGCTCAAGAGGAGGACGAACAGCTCAAGTCCCTCCTAACTGCCGATACGGCACTTGAGTTTAAGAAAATCACTCTTCGCGACCCCTTGGGCGAAATCTGGTGTGATGTTTCAACTGGAACCGCTAGACCTTACATTCCCGAAAAACTGCGTAAGGGCGTGTTCCAGGTTTACCACAACCCAGCCCACCCCAGCGGCCGAGCGACAGCCGCTGCTGTCCGTCGCAAATTTGTTTGGCCCCGGATGAGCAAAGATCTCACCGGTTGGGCCCGTGCCTGTCTCCAGTGCCAGCGCTGCAAAGTAGCGCGACATAATGTACTGGAGCCAGGGCAATTCAAGCTTCCCACGGCACGCTTCGCCCATGTCCACATAGACATAGTGCGACCGCTTACTCCATCAAGAGGATTTTCTTATATCCTCACTATGATGGATCGCTGCACGCGATGGCCAGAGGCGACACCTCTCCGGGCAGTTACTGCCGAATCAGTCGCCAAGGCTTTTTACTCAACTTGGGTCACACGCTTCGGTGTACCAAGCACCTTAACTTCGGACCGAGGTCCACAATTCGAGGCGACAATTTTTAGGCAGCTAACAAATCTTCTCGGCTGCCAAAGAAGTCGTACCACCGCCTACCACCCGCAATCAAATGGGATGATAGAGCGCTGGCATAGATCTCTAAAAGCCTCACTCATGTGTCATAATGACACACAATGGTTTGACGCCCTTCCAACTGTCCTCCTCGGCCTGAGGACAAGTATTAAGGAGGACCTGGGTGCTTCGGCAGCAGAGCTTACCTACGGTACCAACCTCCTTCTTCCAGGAGAACTTTTCCTGAATGGCGAAACACCGCGTGACCAACTTCGTGAATTGGGACATCTCCGTGACCTGCTACGTAAGGTTAGGGCAACCCCTGTAACCAGGCACGGCTCCAAAAAACTTTTCGTCCACCCCGAACTGCACAGCTGAACGCACGTCTTTGTCAGGGTGGATAAGGTCAAGAAACCCCTCGACCCACCTTATGATGGCCCATTCAAAGTCTTCCGCCGCATCAGTGACCGCGTCTTCGAGATCGATATCAGAGGCAAGCGATCCACGGTCAATGTCGAAAGACTTAAGCCCTGCTTTCTGGAAGCTTCAGCTCCAGAACAGCCTCCTATCCAAGACACAACTGCCGACCGACCTGCACAACCTCCCCGCACCCGCGCCCAAGCGCGCCCACAGACAACTACCCCCCTCTCAATCTTCCTTACCTGTTTCGTGACTACGTCACTGGGGGGGAGTGATGTAGCGGTTCTTTAATACATTCCCAAAGAACCGCCCATCCTCTTAAATGAACCACCTTCCAAACCCACCATACCTACCTGCAATTTTGGGTAGCGTAAGCTACCCTTCATTCTCTTTCACCTGAAACTTAAATCTCATTAAGGCATGCATCACATTGAATTTTTCCGTTTATGAACCGCACCATATCTCCATCGGCTCGGCTTGTCGGCAATTATAATAGATAAATACTAGCTGGCCAGCGTAATTGTTGGCATAGCCGAAGCCGATGGTTTCTTGCTACGGTTCATATCCATTTATTGCCCCAGTCCCAAGGTTCGCAACACTTGCGACCAATTTCCTTTGTCGGTTATCTACCGATCATGGGATTTGGGCACTAATATGATTGACGTTAGACAATCATAACCCAAATCATACCGACGATGCTCCGGCCTGTAAAACAAACAAAATCTACCATAGCCTAGGTCATAGGCGAGCAAACCATCGGTTTACTTATCGCCACGAAAACTCTATAGCCTACAATGGCATTAGCATGAACGCCTAAGTAAACACGATGTGCATATCATCGTGACCCTTGAAATAGCGTTTTTGTGTATCTTGAAGCAAAAACCTATTTCGTTCTCAGGCGCAGGTCATCAAAGATTTATGGCCCTCGAAATAGCGTTTCTGTTTATTTAAGACACAGAAACCTATTTCTCCCTTCGGCGATTTTTCGCCATCGCTTATCTCTATAATACCCATTCATTGCACCAGCCCATGTTTATTTAGGTGCATTTTCGTCGTTGTCGATATACAGGCTGAAGGGCAACGTACATGTCCCATACGGACACATATAGAATCCTCCCACACCAATGTAATCCACACCGTGGATCTGGCAGATATGGATGGTTTCTGGGAGTCAGATTTCATCTTCTTAGAGGTGCACAAGTGTCCTCCAGAGTTAAAATTCATCACCGTCTAGTGCGGTCAGGAGTCATTGCCGCGAGAGAAATGTTACGAGTTCTTTGGAGAATAATTTTCTTCTTTTGTCCGTCCGTTGGTCAATGTTAGTTGAGTCGTTGAATGTGGAATTGCTCATTTGATTAAGCGTGATGTAAACTAAATTTAATCGAAGTGGAATACCGTGCTTACGTCTTTAACTATTTCTTAACAACAATATAAACTAAATAAATTTGAATAAAGTGCTTAAGTCATAAACCAGTTCTTTTATTTATTTTCCTCTTTCGGAGAACGTTGTGCGGTTTTTTTTCTTTTTCATTTTGAGAACTATCGGTGGGTGTTGGCTGAATCCGCACCCGTGCTTGGTGCATAGCTAAACACTACCACAGACCTGTGGCGGTTCCACTAAACTCCACCACTTATCTTCCCAATTACCTCCAAAGCTTCCTGTCCTGAAGCTACAAAACCCCATTGTTTTCCGCTAATGCAATTACATTAGCACCTGCAAAAGCTTTACGCATCAAGGTTATCTAATGCATATGTGGCGGTTCCACCAAACCCCACGGTTAGCTTACCTGAAAAACCCCCATAACTTCCACCCAATCTCATAAGTTCACTAATGCAATCGCATTAGAATCTTTAATGCTTCACGCATTAAATAGATCAAATCTTTAACCTAAAAGTCCATGTAAAAGAAAACTTACCTTTCATGCATCTCTTCGCATACAATTCCCCGTAAGATTTCTTTCTTAACTTATCAGGAATCCCAAACCAATTCGGCACCTTCGGTGCCAGGCAAATTCCGATCTTCCCACACCTGCACCGCAATCTCCCCGCAGCAAAAACATTTCCTTCCCAAGGATAATTAATGCTTTCAATGCATTACCTGGAAATGCCTGTAAAGAATTTTCCTACAAGGGCATTCATACATGTATCAATGCATCTCTGCATTAGCGGCCAAGGACCGAATTTCCAATTAGTGTAGATATTCACACAAAAGTTCGATCTTGGCGTCGCCATAGATGCCACGCATAATTGACACAGATGGTATACACAACTGTCATTGTGTAACCATCTAAATCACTTCCCGAAGACTTGCAACTATTGATTCAGCTGCAAGCACTTCTCTTGGAAATACTTCTTTGTTTGAACCTTCAAACAATCACCAACGGCGCGCTTAGCCGCCGAATTGGATTCAATAGCATAAACATGTGCAAACAAAAGAATCCGATTCTCTCAGTCGACAGAGATACGATATACGATCTCCATTGTATAAAGTATCGCAATCCCTTTTAGCATCTAATGAGTGGCTGCTATTTACTCAACTGACCCTCATTACCGAACGATGCCTTAGGTCGCTTCACCTTTGTTCTTTTTCCCGCGTCGTAGGTTTCGTTTATCCTTTGCTAAATGTATCGATAAACCCAGTGATGTGTACGCACACACACGCACGCCATTGCGTGCCAGAGATCGCCTTCCATTGCTCATTTCCATATCACCACACCACCAAACTCACCCCAAACGAGGGTTGAATCGTTGAGTCTTATTATATCCGCCGACCACCACGGTCGTTGCCGCTCCCGTTCTCCACCGCGCCGCGGAGAAGCGTAAGTCGTGTGAAAAGGTAGTGTTTCACCGTGTTTAAAACTTATAAAAATCAAACTAATATTAATATTAAGTCCGCTGTGAAATAAAAAAAACATTAATTATAACAAACCTGTGCTCAGTGCGTTTTATTTTTTTGGTGACTTCCATCGGTGTGTTTTATTCGCTGTGCTGCATTTGTTCTGTGTTTTGGACTTAATCCCTGTGATCGGTCAATGACGGAACCGATGAACTTGTAGTGATTTCGATGGGGAAGAAGTGAACGGAGTGCCCATGTCTGGCACAATACTTCTAATCCCCACACAGCCTAAAATATCCTTGAAAAGAATTCTTACCATTCATGCATCCAATGCATTTTCTAATTTCCTGAAAGAATTCTTTATATTACACATGCATCATATATTCGAGAAAAAACTATACGGCACTCTTGTGTGCCAGGCAAATTTCCGTCCCACATGTGCATTTTAATCTTCCCGCATGCACATATCCAGCCGACCCTTTTGTCCAACGACAAAGCAACGCCAAGCAGCTTGTTTGCTCAGCTGCAATAGATCCGACCCATGATCTGTTTGTCTAACTGACAAACAATCACCATTCTCGCGCTTTGCCGCCGAAAGTCGAATTCTTCTGCATACACAACATGCAAACAAAAGAATCCGATTCTGTCCACCGGCAGAGATCCCATAAACAAATTTCCTACGTAAGCATCGAAATACATTAGCACCTAATGAGTTGCAGTGTGTTTGTTCAGCTGCGTTCTCACTGCTATGATGCCCTTGGTGGGTTTGTTCATTTTCTCTTGTCTCAATTTCGTTTATCCATGACCTTCGTGCATGAGTAAAACAATGTGATCTACACGATCACGCACACACACCACCAGGATCCATTCCGCGAGATCCTCTTACTGGTTACTTACCATAGAGAGAAATGTTCTCTCTCTTCCAGCAATCTCACCTAGAACTGAGGGTTGAATGTAAAGTCGGAATTCAACCCTCGATGAGTCGTCATTCTACCACCAGTGCGCGCACACCGAGTCGAGATTCATCCCCCGTAACGTGCACTCGAGGGCCTGCAAGCCCCCGAGTGTATAATCAAGTTTACCAAGGATCGGTGATCAGATTACACTCTTTATCCTTGTAGGAAGTACAGCGTGGTGTGTACCGCGTCATACTGCAGATTATTTGGTACAAATTCCGCGCCTGGTGCGGACCTCGCTCCCTATTTTCTCTATTTCACAGACAAAGTTTTTTCCCCAGGCACTTTTCTTTTGTCTGTGGAGCCTTTTTCAGATCTTGTGAGCTCTTTGTATTTCTCCTCGCGCCCCAGCGTCCTATCAGACTGCTGCATTGCCCGGTATGCAGCATTCTTACTTTCAGTCGCTAGTTTGTACTCATCATCAAACCAGTCGTTCCGATCTCTACGACTACTGCCTAAGATGGAGTTGGCAGTACTAATGACAGTATTCTTAAGGCGTGTCAATTTCTCTTCTACGCCCGGCATTCTGACCCCAGAACTTACTCTCCCTCCGTCGAACTCCTCGAGGGCGAGTCTTAATGCATGACCAAATGTGTTACGGGTATTCTCGTTGTCTAAGGCAGCCGTGTTGATTCGAACCTGATGCGCGGATGCAATACGTCTCCGTAAGGTAATCCGCGCTCGGAAAACTTTACCAACAAGATAGTGATCCGACGCGACGTTGGCACCTCGGTACGTTCGTACCGTCATTAGGCTCGATAAGTGGCAGCGACCTATCAACACGTGGTCGATTTGGTTGCGAGTGGCTCCATCAGGTGATACCCAGGCGGATTAGTGGATATCTTTACGCGGAAACCTGGTACTCGCAACGACCAAGTTTTTCGATGATGCCAGTTCGATGACTCGTAGTCCATTGTCATTAGTGTTCTCATGCAAACTATGGGAACCTGTGTAGTGCCTGAAAACCGGCTCTCGACCTATTTTCGCATTCAAATCACCAAGAACGATTTTCTCATCGTATCTTGGGCAGGCATTGAGGGTCCGTTCGACGCTCTCGTAGTATTCTTTCTTTTCGTCGTCAGGGTACTTCTCTGTAGGTCCGTGAACGTTTATGCGGCTTATGCTCTTAAAGTTACATAGCCTTTCGGTTATTGTATTAAAGCCGATGATGGGAGGCTCCAGTTTTTGGCTGACTAGAAAACCTACCCCGAGCACATGGAGTTTTGCATGGCAGCTGTAATAAATGTCACTCGTTTCTTTGAATAACACCACCATCTTATTTCTTGCAATGCTGTTATGTCAGCCTTATATTCGCACAGGGCATCGGCTAGCTGCTATGCAGCTCGAGCTCTGTACAGTGCGCGGACGTTTCATGAGAAAATTCTCAAATCCTTTATCCATTTTCGTTTCCGTGCTCATTGTCGTGTGCCCGGTCCATATCCGAAGCTTGTTAAATTTGCCATAAAAATTCATTTTTACGGGCATGGCATTAGCCTTGCGCCAACCTTTCTCAAGATGTCGCTGCATCCGTTGGTTTATTACTTGGCGGGTGCCAAATTAGCTATCCTGGGGTGTCACGTGGAGACTGCATGTCAACTTGGATTGAACCAGGACAAGGATCGTCCTGGCCTTCGCCGGGTTGAAAACAATCAATAACTTTGCCCTGTATGTTCGCTCCCACCTCCCCCCCCCCCCCCACCCCCCGAGGGGTTGCTCACGTTAGGCCAAAAAAGTGTTCGAATGAACATTTCCAACGCCCGGTTGGAGCACTTTAGGCCCAATAAATCCCAGTTATGGCGCCGATTAATTAAATGTCGATGAAACTTGGATACACCAGTATACGCCCGGAACAAAAATACGGTCAGAACAGTGGGCTGCAAAAAAAAAACCGTATTTTCGGCTGGGAAAGTGATAGCGACTGTTTTTTGGGATAGTCATGGAGTTATCTTAATCGATTATCTTCAAAAAGGAAAAACCATTACAAGAGCATACTACGCATCATTACTTGACCAGCTGAAGGAAGAAAAAAGGCGGAAAAACGGCCACATTTTCAGAAAAAAAAACTCTCCTTCAGCAAGCCAACGCACCGTCTCACACCACAGCGGTTGCCATGGCATAAATCCACGAATTGTGGTTTGAACTGCTTGACCACCCGGTTACTCACCAGATCTAGCCCCAAAGCGACTTCTTTTTGTTCCCTAATCTAAAAATTGCGCCCGGAGGACAGAGATTTTCGTCAAATGAGGAGGCAATCACCTTCGTGAACAGTTATTTTGCAGAGAAAAACTGCTAGTACTATTTGGACAGTTTGGAGGGATGGGAACATCGCTGTGAGAAGTGTGTAGAGTTACAAGGAGACTATGTAGAAAAATAAAAAATTTTAAGAAAAAATGTCCTGTATCTTTGTTAGGTCGGAAACTCTTCAGTCCACCCTCGTACGTGGTCGCTTCAATTAAGAGTCGAATTAATTCGAATGCCGAGGATTGATAGTTCCTTGGCTTCGTCGATGTAAGTGCCGTTTATCGACAGTATATTTACTTTGGGGTCGGGTTTGACGACAAGAGGCAGCACCGATTTTTTAAAGCATTGGATTCTACTCGGTTAGATAGTCCTCATTGATATAGCCTGTTGAAGTCGGAATTCAATGTATTAAGCCTAACCTGCTGATTGCTAATGAAGTTCGAAGAGTTTGGTCGGGAATGTTCATATGAGTGTGAGAAACTCAACGCGCTACCGTCAGCAAATGAGTGGATTGGGTTGTAGCTAATGAACAAGAGATCATTTATAAAGATGAGGAAGAGAGTGGTGAGAGTACTTGGGAGACACCTGCATTAAATTGATGGGAGGCAGATTTGACACCATCAAGAACCACTTGGATTGAACGACCAGAAAGATATTCTCTTATCCATTGAATCAGGGAACTGTTTACTCCATAGGAATGTAATTTTGATAAAAGGGCTGGATGCCAAACTCTATCGAAGGCGTTCGTCATATCGAGTGCCACAACCTTGCTTTCATCGAAGTAGTGGATGGAATGACTCCACTTTTCGGAAAGGTACGCCATCAGATCTCCTGTGGACCGGTTGCTACGTAAGCCATATTGGCGGTCATTGAGGAGATTATTTGATTCCAGATATTTTGGAAATGATGGTTAAACAGTGATTCAATTACTTCGAGAGAATAGAAGTTAGTGCTATGGGTCGATAAGATTTCTCGCCCTTTTTGGGAATTGGCTGAATGTTCGCTGACTTCCATCTATTTGGGAAACAGCTAGTATAACAAGACAAATGGAAGAGTTTCCGCTGTAGTTTAGCGAGTGAACAGGGACATTTCATCAAAAGATTGGGGGAATGCTATCCTCACCAGCGAATTTATTTGCGTTTAGTTCCTTGAGTGTGGGGGCAACAGTACGTGTTCGGAAATGAATCTGGCTCATGGCGTGCTGCTTATGCTCATGTTAAGGTGGAACTGATGTGGTATCAGGCGGCGTTGAGTTGACTGCAAGATGTACAGCAAGTAGATTCGCTTTTTCTATTGTACTGGTGAGTGGTCGGTCATCGACGATTTGGAGCATTTTCAACTTCTATTCTTCCAACCTACCCTTTTTGAAAAATTCAAAGGGATTAATTTCAAAACAACATTTTTAAAGTCGGTGGATGTGATACCTCCAAAACGAATGCATTTATCTTTCTAACATCTTAGACCCTTCTTTTAGATAATATTTACTCGGGGTGGACGAAGGTGGTTTTTCTTCAATGATTAGAACTTATTAGATGCGCAACTAAGTGCCCGCCGTTTGTCAATACGTGGTTCCAGCAATAAGTGTTGGTCGATTTCGCCATATCCAAAATGGCATGGCGCAAGACTAATGGTCTTGCCCGGAAAAAAACAAAATCATTATGGAAAATTTAACAAGCCTCAGGGCTTGCTAAATAAGGCCAAGACCGGTTCCCGGTTGTAGTGCCAATGATGATGATGATGATGAAAATGGCATGGTAAATAAACCGCTTTGGTACAGTAGTGATTTTGTTTTGGCGTAATATACTTTTGGTTGTGTGAAAATGTCTAATTTTATGCTATGTAATCGTCATTTGCGGGAAGTGTCGACTTTCTTCTTTCATTTGAAGAAAACGGGGTCGTTCGAAGTGTATCGAGAGCTTCACAAAGTTCACACAGATGCTGTTTAGCGCGAAATTGAGGCAGTGTGCCGCCAAACACTGTGCGCAAAAATTTAAAACACAAAACAAAACCAGAGCGAATGATGCGCTGCACAAATGAAACACAAGGATATTTGTTCTTAACCTGGGTTTTATTTTTATTGTTATTAACTTTAGTTGACACTGGTTGATAATCGTTAGGACATGGTTCTAAATTTGTATTAATACACCAGGGTGCGTACATTTGTCTTTACTTATAACTTGCCTGGGGTATTGTGTGCAACGCAAACTACTCGATTGCAAACGAAGTGTCAAACTCACGAACATTTTAATGTACTTAATTTCACTTATTGTTTAGCATTATTTGCTGTTGAAACGGTCTTGGCGAATACTCCACTTAATTACTGGTACGGGACACGTTACTTTCCGACAACGTTAAACTCGGCACACGTTAAAGATCACCTCCTCGTCGGAATTCTGACTACTTTTTCCTATCCGAAAAATACCCTGATACAGATTGTATCGGTATTTGTACAGACAACTTTTTCCAATAGATCCGCTAACAGAATTTCCGAATCTCTGTTAGCAGCATGTTAATTAGTCCCAGGAGTAATTTTAGATTCCTGAAAAGGAAAAAGTCAATCGACGCATACATCCTTATCACCATCCGTGGTGGTGATCGAAACTCATATCCACGGCCTTGTGTTTGCACGGCACATCTGGCACGCAGACCGGAGATATTCAATGGTTGTTTGGACGTACAGTCCGTGGGTCTGGTTTGACTTTTGTCAATACACCCGAAATCCATTCGATCTTTCTAATGGTGTGAAATTCAAAAGGGACTGTGGGATCGAAATAGTTCCTTTTGTAGGTTTTAACCTCATAAATTTTCCGAATTATCTTGTTGAGATAATTACGGTTGCCTACAATTTGGCAGCGGATAGGCGATATGCTTTATTGCATGAGGTTGCCGTTTCTTTTGTTTGCCGATGGATTTGATGGTCTTTGTGGCAGACCACCCGCACGTGCATCCGTTGGTCGGCTAATTTGCTGGTGCTAGCAATTCTTTGCATTGATACTCGGAATTGCCGCTTATGCAGAGCTGGAATGCGATGTATTTCAATCTTTGGGAATTGCTCTGGGGAACCGGATGAATGTATGGTTTTACCATTGTTTCAGGTATGAAGAACTATCTTCGTTGAGCTTGGCATTAAAAGCTTTGGAGACGTTCAGTTCCTCGCTTTTTGGTGTCGGGCTCCACATTGGCTGCGAGTTGCAGGCTGTATGGTGGGACTTTGGGACACGCGTCTGTGGGCGCGTGCAACGTTCTCAGGTAAGTAAGTTCCTTGAAGGTAGGAACCTAACCTGCGCGGAATTGTGCGTTCGTAGAACGCTACAGCTGCTCTAAGTGAAAGAACGTGGCGAGATTGGTTCTGTCGCTTCAAAACCAATGATTTTGATGTTGACGACCGTCCGCGTGATGGAAGGCCAAAAACCTATCAAGACACTGAATTGGAGGCATTGCTCGATGAGGATCAATGCCAAATGCAACAAGAGTTTTCATCAGCATTCAGAGTTATCCGCCAAGCCATTTCCAACCGATTGTATGTGTTGGGAATGATTCGACAGCAAGGAACTTGAAGCCAAGGGACTTTAAGCGGCGTTTTTCGCCTGTGAACAACTGATCCAGCTGCAGAAAAGGAAGGGTTTTCTTCCCCGCATCGTGACGAGTGATGAAAAATGGATTCATTACAGCAACCCAAAGAAAAGATAGCCATTGGGGACTACCCGGTCATGCTTCTACGTCGTCGGCTCGGCTGAATATTCACGATGCGAAAGTTATGCTGTGTATTTGGTGAGAGCAAGTCGTTGTTATTTATGATGTACTGTTGAAACCAAACGAAACCAGCACTGGGGAACGATATTGACTTCAATTGATGCGATTGAGACGAACACTGTGCATAAAATAGTCGTAATCCAAGCAGAGGTGCGGAAAAGTGATTCTATAGCATGACAACGCTCGGCCTCACGTTGCTAAATTCGTTAAACCCTACCGGGAAACTCTCAAATGGGAAGTCCAACCTCACCCACCATATTTCCCAGATATTGCGCCGTCCGATTATTACTTGTTCCGTTCCATGGCACATGGTCTGGCTGATCAGCAGATCCGCTCATATGAGAACATCAAAAAATGGCTTGATTCGTGCAGAGCAGTTATCGATCACAACCCAAACGACCTAGATAAAGGTCACCAACATACCAGAACCGAATAAAGTATTAGAATTTTCTTATCGTGCACAAATACTTCCAAAGAGATGTGTTACGGTCACAACCACCCATCCTATAAAACCTACCTCTTTGGAGCTAAGCTCCATCATTAATCGCGCATACAGGAAATATCGCGATATCAATTCAATATCAAACAAATTGAACTGCACGTTCAATTTGCCCATATTGAATTTAAGTTGAATCGAAACCGTGAAAGGACGAACCATATGTTCAACACGCAGAATCCATTGGATCCAAATCTGTGGACCAGATGACCAACTTTCAAGTAAAGTTGTTGACAATCATAAATTGCACGTCTGTAATTTTATGATCCTTCAAAAGTTTGTTTACCCAAACCATTTCCCACAAGGAACATCCTTGCGTATTCGCCCAGAAGAAATAAACAAACGCCATAAAATGAACTGCACATTCACCTAGGCGCTATTGATCCTTTCCTTTGTACCGATTTTCTTCGGAAGAGATTCTGGCCCATGCGGTTAAAGAAAACAACAGACGCAATAAAATGAACTGCACATTCACCTAGGCTCTATTGATCCTTTCCTTTGTACCGATTTCCCTCGGAAGAGATTCTGGCCCATGCGGTTAAAGAAAACAACAGACGAAATAAAACGAACTGCACGTTCACCTAGGCGCTATTGATCTTTTCCTGTGTACCGACTTCCCACGGAAGAGATCCTGCCCCATGCGGTTAAAGAAAACAACAGGCGCACTAAAACGGACTACAACAACACAAAAAAAAGGGAATCAGAAATGTGCATTAACACGATGCACTACTGATTTTTCTTTTGTGTTTGATATACCGAAAAGTGGATCAGGTGGGAAAAAAGGAGATATCCTTTTATCTGCCGGACGAAATAAAGATTTCGATCCAGAGAAAAGGAAATGAGAAAACCACTGGAGTTGGTGTTTGAATCTCGACCGAAAGGGACAAACAGCGGGGTTGGACTTGGACGATTAACCGAGGCGGTCGTAAAAGGTGAAATACGTGTTGGCTAGTAACAAGGCCAGTAATAATAACGTTTGAGAATAGGGTTTTCTGGTAACAAGAATTGTAATAAGAAAGTTTTAAAATAGTGTTGGCTAGTAATTAAGATCGCAAAAATAAACTACCGTAAAGAAAAATATGTGTTTGATTTTAAGGGGCTCCAACGTGTGTGTGGTGCTTAAAGTGGAAGAAAAGTTTTATAACAAATGCAATCCTTAATACGAGTGAAATCCGGCACAGAGGAATAATTCTTAGAATCACTTGTGTAACGATGCAATCCACGTGGTAGCCATAAGTTTCGATTTACGTATGTAACAATTTAATAATCAGTCTAGAGACAGACTCACGAAGCGAAGACCTTCTCGATACAATAAACACTTAAAATAAATGAAAAATATAGAAATTGTTTTTTTTTTTCGAATTAAAATCCTTTGTGAAATGTGATAGCCTCAAAAGATGAACACTTTCACCGTAACGTTATTCGAACTCTGCCAGAAAGATGGCAAAAAGTTGTAGCTAGTGGGAGGCAATACTTCGAATGATTTATTTGTAACCATTGTTCCACAATAAAATCGCATTTTCATAAATAAACAGCGGGAACTTAGTTGCGCACCCTTTTTCCAAAAAAGAAAGAAAATGTCGATTTTTTTTTTAAGTAAAATCTTGATTTCCAATAAAATTCTTTAAAAAAAATCCTAAATTTAAAATCATTTTTTCAAAATTCTTCGTTCACCTCCGAGGCGAAGTAGTCCAATAACAGAATCTCTTCCGTTTTTTGATTTGACATGATCTTGTCTCGACTATGTCCACGAGAAGTCACTTTTTTAGGTCTCCAAAGCAATTGTTTATAATTTGTATAGTTATTAAAACTTGTTTACGACAAGTTATCCAGTTATCCTTCAACTGATAATAAACATAATGCAAACATTTTAAAGTAAAAATATACAATAATTTTTTTTTCCTTGATGTTTTAAATGAAACAGCAATTTCAATGCTCAACGATATAAGTGATATTACAAAACATTTAAAATGAAATCAAATATTACCTCATTTCGTAAAAATACGTATTCAGAAGATTTAAAATATTTTGTAGAAAAAAATGAATTAAAGGAGAACTTACTTATATAAAAAATTCCCCATAATTTAGGTCAGCTGTTAATGTTAAAGATTTAAGAGTTGAGGTTTTACGGCTTTGAAATTATTATTTGAAACAATATCAGTCCAGATTTCAGGGACGGGCAACATTTTATTGGTAATTGAGCCAACTTATGACGTCAAATCATGTGTTTTGCACAATTGCCATTACTAGTTAGGATCCGAGCGCACAAAGGCTCACCATCACGTCCAATTGTACGTATCTGAAATTTAACATCAATTTAAGCGTTGATTTTTCCATATCACTACAGCAAAAATGAAATTCGGTCACTGAAATTTAATACGCATAAATCTTGTTGGATGATTCAGAAAAAACAACCTACAAGATCTTTAAGAGAAAAGAAACAAGCAATTCAAACCTCAAGCTTTCTCTTCTTAAAATAACATTATCTGTCGCTCTTTATAATGAATGTTTAATAAAATATTCCCTACTGTATTTCCAGTATACTCTCGATTATTATTAATTTACATTAAATTGGTAACCAGATTAATACAAGACATGCCACCAGGAACGCGCTGTCATTCTCATCCAGATCTCATAAACTGAAGAATTTATTGATCAACTCAACAGAACCTCCTCCGACTTATTTCACAGGATTTCACTAATAATGAATTTTTTGAAAGTATTTAACTCGTTTGATTTGACGTCTTAATGCCTGCAGAGTTTCAGCCCGGATGGTTAATGGATTTCACCAAGAAGTTGGTAAGTTTTTTAACCAAAACATTTTTAAAGTGCAAAAAAAAACACTAACTTCCTCTACTTTAGAAGCGCACTGGACATAACGTTCTCTGGTATGAAAACAATTGCAATCGCCCAACAAGTACCTAATGTAGGGGTGAGGTGTGCCACCGCGGTGCTCCTTTACTAGAATGTAGTTTCCATTTTCTTGGTATCCGAAAGTTAGGATAATTGTATTGAATTATTAGAAATCAAATCATATCTATATCTGAGTATTTATTATTTATTATTTATTGGCCTGTAGGAACCCGGAAGTTCATGACCTCACCGACTCGTATCCGCCATTGTTCCCTGTCCTGTGCGCTCTCCTTCCACGCTTGACCATTCGATCCGACCACCCCAAGGTCAAACCTAACAATATCTGAGTATTGGTGACTAAAAGAATGTGTTACGTATAGTCACGAATAGAAATTATTTATCACCCTTAAGCTAGAACAAGTAATTCAGAGAGGTTAGTATTGTTTCTTAGATAACGTAATGCAAACCGTTGTCTGTAAAACTAATCGTAATGACCTTCACAGAGTTGATTGATTCGCGAAATCTAACTGACGCATGTGTTCTTCGCCTTTTCTTTTTTTTTTTTTACATTTCTGTATTTATTGACCATCAATAATTTTTACAATAAGCAGTACAGATAACTTATGATACTTTAGCCATAATTGTTTACATATACTTACTAGTACATTTTTCAAACAATATGATAAAAGTTATATATTGGTTATGGATTAAGATTTTAGTGGGTAGAGCTTCCTGGAAAAGCTCAGAAAACCAGGATATAGTTATTTACTTAACCTATGCTAATTTACTTAACTTAACTTAACTTATCTTAACTTAGTCTAGTTACCTAATTATTATTGAAATAAGTTAGTGTGGTGTGGAAGGGGGAAGCATAGTGATCAATAGGTAGGTTATGGGTTAGTGAGGATATTGTCAGTCAGGGATGTTGGTTGGGGAACTACTTTCCGTTTGTTCGTTGAAACGCAAAATATTGGAGAAGGGTTGAATATTACTATATTTAAATTGGTGAGGTGAAAGCTCTGTATTGTGGTATACAATCTCATTAGAGTTATTAACCAACCTGCCAGAGGTGAAGAACGTTCTGATGTGGAGACAGTTCGGGTAGGCAGTTCGGTTATCTGACGGAGTCGATGTGAGCGCATTTATTATCGGGTTGGGATTATTGGGAAGATTTTCGATAAATTTGATGGACAGCTCGAGGAAGCGTCGATCTATACGTTCAATATTAGCGGCATAGTAGAGCGAACTACTGTTGTAATATTTGTGGGAGTTGGGATGTCGGTTGAGGCCAGCGATAAGTCTGAAGGATTTCCTTTCGAAGATGCGTAGCTACTCCATTTGGGCGGGTGTGATATGGTACCATATCGGGCATGCATATGTTTGTAGATAAGTGATTTAACTTTGGGAGAGAGACCATTCGGCTTGTGCATCACTTTTCTGCAGAGATTAAGTTGAATTGCGGCTTTGCGAATCGAGTTTTTGGTGTGGGAGGAGAAGGACAGATTGTTGGTGAAGGTTATTCCCAGGTACTTGAAGGTTTTGTAGGGTTTAATTATATTGTTATTTAACTTGATTCTGATTTTGTTATAGCAGCGTATGGTGTTGTTAGTACAATTCGCATTTCTGCCTTTAAACACTATGAGTTGAGTTTTGGCTGGGTTGAGTCGGATTTTCCACTTAGTAAAATATGCTGAGAGATTCGGGAGATAGCTGTTAATACAGTTTCTTGCCTCCTTGACAAACTTGTTGCTTGAATAAATTAAAGTGTCATCGGCATAGTTCAGCATTACTGTATTAGGTGACAGTGGCTGTGGGGTGTCTGAAGTATAAAGGAGGTATAATAATGGTCCCAGAATGGAACCTTGAGGAGCACCCGCGGTTATACTGTATGGTGTCGAAAGAGTTGAATTTATTTTCACGATGAACTTTCTATCAGAAAGGTAGGAAGCGAGAAGTTTTATGGTGTGGGTGTTTAATCCGAACATTGAATGTAGCTTGTATAGCAGTCCTGCATTCCAAACGCAATCGAATGCTTTTGCTAGGTCGAGAGAGACGCATATTGTTGCGGATTGGTTTTGGAGATTCATTGTCACATCATGTGTCAGTTTTAGCAGAGCATGACAAGTTGAGTGTTGTGGACGAAAGTCAAATTGAGAATTCGGGATAAGGGAGTTGTCTCTAGCAAATGAGAGAAGATTTTTGTATATCTTACATTCCAAAACCTTACTAAGCGAATTTAGCTGTGATATGGGACAGAAGTTAGCCGGGTTGTTGGAAGAACCGGATTTACTAATAGGGACTATCACCGCTGTTTTCCAACATTTTGGGAAATGTGAAGCGTTTATTATGTGGTTGAGAAGAACGAGAATGGGGAGTAAGTTTTCCGGGTGAAGCCTTTTAAATAGAAGGTTAGGGATTCTATCCAAGCCTGTAGATTTTTTATTGTTACGCAAAGTAATCAATTCAGATAATTCTGTAAAGCTTAAGAATGTGTTGGTTCCCATGGGATGTGACGCTTTATTGGTTTCGTTGAATTCAGTGATGAATGGTGGGAAGGATGGCTCCAGTGTGCCTGAGATGAATTCATTCACGGTGTCGTGGAAATTATTGACTGGGTGGGACTCGTTTTGTTTATGAGTTTTACAGAAGTGTTCAGCGAGACAGTTTGCTATATCAGTGCCCGATTGGGCGATGTTACTGTTAGTGGGTTGGATGAGATAGTCTATTCGAGGCTTGAATTTACGACCAGTTAGTCGATTTATATTTTTGAATAGGTCACGGTTTGGTTTGATACTGTTTAGAGTAGACGTGTAGGTCTGATCGGTGAAATTTTTAACTTGTCTATTTATCAGGGTGGTCAAAATCTGTATCTGTTGTTTAATAAAGGGTGAGTAGCTAATATGCAATTTACGTCGGAGTTGTTTTTTTATGCGCAATAATTTTGTGAGGAGGTTGGGTAATGGTTTTCCTAAGTGGTTATGAGGGACGGTCGTAGAGGTATGGCTGAAGAAAGCATTTCCCAGTATTTGCTCTATTTTTACAGCTGCCTGGTCAATTTCAGTAGGGAATAGGTTTGAAGATTCCGGTAAAGAATAATTTGAAAAACTGGCAGCAATATCGTTATTGACTTTTTTCCAGTTTGTTTTGGAAAAATTTGGGATAGGATTCACTGTGTAGAGTGGTTCGAGCGAAGGGATTTGAACCGTGGAGTGGACGGACCCATGATCGGATGGGAATGTAAAGGACACTGTAGATGAATAGATATGTGCGGATTTTAGGAAGAAATCGATTGTTGATTTGGTTGTACTACAAATTCGAGTAGGTTGCAATGGACAGTCTGCGTAAACATATGGATGAAGTGGGAGGAGATCTAGGAGTTGGTAGCCATATTTGTTGCACTTGATGTCATTAAATGATGTATGTCGAGCATTCCAGTCTCCCCCTATGATGAAAGGTGCCGGCAGAGACTGTTGGATTATTTGAGAAATGTCTGCACTAGGGAAGTTAGGTTCACGAGAAGGGTGAATGTATATAGACGACAAAACTAGTACTTTATTACTGCTGCAGAAGAGTTTAACTGCCGTGTATTCGACATTACCTATATTAGCGAACCTGATTTCAGTAAATTGGAATTTCTTGTGTATTAGAATTCCAGTACCACCATGAGGGCCAGTGGTTCGCGGGTTGAACACAAATGTGTAATTAGGAATGTATACTCGTGAGTTTGATTTAAGCCAAGTTTCTGAGAGAAGAAGAACATCTGGGGAGAACTTTTCAACAAACAAACGGAGGTATTGTCTACGAGTGTGGGAATATATGGATTCTGTGTTGAGGGAGACTAGGGTTAAACTATTCATTAAGGGAAAGAATGTGGGAAGTTATTAAATCTAAGTTCTGACCTTTTTTTTCTATTTCCGAGCTGTGTTTCAGGGTGGGTAGCAGCGTATGCAGGCTTCTAATATAATCCATGATGTCCAGGTTGAGAACGTTGGAATTGGGTTGATGAGGTTTAGTCCAGTTTCGGGAATTTTTCGTAACTTCTGCATAGGATATTCCAGATCCCGCGAGATGAGATGGTTGAGGTGATGAGGGTTTAGTTGCTGTTGCTTTGGTCGGTGCTGGTTTATTTGTTGTCGTGTGTGCCGATCGTCTCTCGAGGGTTCGTAGCTTTTCGGGACATTGGGAAAAGTTCGCTGGATGTGGGCCTCCGCAGTTACAGCACGTTACAGTGATTTTATTTGTGGTTGTTGACCCATCAGCGTTTGTTTTTTGAATTGTAGTTGGTTCAATACCAGGCGGGTTTACCTTGCATTCTCCAGGTGTATGCTGTTCGGCACATTTCCCGCATCGTGCACTTAAATGGCACGCAGCTGCTAAGTGACCTGAACCTTGACATCTTTTGCAATGGAGAACGTCCTGTTTGTGTGGTTCCTCAATCGCAATTTTATGCGTAAACAAATATTTTATTTGTTTAAGCCGGCTAACATCTTCGTTCGGTGGAATCTGTACGATTCGTAAACTCCGAAAATTGTTTTCTCTCATATGAGGAGTTTGGAAGTAGTCCAATCTGTGTATACTCAGTTCCGGGCAGATCTTCGATATTTCGAGTAGGAGTTCCTCATTCGCCCATGCTGGGTCAATGTGCCTTATGATGAATGTCTTTGGTTTACTCTGGGCATGTTGAAAAGCGAAGAACTCATGTTTTTTTTTTCTGTGAGTTTTTTTTTTACTGCCGTGTCGTGGTCCGTCAAAGTTGTTGTCATGATCGAGATCGAGGAGCCTTTGGAATTTGTGGTAAAGTTTCGATGTCCTAGGGCATACTCGAGCATCTTGATTACTTCCTTGATGCTAGTTGCATTTTTGATGTAAATTGGTGGTGGCTTCACCTGATTTGTAATTTTGTGTCCAACTGTTTGCCACTGATTCTATATTTTGTTGGTATATTGGGACGTTGACGGTTCTTAAGGAGATGTCTGATCTTTGGGGATGCACTTCCTTCAAGCAGACATCGTCGTAGGTTTTGGTCGGTGATTGAAGAGAGCGTATTTTGTCGTGCAGTTGGTTCATTTGGGTTGGAAGCAGCCTTATTTGTTCCATGGCGTCATTGTACTTCTTCTGGTAGTCGATGGTTGGTTGAGTAGTCATTGTAGTGATTATCTTCGGGGCGTTTAAGCGTTTTATAGTTAATCGTTGGTCAGCACTGGGACCGTTGCCCGGCATCTGCGAACGCAAAGTCCGGATACGGTAGTTTATTTTTTGTTTTGGTTTACCAATTTTTTTATAGTTTTCATAAGGTATCACCGAGATTTAAGAAATTTTCACTATCACTTTACACAAAGAACACTGTTCTGTCACAGACCGTTATTAATGACGGTACCACATTTATAGTTCACACGCGCACACGTGTTTTTTTTTCTTTTCTTTCTGTCAAGCGGTAGCAGTGGCAAAACGCGTCTACACACTAAGACGATCAGAGTGGGAATGATCGCCTTTTCAATAAATGGAATTACCAGTAGACAAAGTGAAACTCGTGGTAGTGTTCAGATATCTTAACGCTTTGCATAGGTTCCACAGACAATTATTAGCTGTCGTAGGGCAGTAGATCTTTGCCGGTTTTATCGTCTGTCTATAATTGGTGATGCGAATTGAAGTTACAATACGGAAATTAGGTCACTACCAAATGACCCCGAGGTGACGAGAAGTGGTAGGAAGAAGTTAGCAGGTAGTCGGTGGTTGGTCGAGAAGATAGTGAAGTCTGTTGTTGGTCGTAGAAGTGGAGTGAGATTATAATAGTGAAAGTGGAATAAAGAGTAACAAGTAAATACTAGTTGGTGTAAAGTAAAAACAATTTAAGCGGAATACTAGAATACTATTTGAAATAAGTTGAAAGTGGAATAAAGCTTAACAAGTAAAGACTAGTTGGTATAAAGTAAAAGATAATTTAAGCGGAACACTAGAACACTACTTGAAATATACTGTAAATAGAATAAGGAATAAGTAATAAGGAATTGTCGGTGTAACATAACAATGGGTGAAGAGGAAAGTAAGGAAAGCAATAAAAACGATTGAAGAGCTAAGAGTAATTCCGAGTTTTGATATTTAATGAATTTTGGTGTGTAAAGGAAGAGTTGGTCATCATTTCCTAGGCATAGTGTCTCTAGTTACTCCTCACGAGGTATCAAAAACCATAACCTGCGCTTTTCGTTTTTAGGATCTTGCCAGGAATTAGAGGTGCTAATTGCTATTTGCGTACATGAGATATATGCATCATGCTGCTTGCGGTTTTATGGAACTGCATTGATTGGATGCATTGAATTCAATATTAGGAAATTTTGAACGTTAAGTTCGATTGGTTTTCACTGTTGAATTTGGAAAAATAAAAGATAAATAAAAGGAAGGGAAAACCTGGTTGGGGTTGTTGATGATGCTGGACGCTGTTCCTGGCCGGATGGTGATGTTTCGCCAGGTGCTGCTGTTGGGCTGGCGTTGGGTTGTTGGTGTTGATGTTTTTGCCCATTGACTGTTTTTCGGCAATTGCCGCCACAATTGCTCACTGTTGTAACTGTCGCCGTTAGCGCTGGAAAAGTCACTGCACAACAGGTTGCGTGCGTATTCACTTTCGCTGTTACTGTCTTTTAACATTTTTACTTGCACACCAAGAAGGGGCATAATCGCATCCATGAGAAATGAATTCGGCTAAGCAAACAAGCCGAATCTCATTGGATGCTAAATGGGTTTGTGTTTGCTTATACTGCTGCTGATGAGAAGCAGATCCCGAAATGTGAAAAAACAAAGGAAACGTTTGGGTCTTTGCCTGAGATGTGCATTGCTGCTAAATAAATAGGTGGCAATGCAATGTGGAAATGTGCCAATTGGTTTTAGTTAGATTACCGTGAATTGGTGTTTATTGCATCGCTGCCAAGGGTAAGTATACCATACCTATTTACATTTGGTTATGCCGTAGGATTTAATTGGTGCCAAGAGACGCTATATGCGTATATTTTTGGGTTTGGTCCCTTGGGTGTAGGTCGCCAGCCAATGTGTATGTATGGTGATTTATGATACACTTGGTGAGGACGGGAAATAGGCGACGCAATGTGTACGGTCCCCGTTATGATGGTTACATTGTATGCAAACCAAATCATCTTGTTTTCAAGAATTCGTCTGGGGGGATTTGCTTGGCACTGAAGGTGCCGCATTGGTTTGAGATTCGTGATAAGATAAGAAAGAAATCTTACAGGTATTGTATGCGAAGAGATGCATGAACGGTAAGATTTCTTTTGCAGGGATTTTTAGATTACACCTTAGATAATCCTAGATGCGTAAAGCATTTAAGGTGCTAATGCGATTGCACTAGCGAAATTATATGATTGGATGGAAGATATGGGGGTTTTTCAGGTAAGTGGGCCGTGGGGTTTGGCGGAACCGGCACAGTAGAACCGCCACAGATCCACCAACTGATTAAAGCAATATGGGATAAGGCAGTCACTCCGGAAGAATGGAAAACCTCAATAGTCGTCCCCATTTTCAAAAAAGGCGACAGATCTGGCTGTGAAAACTGCAAAGGAATATCATTGCTCCCAACCACATACAAAATATTAACAAATGTCATATTGGGGAGAATCACACCGTACGCAGAAGAAATACTGGGAGGCTACCTATGCGGATTCCGTAGGAACCGGTCAACGAGCGACCAAATGTTCACAATAAGGCAACTGTTGGAAAATAAGTGGGAAGACGGAGAGACGGTTCACCAACTATTCGTTGACTTCAAAAAAGTTCCGACTCAATCGCAAGGCAAAGACTCTACCATATTGTAGGTGAGCTCGGAAGCCTGAAAAAATATTCCCCCTTCATTCAAATCTGCATGAACGAAAAGAATGGGCGAGTTCGAATAAAAAATCACCTCTCAGAACCATTTGAAATCCAGGACGGACTCAAATGGTTCAGAGGGATGGCCTCACACCATGTCTTTTTAACCTTGTGCTTGAGTATGTCATTAGAGAGGTACAAGACGACAACATGGGCGTATCATCGCTGAACAGGGTCACACAAGTGCTCGCATATGAGGATGACATCGCCGTTTTGGGCGATAATATAGAAACTGTAAGTAAAAACTGTGAAACTGTTAATAGTCTTTACAAATACTTTACTGGTACTTGGGAGTAAACTTATCGAACGCATGTTCATTGGTTTTGTACAGTCTTTGCCCTTTTTTGTGATGGGCTGTATGATTGCCATTTTCCCACGCCTAGGGAAGTATGCATTATTCGATGCGTTCTTTCACCTTGCATATTTCCTGAAAGACAGCTCCCACAGTGTTAATCGTTTAGAAGGGATCTTCGATCGCGAAGAGCTCATTATCGTGGATAGCGTTCGCTGTATCAATGTTGATTAGCAACTGCTTGTTTATATCGGTACGTTGATTTTGGAGGCACTGAATCTCGTTTTGATAATTTCTCCTGAATATTCTATTTATTTGTGGGAACATATTCGGGTTATTCGTTTTTATAGCCCGAATTCTGTTGTTCCAATACAAATTTGTTGCTAATCTATAGTCAGCTTTAAGTAATTGTTGAAGGTTTATTATCTCCTGGTCTTGTCTGTCTGTAAACTATTAGTGTAATTATTTTAATTTTGATAGCAGGTCGGTTTTTTTACTTGTGGAGTTCGTTTATTATTGTGTTTATTTACATGTTTATGTGATCTGTAACTGTTGTTTTGGGAATTGTTTTGTCCATTGTTCGTTTTACAGTTTCGTCCATTTGTTGCTTGTATTTGTCGATTTCGTCATTTGTCAGGTTTCCGTTTATTGGCAAATTAAAGTCGTTCGAACGAAGTTCTCGTGTTACTGATTTGGTGGAGCGTGGCCATCGCATTGCTCCGTAGTTGGAGGGTTGTGGGATCACGAATTCCTCCAGATCTGCGAGATCGCTCCGAAGCTTTATTACGACCGTGAACATATAGTGGTCACTGTCGTATTCAATTGTCCGTAAACAGTTTCCGTTTCGTCTGTTGGTGTTAAGTATTCTCTGTAGCGAGTCAATAAGCAAGATATCTAAGTATGATCTACCTCTAGGGAACGATGGATATTCCGTAGCTAGTAGTCAGTTTTATGTTCTATATGATACAGATCTAACCAGCCAGCTAACTGATTTCCTCTGGCATTAGATATATATTTTCCCCAATTTTTATACTTGGGGCTCATATCTCCACCCAGGATAAAATCGTTTTTGTCCAGCTGCAATTATAAGCATCGAAAGAGTGCCTCGAGGTTTGCTATAAAAAGGTTGTGTTGGTGCTCCTCAGGTGCGTAGAACGCAATCGCATACAGCCCGCTTCCTTACTGAAGGGGTATGCGTACGATGCATGGTTCCAGTACCCGCAACCTGCGCACTTCTCCACTATATATAACTTTATGTTGGAATCTTTTCTAATAAAGATTCCGATACCTCCCCCCTGCAAGGAATTAGGTCGATCTCTTCGAATAATATCGAAGTTTTTGTGCCCTATCTTATGACTCTGGTTTAACTTTGTTCCCTCCGCCAGAAGTAAATCAGAGTTTTCATCTTGTAACAGGTTGAAAAGATTGGGTCTTCTCTCAGTTCTTATAAGTGAAGAGCATTGATTGATGTTTTGGTTAGAGGGTTTATATCGACTTTTTATTTAGACTGGGCAAGTGCGAGTAAATCTCGCGTATTTGACTTTGTGTGATCCGTCTCTGCAGATTGACCAAGACTGTGAACACGTCTGCTTGTGATGTTATTTCAGCCTGTGTGGGAGTATTTGTGGCTATCAGTGTTGTAGGCTGTTTGGTTGTCCTCCCCCCGGATACAACTTGCGAATACGACTCCTGCGCCGTTAAGAGCATTGTTGTTGTTCGAGTTGTCTGTTTTTTGTCTCTGCTGAGTTTCACTTCACTTCAAAGTAGCCTTTGTGAGTTGCGAGTGTTTAAAATATAAAAACTATTTATAAATATATTCCAGTAATAAAAGCATTCAAAACCAAATTTAATATATATGAAAATATTCAAATAAAACAGAACGAAGCCACGAAAAAGAAAAACAGTAACATGAGGTGTAATGACAGCTAAAACAAAGGAGAAAAAAAAAACAAACAGACAAAACAAATAACAATGTCTTCTCATGTTGATGCCCATGTATGGCATGTGCTCGGACTTGACTTCACGTCGGTTTCTCCTCCGAATTTCTCTAAGCGCTGCCATGCACGGAGTTATAGCGTTTGGGATTATAGTGAAGAACGTGTGATTCGAACTGACGCTATGACAGTTAGAATCACTAAAAATTGAACCAATGCGTAACACATCAAGCCACTGGCCGTGTTTAGAAATCGATTTTTAAATTCAAGTATATTCTACTAATGTAAATTGTTATGTTATCGCTATGGTATACGGCTCTGATGCACTTTCTTTTTCGATTTTCGTGCGGTGTTCTTCACTATTTGCTTGTGTATTGTGTGTGTATCTGTTAGAGACGCCACAGAGTCACGTTCAGTATATTGCAGGTCCTTGCATCGCGAAGATACATAATTCTTCTGCATGCTCCTCGAGGTTTGTCTTTTTGGACCTGTCATTCACAAAATGATAGCCTTTGTCTCACCAGAATTCTCTGATGCAGTACTAGGTATTCTGCGCCCAAAATCCGAGCTGAATACTTGTTCGACAATGTTTTTTTCAGTATTATTATCGCAACGGTTTTCAAAAAAAAACTTCGTCGATGTTAACATGGTAAGGTTTGTACAGCGTTGATTTCATCATATAGTCAACCATATCTTTACAGCTGTTCTGTTGGCAAAAACATGCAAGTTGGACGATTTGTGTACGAGGTTGCCTTGGATGCATATATGACGTAGGTGTTGAACGTATGGTCATCGTCGGGTCTCACTAGACAAAGTTTTCTCCATGATACACAGCCAATTATGACTTTGAAGTGCCGGAATCTACTGATCTCCTGATCTGAATGACTGACAGTCTTATCGATGCGAGTCTTTTCTAGACCACATGTGGAGGGTCCGTCTGATATTCCAGAAAGAATTTATTAAATAGAGACAGTCTCGGCTTTTGATCGCGGGCAGTACAAAGCTTGTTTTAATGAATGGATTTCTTCCCTACATACTTTCCCTTTAAATACCTGGAAAAGGTCTTGCGGGGGCTCTCTATACCACACGGAGAACCAACCGAACCAATGCCAACCAATCTTGACCGCTAACAGCGCGTCACCCTACCCTAACCTCTAACCCATTTCAAAATATGCAAAAACAAATCCCAATCTGCAACCCATCCATCCCGAACTTGCAAGAATCGATCTCCCAATCTGCAATGAATTTCCCAAACTCACAACAGAATACAATTCAATAGAATACATTCTAAATCATCTCCCTCAATTACATCACCCCACATACAATTTTTCCCGAAATTGCTTCGGCCAATTCCTTACTTAATTCATATTCCCTCCTTGCGACCAAGCAATCTTAATTTCGCCGAAATTCGTACGTTGTAATAAAACGCATATTCAAAGCTACAACGGAACATTAACCATCACCAACCACTATACCGAGCCGCATACATTTCCCAGAAATTACTTCGGTTAATATCTTATCTAAACGATATTCCTTGCTTGCGCCCAAGCAATCCCAATTTCCCGGTATACACGACCACCGAATCCAACTCAGCTTATACGGCGAGGATTCGCTGGAACTAAATTCTTATGCAAGCATAGCAACTCTTCTCGAAATTCCTCGTAAGTGGCAGTGAATTTATTTTAGCTATGACTCCACTGCCACGACGAGATGAACTTTTATTTTCATTAGTCAGTCGAGATCCATCCGCCAAACGGTGCCCAACCACAGGAGTCACACTGAGTCGCTTTACAACCACTACCCGGTTGAGAGTAGAGTCAATCACGGGTCGTAGTCTCCGCGCGAGTTGGAAGTTCCCCTTAAGTCGTTAATACAGCATCAAGCCCCTACTCAACTTGCGTCAAGTATTATAGAATCTTCATTCGGGCCGTCGGCTTCCTATTTTCGCGTTTTTCCACCGCTTGTGCTGTGCTGTTTAATTAGCGGCAAGCTCACGGGGTACGGACCTACCTTTCATGAACGGTGGCTGGCATATGGAGTGTCGCATTTTCTAACTCGGATGGTCTTCTGCGGGAGTATGAGATGGTCACAAAAGACCTGGTAAAAGACAATGATTGTGAGGCCCCGGTATTGACGATATTAAGAAGGGGTGTGTTTCAGTCAAACAATTGACATATTAAGTGCGGCCCCCAGAGTGCACCAGCGTGCGTGCCGATGCCGGATGTTCGAGGCGCAATTGCTGTTCACCCCTGGTGTTATTTGTGCACGGAAATCTTCCCCTGCCTGGTGAGCAGAACATAATTTTGTTGTGATTCTAATAATAAAAGCTAGAGCGACTTGGCGGAGTTTGTAAAAATTAATAAGTTAAAATAAAGAGGACGCTAACAGACAGAATAATAGAAACCCCGGTGTGTTTTGATTACCCTCTCCTCTCTTTGGTGAACGATTTCTCCCCTCGCAATTTGTTGGTGGGTCATAGCGCCCCGTGCCGTACGTCGACACCCATATCTTCACCCCAACAATCTTGTTACACATTTTGGAATTCACTGCTTGTACCTGTAGCTATAGTTTCGAATATGTCGTTCCACATTACTTCGCTATTTGCTGTGTTTTTGTGTATACTTCTGACAGTTGTTAACATAATATTAGCAGTTGACAAACGTTCTGTTTCAAATCAAATTTCATTTTGTACTCATTGCCTAGTGATTCCTCATCCCTGAAAATGCAGGTAATCACAACGCGCTGACGTAGCAGTGCGTGAAATGAGGTAGTCTCGTATAGCATGCCATCAACTATTATTCCATTCAAATTCTTGTACAGTCATGAATACAGAATTTATTGGTTTTCATAAATGTAACATTATCTCACAGCGTACACTTTTGGTTAAAGAGCTTATCTTCCAACTCATTACCCAGCCTCTAACAATTTATGATTATTAATAATACGTCCAATCCTGCAAAGCGAAAGCAAAGCTCTTCAATACCCGAAATGAGACAATCATGTGGAGTTCCTTGCAAACACATGGAATCGTCACCACTAGCATGACCGGTCCACATAAACGTCTCATAAATATCATCAGGAGCACTTCAAAATCTAATAACGTCCATAATGTGCAGCTTCAGACCGGCATGTTGCCGTCCAAAATATGACAGTGGCCATCGGACGGATCTCCGGTCGGTCTCCGAATCCGACCTGAAATCATAATCCACCACAACAAGTACTACTTTCTGCCCCGTCATCCGAGTACGATTGCGAAAACCGTCAACCGTTGCGAAATGCGATAGTTACCCAAGCAAAGACGAATACAATGACAGGGCAACTAGAGTCAGTTTCGTCCTGTCATTCACAATACTCCCGCAATGCTGTTCGATGTTGTTTGGCTGGCCATTAATTGCCAACGCAGTATGATATGCGGATGATATGCACAGCATCATCGAACAAATGTCGAACAACAACAGTCACCCTCACGGATTAAACGTCTTAAAGCCTGCCTCGCTGGAGGTCGACGGATGGGGTTGGTCCGTCCTTCGATCTCGACACTAAGGATTGCTAGTGAAAACTCTCAGAGTTAATTTCATTGTTCCTCGCAAGACAAGCGAATTTCCGTTCATTTATGGACAAACAAGGATTCAAATGTAGACTGTCTTCATCCTGTGGGCTAATTCAGAAAGATGGAACAAACGCGGAAACCGCACTCCCCGACGTTGATATTGGAAAGTATATTCAGAATGGAACTGATAGGGACGTCAGCCGTTGACATGTTGATGTCAGGACGAGCCTGTGTAATGTCGAAGTTAGGACACTCTCTGGAAATGAGGATTTCTATGTGACTATCAGTCAAAGACATATAGTGGATTGGATCCATTGTTCTACGACGACAAAGGGGTGAGGGATACGATTAGATGATGGGTCCAATCAGAAGCACGTTTCCGTAACATGGAACGGAAATTGTACTGGCTGCAAGAAGTGGGAGAAGCAGAGATTGCATAAATTCTAGTTACGAGGGAGCTAAGTTGTTCTAAGTTGTTATTGTATTAACAATCTGTTAGAGATGACGTCATTTCAATGAAAAATAGTTATTTGACTCACTGACCCATCACCCTCAATAGTTTCAGGTTAAACGAGAAAGATAAATTCTCTATCTTCATAATGTTGCAAGTTTTGTGTTGCATATAAATAGTACGTCGAAAAGAAACGAGACTAATTAAGTAGTGCACAGAAAATATGTTATCCATCCAAATTTATTACGTTTCCTTCAAAGTAATGTCTCACCGGTAGAATTTACCTATCTCCCAATTTCTTGTAGCTTCAGAAACAGTTTTTATTCTTAGCTTCCGGTATAGCCTTTAAGGCAGCCAGGAAATTTTCTTGTATGGCTTTTATTGAATCAAAACTATATCCACAAAGTGATAGTATGAATCAAGGCAATAGAAAAAGGTCAGACGGACCCCTATCTGGTGAAAGCAAAGCAGTGCTTACGGAATGACTGTCACTTGATTTGTCATGAAATATTTTCGAATAATAACGACGATGGTATGTTATCGTGATCACATTCTAGGAGGCCACAACCACTCGTAAAAACAGGTAACTTTAAACTCCAGCGCACACTAGATGTGTGGGAATCTTAAGGAACATTCATATTCTCAACAGCATTGATTTCTACTCGGTTAGATAATCCACACTGATATATTTTGAGGTCTGAATTCAATGTATCAAGTATAAGTTGCTGCTTGGTAGTGAAGTTCGAAGAGTTTGGACGGGAGTGTTCGTATGAGTATGAGAAACTCAACGTGCTATTGTTATATAATTAAAGTTCAATTAATTATCCCTCCCCCTTTGAATTATTAACATCTCGTGTCTTCACATACATATCCTTCCCGTATCCTTCCCTTCCATCCAAATTACTAATTTCCTATTCCATTTGCAATAGAATATAATTTAAATAAAAGTAAAACCCCATTTAAAACCCCATTCACATTGCAATAGTCATCTTCTTTTTATTAGCCATAGTCGCCGCCTATTAGCCAATTGCCAGTTCGGCCGCTTCCTCGAAATCACTATCGTGGAAGCGGAACGAAAAAGGATATGTGGCGAAAGACACGAGATGGTTTCCTTCTTTTTAATTCAGTGGTTGACGTGTGTGCTCGTGGGGCTCGTTAAAAGAAAAAGAGATAAAATTAGATTTTCGTTTTGAATTCAGTAATTGGCGCGTGCGGTTCGTTCGCGAGCTTATTAAAATAAAAAATAATAAGCGTTGGAATATAAAATTTACATAAATTGTGTTTAACATTACAAACGTTTTTGGAATACATAAATAACAACAATTAACATTAAATAAGTTTTAACGTTTTAGAAAACAGAAATAGCAACAATTAACATGCAATATTGTGTTTAACATTAAAAAAGTTTTTGGAATACTATTTAGCCATTAAATAAAGGAAGATACAATAGTTTAAAGAAAAAAAAAAGAGGCGTTTTCATTTGTAACCCGCATCGCTCCCTGCTGCAGAGGATACGAAGACACACCAGCGGCTTTCCTGCAAGAACACACATGGGTAAGTTCTGTAACACAACTATAATCAAAAACTCAATTGTTTTAAAATAAACATTTAACAATTTGGCGCAGCCGGCGTCCGCTATTTGGATCGGCACTAGCGATCGAAAAATTGTTTTAAATCCTGAAGCATAAAGCTCGGAGGTGCGCGACGATTGGTGGAAAGAGCCCAGCGGGAGGTGAGTTGCCTAAAGAATCCATAATAGATTCGAGATTGACTCAATTGCATGAAGAACTCCACTTAGGGAAAAACCTATGTCCTGAGGAGTGTCAATCAATAGTGGAAATATGTGAGGAGTCTGCCTGAGTGCAAAAAAGAAGTAATCAACGAGCAAGTTCGGGAAATGCTAGAGAATGACATCATTCAGCCTAGCAAAAGTCCGTGGAACTCACCCCTCCTAGTAGTTCCCAAAAAAGCGGGCCCCGATGGAAAAGCCCGATGGAGAGTAGTTGTCGATTTCAGAAAACTGAACGACAAAACCATCGGTGATGCGTATCCTCTCCCTAGAATAGAGGATATTTTAGACCAACTTGGTCACTCACGCTACTTTTCCACGCTTGATTTAGCCAGTGGCTACCATCAACTCTTAGTCGATCAGAAGGATCGCGACAAGACAGCTTTCAGCACTAATTACGGGCATTATGAGTTCAGACGTGGGCTCCTCGATAGTATAGTGGTTAGTACACCCGCCTGTCACCCAGGAGACCGGGGTTCGATTCCCAGTCGGGGAGCCCCTGGCGCAAAACTAATGACCTTGCCCAGAAAAAATAAATCATTATGGAAAATTTAACAAGCCTCAGGACTTGCCAAATAAGGCCAAGACCGGTTCCCGGTTGTAGTGCCGATGATGATGATGATGATGAGTTCAGGCGTATGCCATTCGGGCTAAAGGGAGCCCCGGCTACGTTCCAGAGACTCATGAACCATGTCCTCACTGGGTTGCAAGGTATCGAATGCTTTGTATATCTGGACAACATTGTCATCTATGGGAAAAACCTAGAGAACCATAATGACAAACTCCAGAAGGTATTCGAACAATTGAGATATCACAATCTCAAATTGCAACCCGAAAAATGTAGATTTTTACAAAAAGAAGTAGTCTACCTAGGAGATGTTTGAAAAAGGGGCAATGCCAAATCCCGACACGACAGCTAGTGTCAGGGATTTCACCATTCCCAAGACGGTAAAGAACGTCCAATTATTTCTAGGACTGGCGAACTATTATCGAAAATTTGTTCCAAATTTCTCGAGAATAGTACGTCCCTTAACAAACTTGTTAAGGAAGGACGTTAAATTCACCTGGTCGGACAAATGCCAACAAGCATTTGATAAAGTAAAAGGATTATTGGATTCGCCGCCAATATTAATCTATCCAGATTTCACCAAACCTTTTAATCTGATTACGGATGCGAGCAGCGAAGCACTTGGTGCCGTGCTATCGCTAGGGGTAATAGACAAAGATCAGCCTGTAGCTTATGCAAGTCGAACCTTGAATAAAGCGGAAAGAAATTACTCCACCATTGAGAGGGAGTTACTAGCCATTGTGTGGGCGACTAGAAATTTCCGCTGTTATTTACAAGGGCGAAGGTTCAACATCTATACAGATCATAAGCCACTGAAGGGAGTTTTTAACGTGAAAGACCCCACGTCACGTTTAACGAAATTCCATCACAAATTATCGGAGTTTGACTACCAAATAGAGTACAAACCCGGTATATATAACACCAATGCGTATGCTTTAAGCCGCATCCCGCAAGATTGTGATGAAACTCCCAAACTACAGAGATGTAATGTAGTAACACGCGCCCAAGCAAAAAAGCTAAGGGAAAGCGAAGGATCCCAGGGAAGTCAAACAAATGACGAGTCTGATTTACCAGATAATCCCATTCTTCCCTGCATGGAAAAAGGAATGGAGATAAAAAAGCCTGAGGATATCCAGTTACTGCTATGGGATTACCATGATCCTCCTTTGGGCGGACACCAAGGAGTGATAAAAACCTATAACAAGATTCGTAGGAACTTTTGGTGGAAGAACATGATGCGCGACATTAAAGTCTACATTAAGAAATGTAAGGATTGTCAAACCATGAAATCTTCCCCAAACCTACGGATGCCCATGGTAATCACCGACATTGCAAAGAGGCCTTTCGACAAAGTATATTTAGATATAGTCGGGCCTCTGGATCGAACTCCAGCAGGCAATACATATATACTAACTTTTCAAGACAATCTGTCTAAGTATATAGATTGCTACGCCTTACCCAATGCGGAGGCAGAAACGGTAGCCACGGTCTTCGTTGGCCAAATAGTTGCTCGGTATGGTGCTCCGAAGCAACTGGTTACCGATCAGGGAAGCAACGTCCTAAGCAGCTTGTTTGAAAACGTGTGCAAGCTGCTCCGTATCAAGAAACTTCAAACCTTAGCGTACCATCCACAGTCGAATAGTGCTTTAGAAAGAGCCCATCGACCACTCGTAGAATACGTACGCAGTATTGTGGATGGAAATCCTCAATCATGGGATCAATACCTGAGGACGGCAACATTCGTATACAACACCAACGTACACGAAGGTACCAAACTTACGCCGATGGATTGTCTCTTTGGTTTCACCCCGGAGGTACCGTCTAACATCAAACAACCTCCGGAACCGGTGTACAACCACGAGAGCTACCATAAGCTATTAAAGTACAAACTCCAGCGTACACACGAAAGAGCGAGGCGTAACCTATTAATTTCCAAGAGGAAATCCAAAAGGTACCATGACCGTGCCCTTTCACGTTTCACGTGGGCGATAAAGTTCTGATGCGGAATGCGCAGAAACAAGGAAAGTTAGCTCCCATATGTAGGGGTCCCTACAATGTAGTGGCAATACAGGGCCTAGTAAACACGGTCCTGGAAATAGGTAGAAAAAGTGTGGTGGTGCACAATAACAGGTTGAAGCCCTATTTCGAAGAGAGTATAAAACCTGGGGTGTTAATCTCAAACATTAATAACAGTGTGAACCGGAACTGACACACCACAAAACCAGATTGAGCATGTCTGTACCGTAGTTTGAAAAAGAATAAATAGGGCAAATACCGATGACTAGGGAAACACATATGTTGGTGATACAAATTTGTAAATATATTGTTGAAATCTAAAATGATTGGATATAATCAAAACAAAATAAATACATCAAATGTATAGATATATTGTTTTATTCGAATAATCTAAAAATAGTATTAAAATTTTAAATCAAGAAAAATTTCTAAAACATTGTAAATATTATATCTAAATATTATTAAAAATAAAATAAAAATTTTGTAAATAATATATCTAAATATTATTAAAAATAAAATAAAAATTATTGTAAATAATATATCTAAATATTATAAAAATTTTAAATATTAACAAAACAAAAACATTGTAAATAATATATCTATATATTATTAAAAATAAAATAAAAATTTTTGTAAATAATATATCTAAATATTATTAAAATTAAATATTAACACAACAAAAATTATTGTAAATAAAAACTAAGGTTAAAATAATTATAAACAATGTAAAGCTAACCGCCACGCACGCACCGACATGCTGTCAAAAGGGAGTTTCATTCCTCTTCTAAGAATGAAACTCCATTTTTGTAAGGGGGGAGGAATGTTATATAATTAAAGTTCAATTAATTATCCCTCCCCCTTTGAATTATTAACATCTTGTGTCTTCACGCACGTATTCTTCCCGTATCCTTCCCTTCCATCCAAATTACTAATTTCCTATTCCCTTTGCAATAGAATATTCCCTTTACAATAGAATATAATTTAAATAAAAGTAAAACCTCATTTAAAACCCCATTCACATAGCAATAGTCATCTTCTTTTTATTAGCCATAGTCGCCCACTATTAACCAATTGCCAATTCGGCCGCTTCGTCGAAGCGGAACGAAAAAGGATATGTTGCGAAAGACACGAGATGGTTTCCTTCTTGTTAATTCAGTGTTTGACGTGTGTGGTCGTGGGGCTCGTTAAAAGAAAAAGAGATAAAATTAGATTTTCGTTTTGAATTCAGTGATTGGCGCGTGCGGTTCGTCCGCGAGCTTATTAAAATAAAAAATAATAAGTGTTGGAATATAAAATTTACATAAATTGTGTTTAACATTACAAACGTTTTTGGAATACATAAATAACAACAATTAACATTAAATAAGTTGTAAAGTTTTAGAAAACAGAAATAGCAACAATTAACATCAAATAAATTTTGGAATATAAAATTTACATAAATTGTGTTTAACATTACAAAAGTTTTTGGAATACGTAAATAATAACAATTAACATTAAATAAGTTTTAACGTTTTAGAAAACAGAAATAGCAACAATTAACATCAAATAAATTTTGGAATATAAAATTTACATAAATTGTGTTTAACATTACAAAAGTTTTTGGAATACGTAAATAATAACAATTAACATTAAATAAGTTTTAACGTTTTAGAAAACAGAAATAGCAACAATTAACATGCAATACTGTGTTTAACAATAAAAAAGTTTTTGGAATACTGTTTAGCCATTAAATAAAGGAAGATACAATAGTTTAAAGAAAAAAAAAGAGGAGTTTTCATTTGTAACCCGCATCGCTCCCTGTTGCAGAGGATACGAAGACGCACCAGTGGCCTTCCTGCAAGAACACACAGGTGTAAGTTCTGTAACACAACTATAATCAAAAACTCAATTGTTATAAAATAAACATTTAACACTATCATCATTTTGTCAACAAAATTGACACAGCTTTTTTAGTTTTTCTTTGTTATTAAAATACACATAATTAAAAAGCAAACAAAGTTTTGTTGCCGAAAGGCAAATTGTACAATAGACATGTAAGGTTTAGCTTAGAGCGTCTGCGTAGGACCAGTAGGTTATAACATAAGATAATTAAGCTAGTAAGGTAAGGTACGCCATCAGATCACCTATGGACCTGTTGGTACGGAAGCCATATTGGCGGTCATCAAGGCGATCACTTGTTTCCAAATACTTCAAAAGTTGACGGTTATTAAATGATTCCATAACTTTCGAGCGAATAGACTTTAGTGCTATGGGTCCATAAGAAGAGAGGTTGCCCTTTTTGGGAATTGATTGAATGGTCGTTGACTTCCATCTAGTTAGAAAATGGCCAGTTAAATATGACAAACGGAAGAGTTTCCGCAGCGGTTTAGTGTGTGAAGGCTCTTATAAGAATTGGGAGAATGTCATCCGAACCACCCGACTTGTTTACGTTCAGCTCCTTGAGTGCGTTCAAAAGTGAATATGGTTCAGGGTGGTTTGCTCTCCAACGTGAATATGGTTTATGTGCAACGCTCCTAGTCAGGTAAGTTTAAAAAGGGGAAGTTCCGACGGCTTGTTCTTATACAGGTTTATTCCGGTTAATTTTAATTTTGTGGAAGTTTTGTTAGCATGTTGTTCTACTAGGTAAATAAAATGGAGAATTTCAAAATATTAACCCTATGTAACCCAATTAGAAAAGGGAAAAACCGTTTTTTGATAATACCTGATAAGTTGTTTGTGCTTGCTGAATGCAAATTTCGCAGATTCTCGTCGCACATGATCGAAGAGGTGATGGAAAATCGTGATTTGAGTGGTGATTCCGTCTATAGGGTGGATAATCGCTTGCTTAAATGGACACATTCGAATGGGAAGGTGTGGCGACTCTAACAGATACACACACAATTCACAAGCAAAATAGTGAAGAGCACCGAACGAAAAAAAAATCGAATAAGAAAATACACCAGAGCCGTATACCATAGCGATAACATAACAATTCACATCAGTGGAGTATAGTCGAGTTTAAAAATCAAAATTCTAAAATCGGCCAGTAGCCTGATGGGTAACGCTTAGGTTCAATTTGTGGTGATTCAAACTGTCATAGCGTCAGTTCGAATCACACGTTCTTCTTCACTATTATTTCAAACGCTATAATTGGTGACTACGATGTGATCTGCACACAATAATTGGTGACTATGACGTGATCTGTACACACAACATACACTTTGCCATAGTAGGCAGAACTTCACACACCATCACGACTTCCGCATAGAGCACAGCCTCCGACGTTCTCTCGTTCGTCCGTCGTTCGCATACGAATCTGATCGTAACGAAGTTACTGCGGAGGGACTGGTGTGGCGACTCTAACAGATACACACACAATTCACAAGCAAAATAGTGAAGAGCACCGAGCGAAAAAAAATCGAATAAGAAAATACATCAGAGCCGTATACCATAGCGATAACATAACAATTCACATCAGTGGAGTATAGTCGAGTTTAAAAATCAGAATTCTAAAATCGGCCAGTAGCCTGATGGGTAACGCTTAGGTTCAATTTGTGGTGATTCAAACTGTTATAGCGTCAGTTCGAATCACACGTTCTTCTTTACTATTATTTCAAACGCTATAAAGGCATTCTCAGGCGGCGCGAAGAAATTGTGCAGATGGCAACCCTTGACTATCGACCACATAAGTATTTCGTGGAAGATTTCAGGGGCCGAGGAAGTGTACGGTGATGAGCATGCGAAGTTAATTGATGCTCGATACACGCTCACATCAAACTTTCTGGCACTATCAACAGCTTCCGCAACCTTTGCTTTGGTAACCCATTGGCTGGGTAAACACAAGTGGCCCGGCTCGACAGCAATAGACGAACCAACACTGTTTCTACAAGGAGATAAAAACCTTGTACAAATATCACCGCCGAAGATAACGACGTCGGGCGAGTAAATCACTAGGGTCGTAAACCACATGCGGATAAATTTCACAAAGGGATACCCCAGATGTGTGAAAAGCCTATCGAACCTCGGGATATATCCGGCCAAATGGACAGCAACGTTCCCGTCATCTGTGTGGGTGCAGCCACACAGTGTTTTACGAACAAATGGGAATCGTAGAACAAGATAGGGTGCGATCTCCTATAAAGGAGAAATCCCCTGGAAAAGAGAGGATACCACAGGAAGGTGGATTTAAGAGTATAGAAATAACAACCCGGTGAATTTTAATTAGTAAGTCCAAGATCAGCGATTACGGTCAAACGAGAAAACGGTGAAGAGTGTGTCGGCGCGAGCGTGAAAAAAAAGAATAAATAAGCCGCAGAAAACAGATTAAAAGTGCCTTTTGTATTCGTGGACAGTGTTCGCGGAACACATTGACTGAAAACCGCAAAATATCTGCTCACATACAACCAACAGCGATCCTTATAAATCGTTTGTGCTGGCAACCGCTTGAGTAATCATCGAATAGGAACTCCAACGAAAGGCTGAAGTTCGCGCTCTGGTGTATCCGTGTTCTAAGGCCACCTTCATATATCAGAATCGCTCCCTCGGCGATTGCGCGTCCGATGCCAAGCATCGTCCGTTCCTGTTTACGGTGTCGGAGGTACTCGTTGCCTTACTGCGAAGGCGCACGCAACGATAACCATCGCCCTTCGTCTCCACAGTTCCCAACGTTGGATATTGAAAACTTCCATCTTGTCGCGTCTCTCTGGGTATAAGTCACAATCACGAAGATAGTACGGGATCTCTCGTTTGTCACAGAATCAGTATCTTGCAGATCATTACATCGATTCTGGTGACATGGTGAACATGGTGGACCCCTACCAGGCCTTTATCCTCGAAGAGTTGAGGAACACCGAGCGGTCCGACCTCATCGTACAGGCTACTTGAGATGGGTTCTGGTGTGACGAAATCTATTACCAGCCATCATATGTCCATCGATTGCGGCTTGCGAACTTACAACTCCAACTCGGTTCAATTCGCCGACTCTGCGATTCAGCTCGCAGCGCGTCTCAACGGATGGAGGCAACGTTTCGTCAGGATCAATTCCATGAGCCATACAAGAGGTTCATGGAACAAACCATCAATCATCATGCCTGACCAACCGCGCGACATGACCTCCGAACGCACCTTGAGTCCGGGGAATAATCTTAAAGGCAAGAGGCGGCCAGGACGTATCGAGGAGCTCACATACAAGAAAGCATCAAAGCAAATCAAGGAAGAAGGAGGAATTTCCACTTGAACGAGATCTCGGGGAAGCCACGGCATCGCGTATTCAAATTCGCAACGTCGGTGATAAATTGCGTCAGAAGCCTTCATCATACCATTCTAAATCCAATCCCAGTGACTATAACTCTGTACATTCTCAATCAATCAAGGCAGCAGGTGGTCGAGACCCGCCCCAAGATCAGCATCTTCGGAATCAAACTCCAATCGGCGGGATAGCACGAAGAACAGGAGCCTTCAGCGTTCCTCATGGGGCGGCGTTTCTCAGTAACTACACTTCAACGACCTCGTCAAGCTGCCTCGCCTAAATCAAACAATGCAGAACCCGAGCTAGCCAGGTCCACCCATCAAATAAAAATTCGAAAGGGGCGACCATCACACCCCACTACACCATCTGTAACCAACATAAGGAAAATGCGGGCATATCTATACAACATCAACGATTCAGCAGCATCAACACAAAAAATCGAAAACAAGAGGGTCCGGTGAATCTTCGCTTCCACATAATGAAAAACATCGATCACGTTACTCTAATTCCTCAAACGAATTACAAATCAACTTAATTACATCACAAAATGATATCGAATTTTGTGGAATGTCCCAAGGGATATCTACGCCAAATGCAAGATGCCGACACATTCGGTTTTTTTTACATTTCTCTCGGGAGAGGCGAACCTATAGCGTCGACTCGCCCCGAGATACCATAAAATAGTTGCAACTTGTAACGCTCAGGAAACACTCGAGCGGGGAGGGAATTCCACAGCTTTCCCGCTATGTAACGAGACGAGTTCTGATGCAGAGATGTTCGTGCCGTCGGGTGATGCAGCACAAGACTGTCTCTTGGAGCGGATATAAACGCATATAACCTGAATTGTGTGGAACAATACCGCGAATCTCCGAAGAACAATACCCGCGATAATATCTGTAAAACAGACAAAGGTAGATCTGAAAGCAACTGTAGTCCCGACATAAACGCCGTGTCCCCGGTCAGGCGGATTACGCGTCTCTTTATGCTCTTAAGTAAGTTGAGGATATGTTTAGGAGCAACGATCTCAACATGAGAGCAATAATCCAGCACGGGTCTAACTTGGGGTTTATACAGGAGAAAATGTTGGACAGGAGTAAAATATTTCTTGGCTCTGAAAAGATAATTCAGTTTTCCAGAGCGGACCGGGCGATGTTTGACACGTATTTATTCCACGATACATTCCCACAGACCGTGACGCCAGGCATTTCAAGCTTTCCCCAGATTCACGAGCCTGGCCATTCATCTGCTGGGAAGGTCCGTGTGATCGACGTTTGCTCAGTAATGATCTGTTCCGGACACAGTCAAAAGCCTTGGGGATATCTGAAAAAGAAAAAGCAAAAACCAAGTAAATGAGCTTTGGAATACGTAAAATATATCTTACAATAAATATTATCTGTTCGAACAAACCAACCATCGTCTATTGCTGTCAATGAAGAGAAATTAATCCATATTATCAACTTTTTGTAACATAAATTCTAGCAAGATAAACCAGTGGAGTGATTCAACGGACAAGCTTCTGTTGGGTGGGAATCTACAGTGACGTGAGAAGTGTATCAATGCGTTCCTATTGGATTCCGAGAAATAACAACAATCGCCCGGAGCAACACTCTCGGCGTAGATCCGATAAAATACATGAAGGCCGTTCGAAAATCATCGGTACAGTCAGAAAATGGGAAAACAGACATTAGTGCGGAAAAATAGATGAGTAAGTTGGCTGTGAATCAGATATAGTTTAATTGTATATCAAATAATTATTGATAAAACTCATCGTTAAATCAGCATTACATTATTTCGGTCGAGAGGGATTATTTGTCGACGTTTCACATAACATTTCGCGCCTCGTCGAACATGCATCTATTCGCATGCACATTACCTTGGCTGTAATGCAGGCTTGATGTTTGGTCGAAGACTACACAACCTTCGAGGCAATATATATGAGTGATGTGTATCGATACGAACACGGAGGCTTTAGAGTAACATATCACAGCTCCCATCATCACAAAAGCTGATCTATCTTTGATGTTCCACATAACCGCCCAGAAATATCTATTGCCTGGGATATAGTGTAGTATTTTTTATCTAATTTCGTCATCATTTACGCGATAAATGTGGGCACAGCAGTCTCTTCTTGTATATTTTATTCTCCCTCGGTTGTCCTCTGAATACATGCTTCCTCGTCATTAAAAGACTCAAGAGAATATGTGGTAACTAAGAACTTTGTACTGACAATTTCTGCACGTTATAGAATCCCCTTCCCTATGCAAAGGTCTTAGATTGCCTTTTTTCCAGCTTTCGCTATTCCCGGGATCACGGTAAAGTAAATACTTATACTTATATAGCTCTCTCTCTTACTGGGAATTGCTGTACAGTTCAGGTGGATCAAAACCCCGCGAAATTTTGCGCTTCCTCAATGTGTGGCTGATGGCCCGAACTGACATGGATATAAGTCATGATGGTACCTTGGGATATAAAGAATTCCGGAGGAAAACTACTCTCCCATTCAGATCTCCGGGGGTGACTATGTCATGGAGAACACCATGCAGATATCATGATAAATAATGGAACTTTAAGAGGTTCGTTATCACATAACCGGGCTCGCTCTCGAGGCTTGCCCACGCTCGACTGGTGGCGGCATTTTGTAACATCAGGGGCATCGGTTTCACCAATACGAATGTAAACGCCGTCCACCAATATTTGCAAACACCGAAACCTGATATCCTTGCCCTAACTGAGACCCATGTCGATTCGTCAACTGATTCGACATATCTTCGTTGCTCAGGATACGACTTACATTCCAGATTCCGTTTTAAAGGCGGAGTCTGCGTCTTCGTGCGGTCCAATCTGGCATGCCAGAGGATGGAGGCGTTGGAACCCAATAATATGGACATCATATGGTTGAGGGTCGTGCTGAGGAATTCCGTTAAATTTCTTTGTTGTCTTTACCGCTCCCCGAATGACGATCGACCGGCGACATTTTTCGAACATCTTTCACATACTGTCGACTGGATACAGATCAACCACCCAGCTTCTGAAATTGTTGTCCTTGCCGATTTTAATGTGCACAATTCCCACTGGTTGTTACATTCTAACAGAACCGACGCTGCTGGTGGGAGGCTGGCGGAGATATTTGCTGTAAGCCACAACTTGACTCAACTCGTGGAGGAGCCAACGCGAGTGCCGGATGCCCGAGGCGATTATGCGAACACCCTGGACCTGTTTTTGACATCCGAATCGAGTATTTATACCGTAGAGGTTTCTGCGCCATTGGGAAACTCAGATCACTGCTTGGTATCTGTCGCGCAACCACTTGCATATCAAGCGAATAACCGGCCTAGGCAGCTTCGCCATGTATGGAGGTACGAGGCTGCTAACTGGGACGATTTGCGAGATTTCTTCGCATCCTTTCCATGGTCCGAGGTGTGCTTCGGAAACTCCGATGTTAACGCTTGCCCGGAGTCGGTATCAGAGATTATTCTTCTGGGGATGGAGATGTATATTCCACATTCCACCAAAAGAAGTTTGTCTGATAAACCTTGGTTTGACAAAAAATGCAAGCTTATTACTGCGCCAAAAAAACAGAGCTTTTAAGCAATGGCGCTCCAATCCCACCGATGATAACAGGACGAATTTTGTTAGAATCAGAAACGCGTGCAACCGGTCGATCGATACCACGAAGAAGGCTCACAACGACAGGGTGATCAATAAGCTCCTTCGATGCCCAACTGGTTCGCGCTCCTTCTGGTCAATAGAACGGGCTGTCAGCAGTAACTTCACCACCTCCTCTTTCCCTCCGTTGGTGACAGACAGTGGGACGTTAGTCACGAAGCCAAAGGATAAAGCTAATGTGTTCGCGAATTTATTTTCGGCGAATTCAAACCTCGATCGCGGCCTTTTAGAGCCACCTGTGATCTCGCCGGTACGGTCTACGATGTGGGTCCGCGCACTATTCAACACATTCTATGTGAACTGGATTGTAGGAAGGCAGCCGGCCTGGACGGGATACCAGCAATAGTCCTTAAGAACTGTGCTCCAGAACTATCGCCGGTTCTTCGCAGACTCTTCCGCTTATCTTATGCACGGAGGACCTTTCTTGCCTGCTGGAAAGTCGCTCGAGTTCAGCCAATCCCAAAGACGGAAAAAAGTGTCTCCCACAAAATTACCGTCCGATAGCATTACTGTCTATTTTATCTAAGGTCATGGAAAAAGTCATCAATACAGAGTTAGTTAAGTATTTGGAGTGTAATGAACTTCTGAATGATCGTCAATACGGATTCCGTGGCAGGCGGTCCACGTGAGACCTTTCGACACTTATAACCGATATATGGACATCTGCGATTGAGTGGCATGGTGAGTCAAGGGCGGTCGCATTGGATATCTCCAAGGTTTTTGACCGCGTCTGGCATGAGGCATTGCTGAGCAAACTTCGTTCATATTTACTTTCCCAACAGCTTTGCGACTGGACGAGGAGTTTCTTCGAGAATCGGATCTGTATTCTGTTAATTCAGGGGTGCCACAGGGTTCTATTTTGGTTCCAACCTTGTTCTTGCTTCACACAAATGGTTTGTAGGAGACAACGGATAACAAAGTGTTCAGTTTTGCGGATGATGGTACGCTTGTTTCCTCCTTTTCGAGTGTTTGGCCGATTGGTGCATCTGCGTCGCATCAGCTGAGATGTAGACAGATTGTCTCTCTGAATTAGGATCTAGATAGAGCCCTGCAGTGGGGAAGGGGCAATCTCGTCGACTTCAATGCAGCGAAGACACAATATACAACATTCACAAAGAAAAGTGGATCATCGGTTCCACAGCTGATGATGAATGGCTGGGCCCTCGAGGCTGGGGAAAGTTTGAGATTGCTCGGCGTCACGGTCTGTGGGAATGTATCGTGGCATAAACACGTGTCGAGTATCGCCAGGTCAGCCTCAGGAAAACTGAGCTATCTTTTTAGAGCCAAGAAATATTTTACTCCGGCCCAACTTCTTCTCCTATATAAATCTCAAATTAGACCCGCGCTCGAATATTGCTCTCATGTTTGGAGCTCGGCTCCTAAACATACCCTCAACCTACTTAAGAGCATACAGAGACGAGCGATCTGTCTGATCGGGGACTCGGTGCTGACGTCGGGACTACAGTCGCTATCTCATCGAAGGCGCGTAGCCAACCTCTGTTTGTTTTACAGATATTATCACGGGTACTTGTTTTCGGAGATTCGTGGTATTGTTTCACGCAATTCGATTTACATGCGCTCCACAATACAATCCGACGGATCGTACCCGTTTGTGGTTCATCTCCCGATGGCGCGAACATCCCTGCATCAGAACTCATTCCGTTACAGAGCGGGGAAGCTGTGGAACTGCCTTCCCACGCAAGTGTTCCCAGAGCGTTACAACCTGCAACTGTTCAAGACAAACTGCAACAGTTATTTGGTGGCATCTCGGGGCGCCCACTCGGCGCTATAGGTTCGCCTCTCTCGAGAGAAGTTTAATATAAAAAATAAAAAATAAATAAAAAAATGAAAGAAAATAAGTGCAGGCTTTCATTAACATGCTTAAATGTCGTTACCTGGTTTGACCAAACAGCGATTAATTCCAACTTATCATTAACAGACTTTGGCCAGTTAGACTGTAGCTTAAAGTAGAATAAATTGAATTACGTCAATCTGTCCTTAAACAAAAATTAAAATTCTGCACCTCATTTTAAGGATAAAAAATTACGACTTATATTTGAAACTCTTGTCGAATGTCCTACTGGTGCCGTTAAATCATTCAGCTCCAATGTCCCAGCAATGAGCCCAGAACGTTTGCCCGGTAAAAATATGTCCTCAACAATCCATTGCGAATGCCCCCTAGATAGACGTATGTGTCGAATTAAACATGTCCTTGTGTCATCAAGTGGACGAATATCTGCCCAAATCAAAATCAGTTGAATAACAGGGGTTGCCAGAGGTACACTTTTCAATGAAGCCACAGAAAGACCTCTGGAGTGCGGGCAATTTCTTCAATTCAACTGTTCCATTGTACTTTGCTTCTCCCGGTAGCCACTGTATTGTTAGCGGGAAATTAAACGTAGCTGGTGGTCAAGGAAATCCTTTTCACAATAATTTGTCCTGAATAGGAATCGGAATTCGTTGATGGACACTCGAATAATGGAGACTACTCGTTCTGATTGTTGATTTTGATTTCGGATTATGTTATGGCTTCAGTTCGTTCGATTGGACAAGGATTAATGGTCACGATGGCATCCGCAGGGAGTAACAGACCACTGCCCTACAGAGAATGAATTAAATCCTCCACATTAGCACTGATGTACTGTGTCTGTGTATGAAGTTGATGTCAAAATTCGCTGGTCGCAAGAGAGACATTCGATCTTACATGGCAAATGCGAATAGATTTTTCAAGCCATTAGTTGTAGATATAAATCCTGCGCTCATCCCAATTCCCATCCCCTTCGGCATACTCGGTAAATCTCGTTAAAAAACCATAACTACAAAGTCAATTGATTACGGGCGATTTCGGCAATTTTTATATTTCGATTAAAAACCCATCACGATGGAGGGTGGTAAGAGCAATTCAGATCGTTCAACTGGCGCGCCAGTAGACTGGGGTGTCCTTGTAACAGTAATTTATTACTTTCTGCTTTTGTGTTGCTCGTTCATTTCCCTCTCGCGTTTCCTGTCTCACGGCGGTACGCATTATAATTATGATTACGAGAAATTTGAATTGATAGACATTCGAGAGCACTGAGGGGATTATCCGAAAAAAAATGAAAGAAAAAAAAACGGTGTGTATAAACTCCACCTCGGATGGTTTTTCAGCAACTCAGTCACATCCTTAAGAGAAATGAATACACAAAAGATAATTCGTCCTTTTGAAAGAAGACGGAACGCTCTGAAGAAAAAAATTTGCATATTAAAAATATTAAACTTTCAAATGAAACACGGCATCTCAGTGTTGAAAGGATGAATTGTATACTCCACCAGTGTTGTGTTGCGTTAACGTATCCTGCCAGGCACACACAAATTATTAATTTTCCATTTTCATCCTTGCGTGGCGTGTACTCATGGTGTGCATGTTATTATTGTTGGCTTTCCGCATTTTCGATGTAAGCACTGGGGGAAGGGAACGATAATAAAAAGAAAATAATAACAAAGAAAAAGGAAAACAAAATATAATTCCTTGATCAACGGCTTTTCCGTAAGACGTTGTCCTTTTGAAAGGAAATCCGGTTGAATTAGAGTTCTTTGAAATGTCGAACTTATGCCGAAGTAACAGAAGGAGATGCTGCATCCAAAATTAAGTTTAGCTTCTTGGCGGTGGTGATTTAGTGGCAAGAAGTTTGTTATGAGGATGTGATTAGGATTATAATTCCCAGAAATAATCGGTAAGAAAATGTAAGGCCCAATGTTTAGCGGGTTTATGGATTTTTCTAATACATTTGTGATTTCTTATATGAAACTGCGATTCAGATAATGGAAGTTTATTATGGTATTCAATCAATCTCTGGGTAAACGAATATGAATCGTAGTGAGCATAGTTTTGTCCACGATGTCATGTGATTAACACTAATATCTGTACACTGGACATTATATCATTCGCTTCAGGAATTATGTCAATAGTTTCCCATTTCCATCGGAAGGCGTTCCTTTGTAAATGAATAAATTCAACATTATCTCTTTATGTCCTGTATATTTTTAGATTGCAAATCGTGTTGACAATTTTGTTTTCCAAGCTTGTATAAACTATTGAGCCGCGAGAATTTTTTCTTTCCTGAGTAAACTAACTCCACCTGCACATAAGGCGACCTTATCAGCCTCCAAAAACATCGGTTAAATAGATCAGGAATTCCCTACCAATAGAAACACAGGAATTTCTTCTACTTTAGGCTTTGCATTCAAATCCTTTATTAAATCAACCCTATTTGCTCCAAAGGAGCTTCAAAAACATGAATACTATTATTATTTATTGGCGTGTAGGAACCCGGAACTTCATGACCTCACCGCTCTCTAGCCCATGGGTGAACTCTGCGGGGAGTTGATTGGCCGGTGTCCAAGTTGTAGGTGGGGGGTGGTTATCGGTGGTTTTGGGTGGGGGGGGGGGGGGGTCCTACCTCCTTTTGTCCTCCGGCACATTGTGTTCCTTTGACATCTTGTGTTCAATGTTGTATGTATACCTAGAGGCTTCTCGAAAGGGGTGTTTGACCCGGAGGTTTTGTGCTGTTTTTTATTTTGTGGTGGTTCTATCCTCTTTGAATGTGGGAACATCTGTCGACTCCTTGGTGCATCAATTTCTATTCTATTTCTATTTCAAACGTTTTACAGTTGGCTTACCTACTTGCCCCCGGGCTGGTTGGGTTCCTTCCACTACTGATGTTACTGCAGTTTAGAAACAAAGGCCTTTGGTTTTTCCTTTAGTGTATATTTATTTTTCCTTCGTTTCAATTAACTCCAAATGAAGTGCCACACTTTGACCGTCCAATTCTAATTGCATTTTACCTTCAACGGAACTCCCTATTTATACCCAAAATCCAAATCAAGACTTTCATACCTTCCCACGGGTCATTGCTGACTTCCAGACGGCCACTACATGCTAGTCCCAGTCGAAGGCCATGCCAACGACGATGGGAACTACAACGTCGCAATTTTACCGCCAGTCATCCTGAGGCGGCAACCTTACGCCTACTTTGGCTGTAGTTCTACTCCAAGGCCATGGGAAAATTTCGATTCACGGTGATGTGAATCTGATTTGCCCATAGCAAATAGCATGCATGTGCCTGGGTGAAATTACCTTTAAGGTGGTGGGGTGTTAGGTGATTATCAAGGTTATTAGAATTTTAGGATTTGCGTAGATGCAATATACATGTTAGAACATGGCTGGGAGGTGGGAATTACAGACTTGCAATTTTATCATCAACATCATCACAGTTTTTTCGTTTCTTGGAACGGCCTGAAGCATCAGTATCTTCACCGTCACTGCCGTCATCTTCAATCGGTTTATTATCGATGAGATCCTTCAGTTCTTCACATAACACATCATCGTCCTCTTCCTCCTCTTCCTCACTGCTGTCGGCCATAGCTTTGCTCTTCCTGAGCTTGTTCCTTTCATGTGGCCCCAATTCCATCCTCAGATTCTTCCGCTTCCGGGTCCAAGAAATCTTTCATCCACTGCGTTCAGGCGTCCAATTTTGCATTAACATCTGCAGCTTGCGCGTCTATTTTTGTCATCATCATCCTGAACATCTCCGTAATGTCCAACTGTGGCGAACTCTTCCCCGTTACATTGGTACTATCGTAGCTCACTGTTTCTTCCATCCGGACAGTCTGGCCCAACCGTAAGCACATATGTGTCGACATCAATATCCTCTTACTCCATTGCTACTTGCAGACGCTGTCGAAGAATGTACTTCTGTCCTCTGCTATCCAGGTTCTGGTCCTGAAGTTCCTTCTTCAACTCAGGAACGCAAAGATCCTCCAAATGTCGATCTAACATCGTCACCACACACTTTCGCAGACTTATTTCTTTCACTAATAATTAATCTCACTTCTGACACCAATTGTAGCGAGCTTATTCTCTTGAAATAAGAGCCGTGAAATCAATTTGTTATTTAAACTTTATTCGTCCGCTCATGACAACCGTTACTTCACTTTTCTCAGTGACTTTCGTTTCCCTTTCCGGTGACACTTCTCTCACTGACGACTTATCGTTTTTACAGCTCATACTCTCCAGTTTTCCAGTACTTTGTTTTGGAGACCTGCTAGATGTCCAGCTGATTGTCATATGCGTCACAATATGAACTCTAGTTTTTCTTCCCCTTTGTGATTGTGGTGGTACAAGAATTTCCTATATCTCATACTGGTAAATTTCCTTAATCTTCGTCTGAAGAAAAATTTAGTGAACCCACCTCCAGATCTCAATCCCAATATAATTTAGAGAATTTGGGAACTCTTCTTCGGTGATCAATCCACCAATCTATGGGAAAAGTAGCATCATTCATTTAGTAATTTCACTTATCTTGAGTTCAACATACTAAAATTTACAATTTCTAATTGTTTTATGTATTGTGAGTAATTTTGAATAAAAATAAAATGTTTTGCGAACGTCCTAAATTGAAGTGAATTATTTGAAAGTGCTAAATATGATCACCACAAGTTCAAATAGTGCCCATCTCTTAATGTCTTCATGGCTGCGACCGAGTTCCTCATACGGCTGGAGAATTGGCCGTCCGTTTGTCAAGGTAGATTTTTAAGCCTTGTCAATTCTCCTAACGCTGATGCTCCCCGTTTCGTCTCGGAAACCGACAAAGACTTGAAGGACACAAAATGAGTTCGATTAAGAATAAGAAGTAAATACGTCCCGGCGTGAAAGAAAAATTTACTAATCACCGGATCAAAAATTTGGTTAACCACGCAATAAAAAAACACAACTCACTTTGACTATGCTATCTACATTTTTATTAAGCAAAAAGTGATGGACTTTAACTTTACTTGACACCGACGAAGAAGTTTTTCTGATGCACTGACGACGACAGACTTGTTTTCGGTCACCTTCTCTATTGTAACACAGTTGCACGCTGGCATTGATTTGTTCTCAGCCACTGACCTTCAATTCCTTTAAGACTACCGCTCAATCATATATTTGTGTCGTTGAACTCAATTCCTGTCGAATTTTCAATTGGCTACTTTGTGGAAGCCATGTGAATGTGTGGGTCGTGATTTCTTCATGTTGCCTCACATGTTCTTTTGGCCTCCGCCTCATTCGACATTCAAATGAATTTTGCCGACGGCAATTTGAGGGTTAGTCGAGGGCGTATCGTGTTGCGTTTTGCAACACTCCCGTTTTTCTAAAGTATGCGTCCATTCATTCGGGTCCTCTGTGACGAACAGAAAACTTCTCACTGCTTCGACTGCTATCCTCTGGTATCTCTTCGTAAATGCACCGTGTTATGCACCGTAGAATTCCAGGTATTCTTCATTGACTCCGTTGAAATATGGGAGTTCAATCACATTCCCTGTAGTTGTTTTAACAAGCCCTGTCATCGTTTACACTAACTCTTGGATACAACTATTCCTTCTGCGTTCACATTGCTTCCTCCTCCTCATGTGGGTTCGAATGATAAAGTCATGATTCGGCAATATAGTGGTAAATCTCCGTCACCGGTCTCGTCCTTCGTCTGTGAATCTGCTACTACTAGCTCAATATGTATTTGTGAAAATTTTTTAGCACTTAGCGGTTTCTAGATCTTTCGTGGGGGTCATCATTGCTGTTTCAGTCTCCACTCTTCTCCTCGATAACCGTGCGTTCATTTGTTGCCCTTGATTTTTTCAGCGCTTTCATGGTAACAAATCAGTGCATAAATTTGATTAAATCTTCTTTCAACCTTTGCTGAGAACGTCGATTATTCATTTATTTATGATCAACTTTTAACAAATGCGCCCCCAGAACCTTCCCATCATGAGTTGTTTGTGTAAAATAAAAACACAGGCCCATTGTGTTTACTTTTGCAACAAATGTGCCAACATAACAACACAACAGTTTTAGCTTGTCATCAATTTATTGTGTGGTTCGGCTGAAGAATAATTTATCTGTGCATCTGAAGGCAATGCCTTTCGCCTGTTTACATGGTAATACGTAGTGATGCGGAATACTAGCTGAGGTATTCAGTCGAGTGATGCTCCAGGGAGTACACTTTTTTTATAATGACATCTCGCTCAATTTTTGGTGAGGCCAGAATCCTCATTTATTCAGATTAATACAAGCGATATTGGATGTAACGAAAAATATACATATATTATATTATATATAAACTTGACTACTAACTTAAAACTTAAAAAAGGATAACTAATACCTTAGTGATATAAAAAGATACAACGCGAACAGAAAAGAAAAAGGGAAATGGGGAGAAAAGAAAGAGTGGCGAAAATGTGATCTGAGATAATTTGCCTGTAAAAATTGTCCTTGTTTAGATGATGCCATATAATGTACATATGGAGTACAACTCTCATGGAAAGGTATATTATACCAACCAGCAACAGTTCCAACCCGTAACCCAACAGCACTAAGCTAATGCAAAGGTGAAGATGTTGTAAGTTTGTAAAGAACAAATGACTGAAAACGATGTGCCTTTAACACAAACCAATCAATCATTGATCCTCCACTCCATAATTTTTTTCGTGTTCTTCCGCTCGCACTGTCTTTCACATTAAGAGTATGCCTTTTTGAGCGCCGTTTTGTGTATAAAAATTGCCGGAAACATTTAGCTTTTATGAGAAACATTTTCCATTTGCCTTTGACCTGCTGTTGGAAATCTACACCTGTTCTGAAAGTCCAGTTGAAATATAATAGAACACCAAACGGCACCGACAACGGCCAAGGACTATAAAAGTCGATGGATTGATGGGCACGGAGGTTTTAATTGTCTTTTAACGTCAAAGAATCCCAACTGGGATTATTTTCGAATACTACATCTCAAGGCCACAACAAAGGAAATTCTTACAACAAGTTGGTTAACTCTCTTATATGTGTGATGAGATACAACAGCTCATATAGAAAAGCTTTTTAGCATTTCCTTTGCAAAAATATTTCTCTGACTCGTTTGTTCGGCACCCAGCGCCATGTGGTAATATTCCCAGTTGCTTCCTGAATGATTTCATCTTCCTATCCGAAAGTGCAAAGCATTCATTATGCCCAAGTGGTGTCATATGTACGGATTACCAGTTCCTTGCAGACTTTCGTGTTTGGCGGAAAAAGTAGGAAAACACTTACCAAACAATCAAATGAAAGATTCGCGACTTTGGCATTGACATGACATTTCCATTTGCAGCGTATGGCAGCGAAAGGTCCTTATAAATGATTTGATCCGTGTGAGTTAACTCCATGTGTTGCACAGAGATTTCAAGCCGAGTTCACTGAAATTGGTTAAGACCGATACAGTCAAGCATTGAACATATCGTGTTAATTGGAGTGGGGATATGTGGGTACGAGTACAGGGCGGTCCTTAAGGTAGAAGTGATAATAAAAAAAGTTAAAACATTAAAATAGCAAAATTCAGATATACGCAGACCTGGCGCCTGATAAATATAAGGAGGAATAGTAAAAGAAGTGCGCGTGTAAAAAATAAAGTGCCTTCGATGTTTGATGAATCGAATAAAATGGTATAATACAAAGTCTGCCAAAGTATAATCAAGACAGAGTCAATAAGAAGCACTCAAACAAATTAATCGACAAATCCATCGCACAATTCGGTCATTCATAGATTTTTTAAAAGTATATTCAGGGACCACCGTCATTTCTCTCAACGAATTGTCTTCTATGTCTATATTATATATGTTTTTATACATTACACTTACCTACTCTGCTGTGTCTTCCGGCTTTGTTAAGCCCGTGAGTAGACCTTCCTGAGGGACGTTGGTTGGGGTCTCCTCCTTTTGGACGCTTCCGGCTTGGATATTGGCCGGGGACTTCTCCTTTGGGAGGGCTTCCGGCTTGTGTATTGGCCGGGGACTTCTCTTTTAGGTAGGCTTCCCGCTTGGATATTGACCGGGGACTTCTCTTTTGGGACGGCTTCCCGCTTGGATATTGGCCGCAGACTTCTCTTTTGGGACGACTTCCGTTGATCGTTGAACCGCCAGCAGATCCACATTTACATTTTGATTAATAAAACGGCCGACTATTTGGGTTTTTTACTTTGGTGTATCTTTATTTTTTCTTCCTTTTAATTTATATAATTTAATGATTTGTATCAGAGGTATGTACTTTATGACGCCACACTTTGGCTGTCTGATTCCAATTACATTTTCTCCTAACGGAACTCCCCATTTAAACCAAAAACTAAAATAAAAACCGCATACCTTCACGCGATTATAGCTGTCCTCCAGACAGTCACCTGACGCTAGTCTCAGTCGAAGGCCAAGCCAACGACGATGAGAACCACAACGTTGCATTTTTGCATAATTCTTCACCCCAAGGCCATGAGGAAATTTCAATTCACGGTGACGCGAATCTGATTTTCCTATAGCGAATAGCATGCAGGTAAAATTACCTGGAAGGTGATGGGGTGGTCAATATTTCATCTAGGCGATGAGACTGTTGGGTGTGGGAATTGCAAAATCGCATTTTTTGGTATGGCGATGGAAAATGCATGCATTTCAAGGTGATTGGGGAATATAGAAATGCAAGATTGCAATCCCAAACATGGGAACTGGAAATGCGTTTAGCAACAGGTAGACACGTGATAAGGTTTCGCAGCTACACCGAAAGGATTCCATGGGTTGTAGCAAGAAATTAAATTTGATGCTACACTGAGAGAATTGTTTCGGTTTTACGTTAATTAAAGATGTTCCATATGCATGCAGCAGTACTGTTTTTGCAGGATATTGCGTGTAGCAAAATATTCATAATGGCTACATGCTACATGGCTCCTCGATAGTACAGTGGTTAGTATACCCGCCTGCCACGCGGGAGACCGGGGTTCGATACCCCGCCGGGGAGCCTCTGGCGCAAGACTAATGACCTTGCCCGGAAAAAAACAAATCATTATGAAAAATTTAACAAGCCTCAGGACTTGCTAAATAAAGCCAAGACCGATCCCCGGTTGTAGTGCCGATGATGATGATGATGATGATTGGCTACATGCGTGTAATATATATATATATATATATATATATATATATATATATATATATATACACATATATATATATATATATATATATATATATATATTACATTTACCTAAAGCAAAGTGGGGTATACATGTTACATATAAATATACAAATGTTATATTATTGGAGTATTAGGTTTCTGCGTGTAACATTTTCAATCAATTCAAAACGGTTCCTACAACTGGTAGTTTGTGTTTCGGAAATATGAAAATGTCACAGGGTGCATCATTTCAAGAATACGGCGCTTGCTCGATCATATTTCTAAGAAGAATATCAAAATACACAGACAAGTATTGCCATCTGAGATTGTATGATGTTGTATTTCCTCACTTTGAAATGGAATGGTACTAATTATGACATTACCGTTCAGAAAATGTTCTATGTACCAACTTCAGATGCCAGTCGATCAGTTCATTAGTAATAAGAACAGGATTTCATTCATGCCGTACGACTGAAGCGTACGTTTTTGGAGAGAACACTACCACTTTCGACATGATGTTTCTAATGAGAAGCTTTCGGAGTGTCCAGAAGTGACAATGAATGGTGGATATTAGGAGCAATCATTTTGCCCAGTCGGTAGGTGTGGAGGGTGTTACATAATTAGATTTTATGCTATCTTAAACTTGAATATTTCAGAAATACATGAAAAAGTGGATATATACGGGGTGCGGCATCTTTTATGACGGTATGTGAATATTGAATAACTTAAAAAAACCGATTGCCATATGTGAGGTATTTTTATTTAATATGTACCTTTACAATTTATTTGGACTAGTCTTTGAACACAACATCAACCAAGTGGCCGCCTCTGTTGACCAAAGCGAAATGGGTGCTTTTTTGCTGCATTTTCCATCACTTTTTCGAACATTTCGGGCGATATAACGATGATTGTTTTTTCAAATAACCCCACAAAAAGAAGTCCGGAGTGGTCAAATAAGGAGCACACGTTTAGGGAATTTTCGATGCAGAAACTGCATTGTTTCTTTTGCAGTGTGGCATGGCGCACCATCTTGTTGAAATAAGTAACCATCGAGACCTTTTTCACACATTTGTGTGCAGACATAATGAGTCAACATTCACCGATATCGATTTCCACGGACTGTTTCGCTTTGGCTGCAGAAAAATGGGCCAATTATGGTTTTGGCGCAAACACCGGCGCCAACAGTCACGTTTTCGTAATACAATTGTGTTTCATAGATCTCGAGTGGATTCTCCATTCTCCAAATGTGGCAATTTTTCTTTCTAATGGCGCCAGAGAGTGTTAAATGGGTCTCGTCGGTCATGAAAATTTGCTTCCAAAAATCAGGTTCAGAGTCAACCATTCGATCGACTGTTTCGCCGTATACCATTCCGACGTGGGTGGTCTGTCGGTAATATTCTTTGAGTCAATTTCACTTTATATGAAAACAAAATCATCCTTCAAAATGCACCGCAAGGTGGTTCCACTGACCCCAAAATGTTGAGAACGGTGACGATACGACATATGTGGGCTCTCGGCAACACTCTGTCTTGCCGTTCATTGGAATGTCTTGGAGGTTGATGAACGGCATGCCGACGACCTCCCACTGTCCAGTCCTTAACAAAATTCGACACCAAACGACGAATAGTGTGGTAAGACGGTGTTTGTTGGGCACGACATTTTCGACGATATGCACGTTGAGTTTGCAGTGTACATCGTCACTATTTAGGCGCGTTTGTTTTCGTATGAAGCTCATGGTTAAAATTGTACTGTATTGTTTCAAAAACATATTTACTCAAGTCAATCAGTTGACGAATGTCAAAATTACTCTATGTTTACATACTGAATAAAAGATGACGCAACCTATATATATGTATATATATATGTATATATATATATATATATATATATATATATATATATATATATATATATACATATATATATATAACATATATATACTATTACTATTATTTATTGGCCTGTAGGAACCCAGAAATTCATGACCTCACCGACTCGACTCCGCCATCGTTCCCTGTCCTGTGCACTCTCCTTCCACGCTTGACCAACCGATCCAATCTCCTCAAGGTCAAACCAAATATTGTCCTCTCACCTCCATCGCGGCAGCGCTGCCGGTCTCTTTCCCGTTGGTCTACCGTCAAGAATTCTACGCACGGTCCTATCGATGCCCATTCGCGCCACATGTCCGGCCCATCTTAATCTTCGCGACCTGATTACTCTCACTATTGTAGGGTTGCGGGATAGCTCTTCCAATTCGAGGTTGTGGAGTTTCCTCCATTGTCCTGCCGCCTCGTCATATTTACCATCAAAGATACCCCTTAAAATTTTATTCGCGAATACGCGGAATTTTTTTCTTCCTGTTTTGTGAGACCCCATGTTTCGAATCCGTATAGAGCAATCGGCATGATTATGGTTCTATAGACACGGAGCTTTATGTTACGTGATATCAGTTTGGATTTCAGCAGTTTTCTGACTGCGTGCCTACCAGAGTTGCCGGGGTGTAGTCTTTTGTTAATTTCCTTCCACATTTTATTACTGGCAGTCAGCATTGTTCTTATATCTTGCCTCTGACGTTTATATGTGTTCCCTGAGTTCCACCTGCTCTCCCTCATAAAGGTTGTTTTGTCTTCATTTATTTCGAGGCCCACCTCTTCTGCCGCTTGCATTAAGATTTCACTGTTTTTACTTACAGTTTCTAGATTATCGCCAAAAACGGCGATGTCATCCGCATATGCGAGCATTTGTGTGACCGCGTTCAGGGATGATCCGGCCATGTTGTCGTCTTGTACCTTTCTAATGACATACTCGAGCACAAGGTTAAAAAGACATGGTGAGAGGCCATCCCCCGGTTTTAGTCCGTCTCGGATTTAAAATGGCTCTGAGAGGTGGTTTTCTATTCTACCTCGCCCTTTATTTTCCGTCATGCAAATTTGAATGAGGGCGGCATATTTTTTTCCGGATTCCCAGCTCAACTACAATATGGTAGGGTCCTTGCCTTGCGACCGACTCGCAAGCCTTTTTGAAGCCAACGACGGATCCTACGGAATGCGCATTGGTAGTTTCCCTGTATTTCTTCTGCGTACGGTGTGATTCTCACCAGTATGACATTTGTTAGTATTTTGTATGCGGTTAGGAGCAATGATATACCCTTGTAGTTTTTGCATTCAGATCTGTCGCCTTTTTGAAAATGGGGACGGCTATTGAGGTTTTCCATTCTTCCGGAGTGACTTCCTTATCTCATATTGTTTTGATGGGTTGGTGGATCTTTCGAGCGGTTGCCTCTCCACCATGCTTCACAAGCTCTGCCGGTATGCAGTCGACTCCGGGGGCCTTGTCGTATTTCAATCGATTTATTGCGTGTACAACTTCGTTGAAAGAGGGCTCTGTGATCTGAGGCTCGGCTGTATGTACGTTTGGTGCGTTTATTTGTGATTGATGTGTGCGCACATTGAGCAGATTATCAAAGTACTCCTCCCATCTTGTCACGATATTGTTTGTTTCTGTGAGCAGACAGCCGTTTGCGTCTCGAATTATTTCGGCTCGCCTTCGGTAGCCATTTATAATTGAATTTATGCCGACATACATACCTCTGATATTCTTTGCTCTGGCTTTTTTTTTGTATTTTTTCGATCCAAGTTTTTTCCCATTCGCCTTTTTTACGTTTGAATAGTCTCATTGTCTCTGTCCGAATTGTCGCGTATATTTCTCCGTTGACTTCAATATATCTTTGTAAGTGGATCACTGTGAGGCGTTTACGTTCTTCAATCTTCGCCCTGCACTCATCATCGAACCAAGATTTGTACTTAATTGTTTTCTTAAATCCTAATACTTTTTGGGCTGTTTGTTTGATTGTGTCTCTGATCGATGGCCATTTAGTGTCCACACTATTGGCTTCCTCTTCCCCACTACTCCCATTCTCTAGGATGCTATAGCTATTCGCTTGTTCGTCGTCCATTTATCGTAGTTTATCAAAGTCGAACTTTTTGCTCGTCTCCCGCGACTGCCCATGTGGTATTGCTGCGAGCCGACCCCTGATTTCGCCCATCACTAGAACATGATCGGATTATGTCAAGGATATTCGAGTGGTGTCTTTTGTCTTTGAGGAAGTGGTCTATTTGTTTTGGCGTTACGCCGTAAGTATTTGTTTGTGCCTGAACATCGTGCTTTTCACTACCACATCTTTTGACGCTGCAAACGTAATAATTCGAATTCCATTATCATTTGAAACGTCGTGTAGGCTTTCTTTACCGATAGTTGGTTGGAAGATATCTTCCTTTCCAATTTTTTGCATTAAGGCCCCGAGGAGGATTTTAACATCGAATGATGAGATCCCAACAAATACTTCCTCTCTGGTTTCGTAGAAACGTTTCCTTCATTTCTTCGTCCGTAGATTCTGTTGGGGCGTGTACGTTTATAAATACATAATCGTGCCATGGTCCCTGTATTTTTAGCACCGATATTCGGTCATTAATAAATTTCACATATTTTACATGGGGCGTAATCTTCTTGCTTATGATGAAGCCAGTTCCGAGGTTATGTGTATCGATGTGTGTATCGATGCTAGTGTCATCTTCGTCTGAATAGCAAGCAAGGTTGAGAGCACATCTGCTAGTGTTACTGTTTCTGAAGACACCGTATGTTGCGGCGGTACCCGTGTGGTAGGTTGTGGCGTGTTCCTCCTACCAGCTGTTACTTGAGCATGCGAGAAGTGGGGTGTTACGTTTAGTGCTGGATGGGCTTGAACTATCGGGCGTTCTATTTTTCGTTGCTGTGAAAACCTTTTTTTCTGTAGTTCGCAGAATTTCGGACAGCCTCGATAATTAGCGGAGTGTCCTTCGCTCTTACAAACCGCACACTTTAGAAGAGATCTGTCGTCCACCCATTCTTTACCTAACGTGCATTGTTCTGCGCTGTGGTCCTGTCCGCATCTTACGAATCGATACTGCATTTCGCCGTTTGCTGTTGAGTGCCCAAACCTTTGGCAGCGGAGACACTGGATTATACATCTGCTTTTTTTCAATTTGTCCCATGTGACAATTTGATGGTCCAGGATAGTGATTTTCCTAACTCCGCCAGTTTTGCTACCGGGGCCCAAGTGCACCAGGTAGAATAGTAGTTTACGATTCTCCCACATAGCCCTAGCTGTATTTATGGATTTTACCGCGATAAACTCAAGATCATAACAGTTAAGCCCCCGTAGGGTTTTAGTAGAACTTCTGGTTCTGTTTCGGGGTCGACACCCTTTATTAGGACCGTTATATTCTCTATTGCTTTCGGGGTGTACGTGTAAAATCCGCGGTGGCCCTTTTTAGCATATTTTTCATTGCGTCTTGTCTTCAACCGAATTCGTCTGTATGGCAAACCTGTTTCCTGCCAGGCTTTTAATTGAAAAATGCTCCTCAATAGAAAGCTTGCATAGACTTATCAGTTCGTTACAATCCATATCTGTAATGTTGATGGGTGGCATCTTCGCTTTCCTTTTTGCTGTCTGTTGCTCTTGTTGTGGTTGTTGTTTTGTAATCTGTTGCGATGTACATCCTTTTTGGTGGCTAGGATTTTCTTATGCACACTGTTGCTGTTTTTTCTGCTGCTGTTGTTTCACCATTAGCTGTTCCATTTCAGCCAATTCTTTCCTTTTGCGATGCTTCTCAGCTAATTGTGCTCTTGCTCGGGATAGCCTTGCTTCAAGGTCGCTGATTTCCTGCTCCTCGTCCTCAGTCTTAGTAGTCTCTAAACATACGAACATGTTATTGGTCGAATTGCCGTCATTATATGGAAACGGGGAGAATGTATTGTCCTCTTCCGTTTTTGCCCGCTTTCGAGCAAGTCTGGCTTGTTGATTTTTGTTGCCGATATTCTCAGTGGTGAGCTCGCAGGGCGTTTTATTAACGTTGACTTTGGTTTTAATTTTTTAATTATTTGTTTTTTCTCAGCTATTTTGTATTTTATTTTTTTGCTCAAACTTACTCACATACGCACTCAGGTGGTTAGTATTAAACGGTGTTCTTTGTTTTGACTTTATATTAACTTTCTTTTGACTGTTTTAATCACTGTAATGTATTTATTTATAATCATAAAAGCAACTTTTTCATTCAACTCGATCGCCGAATTGAAAACACGTCCGGACTCGGTCAGTGTGTATCGTTGAATGGCCACGGATACCAGATATCCATCAGACAGGTGATCATTCCGTCAACATACTGGACCTGTTCACCACCGCACACCCTAATAAACACACCCTTTGCCCTTGGACACTTCAAGCAATTATGTCGTACCAACTGAATTTGCTCCAAGCAACAGCAACATCAAGGAAAAATCCCCAAAAGAACAGTATGGCTCTACCAGAAAACCAACTGGGAAAGTTTAAACGATTTTTTTGGGAAGTTAATTGGTCGTTATTTTACCTCAATCTCAATGTTAAGGTTATAGCGGCACGATCTAGTTGCTATGCGCACTTTTATTCCACACAGTGTAAATAATATCAAACACAAGAGAGAGAAGTGGTTCGAGTTTGAGTGTAGAGATGGCCTCTTTAACGCTAAAGAGTTAAGATACAGGTTGTGTAAATCAAACAATAAAGGCGACCTGATGGCGTTCGTATCGGAAAGTGGAGCCATTCGTTATTTCAAAAGCCTTCGACAGAGTTTGGCATCCGTCCCTTACGTGGAAATTACATTTTGTTGGAGGGGACAATTCACTAATCCGATAGATAAGAAATTATTTTTCTGGCCGTTCAATTAATTCAGTGGGAACCTGATGGTGTATTCAGGTGTTCCCCAGGGTTCTGTAGTCTCATCCACTCTCTTCCTCATCTCTATAAATAATCTTTAGTCCATCACCCATAATCCAATTCGTCCGTTTGCTCATGATAGCACGTTGAGTTTCTCATACTCATATGACCATTTCCGACCAAACTCTACGAACCTCATTACCATCCAGCAGGTTTTGCTTAATACTGTGACGCATATGACAATCAGTACTAGAATATTCGAGAAAGTCCAAAACAAAGTACTAGACTATTCTAGAAAGTACTGGAAAACTGGAAACGATGAACAGTAGAACATTCAAGGCTACGGAACGGACGGAAACGAAACGCCGAATCAGAATGAGGAAACGGTATAAATACGTCGCACACAGATCATGGAGAGAAGTAGAAAGTAAGAAGTAATCTGTAAGAAAGTGAAGCAAGCGATAAGTAAAGAATAAGAAGTAAGAAGTCAAAGACGCGATAAGTACGGAAGCGATAAGTCAAGAAATCGTTAAGTGTACGGTAAAAGTAACGGTTGTTATTAACGGACTAATAAAGTGTTATATTAATTCAAAATCGATTTAACGGCTCTTATTTATTAAAAAAAATTAATCCAGTGAACCCTAAACTAGCAACAATACATTGAACTCCGACCTCAACAAGATACATCAATGCGGATTATTTAACCTTCATTGCCATTAAGCTGTAGGCTTCGTCAAATGGTTGGGAGACATCCTTGAGCCTCTTTCGGAGCTTGGCTGATGGATCCGGTCGAACACAAATAGCATCCCAGAGCGCTGACTCGGGGCCATAGGCTCGCGTTTCCTGGGAGAAGTACTGTGGGGTTAATTGCTCGTACGCCTGCACGGGCGTGGGGTTCAGCAAAACACCCACCAAGGAAAAGGCAAAACAAGGATCACCCAAGAATATACTGGAGAAATAAAACACAAAACTGTTCTGCTACAAACTTTCTCACTTCCATTTATTGGCTTATATTTATATATTCGTCACATTAAATTAATATACATTTACGACAAAGCACTTTCATCAATTTATTGTTATGTTTATTTTAGATCCAGATTGCCTGGACATAGAGTTGAAAATGCATTACACACGAACTTCTTTTAATTTTTCTCTTAAATGTTTACTTATCGATTAATTTCCCTTTTTATTATAGTTCACTTAAACTACTTTTCCAAGAGCACTTATTTTTGGTTTGACTTCCAAAGCCAAATTTCGCGAATCGATTTCAATTAACAACGAATGAGGACTTTTGAAAATAACGTCTCAAGACACTTTGCGATTCGACGGTGTGTGGATCTCGACTCCCTGATGACCGTTGCGTTCAACATCCACCACCAGCGGCCTACGTGACGGAATTTCATCGATAAGGGAGGAGCCGATCCGGTCTTTTCTTTGGTGATGACCAATGAGAGACCGAATTGAAGTTTTTTCGGGAGAGTTTCCAATATGACCGTACGGTTAAGTTCAAATTCCATTCGTTGAAGGCGAGGATCAACAGGGGTGCGAAGGTGCATAAAAGGAAATCCGAATATCCCGGGGCATCATCAGCGATAGGGGATACAATTTTCTGTTTTTTTTTGTTTTTGTTTTTTTTTTGTTTTTTTATTAGACGTCTAGCGGGAGAGGCGAACCTATAGCGCCGAGTGGGCGCCCCGAGATGCCATCAAATAACTGTTGCAGTTCTTTTTGAACAGTTGCAGGTTGTAACGCTCCGGGAATGCTCGCGTGGGAAGGGAGTTCCACAGCTTCCCCGCTCTGTAACGGAATGAGTTCTGATGCAGAGATGTTCGCGCCGTCGGGAGATGAACCACAAACTGGTGCGATCCGTCGGATTGTCTTGTGGAGCGCATATAAACCGTGCGTGGAACAATAGCAAGAATCTCCGAAGAACAGCACTCGTGATAATATCTGTAAAACAGACAGAGGTCGGGTATGCGCCTTCGATGTGATAGCGACTGTAGTCCCGATGTATGCGCCGTGTCGCCGATCAGGCGGATCGCTCGTCTCTGTATGCTCTCAAGTAGGTTGAGGGTATGTTTAGGAACTGAGCTCCAAACATGAGAGCAATATTCGAGCGCGGGTCTAATTTGGGATTTGTATAGGAAGAGAAGTTGGGCCGTAGTACTCGTAAAATATTTCTTGGCTCTAAAAAGTTAACAGTTTTCCTGAGGCTGACCTGGCGATACTCGACACGTGTTTATGCCATAAGACATTACCACAGACTGTGACGCCGAGCAATTTCAAACATTCCCCAGCCTCGAGGGCCCGGCCACTCATCATCAGCTGTGGAACCGATGATCCAGTTTTCTTTGTGAATGTTGTATACTGGGTCTTCGTTGCATTGAAGTCGACGAGATTGGCCTTTCCCCACTTCAGATCCCGATTCAGAGAGTCCATCTGTCTACATCTCAGCTGGTGTGACGTTGATGCACCAATCGGCCGATCACTCGAAAAGGAGGAAACAAGCGTACTATCATCCGCAAAACTGAACACTTTGTTATCCGTTGTCTCCAACAAATCATTTATGTGAAGCAGGAACAAGGTTCGAGCCAAAATAGAACCCTGGGGCACCCCCGAATTAACAGGATACAGATCCGAACACTCGCCGTCCACAACAACCCGGATCGATCAATTCTCGAGGAAGCTCCTCGTCCAGTCGCAAAGCTGTTGGGAAAGTCAACATAACTTCGCTGCGACGGCAAAGGCTACAAGATTTGGGTGAATGTTTATTTTAGGCATTGGATAATGCAAGGGAATGCTGCCATGCAGGCAAAAATAGCTTCCTCTGTTTACGTAGAGTATACAGAAGCATTTCATTTCGAATAGCCAGCGTGAGAATCATGGCTGTTCGTTGTTTAGACAACGAATCATTAGACATGACCGATGCTGTGATCGTTCCTCGATAAGACAACGGATCATGTAGTCAGTCATGCAGCTGTACAATTAAACGCTTGTACATCAAGGTTAAAGCCAAGGAATTGTAGGCAATCGATTTCTCCGTGTCATAGGTCGACCCAAGATTTGTTTGCCAAGGCTATGGCTAGGGTGGCCATTGTTTAGGCAAAAGTAATGGTACATGGGTACGATCATGAGGTATGATTGTTTAAATAACAATCATGTTCATGTATAATTCGATAATCGGTTGCGGGCCGATAAAGGGGAATTGGTTGCAACTGTTGCGAACCTAATGGATATGGGTGCAATGTTTGGTTAAGAAATGGTAGGAAAATTATCGGCTGCAACTGTGTCAACAAGTACGCTGCACAGCGTGCCTTGGTGAGGGCGGGGGGGGGGGGGGGGGGGGGGGGACGTCGCACGGGCGAGAGTTCTACCTCGTCCCCACAATTCACTTAATGAAAGTTCCGCCAGGTACCGAAGACATTTCTTCAGCAGAATTGTTCTCAAACAGAATCAGCAAAACTCCGCCACTAACCGTTTACGTAAAGAAAGGAAACACCAAGAAGTTGTTTGCGGAAGTCGTTTTTATTGTTTCTCTTAATGTTAATTTATTTTAATGGTGCGGCAAAAATAAACAAGAGTTATCATTTAACACAATTCACTTGTGATGCGGTCTGTTGCACATTATTTGTTTTTTTTTATTCAATTGTTCTCTACGTAACACCCGGCTGGCACTGAATATATTTATTGTTCGTTTCTACATTTGACGGAGACTCCACGGTATTTACGCATCCCCGGCGATACGGGGAGCGGAAGACGAACCGTCCGAATCGGCGGTTGAAATACGACCCGGCGATAATCATCTCGTGCAGAGATGATTCGCTTATTGGTGAGTTTGTGGTGTTGGAAGATATCCTCTCCACTAAGGATATGTTTTACCTACCACAAGAGAGAACCAGATCTCGTAATGCAGATCATGGCGGTATGTGTGTGATCGTTCCCATCACCGTGTTTATCGTTGCATTTATCAAAGGATAAACGAGCCTTGAAACAAGAAAAAAAAAGGAACAAAAGGAGAAGCGACCAAATGCTTCGTCCGGTAATGAGGGTCATGTTTACGCTGTGTATCGTCGCTATAATAGACGTTGGGAAGAAAAACGGTGCTAATGGGATTGGTGGCAGAACCGAATCCCTTGTCTTCATTTGTATATGCAGGGAAATTAGTTTGTGGCGACGTGCGAAATTGATGATTGTTTGTCTATTGATGGCGAATCGCCGGTCGGCTTGCTGCAGCTATAAAAACAAGCCGCCCGACGTTGCATTTCAATTGATAACAATGGGCGCCGAATGTTTTGTAATATATTTATGGTGCATATCACATTAAGGAGCTATTTTTAGGAATTTTATCTAACGTGTTGTATGCATTAAATGTCCTTGGAGAAGAAAATGTTTTAGGTATGCTGGGTGGAGATTGCGGTACAGGTATGGGAAATTGAAATTTGCCTGAAATTCTTGAAAAGGTAGAAAGAAATTCTTACAGGAAATTATATGCGAAGAGATACATGAAGGTAAGTTTTCTTTCACAGGGACCTTTTAGATTATAGATCTGATCTACATAACACGTGAAGCATTTAAAACGCTAATGCGATTGCATTCGCGAAAGTTTATGCAGACTGGGTTGTGGTTATGGGGGTTTTTAAGGTAAGTGTACGGTGGGGTTTGGCGGAACCGCCACAGTCTTTTTGGACCAACGGATTGTTGGAACAAGAACATGTTGTTTGATTGGCGTGTGTTTACCAATCGAGATTGCTGACGAGCTGAGCCGATTGGGTTGGTAATATTCATGTAATATGAACGAAATGATTGATGATATGCTGGGGTTTAACTTTCAGGTGAGAAATGGTTGAAAGAGAACTTTGTACTGCTCGTATGCAGGTAAGTAGGAAGACTTGAGGTGACTGTGAGACATGTTAATTTAAAGGGAATGGGTGGTTCTTTGGAAATGGCTTAAAGAACCCCCACAGTACAATTAAAAAAAATAGTTATGACAAATTCTTCGTAAATTGGTCCTCTTAATGTATGCAACTCGCGAGTCGCATGTCATGAATTTCCTTTTACTTCACAAATACAGTGAATAACTCGTCGCTGTCTTCGGGTGGCCTTCACTTATTATCCCTGCCTTCTAAGTCCTTCTATAACATTTTGTTCTCAGTAGCAGAGACATACTTTCAATGTAATAAGAGTGTAAATAAACAGTACTGCCGATATTTGAATGAAACGAACCCAAAACATAAACATGAGTAACTACAATGTCGGTGCAAAGATTAATTTGGTTCTCAGAACCAATTGACCAATTTGTTAAGGAGCTTTTGCTTGGTAAAAACTTTACCGAAATAATGTATTATGATTATAAAGCTTTCCTCGATATATTCTAGCCCAAAAACGAAGGTTCACAATTGTTTGTATGGGATGCAAGCGATTTTTTTAATGGGACGCTTGCATGATAGAAGCTGCGAAGGCAAATAACCCGAATTACGTATATATAGTAGATATTTTTATTTTAATCTTGTAGCTAACAATCAAATAGGAACTTAACCATTTGTTTCACATAGATTCATTTCATAAACGGATTTGCCCCACAGTAATCGACAAAACCATCACCCCACATGAGCGGCCGAGAACAACAACAAAAACTGACGACATCGAAATATCTAAAAAAAAAAAAAAAATATTAAGTAAATCATTGACGTGATTCGGTTTTTGTGTCCTTTCAATTTCGCGATTCACGATTTCGTGAATGTTCATAAACTGATGAGAAACAACGAGTTACATCGTTCAGAGATTGATGCGTAATTTTATGGTGGCGTAAAATTATTGGCGTAATTTAAAGCCCGCACAAAACTATTGCACCGCACCAAAAGAGCCCATTCAGAGTGGATCAAATGACCCTGTGGGGTAGGTCGTCGTGGCGCCTACATGGGCGCGGGTTCTACTACCAACCCACATCATCATTAAAAGTTCCGTCGAATATCACATCAAATGCGAGGACCAAAATTGTCCACCAATGGAAAAGGATGAAAGATAACACCCAGGAACTGGAGCACAGAAAATGAAATGAAACGCACGAATTGATTGGTGATCCCCGCCTTTTTATTACTTTTATTGTATGTCTTTTTTCACAGTTTTCACTATGGTATTTAAATAGGGGTCCCAAGAAAAATTACTTTTAATTGAACATTTTTGCTATTTACTTAATCTGACACAATACGCGTTCGCGTCCCGCAGTACTACGGGGAGCGGGAGTAGACACGACCTGCTCGGTCGGTGGATGGAATAAGACTCACTGAGGGTTGTAATCCGACGCTTGATCCAACCCCCAGTTCGATGGTGAGATCGTATAAAGAGAGAGAACGATTTCTGTTTGGTGTGTGGCCACCAAGGAAATGCAATCTTTCCTTAATGCCAATGACCAATGGACGGCGATCTCTGGTATTGCAATGGTGTGTATGTGTGATCGTGTAGATCATAATGATTACTCATGCGAGAAGGTCAATGGGAAACGAAACCGAAAAATTGAAGGGAGCAAGGCCATCGTGTGCAATGAGGTTCAGCTAAGTAAATAGCTGCATTGCTATTGAGAAAAAAAGATGCTAAAAGAATTGGGCATACACACTGGGAATTGGATGTTTATGGCATCGCTGCCGAGGGTAAGAACAAAATTCTTGTTTGCATTTGGTTATGCTATAGAATTTGTATTTGGAGTGTAAACGCGAGACCAGTGATAGTTTGTCGATGGACAAACGGGCCTGGATATTGCAGCTGAATTAACAGTTGCGAGTCATTAAGATGCAATTTAGATGATTAAACAATGACGGTTGTGTATAGCATCTATGTCGATTGTAAATGGCATCTTGGTAACTCAAGGGTCGATTTCTAGTGTGAATATTTACACTATAGAGAATTCGGTTCTTGGCTGCTAGACACGGGCAGCGCTATGCTTTGTCGGTTGGATAAAAGCCACCGTGGATACAGATAAACTAGGAAAATCTGCCGCGCACGTGTGTGACAGAATACGTAGGCCGGGAGGGGTGCCGATGATGTTTCCATAGTTTATTGCGGTTACCTAGTACGGCAACCGAAATGTTTTACTTTCAGGCAAATGATGAAATGCCTTGATGTTGTAAAGAATTCTTTCGGAGAATTTTGAACATGCATTGGGTGCATGGATGATGAGAATTCTTTACAGTGGTATTTTAGGTGATGCATAGATGTCCTTGATGAAAGAAACGTTTTCAGCTGCTAATGCAATTGCATTAACGAAAAACGATGGTGTTTTGGGGGCTTCAGGACTGACAGCCTTTCGGTAATTGGGAAGGTAGATCGTGGCGTTTAGTGGAACCGCCACAACCCTACGTTGATAAATTTGTTTATACAAATATGTAAATTATGTTCCACTGTTATACTCAAGGAATGAACGAACCATATTTTCAATTTTTATAGTCAGTAAAATATTAAAACAATTTCGGATTATTAACGATGCTTGCTTTGGTGTTAGCATAGTGCTTTGTAGAGCTTGAAAAATGTATGGAACACACAAAGAAAAGTTGATATTTAAATGGGAGCGGAGATATTTAGTCCAACATTTTTCATATTTCGCAGTTCACGCATTCATAAATGAAGACGTTTTGGTATGTCTGCTAAAATATTGAAGTAGGTTAAAATTCGAAGTTTCAATAGTTTAGGCTACTAAGTCTTCATTATAATCAAATTTAATTCTGAACCAGTTATATGAAAAATTATCGTACTCATATATAAATTACATCATCAACTGTTGGAGTAGCTCTCGCCTTGCTTTAACTATTCACGTGCATTTCAAATCATCGAAAAACAAAACCCCTCCGACAAAGACGAATCCTTCCTATTAATTTCATTAACTGTCGTCACAATCATTTGGTTCCCCATTAACTTAATTTCCGAAAATGCACAGTCACACTGCGAAGTGTGGATACTTCGAAGGATACTTCGCAGTTTCCTTTTCGTTATCAGAAGGACAGCCGCCCAAAGGGACTTAGGTAGATTTTTTTCATTACACAGGAAGTGATGCACACGAATCAGTACGAGTTGAGATACATGGCCAAAAAGAGATTTGAACCACACTCGATGGTGGATTGATTAATATGGATAATCAAGACCCGATTTGATGCTTAATCAGCTGAAGAACTCACATGGAGTAAGAAAGAACTTCATGTACTTGGTTGGGGGATTGCAAGACTTAAGGGCACAAATCACTTGACCGTTCTTCGTTCTGAACCGATTCACGTTTATACGATTTCGCCCTCAAGTATAATCACTACATATAATCCAAACAGGGGTTGTCATCGGCAACACGATGGGAGGTCGAGACATTCATGTAAATCGTAAATTTAGTAATCTGCTTGACCCACCCGTCCACCCCACAGCAAAGGAATTAGAAAACTGGCAACGAATCTTCTCACATTACTAATCCCTGGACCAGTGGTACTGGTGAGTGGTTGGAAGAATCTTAATGCACGGGTAAAGTGGTTTGACGGGGACTTTGGTGGCGGGCGATATATTAAGGGGTGTGGCGATGGTTGGCTTGAAATACTTGCCAGAAACTTTCCTTCTTAACTTTTAATTTAGTTATGGCTTGGCTTTGGCAGGGAATAAAGCCTTTGAAGATTATGAGAGTTTTGCTGTCGAATTAAATTTGCTTGAGGGCACATAATATCCTCTAATTGCGTAATACCGTATCCTTGACGGGTATTGGCATGTAGAACGTACTCCGTTTGGGATATTTACACAGATCTCGTGAAATCTGACACATTACTTGGGATCCCATAAATAATGGATGACTCTACCCACATCTCACTAATGAGTATCCTGCGAAATTATTGATTATTTATGTTAGCAAATCTTTGAAGCTACTAAATTGGTACGGTGTCAGTAAAGTCATTAATTTTATTCTCCTGAGGCCAAACCTAGCATCAAGAGGTATACGAATTGAATTAAAGCTTATTCAATCAAATAATTTAAAAAACTATAAAGTTAATACTTTGTCACCACGGAGTTGATATACCAATCAATAATGTTGATAATGAAATTTCTCGAAAAGAATGAAAATATAAAAATAATTCAATATTTCTAAATAAAATTAATCTTATAGCAAACCAATTATTTGATAATTGTGTTGCTATAAGATTAACGACGTCGTTACAAACTCGTAAACAGACCATTAGTGCCACTTTGTATTATGCCCCTGCCAGATGTAAGAAGGTATATGCATATATATATATATATATATATATATATATATATATATATATATATATATATATATATATATCTGGCGCAAGACTACTGATCCTGCCCGGAAAAAAGAAATCATTATGGAAAATTTAACGAGCCTCAGGACTTGGCAAATGAGGCCAAGACCGGATCCCGGTTGTAGTGCCGATGATGATGATGATGATGATGATGATGATGATGATGATGATGATGATGATGATGATGATGATGATGATGATGATGATGATGATATATATATTGTAACGCATATGACAATCAGTACTAGAATATTCGAGAAAGTCCAAAACAAAGTACTAGAATATTCCATAAAGTACTGGAAAACTGGAGAATATGAACAATAGAACATTCAAGGCTACGGAACGGGTGGAAACGGAACACCGAATCAGAATGCGAGGAAACGGTGTAAATACGTCGCACACAGATCATGGAGACAAGTAATAAGTAAGAAAGTGAAGCAAGCGATAAGTAAGAAGTAAAAGACGCGATAAGTACGGAAGCGATAAGTCAAGAAATCGTTGTGTACGGTAAGAGTAACAGTTGTTATTAACGTTCTAATAAAGTGTTATATTAATTCAAAATCGATTTAACGGCTCCTATTTATTCAAAATAATTAATCCAGGGAACTCTAAGTTCGCTACAATATATATATATTCTATAAGAAAATTTCCCGGACGAAAAAAAAGGTACCATTGAGAAATGCTTTGTATCAGCATATTGTAAACCATATTGCGAAATATATTTTGTAACAGATTGCGAAAGGATGAAAGCAATTGAAAATGATGCCACATACGGCAGATGGACGCCTGGTGATTTCTTCTGTGCTGTATCAATTGTGGTACTGCTGTCGGAAAACGAACGCTGCGAGTATCTATCAAAAAACTTTCACTCCCGTTTGGCTTGACCAATCTCCGGTGGTATTAAAGATTGATTTTAGTTGGATTACAAATTAGTTTCAATTCAATTTTGAGGACAATTTTATGAAACTGTTTCGTGAATAAAAATCGTTTACACCACCTCACACGAGAAATTGACCACACAAATAAGAAAGGTGAGTTTTGAGTTCAATCCAGTTTATTTGCAAAACACGAACTTCCTCCACAAAAGCTTGCAATCCAATCCCTTCTGAAGGGCACAGGGGAAAACATACACGAGAATGAACTGTGAATTTTGCGTAACTAAGCTTTTGATCCTTGAAAAGGTACATTAAAGCTTGAAATAAAAGAAAAATATATTTATTTATAACGAAAATATATTTGTTTTTGGGGCGTTTTTAAAACTTTTTTCTTTCTTTTACTAGTTATTGCGTTAGCGAAAAAACACTGAACAAAGTCAGAAAATACAGGGAAAAAATATCCAATTTCTACGAAATAGTTATTATTTAAGTATAATTATATTTTATTCATGAGAAGTATTGCTTAGCTTTTGGTCCGCAAAACTTTGATAGCGCCAGGATATCCATAAATGTTGCCTTTGACTCTGAAAGGCTCTCATTATAGGATTGTTCTGACAGTCAAAACTATAAGTCACCAACATTATGAGAGTAATTACGGGATTTGGACTTGTTTGTAGGTGCTGGGAAAATAGATGGCGTACAAGAGGAGCCGTAATGTCCTCTGTGAAAAATTAATCTTAGATGATTCTTTTCAACTCTTATTTCTCTTATGGGTCAAGATAAAAAGAATATGTATACATGTGACAGAAAGGTTGTCCATTTTCTGACAAGTGGTTGCTCAACTTCAATCACATGAAAGGGGGATGGCTTCTGTTTAGTCTCACGACTCACGTTTGTCCACTCATCGGACGTTTCATAAGGTGACTTCTGGTTTATGCAATCCATATATCTGTCACATTCCAAATATGTGTGTGGGCGAATGAACAATATGATTTTGATCGCATCCAAGGGTGTTGCACTGTATATTACATAGCGTATAAAACGAAACAGTATAATTCGTATTCTGTCTACTGCAGCAATCACATACTATCACTAGCTCCCGAGTATTTTTATCAAGCATATTAAATATAAAGTGATGGAGGAATGAAGATATAGCGTTTGGGATGATAGTGAATAACGTGTGAGTCGAACTGACGCTATGACAGTTAGAATCACTAAAAATTGAACCAAAGCGCAACCCATCAGGCCACCGCCATGTGTACGAATTTGATTTCTAAACTCAAGTACATTCGACTGATGTGGATTTTGTTATGTTATCGCTATGGTATACGGCTCTGATGCATTTTTTTATTCGATTTTCGTTCGGTGTTCTTCACTATTTGCTTGTGTATTGTGTGTGTATCTGTTAGAATCGCCACAAAGATACTCCACCAGATTCTTTTTTTGCTATTGTTTCTGGGTAGCAGAAGAAATATGATTTGGATGTAGATAGTTCATGATTATTAAAAGTATTTAACGTCAATTGTCTTTTATAGTAAACGTCATTTGTGGTAATGTTCGGCATACTTAAATTTTGTTGAAAGTCCATTGCATAGTTTCCGTTTGAGAGGATGAACGGCATTGAATCCTAGTTTCTCTTTTTCGTTTATATAAAACATAAAAAAACATTTTATCAAGCTCATTCTCGTTTTCTAACTTTTTTATCTCTTCTTCAATGTCATCTTTTCCGAGCTCAGAAGCATTCTTCAGATTTACTTTGAGAGTCTTTATTTTACAGAAATTCATCACAGGTACTGCATGTATCACTCTTGGATATCCAAGTGATATGTTAAAATGATTTGCGGATATAGATTGTGTGGTATCCCACTGGCTTCTAGATAGTATAGTGGTTAGTATACTCGCCTGTCACGCGGGGGACCGGGGTTCGATTCCACGCCGGGGAGCCTCTGGCGCCAGACTAATAACCTTGCCCGGAAAAAAAATTGTTATGGAAAATTTAACAAGCCTCAGGACTTACTAAATAAGGCCAAGACCGGCTCCCGGTTGTAGTGCCGATGATGATGATGGTATCCCACTACATAACCCCATTTAGCATAATTCAATTAACTTAATATTAATTCAATTCATATCACATGAGAGATTCCCTGGTTATTGCTGGCGCCTGCAAAAGTGCCACGCCTGCAAAATGCAACGGAATATGACAATTACAGTACGCCAAGAGGGAATTCTCATAAAAACGATAATAACAAATTGTCAGCATTAATTCGAAGTGACGAAACTATAGTTTGAACCAAGGGCACTGCACTTTAAGTGCTATAGCAATTGAGCAATGCAAATGACTCGTATAAGACATTTGCACTCAATATAGGTCAAAGCTGAGCGGAGCTGCAGCAGGGTAAATGACTTGCGTACGGGGTCATGCCAAGTAGAGAAGGATAGAGTGCATCGTCTGCGATTCTCCCCCAATAATTTGGGTATAAAAGGAGGGGTTGCAAAGAAAATAATTCAGAGTTAATCGATCAGAGTAAACGGTTGCAGTCTTGCGATCGAACAGCGTGCCTTTTACTTTGAATAATTAAATATTAAAGGTTAATTACTCTGAAAAGTAATTAACAGCTCGCAGCCAAGGGTAAGACAGCGAGCATCTTTATTTAAGCCAATTACTTGAATGGAATAAAATAAAACACTTCTGTGGGGAGGAAGTAGGAAGTTCATCTTCCTCCTTCATCATAATGTTCCACCAAGTAAAACGCCGAAACAAAAGGACGAAACGACGCCACGTTTGTCCACAACCGGGAGTAAGGGAAAACACTATCCACTAGACAGCAATTAAAACACAAGTTGTTCTTAATTAATTTTTAGTTTATTTCACTTTCGTTATTAAAATTGTGAAGGATAATTCTCTTAATAAAAACCACTTTGTTCTCAGCCATTATTAAATATGTTAGTGTTTTTATACTTCACTTAAACTTATTATTAATATAAAATTGATTTTTATGAATTTTAAACAAGGTGAAGCACTTCCTTTGCGACACGACCTACATTTCTCCGTCGCGCGACGGAGAGCGGGAGCGGCAACCACCGCGGTGTCGGCGGATGTAATTTGACTCAAAGATTCAGCCCTCGTTTGGGGTGAGTTTGTGGTGTGGTGGTAGATATCCTGTCCACTAAGAATATCGTTTTTATCTACCACCAGAGAAACGTAAAGTCTCTCTTGGTGGAATAGAAAACCAGATCTCATAATGAAGATCATTGGTATGTGTGTGATGGTTCAGATCTGTGTTGTTTACCCATGCGCGAGGGGAATGGCAAAACAAAGCAGGCAGGCGGCAAGGACAAAGGGATCGAGAAGATCGTTCCCTATGAAGTGCATCGCGTCTAAATAAATAGACGACGATACTTCGAAGAAAGGTGGTAAGAGAAAAGATGAGACGAGGGCATCATAAAAGTCTTAGATGAGTGATGCCCTTGTGTAAATATACGAATAGACATTGGAGAAGGTGCTAATGGGTTGGTGGACGAAACAAATCCCTTGCTTGCATTTGTATATGCAAGGAAATTCGTTTGTGGGAAACGGATTCTATATTTACATTGTTTATGCTTTGAATTCAAATCGGCGGCTATGCGCGAAGTCGATGCTTGTTTGGAGATTCAAAGAAAGGGGCATTTCTGGGTAAAGTACTTGCAGCTGTATCGGTAGTTGCAAGTCATTGCAAGGCAGATTAGATGGTTACACAATGACGGTTTGTATATACAATCTGTGTCAATGGTACATGGTATCTATGGCGACGCAAGTGTCGAACTCTAGTGTGAAAATCTACACTAATTGGAAATTCGGTTTTTGGTCGCTTATACAGAGACGCATTGATATATATATGAATGCCCTTGTAGGAAAACTTCTTTGCAGGCATTTCCAGGTACTGCATAGAAATATTTAATTATCCTTGGGAAGGAAATGTTTTTGCTGCGGGGAGATTGCGGTGCAGGCGTGGGAAGGTTGGAATTTGCCGGGCAACCGAAGGTACCGAATAGGTTTTGGTTTTATGCACCTGTATAATGGAAAGAATTCTTGTATGGAATTTGTATGCGAAGAAATGCATGAAAGGTAAGAATTCTTTTACAGGGACTTTTAGGTTATATAAATTTGATCTATTTGATGCGTGAAGCATTTAAGGCGCTAATGTGATTACATTAGCGAAACTTATAAGGTTGGGTCGAAGTTATGGGGGTTCTTCAGGTAAGTAACAGTGGGGTTTGGCGGACCCGCCACACTTCTTTCTCTTCAGTTTAACTCTCTCTTCCCTCACTATTGAGGCAGCATGTCCAGACGCGCATACCAATTGATGGCAGCGGTGCGATCTCCATAGATCCCGCTACTAAAACAGCGTGTCTGGAGCTGATACATCAGGGTGTAGAGGTCGGATCTCCCAAGATCCTTTTACCAAAACAGCGTACCTGGGAGTGAAACACCAGAGAGTAGAGGTGGGATATCCGTAGATCACGGTACCAAACATAAAAATTTAACAACAACAAAAAAAGGTGCAAAAAAGGTAGGTTTAATAAAAATTAAAAAAGAGAAAGGAAAGGAGAACACGAAAAGGGGGAGCAAAAAAAAAGGAGACAGCAACATCCACCGGCCAGTAGCAGACAGTGCGACAAACACAATCAGTGTGCACAGCGTATCCATCAACATTACCAACAATTACCTTCTAGTGATCTATGTCCACATGGCGCAAGGCTAATAACCTTGCCAGGAAAAACAAATTATTATGGACAATTTAACAAGTCTCGGATATGGACCGGATACCGGTGGAGAGACTTGCTAAATAAGACCAAGACCGGATCCCGGTTGTAATGCCGATGATGATGATGATGATGATCTATCTGCACAGTATTGCAACATTAGAGATCTGCCAGAGCTTCCGAAACTAAAATCAATATATATACCACAAGCGGGATCAGATACTACAGCCAATCAAGCCAATGATAATGAATTCCATCGAACACCACATCCAACAGCAACAACTACAGACAAGTAAGGGCAACCAATTGATGCCTCAACAGACTGTTCTGCAACGTGGATCTCAACAGCAAGTGATCACAACAACAACAGCAGCAACCCTACACTCAATGAGCACGCAGCAACAGCGATAAAAGCCAGCATAAGCTTTTTTTTTTTTTTACATTTCTGTATTTATTGACCATAAATGATTTGTTACAATAAGTAATACAGATAACTTATAATTAGCTTAGCTTTAATCGTTTACACATACTTGCTAGTACATTTTTCAAACATTATTATAAAGTTTTATATTTCATGGGTGGCCAAGATGGGGCTTCCTGGAAAAGGTCAGAAAACCAGGATATAATTATTTACTTAACCTATAACTAATTTGCTTAACTTAACTTAACTTAGCTTAGCCTAGCTTATCTAATTATTAAATCTATTATTATTACAATACGTTAGAGTAGGGTGGGACGGGAGGTATAGTGGTTGATGGGTGGAATTTGGGTTAGGGTGGGTACTATGAGTCGGGGATATGGGTTGGAGGAACACTTTCCGATTGGTCGTTGAAACGCAAGATATTAGAGAAGGGTTGTATATTACAATATTTAAACTGGTGAGGTGAGAGTTCAGTATTGTGGTATACAATCTCATTGGAGTTGTTGAGCAACCTGCCTGAGGTGAAGAGGGTTCTGGCGTGGAGACAGTTCGGGTAGGCAGTTCGGTTGTCTGATGGAGTCGATGTGAGCGCATTTATTATCGGATTGGGATTATTGGGAAGATTTTCGATAAATTTGATGGACAGCTCGAGGAAGCGTCGATCTATACGTTCAATATTAGCGGCATAGTAGAGCGAGCTACTGTTGTAATATTTGTGGGAGTTAGGATGTCGGTTGAGGCCAGTGATAAGTCTGAAGCATTTCCTTTCGAAAATGCGTAGCTTCTCCATTTGGGCGGGTGTGATATGGTACCATATCGGGCATGCATATGTGAGAGTGGGTCTGATTATTTGTTTGTAGATAAGTGATTTGACTTTGGGAGAGAGACCATTCGGTTTGTACATGACTTTTCTGCAGAGGTTCAGTTGGGTTGTGGCTTTACGAATCGTATTTTTAATGTGGGCGGAGAAGGACAGATTGTTGGTAAAGGTTATACCTAGATACTTTAAGGTTTTGGAGGGTTTAATTATATTGTTATTTAACCAGCATAAGCAACACCAACACGATGATGTATTGTACAACGTATGAAAGCGAATTCCTTTCTATAAGCTAACTAAAGAGGACAAATAGAGCCTCGGATTAATATCTTTTTTATATAAAGGGTATACATAAAAGCCCCAAGCAAAATTTTACAATTCTTATTTTTCTCGTGTACTACTTTGACATTACTTATTATTGCACCGCATCAATATTTTCCTATGAAAATTACTTGGTGATTGTGTGTGTTACAAAGTGGGTTTTGGCGTTTCGTTCTACCACATTTATACAATGGTATTGTCAGTTCAGAAAACATAAAAATGTTATATTGCATGTGTTTCCGCTGTGCCCTTCATATGGAGTCGCACACTCCTTACAAGGACTCCGCCCCGATCGCTACCAATTCAGTACCACTCGACGCCGATTATATTGAAACCTGCATAGTTATCTTTGGCTTTGCATCTGTCCCATGAGAGAACATTTATGATTGGAAAGTTGTTTCCTCTTTATCAAGTTTTTGCGAAGCAATTTCGACTGCCTCCCTATACCTCTCCGAAAACACCTGTAGAAATCCGTAACTTTTCATCCACTATATCCGAAACCATTTCTTTTGTGTTTAAGGGTTTTACTAAAATCACTTACCATGACAGTCTCTTATTTCCAGTCACTTTAGTTGATTCAACGATTCCATCGGTTTTACTGATCTGCTACGTTTAATTTCTATTCACTGTTAACTTCTTTCACCGCAAGCTCATTAACTAATTGACAATATTTCCGGGATCGATCCATAAAACTTGCTCTTCTTTCGGCAAGTATCCCAGGTACAGCAGTCAACCATGTGCTCCCAATCACTCAATTACTCCTTTATGACTGTCATTCGATTGAAATCGAATTTTTCCGATGAAATTTGATTACAGTGTGTGTGTCCTTTTGGGTAAAAACAGAGTTATACGTCTGAAGGAAACCTGTCAAAGGACCGCAGCAGCTGAAGCCTCACGCAAATAAACTGCAGTAACATGTTTAAAGATAGCAAGTCCCTTTCCTTTCAGGAGATCGTTAAACGAATTCCATTTGAGAATCATAGTGCAGTTTTATTGTTATTATCCTCCCTCCATGGTTGGAGTTGATGCCTTTCCCAAGGAGCATAAAAAGAACACGAGACATGATTGCGCACAAGTAAAAATGAAAAGGATATGGTGACGTCGTCCTTAACACCGCACCTTGGTTGTTTATTGGTACATTGAAACAGCTAAACATAGCCCAGGGAAAGTAAGTTCTTGTATAGCAAGGAAGGACGTGTGTAAGTTTGTGTCGCCCCAGTGAAATGGTTGAATGGCACATCCTTTCGTTATGTTCCTGGTTGACATTTAATGGGTGTTTACGTACTCGCGGATGTGTTTAGTGGAGTGAAATTGCACGGGAGTAATGCAATTTATTGACAGAAAATTATATCCAAGCTACGGCTGATGAAAGAGGTCTTTACGACAGTCGACCTGCAAAGTTTTTATAGGATTTTAGGGTGAAAGAGTTTACAACACAGACTGATGTAAAATAGTAATAGAACTATCACGATAGAAAGCGAAAGGTCGGATAGATTGATGTGAGGTGATACAGAATTGAGTTTTTCTGACCAAGGTATACAAACGTTCACGCTGATGCAACTTGGAATACAGACGATATACCGTACTAAAATAAAATATTTATCGCAAGATGTTGTGGTAATAATTGCTCTTATTAGGACCTAGACAAACAGTGCACAGGAACGTATCATCAACATTTCCGACAAATGCCAGCTACTACTGAACATCAAAGTATGTCGGGCTCTATGTGAGCCAAAGGCTTAAGAGCGGCCGGTCTAGACTCTCAACACCAAAAGACACCATCTGCCAATAAAATTTCTCCCTAATTGTGAAAAGTCATCTACAACTTTCCATCGTAAGAAGTCAGTCATCTAAGTATTCAAGTTTTATTTAGGTACGAGCCGCTAGTAACTCACATCATGAATCATAGACAGCCGTAAGAGACACCCGCTACAAAACTAAAATTATTATTATTCATTATATATATATGTATATATTTATTTCAATTTTAATTTTTTTATTTTGGTTAATACTTCTGTTAGGAAAGGAAAATCTACAGTTCTGAATCAACACCCTGAGATGTTATTAGACAGCCATGTTGGAGGTGGTTTTGAACATTTGCAAACGAATGTTACAATCATTGACGCGGAATTGCCGTGCCATTGAAATGACCCGACACAGAAACCCAATACCGCCTTAGCAAAGGATACAAGTCAGGACCGGCGATAGATGAGCGAAAGCAACCACCCCAGGCCACTTCTTTTTCACGACAAATAACATACTGAAAAACCCACCAAAGATTATAAATCAATCGAGAGTATCGATACTCGAGGAACGTATCATAGGAGCGAAAAAGAAGAAAAAAGGGACGCAGGGAAAGGAAAGGTAGGATCTTTTCCCGAACTATACTACACTCGCGTATATATTTTCAAACTTTCTACCGCACTCGGATGCGTTTGTTCAGATTCGTTTCTTTACTATAGATCCCACAGAAGACTTGTCACATGAGCCGATATGCAATTGGGCATCTGGTGGTACTTTAGGTCTTGTCTTCCTTTAGGTACCCAAAACGGATTGCATGTTTGTAATCCGATCGCACGAATCACGAGGTCGCGACGCCAGCATGGGCGAGAGTTCTACCGCTAACCCACTCGCTGCTAAATCAAGTTCTATCGCATACCACCGAACGAAACCCACAAACAGGAACCTCAACAACACACCGTCCACCAAAGGGGAGAGGAAAAGTGAAACACGGATGTACTCTTTATTTATTGAAAGTTTACTTTATTGGTTAATTCGATTCTTTTTATTTAAACTTTTATCGAAGAACTAAGGTTCTTTATTGTCAACCCGTCTTATTACATTTGATTGATTTACTGAACGGCATTACACTGGTGGCACAAGAAAAACTGCTTTTAATACAACATACAGAATTTAATTAAACTAATCCCGACTCCAGGATGTACGCGTCCCCGTGCGCGGGGCGAAGTGAATTCGCTGGCAAAGGAAATTCGACCAGTGGCACTGGCTCTCTTAATTTAGGAATGCATTTTCTATCCCAAGAGAAACGTAAAGTCTCTCTTTGGGGGTAGGTAACCAGATCTCGTAGAGAAGATCGAAGTGGTACACATGTATGTGTGAACATTGGTTCTTTCATGGGACAAAGCCATGCGAACGAATCCGAAAACAAAGAACGGGAATAATGTGCATCCATGAGATGTGAGTTCGGCTAAGTAAACAAGCCGTATCTCATTGGTTACTAATGGGTTTCTGTTTGCAAAGAGATCACGTAGATCATTGTCTATGATGTGCATTGCAGATGTATTGATAGCTGCAATGTGCCATAAACATGGTGCTAATTTGTTTTAGCTTATTTGGTGAGGATTGGTGTGTATGGCATCGCTGCCAAGGGTAAGTACACAATTCCTATTTGCATTTGCCTATGCTATAGGATTTGGTTCCAGCGTCGTTTGCGCTAATTGTGTGCAGCTGCGTTGGAATGTTTATCGTAGGGAGAAAAGGTCGTCAGCCAATGTGTTTTTTTTTTTTTTTTTGATTTCCGTAGGAAGGTGGAAATCTTCAAAAGATACCTCTAGACCGATCCAGGGGCATGCCGGGTTTTTACCGACTAAAAGCACCTCCCGCCAAGCTCATATTCCCGTTGATCCCCGCGGAACTTTCTTTTAGATATTCCATCGTGGGGCGGGACGGAGTTTACCTGTCACTCCGCTCGTCACGTCGCAACTGCTGCATCATTTCACAGAGAATACCATTGGTTACGGACCATGCCTGTTTTGAACTAACCATGTATTCTATTACTCCAGCCGGAGTAACTGTCCGTCTCGTGTGTCTCTCCAAAATCGTTCGTGCGGTCTCGAATCTCACGCACTCCGTGAGTACGTGTTCCGCATTTTCTATTTCGCCTCCACAATACAAGCAGTATGGGTGATTCACATGCTTATACTTGTGCAAGTATTCCCGGAAGCCAGCCAATGTGTATGTAAAGGGATTTGTTGTACACATGATAAGGCTGGGAATAGGCGGCACAATGTTTATTATCCCTGGTTATGATGGTTACATTATATGTAAACCAAATTGTTTCATTTTCAGGAATTCGTCTAAGGAAAATGCTAATGGTAAGATTGGGATTTGCCTGGCAACCGGAGGTGCCGAATTGGGCTTGGGATTTATGAAAGTTTGGACAGAATTCTTATAGGGAATTTGGATGCGAATTAATGCATGAAGGTAAAAATTCTCTTCCAGGAGCTTTCAGATAAATATATATGCGACAAAACTTGTTTCCAACATACAGTGGAACATGGTGAAGCAAAAATGCACAGGGGCCTATTTGGTTTACTTTGAAAAGTCTTTCGACACCGTATGGTTAGAAGGACTTGTATATAAGTTATCAAATCTAGGTATGCCCGAATATTTATTATATATTATCTACGATGTGTTAATGGGTAAACAATTTGTGGTGAAATGTGGAGATATAATCTTTAACAAGACCTTCCACATCAAAAACGCCCTACAACAGCGAACAGTGAATTCTCCCATTTTATTTAACATTTACACTAGTGATCTAGTGGGTTCTCTCATCCATGCAATTGCGTACGCCGACAACATTGTGGTGTATAGATCTGGAGAAAATATTAAGGTCATCAACAGACTTCGGCAAGATGATTTCAACAAAATCAAACGTTTTTGCGACGACTGGAAATTAAAAATAAATTTCCACAAAACAGAGACTATCCTTTTTTCAGAACGCCGCTGTCCAGTGCATCACGGGATACAAAAAGGAATTGGGAAAAAATTTCTATTGCATGAATTAATAATCTCCACCACAAGTAAAAACTGTAGTCAGATACCTTGGTATCTGGCTTGATCAGTATCTTTACTTGGATAAGCATACAGTAGCAGCTCTTACAGCAGCTAAAAACGCATATGCAATGACACGAAGACTCTTCCGTAGTAGTCTGCTGGACCCCAAGGTGAAAATAATTTCCTACTCAGCATTCATCCGAACCATATTAATGTATGGCTGGCCGGTATGGTACAACATATCCCCATTCTACACGGAGAAGTTTCGGGTGTTCGGGAGGCAGTGTTTGCGTTCCTGCCTCGGAATGTATAGAACCCCAGAACCGCAATATAAGAAATACTATGGCAATAAAGTCTAGTATGACAAATCAGGACTAAACAGAAAAGATAACTTCATTATCAAGATTATTCGTGGTCACACAACAAGGGCAATGTGGAGTGAAAATGATGTCATATCGGGAGCATTCTATCCCAATGATATGTATATGGAGAGTACCTCCAGAATGGGTTCATTCCCCCAGAAGCGTTCCCTTTCTTGGATAACAAAGGACTTATCCAAGACAACCATGGAGTCCCTATTATTTACTACGCTTTCCATGGTGCCTGGGATAAACGAATTGTCCACTATAATGATATCTCTAATTTTCCAGATCGCCTGCGTTGAAGAGATAAATTAATAAATGGTCGATCTTTTCCCAACTGATGGGGATGAGTGAAGAAGAAAGCACTATACGTCCGCAAACATAGTATGCCTCTGTGGCGCACCGCTTTCCTTCCCCCTATCCCCAATTCCCAATTATTTTTATTTTTTTTAATTTTTGTTGTTAATTTTTATTTGTATTCATTGTTTATGTTTATCCGTTTTGTTTCGGTTTTTTTTATTTTGCTGTCAACGCTCTATATATGTAGTTACAAAAAAAAAAAAAAAAAAAAAAAAAAAAAAAAAAAAAAAAATAATAATAATAATAATAATAATAATAATAATAATAATAATACATGATATAGAAAATATGTAATAAATTTATAAAGAAAACATCAATTATTGTGATATATTATAAAAACACTAGTTATTGTACGCCGAAGGGCACAAGAAAAATAATAATGTATAATTTAGAGTGCTTGCGAAGAGCCAGTAAGTAAGAATGGTATTTGTAAAATAGAAGTTAACATTTAGTCTTAAGTAAAATATGTAACTGAAATGGTAAATAAATGTGGAGATAAAACAAAAAAAAAAAAAAAACTACTCTTAAGCTACAAAGTCATATATTTATTTTTCAACCGTTGAAGCTAATACATTTCTCCCGACCTGTAATAAGTTCTTTTTATTCCGTCACTGCAAAATTCCTTCGAGTTTTTCGAATCAAGCGCTTGACTGCGGCCCTCATGTCATAGTCCGAGCTGTAAAGATTACCCTTGAAGGTCTCCCTTGATTAGAAAAACTAAAAATCGGATGGCGCGAGATAAAGACAATATCGAGAGTTTGGAATCGAGTCAAACTTTAGATTGGTCGCAGCATTCTATTCGAGGGCAATATCAATTGGGATACGGTTTTGAGTGATTCGCCCGTCGTTTTGGATCAAATCGTTGACGATTTGACGATGATTACCGACTGTAGCAGTGATCGGCCGTCTGCTAACGTTCCATCAGCAAGTATGGCTTTTCCAAGCCCACAAACACACAATTTTATTGCCCATCAATTTACAGTAGACCTATCAACAGCATCTTCATCAAAAAGAGCCTTTCAACGATGATGAATTTCCGTAGGAGTCACAGTGGCGGTTCCAATAACGCCACCGTTCGTTTTTTCTAGGTACAACACCTAACTTCCCACTAGAGCAATTCCAAAAGCATAAAAAACAAGTATTGTGGCACTACTTACCTTACAACTATAAAGAAGAAACAGTGTCATAAAACACATAAAAAACGCGTACTTACCTTCCATAGTTGTACCAATAACGTTAAAAATACTTTGAATCAATAATTCTAGCTGACATAAAATTCCATCAGCAAACAAATATTAATTTCACTAAAAGAAATTTGGTCGCACCATCTGCAAACCAACATTGCCAAATCATATCGGTCGCCAAATCACCCGACCAAGCGAAACACGAGCACCAACGCAGCATGTGCCTATGACCCAACATAAATCCTCAAACTTGCCCATGCACACAGAAAGGAAATATTTGTTCCCACACACGTGCATGGCAGGTCGCATCAGAGGACGCCAGCAACGTGCGCCTTATCAGAATGGATCTCTTACGCGGTAACCATCGGATAAACATTTCCTTTTATGGAAATGTCATATCCACGGTCCGCTTGCTCATGCACAACATGAAAGTGCGAAGTAACCGCATTGGTGTGTGTGCGCATCCTTTCAGTGATCATCTTCTAAGATCATGCCTTATATGGTCATCGAAGCGAAGGATGGAATTTTGGTATTCTGTCGCTTCGGTGGCAATGGTTAATTTTCGATCAGATTCCGTGGAGGTAAGTCGTGCCCCCACGTAAAACGTCAACGTAATAGGAGTTACTTTTAAATAATAAAAATTGGACTCGGTCGCGCTTGTAAAGGTGGTTGCGTCAAACATTAAGCATTTAAGTTCGTCTGAAAATCTATTTAACATTAAACGTAAACATTAAGCATTTAAGCTCCTGTGTTTCTTTTTTATTCGCTGTGCTGTGATCCGCTATACGAAGAACATATAGAGCGTTGACCAAGTGCGTGGCAAGTGCGCTTATACGATTTACAGAGGATGGGGTTAGAGGTAAACCATATCACTTCTTCAGAAGTTAAAAATTCGATAAGAGCATACCGTTTAAGTCGCATTGACATAGTACTAGAACACTCCGCCATACTTTCCGCTTTCGATAGACACTGGATGGACTCTCGATCACGGGCCTGTGCATGCAAATTAAAGGGGAATATTTCTCTCAATTTGCGCGTCTGAATGTCATTTCATTCCCGTCCTGCAAACATATGAGCAATATTTTTCAGCCTACCTTCGTATTTTTCGTGAATTCGTTGATGGTTTTTTGGAAGCACCTGTGATCGCCGGTACGATCTTCAATGCGAACTGTAAAGTTACGCCCACATGCTATTTATTGCATTATCCGACTGTACTGCAGGGAAGTAACCTGCCTGTATGGAATACCAGCACTAATACTTCAAAACTGTGCTCTCACTGGTTCTTTGCAAACTCTTTCGATTATTTATGCCACGGAAAATCTGTCCTGTGGGAAGCCGCTCGAATTCAACACATCCCAAAGAAAGAAAAAATGTGGTCCCCATAAAATGACGATCGATAGCAATACTAACAAGTTAACCAGTGTGATGGTAATGGTCATCAATGCCGAGTTGATTAAACACTTGTAATGCAACAGTCTTCTAAGTGATTATCAACACGGATTCCGTAGATAGCCATCCACGGGAGACATTTTGACTTTTGTCAGTGACATCTGGCCATCCGCGATTGAAAAGCATAGTGAATTAAGGACGGCCCTATTAGATGTCTCAAAGGCTTTTGATTGCCTCTGGTACAGAGGGTTACTAAGTAAGTTTCGATAATACGGACTGTCGTAACAACATATGATAGCTGTCGTTGATCTTCTGATAAAAAAAACAGAATATGATGCCGGAAAGGTTTATCGTTTATTTCTTTAATATATAAATGTTGTTAACTCTCAGTTATTTGTTTATATAACACTTTTAAAAACCGGTATTACGAGTGCAATTTCATGACTTCATCAAGATACCCGTCAAGATGCCACCACCGCTGGGATTTATATAAAGCATATCAGAAATTCAAATTTAAACACATTAGTAGCATCCACCCAACCAACTGCTTCTAGTCACTCTTTCTTCGGTTCATGCCAATTGGGAAACCCCATAGAGCCACCTTCAAAAACATCGAACAAAATTTCGTATCCACCCACCATCGAATATAAATGTATTTTTGGACAAATTTGTAAATATACGGGGTGGGTGTCCGCCGTCCTTATCGTCCCCACCACATTGTTCAGTGCACTACAATTGATTCGCCTTAATGGAAAATACGTCAAATATAAAATTAAAACGTTCTTCAAAGCTCAAGGAATGTTTCCCAGCTCTCGTATTACCTTGCGAAGTGGAAAATTTTATTGAATTCGTCTTTTATTACAATTATCTCCCGCTGGTGGCGATAACACGCCAATGATTCTCCTAGTCGTTACCATAACCCTGGCACTTATTGCTTCTAAATAAATCCTAAGCTCCATTCAAAAGGTGAGACGCGGCCTCATTGTTCCCGGTGCCCGGCCACTATAGTGATGAGCCGATGTGATCTAATTATCAATTCAAATCGACGAACCGTGAAAATCTGTGACTGACAATCCGGCCTGGATGTCTTAAGTGGCTAATGTCACTCCAGAAAGGACCTAAAGGAAGACGTGAGTTGCCAGGCAACGAGACACTCGCACTTCTGTTCTCAATATAAATATTTCGTTTATGGTAATTTTGAAAATGATCCCGAGGATTGGCCGCGAATATGATGCGTGTCCTTTTATATTTTATCACAGCGACGCACTTTTATTGATGCAAACTATTTAGCGATAGAAATTATATAATAGCATTCCTATGCTAAGCAATGCATTAGTTGCATCAGTAAATAATTCACCCCTAGGCAATTATCGTGGATTCGTATCGAAAACATCTTCGCCGGCGATACGGGGGTGTTGGGCGACAATAAAAGTCCATCAACGAGGAGATTGGATAACGCACCAAGGACCTCGAAAATATACATTTTTGACATCCATCAAACGGATGGGTGGAACATAACGACAGTCCTGTCGGTGGTTCGTAGCAGGGGAACTTATCGCTTGAGTAAGTTTCGGCTTAACGGTCCGAATATCCGGTTTGGTTTTTCCTGACGAATGAGTACAAAGGGAGGCAATTGCTGTGCCCCTTTCTTTACCAACTTGCTAATCCAGTCGACGCATATCAAATGGTTATACTTTGGAATCAGGATTGCTGTTCAGGACTCAGGAGCGAAATTGGCTTAGATGGTCGAACCGGTGGAAAGGAAAGGAAATGAATAGTCATAAAAATCGTTTCCATCGGACATTAGTTGACATATTCTCAGAGGGACGAATGTATCCTGTAGAAGAGGAAACGATTATTTTTGAATTATATGCAAGACTCCTTAAAGGTTTTAAGGGTCCTGATGATTTGTGGGTGATTAAGTTGCCGAGTAAGAGGCGGAAAGTGTTTTAATGACCGACTGCATAGATTTTAATTGTCTGAGACATATGTGGTCTCTGAACTAAAACTTTTACTAGAAGATAGACTTTGAAATCGGTGGAGTGAGGTTTACACAATTGTAATTTGGAGAGAAATTATACTTCTCTTTGTCATTTTCTATATCATTGACTGAGGCGATCATCTGTAAATGTTAAATGATGTATAACTTAGTATTCAATACCTCTTTGGAGAATGTTTTCCATTTTAAATGACGGGTCTGCAGGAAAGGGTGCGACATGTGGGGTAATATTAATTTCGAAACTGCAGATTTTAAAGAATTATTTTTAATGATATAGTGTCACTAATTATATATTATAGTGCTTCAAACTTTTCCCAATAGCCAACAGGATTAATTATATATATATATATATATATATATATATATATATATATATATATATATATATATATAAATATATATATATATATATATATATAGATATATATAGATATATATATATATAGATATATATATAGATATATATATATATATATATATATATATATATATATATATATATATATGGGTACTTTTCATTAGAGGCGTCGGCACGGACGCACGTTGAGCAAAAAGCCACTGATTGATCCCTGAGGATCGCTATGAAGTACATTGTTCTTCACCAAGGTTCACCAAATCTTACAACGGTAATCTCGTCGCGGATAGTTCAGCAAAGAAGAAGAGTATCAATCGACTCCAACTGAAGTGGGCAGCCTTTGGTAAACTCTGTCCTTTCGCTTCAAGGGGCACAGGAACGGGAACGACACACCTAGGTTGATGAAAGTCCGGAAATAAAACACTCGGCTATGGTTTTGGGTTTTTTTTAATCTTTATTGAGTAAATAGTTTGACGAAGTTTATAAATAGTGATAATGTTCGCTAACTTAACGTGACCGTGGTGCACTAGGGAACGTAGCTTCAGTTAATGAAGTTCCACACCATGATGTCGAAGGAACATATCCTTTTATGGAAATGGAAAGTGCACGGTTGGCAATAATGCTTTACGCACACGTTGATCGTGCAAACACTTCAACCCCTTTTGTAGCTGAGATACTCGCACCTGCTGCGAGCTTTGAATGGGATCTGTGCTGTGTCTGTGTACTTGCGGACACACAGGATGAATTGCAAAAGCAATCATCGTGTGTGTATTTCAACCCCTTTTGTGTTGAACAAAACGCAAAAGGGTAAATTACCAAATATGGTCATCGAAGCAATGATGGAATATGTGGTATTCTATCGCTTCGATGAGTTTATTTAATCGCGATTCGGATTCCGTGGAGGCAGGTTGCGCCCTCACGTTAATTTACATCCATCGTGGGGCGTCCCAAGGGATTTATTGAAACATTTACTCTGAGATTGCGGTTGAGAGAGTCCTGCAAAGAGCCAATAGCGCATATTTGAATTGTGTACCCAAACGAAGTACCATTTACCTGGTGTACTAACTTTAATATTTCATGTGGAACTTTGATTGTTTAAGTTAATAATATTTGAATTGAGTACCGAAAACGAAGTACCATTTACCTGGTGTACTAACTTCTAATTTCATGTGAAACTTCGATTGTTTAAGTTAATAATATTTGAATTGTGTACCTAAATAAAGTACCATTTACCTGGTGTACTAACTTCTAATTTCATGTGGAACTTCGATTGTTTAAGTTAATAATATTTGAATTAAGTTTGAACGTTTAGTTTAATTTAGTAAATAAAAAATGAGAACACATAAAAAACAGTCGGCGTTTTAATTCAACGCAGAGGACGAAAGAAAACGTTGGATAAGCGTGGTAAACCTGTGTCCCCTTGCCACCAGGTATTTATACCACGTATCTCCCACATGTTCACTTATATTTATCCTTAAGACTCCACTGAATGTATGCACAACTGTTTGTCGATTCACTTATCCACTGACGACTGATTAAGTTGAAACACGAATCTCACAGGTACTGTCAATTATTCGAAACCGATTTCACGATGAACACGATTAGATGAATGCATTATTATTGTTTATTTAACTACGCGTAAACTGCACTATGTCTCATTATGCGAACGGCTCGGAGACGAGAAATAGTTATACAAAGGTAATTAAGAAAGGCCGCGAACAGGTTAGGGGAATTTTCAAACGGACGTTAACTAAACGAGGATTTTCCTCTCGACATTTAGCCGCACACGGGGATGATGAATTTAATATTCTTGCTAACTTGATGCGCACTCTGCTACGGATAAAATCTGACTCAACGATGCAATTCACATCAATCAGATTCGATGGTCGCGAATTGCATCGATAGGGGAGGATTCTATATGTGCCCGTATAGGACAAGTACGTTGCCCTTCGATGAAAACGATGATCGGCGGACACCCGATTAAACAGACGTTCGATGATCGGGGGCTGCGGCGATATACCCATACAATCGTTGATGATGTATGCCAGGGATCGAAATAGATTTATGTTTCAAAGTAAACAAAAACTCTATTTCACAAATCAAATGGTGGCACACATGATGTAAAATGATGTGCCTATGATACAAGGGGTCGTCATGGTATTTGCCTAAGATTCCTTGGAAACGCCGATGTAAGGAATATCCAATCTAGCCGTATGGCTCTGGTGCGCAAGAGGCAAATTATTTTGTTGACATAAGTCAGCAGAGACCTCGTCGACGGTGGTAAAGGGTCAGACTGGATGACTATATGTTTGATTAATATGCGGGTAAGTAAAACGCACACAGTGAGATACTGTATGTTTAATTTAGGTTTTCAGGCGGGTCATCATAGGCATGGCATAAGGGTACCTAAACAATGATCATATCCATGCCCAAATTCATGATCGGTTGATAGCCGATAACGGGAAATTATCGCAACTGTCGCGGACCTAAGGGTATAGGCGCGATATACAATTGCGTACTATGGAAAGAATATCGGCTTCAGCTATGTCAACAATACGCTGGCCAGCGTTTGTTTATCGTAATTGAAGACAGGCTGAGTCGATAGGAGGTGAATTGGTTCATAGAATATGAACCAAGGAAATTCAGAATGTGTGGATGCCGTCGGGTAAGTTTTCCTTTCAGGTAGGGTGCTGCAGGGGGGCTTACGCTGCCCCTAATTGCAGGTAAGTACTACGGGTTTGCATGCAAAGAGGAAGGTGGTTAATTTAAGAGGATGGGCGGTTCTTTGGGAATGTATTAAAGAACCGCCACTTATATATTATATGTATATTGTTATGTCTCGTTCGGCTATACACCGTTGAAATTCCTTGTCCATCTTGTCGTCATGTGGGCTGTCGTTCGTGGGGAGAAACTCCGTGTTTCCGTTGGATTAGTATATGGGTTTTTTTTTCTTTATTGAAACAACTGTTTAAGCTCCTACTCTTACTTTATTTTATTTAAACTTAACTGGTTTTATTCACTAATTATTGTATTATTTTATTTAGATTTATCCATTAATTGTTTTTTTTTTTTGAACATAAGCATCACACGTTACTTTATTCGCTAATTTACTTCATTCACGTTTTTGTTTTTTTATTACACTTCCGCGGGCACAAAAGGGGAATTCGAAGTACTCTTAAATGCCAGAGCACAGTGCGAGCGGATGGAGAGGAAGTGGATAAGGAAATGAGGTACCGATGTATATTGGCCTTGAATGCATGGACATTACAACGACGAGGAAACACATGATCAGGTAGAACATTCCACATTTGTGTGGTTCGGCTAAAGAATGAATCTCTCTATTTGTGTGTGTGCATGAAGTTGACTTTCAACGTGAACTGATGCGCATTCTCAGACTGGCGGGTATCGCGGGAAAATGTCTGAAGGGATCGAACACATTAAGCAAGTTCAATGACCGTGGTAATGTGGCGTTCTCACCTAACGCCACCTCGCACCTTTTTTCGCTTACCACGAGAATCTTTTCCTGGAGCAGCCAGAGCACCTAAAACCCCCCCAAAAAAAAAAAACAATATATTATGGCAGTTCCCTTAAACGCCATTACTTACATTCCCATTAATTGCTAAAAGATTTTCTCCTAAAGCACCTAAGTCCACAGTTTTTCGCTAATGCAATTGCATTAGCACCAAACAAACATTTTCCCCAAGGGCATGGTCGCATGAAACGCATTATGTTCCTGAAAAGCAATTCAGTCGCAACACCAAGCAACCGACATAAACTCGAACCATATCGATGTAATATCTCCTAATAATTCTGCCACACACGTGCAGGAAATATTCCCTGGTTTTATCGGCGTGCGGTCGTCCAACCAACCGGCATAGCATACCTCACCGCTGGCTACCAAAGGGAATCGAGTGCTGCATAATGTAAATACACACACGGCAGATTAACCCTTTCAGATGCCAGCGATATGTGCACGATCGGCATAGATGCAGTGCGCAGTTGCTGATCGTATAAACACCCAAATCCCTTTTTCATGATAGCTTGCCCAGCTGTAAGGGCTTCTCTCGGTTTGCTTTTATTGGATTTGTATATCCACGGTTCGCATGCTGAGTGATATTCAGCATGAGCAACCGGGGTAATAGTGGTGTTGTAAACACCCTTTGGCGGATTTTTGTGAAGTCAGTGCTGGAGTGTTTGGCCGAACACTGTTCACCGCAACACAAAACAACACCGGAGCGGATTCAATTACAAATAAAACAAGGAGTTGAGTTTATTTTGAACCTGTGGTTATTTTTTTATTTTATCAAATTTAGTTGACACTGGTGGATACTCGTTGGGACACAATTCCAAGTTTTTATGAATACACTGATTGTTTTAAATGTTGTTACAAAGGTTTAAACATTACTTTTCGTTTACTTGTGATTCTCCCCATTTCGTATACTACACTTTATGTTAAACACTTGGAAGCACGGTAATCTTTCATTATAATTAGAATGCACGGATGAATAAACTAATAAAAGTATTTTTATAAGCAGAAATCGCGCTCAAGATTTACGTCGTTTATTGCAACCTTGCCGGCGAGTATTTACTTCATTGAACTGTTACTTTATGTTTTTGCAAATTCTGCCGCGCGAACCGACCTCCTTGTAGGGTTTCTTTCTGACTGTACTGAGGGTGGAAGTATACTGAAAATTCTCCTCCCCGTTTCGAATTTTTTTCATTCTCCATCTGAAACAGAAAATTTCCCATCCAGTCTGCAAAGAAATCTTTCCCATCATAGATCATTCTCCTTTTCGTCTGCCTTATCGGAATCTTGTTTCTTTGTTTGAACGATCGATCGTACCGCCGCTTAATTTTCGATCTTTTCTTGGGATTTGTTTGTATTCCCACTCTGGCCTAAGACAACGAGGGTTCTTGTGCGCTTCAGATGGGCACAAAGGAACCGTGGGATTGATAGGGTTTTTGTTTCCATTTCCAACTCATAAACATCTAGTGTGCGATCTACGTTAAGATGTTTATGATTGCATGACTGTTGGTCGGCGGCGAATCGCTATCCTTTGTTTGCACAAGTGTGCCTTTTAGGTTTTGGGTCATGCCAGGAATTTAGGTGCTAATTGCTATTAGCTGCCAGCAGAGATATTCGTTGTTCGGTTTTTTTACCGGAGAACGCGTTTAATGGATGTATTGTATTGATGCCCTGAATTGGATGCGTTGAATTCAATATTAGAGATTTTTGAACGTTTAGTTCGATTGATTTTTGCTATTGAATTCAACGTTGGTGTCTGAAATTTTACCTTTTGCTTCAGGTGGGAGTAAGGACTTTTGGAACACGTGTCTTTGGGCACGTGTAATGGATAAAGGTGAGTACGTTCCTTGCCGGAACGGCTATCTCAACCTCTAGTGGCTTGTGTGGTTCGTAGAACCGCCACAACCCTCACTCGGACCAGTTGTCGGGGATCTTCTTCGGTTGGTCGCTCAATTGCGGGGGATGTAATCGGGTTCTCGTTTTTCTTTGAATGGGGGTAGCAGTCTGGATCGAGCGGCTGGCAAGAAGAGTCAATTTTTAACCGCCACAGTATACCGTCGAGCCATAGAGGTTAGAGATAGTGAAAAGTAATCGGGTCCGCATATAAAAAGTGTTGCAGAACTGTAATCTAACATTTTATGTTTAACTCATGTGTATATTTTATATCCGACTTCCTGTATTATATCAAAAAGTGTCGTAGAACTATGGACTGTGGTTTATTTACAACTGGAGAAAGTCAATAACAATAAACATCATTCCTTAAATGTAAGCCGGTGTGTTTCATTTCCTTGTTGGCGAGTGGAGGAGTTTTGTTTCTAGTCTGGCGGTGAACTATTTTGAGTGGAATTTTCGTGAACCTGCTCCATTGGCGGCACAAACGAAAGACCAAAAATTCCCACAGTAATACCCATAGAAAAGAGATAAGCATGATACGTTGCGCCTATGTTGTAACGACGGACTTGATCGACTTACAGCTGGGTCCCCAATAAGTTTCACTGCTTGTTTTTGGACTCTATCGAGCACGTGTAGTGCAGTTTTGAATGCGCATGACCAAATATGTGAGTGGAACTCCATTTTGGGACGAATATATGCCTTGTAAATAGTGGACAGGTTAGATGGAGTGAAGTATTTTTTGCATCCATTAAGGAACCACATCCATTTGGCAACACGTTTCTCAGCTTAAAAAAAGTGGTAATTCCAATTAAGAGTCGAATTAATTCGAGTGCCGAGGATTGATAGTTCCCTGGCTTCGTCGATACAAGTGGCGTTTGTGGGATACGAAGTATGTTGCCAGCATGGGCACTGATTCACTTCCTTCCCAACTCTTGTTCAGCCGAAGAAGAATGAAAAATAAAAATGCAGTAATTAAACTGTTCAGTTTTATTGTTTATTGCTCCTTTTTCTTTGTACATTAATTGTTTTTGAATGGTTCGTATGTTTTATTTGTCTATCAAGTTTGTTAAGTAATCACTTCGTAGGATTACGTTCTCCTAAGATATTGCTTATCAAATAAGCTCACGATCAATTTACAAATTTGCTACGAGCACCGGTGATTTTTTTAATGTTAAATTCTTGTTAAATACACTTGAACCGAACACATACCTTATCGTATTTTTTTTTCGACTGTTAAATTCTTTTTAAATATACTTGAACAGAACACATAACTTATTGTTTTTTTTTTTTTGACTCTAACAACGCAACGACCTCGACTCTGGTGCTGTGTGCAAACTCCTCGGTGGTAAAAATTCAACTGTTTCTCTTAAGGGATGAAGAATGACTCTGAAACGTGCGCACCTTTTGGGTAATGAATATCGACTAATTCCAATCAGGCATGAAAATTGACTCCTTGGTTCTATCAAACGATCAACCAATCGAGATCATACTCTCATCTGTGCTCTCTCATTTGCACCACCCATCGAGGTGAATAAACTCTTTGGTTAATTCACTAGTCAATGGACTAGAGAGAATGCGAGACTCGAAACGAAGAGCGCAATGATCCCGGGGATGATTTTGCGTTTTGCATGCACGAACGCAAAATCGGTTGTGACCGAGTGACCTAGTTTGGATATCGGTTTGATCTCAGAGTGCAATGTACTCTGAGAAGGGGAAAATGGAATGGGATGAAAAGTATTTTGTGCTATTCACCTGACTAAAGAGTTTATTGATCCCCAGCGAATAGCGTGTCTGGAGGTAGTCGAAGGGGCGCTGCAATGGCTTAAGAAATATTAGCGTGAGAACAAACTACAGGAATTCGATAACCCAATCCGTTGCACGATGATGCAACAGCATCGGTTGGTTAGACTTTGCTGTTGCTAACCAACATGAAATTGTGATTACCGGTGGAAATCTCATCGGGTTTATGTTGCCGTTTGGCCAGAAGGAGCTGAGTTCAATTATGCATTATCTGCATACAATAACGAATCCATGCCGTGCGTCCTTTTGGGATATATCTTTTTTCAGATGAAATAGCCGACGGAGGGGATTGGGGTTGAGGTTGTTGCGCTTTTGGCGGGCGAAATTGGGTAGACATTGTGGGTTGGTTCTCCGTGTAATATATGGAACCCCCACACGTTCATCGGCAGCATAGAGACAACACCGAGTTTTTGAAGCATTAAATTCCACTCAGGTAGATAATCCCGATTGACATATGTTGTCGACGTCGGAATTCAATGTATCAAACATAACCTGCTGATTGATAATGACATTCGAAGAGTTTACTCGGGAATATTCATAAGCGTATGAGAAACTGAACGTGCTATCATCAGCAAACGAGTCAATTTGGGTTTTGAGTAATTGACAATAGATCATTTATAAAGATGATGAAGAGAGCGGTGAGAGTACCGAACTCTGGAGAACGCCTGCATTAATCTGATGGGTGCCAGATTTGACATCGTCAAGAACCACTCATATTGAACGACCAGAAAGATAGCCTCCTATCCATTGGCTCAGGGAATTGTCCACTCACAGGAATGCAAATGTGACAAAAGATCTGGGTACCAAACTCTGTCGAAGGTTATTGAAATATCCAATGTGGCTACCTTGCTTTCGCCGAGGTACTGGATAAAATGACTCCACTTTTCGGTAAGGAACGCCATCAAATCTTTTGTGGACCTATTGCTACGAAAGCCATATTAGCGGCCAATGAAGAGGTCATTTGATTCCAGATTTTTCAAAGTTGACGGTTAATCAGTGATTCCATTACCTTGGAGAGAATAGAAATTAGTGCTATGGGTCGATAAGAAGAGAAGGATGATTTATCTCCCTTTTTGGGAATGGGCTGAATGTTCGCTGACTGCCATCTTTTTGGGAAACGGGCATTAGAATACGACGAATGGAAGAATTTCTGTAGTGGTTTAGCGAGTGAAGAGGGACATCTCTTCAAGAGAATTGGGAGAATGCCATCTGGACCCTCGGATTTGTTTGTGTTTAGCTCCTTGAGTGTCCGGGCAACAGTACTCGTTCGGAAGCGAATCTGACTCAGGCTGTGCTGCTTATGCTCAAGTTGAGATGGAACTGATGTGGTATCAGGCAACGTCGAGTTCGCTGCAAAATGTGCAGCAAGTAGATACGCTTTTTCTATTGCACTGGTGACTGGTCTCTCATCGACTATTAGCGAAGGATTGGATGAGGAGACAGAGTTTTGAATGTTCTTCGCAAAGGCCCAGAAGTTTCTACTACCTGTGGGAGAGTGTAGTATTTTTTGTCTCACTCTCTGGTCATGCAAGAACTTGGCGCGTCGAATACATCCATTGCAGTCGTTTCTAGCTCTCTTATATCTTTTCCGGTGAGAGTGTAGTATTTTTTGTCTCACTCTCTGATCATGCAAGAACTTTGCCCGTTGAATATGGGTATTGCATTCATTTATAGCTGTCTTGAATCTTTTCCGGTTTTCCTCAGAATTGTTTGATTTCAACCGGAAACAACTCCTTAACCCCAATGGCTCATCTGCACTTAGAATCGAACTAGCTATTTCGCTTGGGTTTGATACTCTTTACCCTGTGTGGAAAGGTTCACATGCCAAGTAGAATTGTGTCTGCCAATGTGTCCGCTAGAGAGTCAACGTCGTTATTGTGGAAAAATAAGGATCAATTTAACCTCCCAAAAAAGACGTTCATACCTTCCCAGTTGGCTTTCTCGTAGAACCATACTGTTCTTTTGGGAGTTTTCTCATTAACGTTACTGTTGGTTAGAGGAAATTTAGCTGACCCGACACAGTGGTCTGAAGTGCCCAAGGGCGAAGAAACTTCAATTGTGGATTTATTTGGGTGGGAGGTGAGAAACAGGTCCAGTGTGTTGGCGAAATTACCATATATATCTGGTACCCGTGTTGACTCATTGTCAAATTGAGTTAAACTATGTGTGTTGTGTGTCCGGTGTGACGAAGCCACTGAGAGTTATACACATTAAAATCACCTGCGATAACGATTTCAGTGTGCGGATATGGGGTCAAGATCCAATCGATAGAATCAAACAGAGCATCAAATTCGTTAAAGGATGCGTTTCTATCCAAGTTTGGGCTTCTGTAAATAACGCAATATTGTGTGATATGCCTACGACCGGGAAGTTTTAGCCACGATAAATTAAATTCTCGATTGGAGCAGAGACCATATTGTGGCAGAAGCTGATAAGCAATATCATTTCACAGTATCAACGACGTGGAAAGAAACGAGCCACTAAGTTATATCCAAGTTGATTAAAATCGGAAATATCTGTATTAGTTATTACCTAGGTCTCGGTACGTGCAATGATTGCTGGTTCCTGATTAAAGGCCTGGGTAGACACAGAGGAGAAATTGCACCTTAGGCCGCGAATGTTACAAAGATTGACACAGAATTCACGTTCCATTGAAATGTCCCAACATAGAAAACCAAAACCGCCTCGGGAAAGGCTGCAAGTCAGATCCAGCGATAGATAAGCGAAAGCACCCACTACAGGTGTTATGCCCTTGTAGTACATGCCAACAACGATGTATAAAAAAACAATTTACTAGTTAGGATAATAAATAAATAATTAATCATTGAGCAAGATGATAAAGAGTTCAACAGCGTAAGCACGAGCAATCATAGTCAACAACACCATATTAAGAGAGAATTGAAAAATCACCAGCGTCGTATACTAGAACATCAACGTAGTAATCGCAGTTTACAAACAAGTTACGACGTCTTCGCTTACGCTCGGCCCTAGATTTGGCGTGATGCTTTAAATCTAAAGTTCTCATCGGATTGGTGTCATGCTCTACGCTGCTTCCCAAAGCACTACATTAAAATTGCCATATATTTAAAACTCCGAAAATTGCGGCGGTATAGCTATCGGAGAAGTTCCCCATCTAACTTGACCACCGTCGACAAGCACCTATAAAACAGCACAGAACTTGGAATAACACAAAAACATTGGTAACCGCGGCGTCAATATTTTAATACGACGATCAGAATAGACAAGAAATATATCCAGCCTACCTTTTTGTATAGATATTATTATGATCGATGGTGAAATAAACTTAATGAATTTATTCCGGCATTTCAGATATTTTTCCACGATACCCAGTAGGGTTATATTTTTTAAATTGTTTTGCTTACCTCAATGGGGTGTTTTCCTTCCGGATTTCTAAGGCAGGGTGGCCAAGTTAAAAGGCGATTTGTTATTACTTACTTTGTTTTAACTTTTAGTATGTTTATATTATATTGTTACTTTTTGTGACTGTTGCCTTGGCTTCCGGATTACAACTGATCACGAATCCAAAAAAAAGGGGGTGACGAGAGGCCGATTTTAGGGAGACAAGGACAAATGTGTCCTTCATCTTGTCTCTGGCTTCTGGTCATCTTGCGATAAGCAGAATCACCCACATCAGTGAAGATGTTCGGCTCGGTCTCAAGATATCTGAAAAGAAAGGGGAAGGACGTATCTAAGGATAGTGTGGACAGGGTTAGTTCAATTGTTCTCTAACTACTTGGATGGAGGGATGGTGGGAGAGAAATCCTACAAGACCGGCGGGTCTTGAGTGTGGTAGTAAACTCAGATCACGTCTTTGACATCTGATAATCTGCGCTTTGGTCGGTGTGTGTGTGAGAGCTTGTGCTATCTTGTGCTGTACGTGCGTGTTTGTAGTGTGTCAGCAGTAGACCCTATGGGATGGGTCCACGAATCCTCTATTATAGAGGAGAATGTTGTTGTTGGGAAGGGTGCTTTCTTCAGTTTTGTACCGAAGCAGAAATTGTGGTGGTCTGATACGAAGAGATCGAAAGAGAGAGGGGTCAACAGCGCAAGCTGTTCTGAATGCTTTCGAGGTACTTATGTGCTAATTGTAGCAAGTACTCGTCGATAGGGATAATGGAGGCACCTTCGTATAGGTGAGAGTTCGGGTAATGGCGACCGTCAGGCCTTCTAAAGTAGTTGATGCATCTTCTGAGGAGTTTTCTTTCGAAAACTCGAAGTCTTTCCATTTGGGCCGAAGATATGCAGGACCATATTGGAAAGGCGTATGATATTCCAGATCGGATTAGCTGCTTATAGCAGAGAATCTTAACTTTGGTGACAACTTTGCTGCTCCACTTCAAGATGTTGTGCAGTTGCTTAGACCGACCGAGGCCCCTTTGAAGAATGTGGGACACATGTTTGATGAAATTCATTTTAGGGGTATAGATGACCCCAAGATATTTCATCCTGTCCTGTGGTCTAATCGTAGTACCTCGTATTGGTATTCGGATATTCTGTGAATATCGAGAAGTAGATTGGGAGTGTTTACTACTCAGAATTATAGATACTGCTTTAGATGGGTTAAGTCGAATTTTCCATCGACTGTAATACAGATACAGTTCGTCCAGATGGCGGTTGAGTCGGTTTGATGCGAGTTTTGGGCTTTTAAATGACGTGTACACTAGGACGTCATCCGCATAGCAAATCTGGTTTACTCTACCATCCACAGCGCGAGGAATATGTGGGATGTAGATATTAAATAAGATGGGGTCTAGAATGGAGCCCTGTGGTACACCTGCAGCGGCGTTGAAACTTCGGGAAAGCTTTCCATTCACTCGAACTTGGAAGGTTCTGTTAAAACGAGCGGGTAGATGATTACTACACAGCGTTCTACTGAGGCCAGTATTCAGTAATTTAAAAATGCGACCTTCGAGCCACGTTGTGTCAAACGCCTTTCCGATGTCCAGGCTCACCGCAATGGTGGGTTTCTTATTAAAGAGGCGCACGCAGACGTGGTTTTTTAAATATGTTCAGAGCCATAGTGGTGCTGTCCGCTCTTCTGAATCCAAATTGGAAATCAGGTATTAGATTCCTGGCTCTGATAAGGTTATTTAGATTTTCGTATATGAATGTTTCATATATTTTGCTGATGGAAGTGAGGAGCGAAATAGGACGAAAGCTTGGGGGGTGATAATTTGGTTTCCCAGCTTTTGCTATTGGACAGACAACAGCATGCTTCCAAGCTTGGGGAAAGTACCCCATGTTGTAGGCATGGTTGAGCAGAATGGAGAGCTTTGTAAAGAATAAAGTAGAAAGCCTTCTGAACGAGTGGTACGACATGTTGTCGATACCGGGTGACTTCTTAGGGTTTCGAGATTTAACTAGGTTCTGTAGGGTATTTAGTGTGACGAAGCCGTGACTATTATCACGTGTGTCATCGAAGTGTGCACTGATAGCTGAGTTAAAGACAACTATTGGTTCGTTAAAGTTGTCTAATTTATTGTGGACCTCTGAACTAATTATTGCATTCGTTTCCGGGTCGCCATCCTCGAGAGTGAGCTTGTGATTATTTTCAAAGGTCTCTTCGATGATGTTTGCTTTATTGGCGTCATTATTGACAACAAGGCCGTTGTGCATGATTGGTCCAGTGATAGGAGAGGTGCCACATATCTTTTTAACATTTTTATAAATGTTCTGGTCCATATGAATACCCCTCAGTTTGTCTAGCAATTGTCGGGTGCGATTGTTTTGGATTCTTTGTTTTATCAGTGTGCCAATATTGTGAATAATGGCTCGCAATAATGGCTCCCTTTGCGTAAAGCGGTGACGATATCTCATGCTGGAGAGCTTTTTACGCTCCCGGATGAGACGAAGAGTGAGGTCGTCCTGGGGAATCTGATAAGTCTTTTCAAGTTTGTACTTCGGGACATGAGTCTCAGAAGTTTCAACTAGAATCTCGTGAAGTCGAGTTGCAGCGTTATTTATCTCGACCGTCGTTAGGATCCTGTCAATGGGGAGTAAGAGTTGGTGCAGTTTTCCGTTCAATGTAATATTGAAGTTGTCCCAATTTGTGCGCCCATAATCGGGTATGTATGTGACATGAGCCCGGGATGCTCGATACTGATCACGAATCCAAAATGTGCCACCCTTTTATACTCTGTGGCAACAGAGTTTTGTCAAAAATTTACTTAAAAATTCCAAGAAGCACAAACATGATTTTGTGTGCTTCAATTGGAATTTGATTCTGGGAAGCGGATGGGGATTTGGTTGAACAAACTCTAGGCATCTCATAATGTTAAGGTTTTTCGGAATTGAATCAATATACGACAAATGGACTTTCGTTTAAATTTATCGTCATATGATTCAATTGGATTTGGATTATGGGTAAGGTAATTGGAAATTAAATCAATGTGCGACAAATTAACTTTTGGTTTAACTTGTCGCTCATATGATTCACTACTGGAATAAGGTTCTCTGACTCAAATTTAATATGAAAAGTAATTTTTATGACGTACATACGACGAACTTTCAATATTATGGGAATTCGGAAAGAGAAAAGTAAACGGGTTCGAACCCAGAACTGGCTTGAAATTTATATTGAGAATTTATAAGAAACAAATACTATCATTACTGTTCCTATTCAAATCATAAAAATAACTAATGATCGATTTGTAGTTATCGCTTCTCCTCTCTCAAACGGCTGTCAGTCGTTCCGCTGAAGTTTTCGTGAATTCCGATTACATCCATTAGGACACCATCATCATTCTGAATTGATATATGGAATGTCGTGCGAACATATATCACCCTAAACCCTTCTGTTACGCTTAGCATCCTGTGGCAACATCTCGGTTGAGTGAATTTGTCGAACGGTTTATCCTCTACACAACTTCTTGACTCCTTTTCCGCGTCAAATAAATGGAAAACATCCAAAGCGTTGATGTTATAAATAAATACCATAATAAGCAGTGACGAGGATACGGGATGTGTACGAGTATATTTCAAACGCAAAATAGTGTTTTGCCCCGAGATCATTACCCTCCGTAACAATACCCCCGGCAGATATCTGAATGTCCTGGGAGTTGACACATGCTTTCCTCGGGTATCATGCTCACGAAAATTCCTCCGGGAAAAAGGCGCCATCCCAATAATGATTTCACAAAGCACAAAAAAAAATGAAGAAAAGCAAAACCGTACACACGCATTTCGCGATGGGCTAAAAAGAAGTCCTTCTGGCACCGCATGTGGAAAAATCTTTTTTACTTTGCAATTGAATGTGTTTACGCATCATTTGGGGCGGGGAAGGAATCAGCATGTGACATCCTGGGGTGAGCAGTGATAGGAAGCTAGCTCCTTGCATGTGACATCATCACCTACCGATGTGGTGCGGGTTATGTGGAAAATTTACCGTTTTTCCCTTTATTTTTTTGTTGTTGTCGATTTGTTGGAAAACGTCGAAACATTCTTCTGCGTTCTACAGTCGCAAACGATTTTAATCTGGGAATATTAATTTTTAACGAGACCACTGCTGTGAACGTGATTAATAGTTCGACAGGACATTATCCGATTTGCATTAGAGCAGGCGTTTGACATAGAGGGTGAGATCAAGTCGACAGAATATTTTGCAAACGTTTTGCCAGAGGAAGTCATGGTATTCTTGAAAATGTTCAATTTTTGGCAACGGAGCAAAGAGCGTCGTGAATAGGAAGTTCTGTGCAAAAAAAAAAGGTTAGTTGTTGATTGTCAATGTTTTAGAAATTTGGCGTTACCCAAAGAAGACATCAATGCGAAGAAGTTTTAAGAAATGTTCAGTAAATACAGATGATTATTTCAAGACGCCCTTTTGGAAGAAAAACGTCTTGGGCTTAATTTTAGGTTTCGCACATTTTTTATCATTTAATAACATGTTACTTAGCCGACTGCTCCAGAAGTATGTATTTTCAATTGATTTTCTCTGCCTGTCTCTCTCACTCTCTCTTTCCCCACTTAAGGAGTGGCGATCTATCAACACGTGGTCAATTTGGTTGCGAGTGGCTCCATCAGGTGATACCCAGGTGGCTTTGTGGATATCTTTACGCGGAAACCTGGTACTAGCAACGACCAAGTTTTTCGAAGCTGCCTTTTATCTCTATAGTTCTTTTTTTCCTTTTTACTCCCTTTACTTAAGTTAATTCTTTTAATTTTAATTTTAATTTATAATATAGGTAAAAAAAGAAAAAAAATATATATATACATATATTTACGTATATATATATATATATATATATATATATATATATATATATATATATATATATATATATATATATATCAACGGTGGTCCTCAGAATGTCTCCAACCTCATCGATCAACATCGAACTGGCAAAAGGCTCAAAACGACTTCTATGTCAGATCCCTGGTAGTGCTCACTGACGAGGGGTAGGCACCTGCAAAGTGGCCACTACCCCGAGTATCTCAGCTCCATCGCGGTCGTGGCGGACTTACTACAATCGTCACTCTCAAGACTGCCACTTCAGCATTCACTCAACCTATCTCAAAACTTATGCTGCTACCACTAGCAAGTACTGAAACGGAGGTACCACCAGCTCGACATCACCGCTCAGATAACTTCTCCAAGGGATTGGAGAAGGCTGGGAGAATGTTCAAAATCTCGCTATTTTGAATAACGAAGGATGACATCTACTCGCCTATAGGTGGCACGACCTTCAATCACCCAGCTAAACGTCATATTCAATTGACATCAATATAGAGAGCCACCTTGATTACCGAGGATCGGCCATTGGGTTTGTGGGAAAGGTGTCCTTGCCATGTGCCAACATGGGAACTGGTTCGCAAAGATTTCCACTTAAACTCTGACTCCGTAGTAGAACGCACCGGAAGTAAAAAAGACTCTGTTCAACTTAAAGGCGTTCTCTTTATTATTGGTGAAATATTAATTAAAGGATTAAACTAAACGTCAACACTTTTTGTTCACGGATATTATTTAAAAGATTAACACAAACGATGACACTAATAGTTTATGGATGTTATTTCAATGATTACACTTAACACTTATTGTTTATGTACATTAACTAAAAGATTAACATAAACGATCACACTTATATTTTATGGATGTTAATTAAATAAAAAATATCAAACGGCTCGTTATTAATATTGAACTCTTGCATAGAAAACTCCAACCGACTCTGCTACGCACCACCGCACATCCACGCTACTAATACTCAACAACCTTTCGTACATTTAACATGGAGGCCCGACTTGCCTCCACGGAATCCATAACCGGATTACTACTGCCGCCGAAGCGACAGAATTACCAAAAATTCATTCATCGCTTCGATGACCTTATATGGTAAGTTTCCCTTTTGTATTTTGTCCTACAAAAAGGGGTTGAAACACACACACGATGATTACCTCTGATGCTCATCGTGTGTGTCCACAAGTATGCGAACATAGAATCGATCGAATCGACTAGGTTGCAGCTGGTGCAAGCATCCCATCAAAGGGGTTGGCATGTTTACACGATCAACGACTGCGTACAGCATTATTGCTGACCGTGTACATGTTGCTGGCATCTTAACGTAGTTGAATTCTCGATGGTAAATTTCTATTTTGAGAACTCGACTTGCTTGGGCGGTCGGCCGGATACCCTCATGTATTGGTCGGTCGAGGGACCGATCGATGTGGGCATGATATGCAAAGGAAAGATAAACATTCCCTGCATGTGTGTGGCTGGCGCGCAAGGGATTATCGCATGGATATTGTACGGGCAATGTTGGTTGCTAGAAAGTGCAACCAAATTGCGCTTACGTGTGGAGGATGCGTGTCAGATGATGCAAATCGAACCGAGACATGTACAATGTATCGGGTCGGTTCATGTTGGTTGCGTGATGGTGCGACCAAACTGCTTTCAGCGAAATTAACATTTGTTGTTGATGAAATTTTATGTCAGCTAGAATTAATGCTTCAAGGTATTTCTGATATTATAGGAACGACTATGGAACGTAAGTACACAGCTTTTATGTGATTTAGGGAACTATTTCTTTATCATTGCTGTAAGGTAAGTAGTGGCGTTCAATGGAACTACCACAATACTTGTTTTTTATTCATTTTGTATGCCCTAGATGGGGGTTTTTACCTAGGTAATGGGAAGATGATTGGTGGCGTTCAAGGAACCGCCACAGGTTTTTAATAGTTCCGCTCGAAAACATATTTTGTCTTTTCTCTGAAATTAAATCGAAAGTGATTGTGTGTTCTCTTTTGTCTTCAAATCCTAAGTTTTTATTTTATATAAACAACTGTACTCCTTTAAATTTAATTGAGTTATTTTGTTAAAATAAATAAAACAATACAAACAAAGAAAACGTGCTTTGTGTTAAATGCATTCCCTGAATGCGGTTTCGGGACATTTACAACTGCTCCCACACGCAACCGGTACAACTCTCGGCTTCACGTGGCTCGTTAAGAAAATTAAGCCGGTCGTCATTCCCGCTCATAAACTCTCAAAAGTATAAACAATCAGACACAGATACAAGTTTTCCTTTTTTTCTCTGATATAATTTGTAAATTTTATTTAAAATAAAAACACTAAAAAATGAAAATATTGCACATTGAAAAGTAACACATTTGTATCGAAAACAAAATAAATGTACAAAGGATAATTTAGAGTGCTCATACAGAGCCAGTAAATTACATCAAAATGTAATACGTTAAAATAGACTAAGCATTTGGTCTAATATTGTAAAAAACCTTATATGTACTTCTTTTTCTCTTGCAAAGAAACGCGCAAAAAAAAAAGTATAACATGGCCATAGTTGTGAGTCCATCTATTTATAAATTCCAAGAAATAAATTTCTTAAAGATTATACTTTAGTTTCAAGAGTCGACTCTTGTGTAGATTAGACAAAGTCAAATAGATAATGACGATCCCCTAGAACGCCCATAACGCGATATCAATTATTCTGCATACCTGCCAAAATAAAGGTGTAGCATATTTAATGTGAAATCATGTTCACAATACTGGAAATTTAAACTGCATCGTCATGTCAATTTCGCACACCTATCAATCTGTGTACCCTTTTAACTGTCATCATCACGCACCCCCACTTAAGTGCACACAATACAATCTCTTCAAACTTTCATTCATCCCATACACCGACCAGAGGGCTTGGAAGGAACTTCGGTGGTAAAACGAGAAGGAGGACTAGAGGAACCGACCAGGAGTAGTAGTACGAGGACGATGTGGAAACATTTCAAATGACATTGTATCACATCATTTTTCATGGTCGATATGTCATTTACATTCGTGTTGTTAGAACTGCGCGTATGAGCTTCTGCAACATCTTTTAAAAAGGATCAAATTTGCATTTAAGTGTATCACCACCGTATGGATGATGGAATGAACTTGTCGCATCCGCCTCAGGTCGCGCGGTGGCACATGATGAAAATGATGAAAAATGCAAAAAACAAACTTAGCACAGCTACAGATATTCCGTCATGTAGCCGTCGACTGCCTTAGCAGGCGTCTTTATCCCTGATCTAGATCTCTAGGGATGTGACGAACTGTCACCAAACCAAGGAGTACAAGAACAATTTTAAAATTAATGACTTCATGTCATTTTTCAAAGACAGCACTTTAGCATGTGACTAAAGGTGCGATGGGGTTGTTGCTTTCGCTGAAGGTCCTGCTACTTAAAGTCGAACTGTATACTTATACATTTGAAAGAGAATTAGTTACACATGGGGCTGGTGTGATGATTAATGATGATGCGGCTTGTATCTGATTTCCATTCAATAGATGACTTTAATTTTTGAATTATGGTATTTTCAATAGGGAATAGGAAAACGGAACAAATATGGGATCCTCTTGAAAGTTTGGTGATAGAGTGGAAAACGTGTAGATCGCAACTTCTAGGCAACACGACTGTTTGCGTTCAAAGTTAAATAATTAGAAGTTGGCATAATAGATGGAATGTGACGAAATGTGAAAACGGTTCAAACAAAAATGATTTCTTTGCAGAAATGGGAAAATTGTTCATAAGCAAATGTAGAAAAAAACTCTTAGCAGCACGAGTGGTTTGTCGCGTTGGTTCCTTTGCTGGCCTCTTGTCGAAATATACATTCCTATGAAGTTAATAAAACACCCACTCAATGTATAAGTAACTAGTTGTCTGGCCGCTCATTAAAACTATATAGAATATAGGAGGGCAGGCCACTAAATCTTTAGAAAATTAGAACAATTTTCTTTTATTTTCTTATTTAGTTGACCTATTAATGACGGATAATATTATCAATTTATCTATCCCTTTTCCAAATAGTCTATACTATTTATTGGCCTGTATGAACCCGGAAGTTCATGACCTTACCGACTCGACTCCGCCATCGTTCCCTGTCTTGTGCACTCTTTTTTCACACTTGACCATCCAATCCGATCTCCTCAAGGTCAAACCTAACATTGTCCTCCCATCTCCGTCGCGGACGTCCTGCCGGTCACTTTCCGATGGTCTACCGTCAAGAATTCTTCGCACGGTTCTATCGTTGCCCATTCGCGCCACATGTCCGCCCCATCTTAATCTTCGCGACCTGATTAATACCACTATTGTAGGTTTGCGGTATAGCTCTTCCAGTTCGTGGCTGTGGAGTTTCCTCCATTGTCCTGCCTCCTCGTCATATTTACCTCCAAAGATACGGCTTAAAACTTTATTCTCGAATACACGGAATTTGTTTTCTTCCCGTTTTATGAGAGCCCATGTTTCACATCCGTATAGAACAATAAGCATGATTATGGTTCTATAGAAACGGAGCTTTATGTTAGGTGATAACAGTTTGGATTTCAGCAGTTTACTGACTGGGTGCCGACTTGCGTTGCCGGAGTGTAGTCTTTTGTTAATATCCTTCGGCATTTCATTACTGGCCGTCAGTATTGTTCCCAGATATTTAAACTCTTTAATTTTTTCAAATATCTTGCCTGCGACGTTTTTTTGTGTTCTCTGAGGTCCACCTGCAACGCCGTAATCATGTACTTTGTTTTGTCTTCATTTATTTCCAGGCTTACCTCTTCTGTCGCGTGCATGATGATTTCACAGTTTTTATCTACAGTTCCTAGATTATCGCCCAACACGGCGATGTCATCCGCATATGCGAGCACTTGTGTGACCCCGTTCAGGGATGATCCGGCCATGTTGTCGTCTTGTACCTTCCTGATGACAAACTCGAGCACAAGGTTAAAGAGACATGGTGATAGAGCATCGCCCTGTTTTAGTCCGTGCCGGATTTCACATGGTTCTGAGAGGTGGTTTACTATTCTAACCCGCCCTTTATTTTCGTTCATGCATATTTGAATGAGGGCGGCATATTTTTTCGGGATTCCCAGCTCAACTACAATATGGTAGAGGCTTTGCCTTGCGACTGAGTCGTAGGCTTTTTTGAAGTCAACGAACAGTTAGTGAACCGTCTCCCCGTATTTCCACTTCTTTCCCGACAGTTGTCTTATTGTGACATTTGGTTGCTTGTTGAGCGGTTCCTACGGAATCCGCATTGGTAGTCTCCCAGTATTTCTTCTGCGTACGGTGTGATTCTCACCAGTATGACATTTGTTAGTATTTTGTATGTGGTTGGTAGCAATGATATTCCTCTGTAGTTTTTGCAGTCAGATCTGTCGCCTTTTTTGAAAATGGGCACGACTATTGAGGTTTTCTATTCCTCCGGAGTGACTTCCTTATCCCATATTGTTTTATGAGCTGGTGGCTCTTTCGAGCGGTTGCCTCTCCTCCATGCTTCACAAGCTCTGCCGGTATGCAGTCGACTCCGGGAGCCTTGTTGTTTTTCAATCGGTTTATTGTGTCTACAACTTCGTCGAAAGAGGGCTTTGGGATCCGAGGATCGGCTGTATGTACGTCTGCTGCGTTTATTTGTGGTTGATGGGTGCGCACATTGAGCAGATTTTCAAATTACTGCTTCCATTTTGTCGCAATATTGTTGTCATTCATTGTTGCCATTTCTAATTGAATTTATGCCGGCATAAATAACTCAGACGTTCTTTGCTCTGGCATTTTCTAGGATTTTTTCGATCTGAGTCTTCTTCCATTCGGGTTTTTTGCGTTTGAGAAGTTTCATTATCTTTTTCCGAATTGTCGTGTATCTTTCTGCGTTGACTTCAATATATCTTTGTAAGTGGATCACTCTGAGATGTTTACGTTCTCCGATCTTCGCCCTGCATCCATCGTCAAACCAAGATTTGGACTTTTTCTGAGATTCTAATACCTTTTGGGCTCTTTGTTTGATTGTGTCTCTGATCGATTTTCCAAATAGTCAGTGAAGAGAAGAGAATACCGTGTGCATCCCAAAACTCAGTAGCCATAACCTTTCCAGCTGATTTCACCATCTTTGTCTTCCTTGAAGTCTGTTCGGTTTTAACGATAGTCTGTTTTAAATGTTCTTTCGTCTTGGGAGTGTAGTGGTGTATCCATATTTCATTTCCAGTTACTAATCTGCGCATAAACTCATCTAGGTTGTGACGCATGCGCTCCAAAAGATCTCAGCTGAAAGCAAATGCAACACCTATCTCGCAGATATATTTTTCATACGCAATTTATCATGCGAAATTGAAACATGAAACAAATTGACAGATACCTAATGAGGAATGATGCTTATTAAAAACAGGCCATTAGGGAAGCTACGAGTGTCATCGTAGGTGTTTCTAAGGACTAATTGACCTCCCCTCATAGCAGGCAGAGCGCTTTTCTAGCCCCAAACTCATCTACGATCTCCATTTTGTGGGCTCCAGTCCATGGACTTTTGTGGGCCAGGAACCGTTCAGCCGTCATCCGAGTCGAATAGATCGAAATTCACGAAATTCCGCCCGCAAACGATGGAGAACCCTACTTATGAATAACTGCTCTTCTGATACCAACTTCTTGTGAATAATTCATATTGAATTAAAGAAAATTGTTGGCATTGTCTCCATGCACCTCTTGTGTATGCGTTGTTACTCGGTTACGAATTGTGTGGGAACTGCTACTTTGTCTCGTCGCCACTCATAGTCGGTTTCGTGAAATCGATACAACTTTGAATTGGCTGAAGGCAACCTGTTAAAACAGATCTTTGCAGTGTTCGACTACGCCATGCTTTTCATGACCTGAAAGTGCATGGTGCCCTTCAACGGGCGGTTAACTCTCAGTGGGTTCGCAAATTTTCGACGATCAAGGACACCCGAAAATAGATTAACCCACCATTCAAATATTGAAGTAGCCTTCCCGCTAGATCGATGTGCCGCATCTTTTCCTCTATTTTGTCGCGAGGTGTCCTTTACACTTGAAAAAAGAGGAAGCCAATTTTAGGCACTCCTTACCAATGGCGCGGGGGCATGTTCCGGGGTATCTGAAAGAACAAATAGCGGCGCTCAACTACCATACTTTCTTCTGAATCAGTATTTTTCCATTTCAGAAGTTTGTTATAGTTTTTAAGTAAGTTGATCCTAACTAATCAGCTAACCGATTGGTACCCTTGAGCTTGGGAAACAGAAATTATTCAAAAACAAAACCAAAAAAGAAATAAAAAAAGAGTGGATGAAAGGCCGAGTTAAACGACACAAGCACAGATGTGTCCTTCATCATGTCTCTGGCTTCAGGAACATGAGGCCCGATAGCACGATATCTGAAAAATAAAAGGCGGGATGGGTCTAAGGATAGTGTCTACAGGGTTAGTTCAAATGGTCTCTCACTACTTGGATAGAGGGATGGTGGTAGGGAAATCATACAAGACCAATCGACCTTGATCAGTGCCGGATTAAGCCAATCGGGGGCCCTAGGCCATTCAAATTTTGGGGCCCTCTTTTTTTAATAATCGTAAAATTAATCGTTATCGATGCATTTGTATAATTTAAACAACTAATTCATATCATTTTAAGGTTTTCAAAAACAATAAAATAAAGGAAATCATTTTTTTCAGTTGAATTATATATTTTTTGATTAAAAATAATTAACAGTATATTAAATTATAAAATAATCTCCGGACATCTCTTTGGAAGATGAAAGCGATGCCCGTTTTCAACAAACTTTTTTTCTACATTTTTGATCAACAAAATCACTGATGATTTCTTCAAAATCAATTTGACGAAGAATGGCCGATTGAATGGACATCAGACTTAGCATGTCTAATCGTTCTTGACGCATAACACTTCTTTGCTCGTTTTTGATGCGTTTCAATTTTGAAAAAGAGCGCTCTGTCGAACAATTCGTGATCATAAGAGTTAAAAAAATGCGAAGAGCAATTTCAACGTTCGGAAAAACTAATTCAAGATGATCTGGAATCAAACTTTCGTAGAGGTCAGAGTGAGTGAACTTAAGTTTCATTGGGAATTTTGGTTTAATGAAAGCGTCAAACTGTATGAGTTCAGGGTAAAATTCTTCTAAATCGTCAGAGTAAAAGTCAACTAAATCGGAAATCTTTTTGGATAACACATTTTCGGTCAAATCAAAATCAGCCAAAAACGAAAATCTCTCCGAAACCTCTAAGTAAACTTTGCTTCGTCTGTTGATTTCAATCTTGAGCGTATCGATGATTACCAAAAAACCGTTTACACGAAAATAGTCGCGCGGACTTAATGCAACCTCTGGAGCATCGCCATCGTTTGGCTGTCTTGTTCTTCGTCGAACTCGCGATGCAACATTCGCATAATCTGTCTCAGGTAAAATGGATCTGGCTTTGTTTTCAAACACATCGAACTTATCTCTCATCTCATCTAACAAATTTTCTACTGACGAGTACATTAACGCGCAGGTTTTCGGATCAATTTCTACTGACTGCAATGCTTTGCTCGTTGCCCGAAAATTGTTCAAAATATCGCTCCACAAAACAATCGTGAAAACAAACTCGAAGGTTTGAATTTTATTCGCGATACATTCAGCTTCGTGTCTACAGTCACTTTTTTGTGTTAAATTATCAGCAATTTCATACAATACTGCTACGATTTCGTTGAAAGATTTTTGAATTGCCTCAGTGGCGTTCGCATGAGCTTCCCAAAGAGTTTGGGATAACGATTTCAGTACCTTTTCGTTTCCGATACGTTCCTTCAAAACGTCCCACCGGTGGGTTGAGCTTGAAAAGAATGTGTACAATAATTGTACAATAGAAAAAAAGTTCACTGCAAACAAGCAGCACTTTACAGCAGTTTCTCCAACTAAGTTAAGCGAATGCGCTGCACATGGTAAATAAATCGCAAATTCGTTGAGATTTAACAAGATCGATTGCATACCTGAGTAAATACCCGACATATTCGGAGCATTATCATAAGATTGACCCCTGCAGTATTTAAAATCTAAGCCGCAAATCGCAAGAAATTCTAATACCACTTCAGCCATCGCAACACCTCTATGGCTATCAAAGTTTAAAAAAGTCAAAAATCTTTCAACGGGCTTTCCATTCTTAGCAACATATCGGACAACTACACTGAGTTGATCAACGTCAGCTATATCCGGAATTGAATCGACCGAAAGACCAAAATATCGCGCGGCTAAGACCTCTTGTATAATGTGATGTCTTACTTTTGAACCCATAATGCTGATCAACTCCTCACAAATTGTTTTTGATAAATACGAGGGATTCCCCTTGCCACGGTCCGCAAAATTTTCAATGTGACTTTTTAAGAACGGGTCAAACTGTGCAATTAGTTCGAGTAAACCTAAGTAATTTCCATTATCTGGAACGCCGAAATGCTCGTTTGTGCCTCTGAAAGGTAATCTTCGTTCAGCCAACGTTATGATGACTGGAATCAATCGTCGCACTGCATCTTTCCAATAATTTTTCTCTTTCTGGTACTCAAGTTGAAGGTTGTCGGAAACTTCGGCGCAGTTCTGTCGCCTTTGAATGTATGTCAACATACATTCTCTGTGAAGAGTTCCATTCTCATGTTGATGTAATTGGGAAACATTTTTCCAATCATTAAATCCATCGCTGGTCAGTTTGTTTTGTTTGTCTTTGGAAGCAAAAATGTTACATACAAAACAATACACGCAACCAGTCGTGGGAGAATAAATTAGCCATTCGCGCTTGAACCGTTCTTGATTTGCCTTTGTTCCAAAAAACGTTTTTTCTGAGTAGGCTTGTTGCCAGAGGTTTCAGTCAAACTCCTGGTGTCGATTATAATGAGACTTTTAGTCCCGTATCCCGATTTGATTCCATTCTATCCTTTGCAACCCCCAAAATCTTTCCCTCAAACAATTCGACGATAAACAGCTTTTCTCTATGGAAAGCTGGAAGAAGTCATCTACATGAAGCAGCCAAAAGGTTATGAAGATGGTACCAGCCGATTGTGCAAAGTCATCCGAAGTTTATATGGACTCAAGCAGGCGTCGAGATGCTGGTACAAACACCTCACGAAGTTCCTGGCCAAAGCTGGACTACGTCCAACCAGAGCTGATTACTGTGTCTTCACCAACGGAGATCCTGAGAATCAGTTGATGCTGCCAATTCACATCGACGACGGATTGATTGCTGCAAAAGATGAGAAAATGATTGAGGAACTAATAAACCAACTTCGCCAGGACTTCGATATTACCTTTGGAAATTTGAGCACTTACCTTGGACTACAGGTTGAACGGATGACAGAAGGTTCAATTCTTCTCCACCAGGAGGCCTACTGCAAGAGAATTCTGCAGCGCTTCAACATGGAGCACGCAAATGCTGTTGCAATTCCGGCAGACCATCATCATCAAATGAGTGCAGAAATGCACAAAAATGGTGACAGGGAGGCGCCAGAATTTCCATATCGACAAGCCGTGGGAAGCCTTATGTATCTCTCCGTAGGTAACCGACCAGACATCACCTTTGCAGTCAACAGTGCCAGCCAGCATCTTGAGAACCCGAAGAAAATCCGCTGGAGTGCAGTAGAGAGGATACTCAAGTACCTGAAAGGTACAAGTGGGTATGGTCTTTATTTTCTAGCCGAGCAGACAAACAAACTCCGGGCCCACAGTGACGCAGACTATGCAGGAGATGTCGAGACCCGAAAATCAACATCTGGCGTTGTTCTGAGGTTTGGAGAGTCAACCGTATCATGGAGTTCCAGCAAGCAGAAGACGGTGGCACTTTCTACCACTGAGGCAGAATATGTCGCTGCGACTCAAGCTGTGAAGGACGTCACCTGGATGAAGAGGCTTGTGGGGCTTTTCAGGGCCCGAAGAGCCATACATCATTCGATCCCCACTATTCCAGGCGAAGCGACTCACCTCTAAGTCGAACTTCAGCAAGGTTGCGTAACCTTGCTACGGCATTTACCGCCAGCCAAATCGCTGGAATTAATACAGTTACCCAATCGGATAACTGTCATGAATATCTGTTAGGCAGCTTACCTTTTCTGTGGGGGTTTTCCTTCCAAACCCCTTTTTCTCCATCACCATCCCTGAAAACATTAAGTCCACGGCAAAGCTTATCACTTAGCCGTGGCATCGAAAATTCATCCTCGGGCAGGCATTACTATCTGAAAACATTAAGTCCACGGCAAAGCTTATCACTTAGCCGTGGCATCGAAAATTCATCCTCGGGCAGGCATTGATATCTGAAAAACATTAAGTCCACGGCAAAGATTATCACATAGCCGTGGCATTGGAAATCTTATCCTCGGGCATGCATAGCACCCAGGGCATTTCGTTTCCATAGCCTTATGCCATGGAAACAAAATCAACAAGGAGTTCATTGATTACTCGTTGTTTTTTGTTTGTCCATGGCACCCCTAGCATGCGGCTATTAGGTCCCATCGGTTTGCCACCGCCGACAAGGTTTCGGCTGATGCAAACCAAACATTTCCCTAATTACCAGCAATATCTGGTTTCCTATTATCGGTCCCCACCGATCAGGGACCACAAACAAGCAACGAATTGGATGCAGCCAGCAAGTGTTTACTTTTAACATCTGGCAATGGCTGCACCCTATATTCGTTGCAATATCTAAACATTGCTTTTGCACCACAGATTGTTATGAAGATACAATTCCCTATTAACGGCCGCCAACCGTCGGCGGACCTAAGGAAATTCACACCATCAACCTAAATGTTGATTTATGACCTCTCCTAGGATGACCAGATCTTCGGCTCGTGTGTTTTCACCCCAGATGTTCCTTGTTGCCGGCATGTATAGCACAATCAATTGTGTACACAGCCGCAGGCCATTCATTGTTTGCATTCGTGGAAGATGCAGTTGCGATGCTGGCATCCATCCTCGGTCACCGGACGATCGTATGCGAGGCATACACACACATGCATAATGTATGCCTATTCCCCGGTCCAATCACGATTAACTACCTCGAGTTAATCGTGCAGCTCCTCCCCTTTTGCGGTTTTCTTTGGGTGTCCCTTTTCTTTTGTGGGCAGTAAACACCGAGTCAGATCTTAACCACCGCAGCGTGCAGTTGTAAGAGTGGCGTTTGTAAGAGTCAATCGCGAAGAGTCGCAATTAGTCGGTACAATTAATTAGTTGGATAACGTGTAGTGTTTCATCTACGAGTGTGCGTCCGGGAGTCTTCACTATAAAGTAATGTTTTGATTTGTATTTTTAACAACAGATCTATTTGTACGAATTAATTCGGTTTAGTGTACTATTCGGGACCATCAAACAGCTATACCAGATAAATTCAATTCAATCGAAAATATACGTAACTTAAAACCTATAGTGCGGCACAAAATTTGATATGCAATAGTCCCATTAATATAAATAACATTAAGTTCATACAAAAGTGCTCCCCACTGTTGTGAAACCAAATAAACCTCACTTAAACAATAACAAGGAAGGATTTAAATAAAAGAACATTTTATAAAAAAACAAACTACATCGGAGTATTCTTCTTTGCTGTGCTGTGTCCGCTCCATAACTTGGGATCTATTGACGCATTGTTTTATTTTTCTTTCTTTCGGTGTATCAAATAGACAACTCCTTCGTTGGGGTATGAGGTTAAACAGTGCCCGTGCTCGGTGCAATACCTCAACCCCACAGACTCATCGAGGACCTCAACCTGTGCCAAGATCTGGAGAGCACCCTCCTCATCGACAACATGAGCGCCATCAAGCTCATCAAAAACCCCGAGTTCCACAAAAGGAGCAAACATATTGACGTGAAATATCACTTCATACGCGACAGTTTCGAGAACAAAATCTTTGCTTTAGAGCATGTCGCCCCCAAAAACCAGCAAGCAGATTTGATGACCAAGCCCCTGACGAGAGCATTTTTCGAGGAACAAAGAAGGATGCTCAACATACAAGATGCCAAGGGTCTACAAAAACTCCACTAGAGGAACTAAAACGTCACCACACACAACAACTCAAACAATATTTTATCACGCAATTCAATTCATCGTAACTGTGAAATCAATTTGAAGTTAACTTTTTAGTGGGAGTGTTAAACAAATTAAAAAATTGTATTCAAATTGTACGCACTCAAAGCTAAACTATACCACTCACTCTTCTCATTGCATTCAGGCCCTTAAAGCACACAACTGTCATCAACACCAAGAAACGCCAAACTCACATTTTTCAACTTTCACTTCTTTCTTCTTAGCATCCAGCTTTCGTGCCGTTCGGACGTGTAAAATATATATATCCTCAATTTAAACAACAATCGCGTTTTATTTTTATTGTTCACCCTGCCTGTTCAATAATTATTTTTGTTGGATAACGAAAAAAGACAATTTGATTGGTGATGTTGTTTGTGTTGTGTGAAAAGATACAATATAAAACAGAACCTACCTTTTTCAACAAATGCGAAGTTTTCGATATGTTCATTACACACAATACCACCATTTCACATTAATTAACATCTAGATTCGTCACTAATTGAAAAAACGTTCTTTTTTTCTCTAAGAACAACGAACAAATATAATTTGACAAACGACAAAGCAACAGATAGTTTTGTTTTGCTTAAAACACTGAAATGAATCGTTTTTGTTTATATAAACAAGCTCGAGTTTGCAAGCGCTGTTTCGGTTATTTAGCGCGCGATTTGAAACTCAAATCGTAGCTTAAAATAACAATCAAAAGAATAAACCAATTAAGATTTTTAAATATTTTTGTTTGAAAATACATTTGTATAATCAATCACATAAGATAAATGAATTGTCTTTAAAAAAATGTTTGTTTACAAAATTCCAAAAAATATAAAAAAATTATTAATAAATTAAAAACAATCATGACAAATTTTCTTGGGGGCCCTTGCCTTGAGTAATCCAGCACTGACCTTGATGCAGCCGTAAACAGATTACACGTCCTTTAAAGCGATTGGACCAATTACAATTTTATTGGTTGTTTACGCACCGTATTCTCCAGACTTGTCCCCCAACGACTCTTATCTATTCCCAATCGTCAAGCGGTGGCTCCAAAGAAAGAGATTCAGATCGAATGACGAAGTCATTGCGAAAACCGAAGCGTATATCGAAGGTTCGGATTTTTCGTATTACACAAAGGGCATCGAAATGTTGGACAATCGCTATACCAAGTGTATCGTCCTCGAACGCAACTATGTTGGGGAATAAATACGACGGTGAATCAAATATAAACGGTAATGTCTTTTTATACATTTATTGACTAATGTTACACACTAACTCTACTATCGACATTTTTCAATATAGTCTCTTACGTGAACTACACTCTTTGCCACCGATTTGGAGGCTTTAATATCCATTGTTCGTAGAAACATTTAGGGCAAGTTGTTAGCCAATTGCGAACGTGCTCCTCGACTTCTTCATTACCTTCAATTTTTTTCCCCCAAGTGATTCCTTCAAGGGTGCATACAAAAAATAGTCTCCTGGAAACAAGTCTGGGCTATAAGGAGGGTGTTCGAGATTTTCCCAGCCCAGTTATTCCAATGTATCTCTTGTCGAGGACGCGGTGCGAGGTTTGGCGTTGTCATGAAGTTGACATCTCGAATGGGCATACTTCGTTTTAATTTCGATATGCGACTTTTGCCGACTGTAACAGCTGACAGTAGAAAGCTGCATTCACTGTTCGTTGTTTTTGAAGAAAATCAATCATTAAAATATTGAACCGAAAAAAATCGTCGCAAGAACTTTTCCGGCTGAGACGAGTTCTGGTCTTCACTGGGCAGCCCTCACCCTTCCTTCACCATTCCTTACTAGCCATGCACCATGACAATGTATCATCACCCAACCTATGTCTTCAATCGAGAAAAAAATTCCGAGGATTTTTTTGTAATCCGTTGCGGAACAGATGTATGTAAAGTAAAATGGGTAGACGACAACAACATTATTCCAAATAACCAGTTTGGTTTTAAGGCGGGTCAAGAAACCATACTTGCCGCAGCTAAACTGGTCTCCGACATACAATGGAATAAATGTGTGGACCAATGCACAGGTGCCTGTCTGATCGACTTGGAAAAAGCCTTTGATACATAACATGGCACACATAAGCCTTTACTATATGTACTTTACGATAAGTTAAAGGACAGGAGGTTCGTGGTCAAAAATGGTAATGTGACCTTGTAGGTCTTCTTGTCCTCGATAGCGTGTCCGCTGACACTAGTTCATCGAAGACGTCCTCACTGCGGTGCTCCCTGGGAGTATCGTTGATATAATTAAAGACAACCACTGTTATGTTCTTACAGCTATTTCCTTTATTACAGCCATAAGCTTTCTCACCTCTTACATCGAAATGTGATAGTTATTTACGAGTTTACTCCATGGAATTAGTACAATATTTATTCACTAAATATATCTTAATAATTGTGACATACATCTACCAGGTAAGTATCAATTTAAGACAAATGGATTAATATAAATTATTTATGCATGTAGGTATAAATTTAACACAAATGAATCAATATAAAATATTTATGCATGTAAGTATTAATGTAACACAAATGAATTAATATAAATTATTTATGCATGTAGGTATCAATTGAACACAAATGAATTAATATAAATTATTTCTTCATGTAAGTATCAATGTAACACAAATGAATTAATATAAATTATTTATGCATGTAAGTATCAATTTAACACAAATGAATCAATATAAAATATTTATGCATGTAAGTATTAATTTAACACTAATGAATTAATATAAATTATTTATGCATGTAAGTATCAATTTAACACAATGAATCAATATAAATTATTTATGCACGTAAGTATTAATTTAACACTAATGAATCAATATAAATTATTTCTTCATGTAAGTATCAATGTAACACAAATGAATTAATATAAATTATTTATGCATGTAAATATCAATTTAACACAAATGAATCAATATAAAATATTTATGCATGTAAGTATTAATTTAACACTAATGAATTAATATAAATTATTTATGCATGTAAGTATCAATTTAACACAATGAATCAATATAAATTATTTATGCATGTAAGTATTAATTTAACACTAATGAATTAATATAAATTATTTATGCATGTAAGTATCAATTGAACACAAATGAATTAATATAAATTATTTCTTCATGTAAGTATCAATGTAACACAAATGAATTAATATAAATTATTTATGCATGTAAGTATCAATTTAACACAAATGAATCAATATAAAATATTTATGCATGTAAGTATTAATTTAACACTAATGAATTAATATAAATTATTTATGCATGTAAGTATCAATTTAACACAATGAATCAATATAAATTATTTATGCACGTAAGTATTAATTTAACACTAATGAATCAATATAAATTATTTCTTCATGTAAGTATCAATGTAACACAAATGAATTAATATAAATTATTTATGCATGTAAATATCAATTTAACACAAATGAATCAATATAAAATATTTATGCATGTAAGTATTAATTTAACACTAATGAATTAATATAAATTATTTATGCATGTAAATATCAATTTAACACAAATGAATCAATATAAAATATTTATGCATGTAAGTATTAATGAATTAATATAAACTATTTATGCATGTAAGTATCAATTTATTCTGTACTGAATATAGTATTCACCACACACGATCGCGCGTGCGTTGTTTTTATTATAGTATACAATCGTTAATCGCACGTAGCAATATGTCTTTTAATTCGTTGGCCGCGGGACTAGTTATTTTTCCGGGCGCGTGCGTTGTTTTTATTATATTATACAATCGTTAACCGCACGTAGAAATATGTCTTTTAATTCGTTGGCCGCGGGACTAGTTATTTTTCCGGGCGCGTGCGTTGTTTTTATTATATTATACAATCGTTAACCGCACGTAGGACTATGTCGTTTTGTTGCCACTTTCCAACGGTGGTACTTAAGGGTTGACTCACGCCACCATAGCACATCAACATCCATCGGTGTGGGTAACCACATCGTACCCCTGCCTGTGTGCATTTTTTATTATGCGCACAGTGGTGAGCGCCATGGCGTGTGTTTGCTCGTTGTACCTCATTATGTGGAGGGACGTTCGTATTGTTTATACGTGCAATGTGATGCTGCTACATGGGCATGCGTTATATCTCACGTATTTGTATTTGTTGAGATGTGTCCTTTTAAGGGCATGCGTTGTAGGTTTCATCTGTTTGCGCGCCTTCTTAGTAATTCCAGGAATTAGTCGCAGGCTTGCGCAACCGCATCATGTTTTGCTTGGTTGATCTGCCACATCCGATCGTTGGTTGATGTTTTTACCAGATCGATGTGCAGGTGTCCCATGCTCTCCTATGCTGTTTAGTTTCGTACCATTGCAACAACGTTGTGCTTGGTCTTAATGGCATGATTTTCGTGTTTTACGCATTTCCGTTTTTAGGAAGATGCATGTTATTGCTCATACACTTGTATCAGCGGACTTGTGGTTATTTTACATGCTAATGCAGGTAAGTATTCGATTTTCTGGCGCCGAAAGCCTGCGAAAAGAAGGTTACCTGGTGGTAAGTAGGCAGGTGAGTAGTGGCGTTCGCACAAACCGCCACAACCTCTAATAAAACGTATAATATCAAGAATGGCTTGCAACAGGGCGCGGTATTCTCTCCGATTCTTTTTAACATTTACATTAGCGACTTATTAGATGCACTCCCGCAGGCTACTGCATACGCAGACGATCTCATAATTTACAGAACAGCTCCGAAAGTTGAGATCATAAATAGTTTAATACAGTGAGACTTCAACAAAATGCAGCGCTATTGCGGTGACTGGAAACTTAAGATCAACTTCCAGAAATGTGAAGCCATCTTATTTAGAACCCCATTATATAAGGCCTCGAACGACACAAGAAAAAACTAGCGAAAGCTAGTTATCGTGGGACCACATGGAGGCAAACTGGAAACCAAGAGTGTAGTTAAATACCTTGGCATCTGGCTAGATCAATATCCGTATTTCAACAGACATGTAGAGGCTGCTTTGCCCAAAGCGAGGAAAACTTTTGCTATGATCAGGAGGCTATTTCACAGTAGCCAACTTAACAGCAGGGTAAAAGTCATATGCTACATGACGCTAATCAGGCCAATGCTCATATATGGTTGCCCAGTATGGTTTAACATAGGTCCAAATTTGATGGAAAAGATCTGGGTGTTCGAAAGGAAGTGTCTGAGAACTTGTCTCAGATTATATCGAACACCGGAATCGGAATACAAAAAGTACTGCTGAAATGAGACTTTATATAATGAAGCGTACATAAATAGGGTGGATAATTTTATGATCAAATTAATCAGAGGACATATTTCAAGAACAATAAGCTCGTCCATTTACCTAATTTTCGGGGCTTATTATCCAAATGCCCTGTACTATGAGAACGTGCATCGCAACGGTTTTGTTCCGACAGAGGCGTTCCTTGATTTGGACATGAAAGGGCTTATACAGGATAGATCCGGAATTCCACTGATCTATCATGTAAGTAGATCATCCGTAGACGGGCGATTGTGCTACGATCGGGAAGTAACGCACACCGAAGAAGAGTTCTTGCCCTTCAGTAGGGCTATCTCCCACAGAGACCGGGCAGCGTCAACAGTTCTGGTGGTTGAATGGCATATAAAGACCTGGATACCAAAGTCGGTATAGAATAACAGTATTATCAGCCGGCTTACTTAGACGTAGCTTTTCTAGAATTAGAGTAGTATAAGATTTAAGTTAAGTTAATTTAAGTTCTTTTAAATAAAGTTTAAAAAAAAATTATGTAGGTTAAATTAGAAGAAAAAAAAAACAAAAAAATTCGACACAATGTTTTCAAAATTTCTCTTTGTCATATAAATAATTATAAGTACTGCCACAAACGAAGTTCTGTCACCGAAAGGCAAATTAATCAATAGTTATGTAATGTTTAGCTTAGAGCGTCTGCGCAGGACCAGTAAGTTATAATATAAGATAATTAAGCTAGAATTTAAGCATTTTTTGTCTAGTGTTGCTGAAACGAAAAGAAAGCGAAACCAACAAACGGCGCTTCTCCAGCGCTGCCTCAGTCTCTCTTCTAAGTGGACTGTATCTTCCGGCACTAGCCGGTCAACGATGATTTCCTTATTTCGAGGGATTGTACCTCCAGAGCCGGACTCTTCTCTGGATTGGCGGGCGTTTGAGTCTTGCCCAGTACAAATCCTTAATCTACCAAAAGTGGAAACGACCAACGAAAGAAGACAAGCCAGAAAACAATACGATGACAACATAAAAAACGCGCCAATGCGGTTAGAACGAGACTTTACCTAATTCTTTATTTGCTGAATTTTATGAATATTATTATCTGTTTCTCTTTGTAGCGCTAGTCTTTATCAAGACTGATTTGGTAGGAGTTCCTTCGACGACTCCTGGTTTCAAAAAAAAAAAAAAAAAGAAAAACCAGAATCACCCACATCCGTGAGGATGTTGGGCTCGGTCTCGAGATATCTGGAAAAGAAAAAGGGGGGGAGGTATCTAAGGATAGTGTGGACATGGTTAGTTCGGATGTTCTCTAACTACTTGGATGGAGGGATTGTGGGAAGGAAATCGTACAAGACCGGTAGGTCTTGAGTGCGGTAGTAAACGCAGATCACGTCTTTGGCGTGTAATAGTTGTATTACCTAGGTCTGGTTGCTCTTTGCTAATATCGCCTTCATTCAAATTGTTTTCCAAATTGCTTATTAAGGTCTAGTTTATCAACAGATATTGTATTTCTAAATTCGGTTTCAGCTCTGGGCCAGTATCTTCTTGGATGAGTTCACTCACTATCCTTTTCCGGTCCTTATATTTCTCTTCCGCTTTCCGTTTTGGTCCAGCTTTTTTTAATTCTATCTTCTTAGAATTCTAGATGGACATTGAGAAGTTTTTGTCCCTGGGACAAAATGTTTTGTTGGTTTTCATTGTCATCAGTGTGATAGTTTTCAATGGGTTCCCAATTTAATTCGCTATGTGAGGAGTCGTTTGTTTTTTTTTTTTTGGTCATATTATACCTTCGACTCCATATTGAGTGGAGGTAGTTACAACCAGATTTGTACAGAACGGCCTTGGTAGCAAAATGATGTCTTTATGCTAGCAAAGTTTTAGAATCCAATTATACAATGTGGTATTCCATATATAACCCTATACTGTATACCTTATGAATCAATGTATGATGCGATTGATTAAAAGAAGGTTTTTCTTCTTCCGAGCCATGTGGGACACATTTTATCGTCCCTTTTCTGGATAATTAATTTTACCATTTTAACCCCTTCAATAGCATAAACCCCGTTTTACACACTTAATAAATCCATTCAAATTCACCCGTTAGCAATGAAAAGAACAACTAGAGTATAATTGCGTACGTCCTCCAAATAATCTCTTGGACGACTGTCTCTTTCCATGCCCCAACCACCACCTTTTGTTGAAGGAATTATTTCACAGGAAAACTATAACTCGGCATTCTGACATATGTCAAGTAACAAAAGCGAACTATATTAATTTGCAGCGATGTGTGAACATCTGATTCCTGGTATCACCAATCAGCATGTCCTCAAACGAACCGGAACCAACCCTCATTACTGGTAAATTAGTTCCCCGTTCCACAATACAATAGGTCGGCTCAGTGTCACCGGTGGCGCGTGGCATAATTCCTCCACTCATCACGTAGATGTCTCCATGTCCTGATAAAGTCGGTAAGATTTCATTAAGTAAGTGGTACACCAGCTATTCTGTCCTGTCCTGTGCATTTGTTTTGATCGCGGCCCTCTATTTAATCGCGTGATGAAAAGCACAGATAAAGAAGTGATATCCTTCACACTACCACTCCAGATGGGCCCGAATTCATCACACAACACCTTCCATTGGCACTGCGAAGGACAATAGGCTCGACAACGACACAAACATAAGTAACACCACTGATGTCTGGGCTTTGATTAGTGAGGTGTGGGAAATTAATTCGAAAGTCATCTCCTAGAGGATTTGCTGCGAGAGATTTGTCATGCCGCCAAGACAATAGCAACACATCAAGGAAGAGAGATGAAAACAATGCCAAAGCAAATTCCGAAAAAAAGAAGAAATATCCAGGAAAATGAAGCTTACAAAAAATACAAAGGGAGAGAATAGAAAAAAAAATTAGAAGAAAAAATTAGAAAGAATCTTGAACAGGATTACGTAAATCTCCGACACAGGATCTAGATACAGGAAAAATATATACAGCCTTGTCCGTCTGTACATTCCTTTGTGCCGTTGACATTCGTTTTTGTTGAATTTAATTTGCAGCACTTGAATGCAGAAGGACTCATTGAGGATTTTCGGTACCTGCTTCTAGAACACCAATATGGAAATGCATCTCTGGCGCAAACAGTTCAAGGGTCCTTCGTCTTGGATGTTGAATCGATTATTGTAACCACTTTCTTCGGTCTAATGTTGTGTTTTCCTTAATACGATGAATGACGGTTGGAATGACTTCAACAAGGCAGAATAAATAAATAAATAAATGAGGCAGATAACGTTTGTTTTAATAATTTGGCTATGGTAAGGGATTCAAAAATTAGAAGAGCTATGAGAACTTTTAGGTCAGGGAGGACACAAGTAACCGCCTGTAAGTTCGATCGTAGTACAATACCCATATTGCAAGCACAACAACACAATAAAGTAAGACGTACAACAAAGAAACATACAAGCAAACACTTAATGAGAACGGCATATACATATTGCTTAATTCCGAATATTGAATGTTGTTTTTTAATTCATCCGTCGATTTCAATACTATATATCGTTTTTTTCTTCTTTTGTTTCAGTACTATATGTCGTTTTGATACGTACACATCCGCTTCCACCTTCCTACCGAAACCAAAAAAACAAAAAAAAAAGTCCGCTGACGAGACATGACATACATTCGCATCCATCAATAAGCCAAGTAGGATATTTCGAGGATAATCCTCTTTTCTTCTTTTTTTTTAATGTACGAGGGTTGCCTCTTATGTTTCGGGATTTGGAAACCCTAGTGTTGCAATCCGGCAATTGACAGCTCTGTCGTAAAGTTGGACATTTTTGAGGTTATACGCACTCAGAACGTTTTGACATACGAGCGCTATTTGTGTTGTTTACAGTAACTTAAAAGATTCATCTCGGCCCAAAAATGGAATTAAATCGTCAATATTTTCGTGCGATTATTTTTTACAACTTTCGGCGTGGATTAACTCAGCAACAGTGCATGGATGAACTTAATTCAATTTTTGGCGATGAAGCTCCATCGGGGACCAGTGTTTATCGATGGTATGGTGAATTCAACCGTGGTCGAGGTTCACTCCAAGATGAATTTCGTGAAGGTCTTCCAAAATCAGTTGTTGTTCCGAAAACCATTGATGCTGTGCGCGAACTGATATTGGAAGATCGTCATGTGACCTATCGTGAGATTGAGACAACCTTAGGCGTTAGTGGGACCAGCATACTTTCAATATTGCATAAACATTTGACTGTCAAAAAAATTTGTTCGCGTTGGGTCCCACATGATTTGTCAATCGCCCAAAAAAAGGCTCGTGTCAATTGGTCGAAAGAAATGCTCAAAAAATACGGTCGCGGTGCTTCGAAACACGTCTATGACTTCGTGACAGGTGATGAATCGTGGATTTACGCGTATGAGCCCGAAAGTAAACAGCAGTCGACTGTCTGGGTGTTTCAAGATGAGCCAAATCCAACAAAAGTTGTTCGCGCACGAAGCACTTCCAAGCAAATGGTCGCCTGTTTTTTCGGAAAAACTGGACATGTCGCAACCGCACCACTAGAACAACGCAGAACAGTCAATTCTGAGTGGTACACAACCATTTGTTTGCCAGTTGTCTTCCAAGAAATCAGGAAAACCAACCGCCGAAGACGGATCACCAAAAATTAATAATTACAATAAGTAATACAGCTAACTTATAATAGATTGGTTACATATTAAGTGTTTACATGTTATTTGTTAACATTTTTCAAACAGTTCTTTTTAGATGTGCTTAAGATTTAATGTGATTTATATATATTGTTAATTTTGTTTTTCCTGGAAAAGGTCAGAATAAAAACCAGGAACTCTGTTTATTTTAACTTAGCCTACTTAAAATTACTTAACATAACTTAATCTAACTAAATTTAATCCTATTTACAATTTACAATATATACTGCAATGATAGTGACAATTTGAAATTGACTTAAAAATAATATTTACAATTTTTAGTTATGGATGTGGGATTTCTCGTTGGGATTGAGGATATTAAGGAATATGTTCAGGTGTGTTCTTGAAGGAGGGGGTTGCCACTCGATTCTGTGTTAAAAGTAAGAATCTTGGAGAATGGTTGGATGTTGCTATATTTGAAATGTTTGGGTGCCAGTTCGGTGTTGTGGTACACGACCTCGTTTAGATCGTTAACCAGTCTGCCTGAGGTGAAGAGAGTCCTGATTTGAAGACAATTAACGTAGTGAGTTCCCGTATTGGAGGAGGGTGATGGTAGGTCTGTTATTTTCGGGTTGGGATTGTTAGGAAGGTTTTCTATGAAATTAATGGACAGTTCTAGGATCCATCTATCCAGTCGTTCGATGCCTGCGGTGTTGTAAAGGTCGTTGTTACAATGGTATCTATATGAGTTGGTGTTGCGGTGTAAGCCAGTGATAAGCCGGAAACATTTTCCTTCAAACACTCGTAATTTCTCCATTTGGGAGGGTGAGATGTGGTACCATAATGGGCAGGCGTATGTAAGAGTGGGTAGGATAATCCTCGTATTTCTTGTATATTTGAAAAATCCCGTACTGTACTTTTCACAGCTTCGTTTCATTTCAGAGTCCAATTATTGAAAGCTTGTTATCTTCGAGAACATAGGTAATGTTTTTCGACACTAGATCTGCTTTGAAATTCATTTTTAAGGAGGTTCGTAGAGGTGAAGAATCCTAGGGGAATCCAGCATTACATTGATGAGAGGCAGATTGGACGGTCTCTTGAACCGTTTGGATTGAGCAAACAGAAAGATAGTCGTATAACGGTTTGCGAAGTAGTGAAGAACGTGGATCGAACCCATACTATTGGGAGGTTAAAATCAAACGACTAATTTATCAGACTATGAGAAAGTTGGAGTCTGTGGTGGACGAAGTCGTGGTTTTCATTAAAACTCCGATTTTTCCACCGCAGCAATAAAGAGAACGGTTCACCAGGAGAAAACGGAAGGAAGTAAAACACATTAAAAACATCCAGGAACTGCAGCCGGGAAAGAAAACACTATTGTATGTTGTTCGCAACTAGTCCTTTAATTTTATTGGTCAGCCGCAAAGTAAACACAAATTTATTAGATGTACATCACCAGCATCTAGTTCCAAAAAAAAAAGAAATGGTTCGTGATATGCGCACTACACTTTAATTGTTAATTGGATATGTGGACTATTCAAAATCTTCGTTGACGACTCCGGGGTGAAAACTCGCGATTCTTACAACTCGATGCACTCGACTCTGGTGTGTATTATCTTCGCGTCTCCGCAGCCGGCGGAGAGCGGGAGTGACGCATGACCCTTCTGGTCCGCGGATGCAAAAGGACTCAGCGATAATCATCTCGTGCAGAGATGATTCGCTTATTGGCGTGAGTTTATGGTGTCGTGGTAGATATCATCTCCAATAAGGATATCGTTTCTACCTACCACCAGAGAAACGTAAAGTCTCTCTTGGTGGAATAGGAAACCAGATCTTGTAATGAAGGGCATTGTGGTAAACGAAGCAGACAGGCGGTAGGGACAAAGGGATCGAAAAGATCGTCGTCTATGGAGTGCATTGCGTCTAAATAAATAGACGACGATAGAGCGAAGAAATGTGGTAAAAGAAAATATGAGACGAGGGCATCATAAAAGTCTTAGATGAATGATGCCCTTGTGTAAATATACGAATAGTATTTGGGAAAGGTGCTAATGGGTTGGTGGACGAAACAAATCCCTTCCTAGCATTTGTATATGCAGGGAAATCCGTTTGTGGGAAACGGATTTTATATTTGCATTGTTTATGCTTTGAATTCAATTGATATCAAAAGACGCGGAATGCGTATTTGCTTTGGTTTGAACATTGTGCGAGTCAGAGAATTTTATTGCTGGGAGAAAAAGGTCACCGGCCAATGTGTACGTAAAGAAATTTGTCGTGCACATGGCGAAGTTGGAAAATAGACGGCGCAATATTTATGAGCCCTGCTGAAGGTTACAAAGTATGTAATTCAAATCATTTGTTTACAGGAATTCGTCTAGGGGAATTTGTCTGGAAACGTAGATGCCGTAATTGGTTTGGAATTCCTGATAAGCCAATAAAGAAATCTTACACAATTGTTTTTTTTTTAATTTTTTTTTTAATTTATTTATTTATTAATTTTTTTTAATTTAAATTTTTATTATTTTTTGTTTTAAATTCAAATTTAATTAACACGCCTGTATTATATTAAATTTCAACTGAAAATGACGTGTATCCTTGCTATGATGACTGTAGACGCAATCTATGTGGTATCTTCTATCAGCTCTTACTGTTGACTCCTGATCGACTGATCATCGCAATAATGATCCTCGAATCTGCAATTCATCACCCTTATAAATGAAACCAAATCGAGATTTTGTATCTCGAAGAGATGGAATTCAAAGCAAAATCTAGATTTAGATACTTTGGCTGGAGTTGAGTGTTTGTTTTTTGAGATAAGAATCTGGTTAGGCGAATTCTCGGAAACATGAGCGTGAGTATGTAAATCGAACATCTGGTTCAATTTACCATGTTTGGTTTTGTTCGGGGATTACTGGAAATTGGGAGTATGGATGATAAACGAATATTTGATTCGTTTATCGCCATTTCGTATTTTTGAATTTGGTTGATTGATTTGTTTGAATGATCCTGTTGGTGTTGGAACTTGGATGTATGTGAGGGGAAAGGAGATGGTAGGGCTTTGTAGAGCACTACAAATGTATTATTGTGTTTCTCCTGTTGCAGTCGTTACAATTTTGTATATTTTATTTTATTATCATTTCTTTGATTATATTCTCCTTTTTTTCAATTGCATTATGTTTTCTAAAACTAAGGAGGATGCGATGGTACTCGCAATGGTACCGACAGAGTATCTCTACCATAGTTGCCTTCACCTCATTACACTTTTCATAGTGATTAGAAGCGTCGATCGATTGTTTGTAGTGAGAATCACTGTGCTCCTCAAAATGGGCTTCAACCGCAGAATGGAAACAGCAACTAATAGAGGGAATTAAGTCTGGCGAATAGGGCATGACAAAAGACACCACTCGAATATCTTTGACGTAAGATCATATAGAGGAGCAGATTGCGACTCCGATCATCTTCTAGTGATGGGCCAAATCAGGAGTCGCCTCGCAGCAATCCCACATGGACGGTCACGGGAGACGAGCAAAAAGTTCGACACTGATAAACTGAAAGACCGGCGCAAAAGGACTGAATATCAAGACGAGCTAAGGAATAGATTTAGCATTCTAGAGAATGGAAGCAGTGAGGAAGAGAAAGCTAATAGTGTGGACACTAACTGGGCATCGATCAGAGACACAATCAAACTAACAGCTCAAAAGGTATTAGGATTTAAGAAAACAATTAAGTCCAAACCTTGGTTTGACGATGAGTGCAGGGCGAAGATCGAACAACGAAAACGCCTCAGAGTGATCCACTAAGACAGACATGAGAAGTCAACACAGAAAGATACGCGACGATTCGGAGAGAGACGATGAGACTCTTCAAACGCAAAAAAACGCGAATGGGAGAAGACGCGGATCGAAAAAATCGTAGAAAATTCTAGAGCAAAGAACATCAGAGGTGTGTATGCCGACATAAATTCAATTAGAAATGGCAACCGAGGGAGAGTCAAAATAATTCGAGACGCAAACGGCTGTCTGGTCACAGAAACAAACAATATCGTGACAATATGGAAGCAGTACTTTGAAAACCTGCTCAATGTACGCGCGCATCAAACACAAATAAACGCACCAAGCGTACATACAGCCGAGCCTCAGATCTCCGAGCCCTCTCTCAACGAAGTCGTAGACGCAATAAATCGGTTGAGAAACAACAAAGCTCCCGGAGTCGACTGCATACCGGCAGAGCTTGTGAAGCATGGAGGAGAGGCAACCGCTCGAAAGACCCACCACCTCATTCAAACAATATGGGATAAGGAAGTCATTCCGGAAGAATGGAAAACATCAATCGCCATCCCCATTTTTAAAAAAGGTGACAGATCTGGCTGCGAAAACTACAGAGGAATATCATTGTTCCCAACCGCATTGAAAATATTAACAAATGTCATTCTAGCGAGAATCACACCGTACGCAGAAGAAATACTGGGAGACTACCAATGTGGATTTCGTAGGAACCGGTCAACAAGCGACCAAATGTTCACAATAAGACAACTGCTGGAAAAGAAGTGGAAATACGGAGAGACGGTTCACCAACTGTTCGTTGACTTCAAAAAAGCCTACGACTCAGTCGCAAGGCAAAGCCTCTACCATATTGTAGTTGAGCTGGGAATCCCGAAAATTTATGCCGCTCTAATTCAAATTTGCATCAACGAAAACAAAGGGCGAGTTAGAATAGAAAATCACCTCTCAGAGCCATTTGAAATCCGGGACGGACTAAAGCAGGGAGATGGTCTATCATCGTGTCTTTTTAACATTGTGCTCGAGTATGTCATCAGGAAGGTACAAGACGACAACATGGCCGGATCATCCCTGAACGGGGTCACACAAGTGCTCGCATATGCGGATGACATCGCCGTGTTGGGCGATAATCTAGGAACTGTAGATAAAAACTGTGAAATCATCATGCAAGCGGCAGAAGAGGCGGGCACCGAAATAAATGAAGACAAAACAAAATACATGATTACGGCGAGAGCGGGTGGACCTCAGGGAACACATATAAGCGTCAGAGGCAAGATATTTGAAAAAGTTAAAGAATTTAAATATCTGGGAACGACACTGACGGCCAGTAACGAAATGTCGAAGGAAATTAACAAAAGACCACATTCCGGCAACTCTAGTTGACACGCAGTCAGTAAACTGCTGAAATCCAGACTGCTATCACGTAACATAAAACTCCGTGTCTATAGAACCATAATGATGCCGACTGTTCTATATGGATGCGAAACATGGGCTCTCACAAAACGAGAAGAAAACAAATTCCGCGTATTCGAGAATAAAGTACTAAGGGGTATCTTTGATGGTAAATATGACGAGGAGGCAGGACAATGGAGGAAACTCCATAACCACGAATTGGAAGAGCTATATCGCAAACCTACAATAGAGAGAGTAAACAAGTCGCGAAGATGAAGATGGGCCGGACACGTGGCGCGAATGGGCAACGATAGGACCGTGCATAGAATTCTTGACGGTAGACCAACGGGAAAGAGACCGACCGGACAGCCGCGACGGAGATGGAAGGACAATGTTAGGTTTGACCTAGAGGACGTCGGATCGAATGGTGAAGCGTGGAAGGAGAGCGCACAGGACAGGGAACGATGGCGGAATCGAGTCGGTGAGGTCATGAACTTTCGGGTTCCCACAGGCCAATAAATAATAATAAAGAATTGAAATAGTTAGAACTTTAACCCATGGATTTAGGCCATCGCGATAGCAGATGTGTGAACTGCTAAATCGTATTGATGAAGCGACCCATTTGGTCAATTTTTTTCTTGATTCCGTTACTAGTACATAGCAATTAGGTCGCATGATATTTGAAATGCCTACCATGTCCACTAGATCATGCATTATCAGTCTAGGGTTAATTTTTTGCGGATTTTTGTTACCATTTCTGACTTACTCACCCTATTTGGCCTATCAGTGCGATGTTTGTCTTGGCAGTTCGTACGGCCCAGTTAAACTCTGCCACCATTTTTGTAAACAGAGAGCAAATTCTATAGACATTAGCTCTGCCTTGAATTTGGCTGGATTGAGGCATTTCAAGTGAGAGGATTGTATCTCATAACGATGATCAATTTTTCACCCGTTTATAAATTCACTGCGAGCGTTCATTATTGATGACTGTCAAAAAAATTACAAAACAACGTAGCGTCGTTAAACGTCAAATTTAGGGGTTTATAAGGGCGGCGCTCACTACTGTAACTTATTTCTTTTCAAACAACAACCGTCATCTATATGTTAGGTCAGATATCTTGGGGACTACCCTCATATACAGAAAGAACTTATAAATAGGTCTGCGACGATATCAGATCAAGAAACAATGGCTATTGAAAAAGCGCAAGTAAGAACATTTAGTACCGGAAATTGGAAAGGTTTTTGCGTTCACGGGTAATTTGTTATACATTGTATTGATCTCAATATAGTCGTAAGGCAAACTGCCAACACTACATTGTGTAGACTACAGTGGTGCCTCGCATAACGAACGCCTCGCACAGCGAACGCTGCACACAACGAACTTCCTTTTCGTTCATTTCACGATTCATACAACGAACTTCGCTGCACACAACGAACTTCCTTTTCGTTCATTTTCGCATAACGAACTTGCTCCTGGAACGAATTAAGTTCGTTGTGTGAGGCACCACTGTATATCGAAGTTTACCACATTTTTAAAGCTTCCAGCTCTACTAAAAATTACAATAAATAGTTGAATTATTCCTCAACAAGTTCAATGGCCGAATTGTCAACTGAATTTACTGCACGAATTTTCACATCACTGAGATACAACAGTGCGCTAAATGGTAGTAAAGCAGACACCTAGAGAAACAAACAAAAGGAACGTGTGGAAAACAATTATATAATGGTATGTATGCAAGCTTATAAAATGTCTCCGTCATAGGTGTCAATACATATAATATTTATTACTCGAAGAAAAAAACACGTTTTATAACATAAAATTCATTTTATAATATATTATCTAATAGTTTTTTTCAATACACATATTATAACTCTTGACCATAGTGTGGACCACTTCAACTGGGGAATTTTTGGAGGGTACAAACTTACGCGCAGATTCACACAATTTCTCAACGCAGGAAATTACCACTCAATCGATTCTCATTAATTGTCAAGTGAGATCTCTTAACTTAATAGATAAACAAACAAAAATTCTCTAAATAACGATTAATGTCCGACTTAATTAGTCCGATTGCACGGTACATCCGATTATGAAAACAGAAGGTTAAGATGATAACTGAAACGTCTTCCCAATGGATATCATGAAGATAATGACAGTAAAAAACCACCTTACGCTGAATATTATTACGGACACATGTAGATAATGTTGAAGCGTCAGTGATAAGATATTGAATCTGCACGAAGTATATAAACACTGCGATCGGAACAATAGATCGCAGTAACTTCTTAGTCTAAAAGGGATTGACGTGCTAGTATTTCAAAATGAAGTTCTTCAGATATTTCATGGTCTTGGCCATCATAGTACTCTGCCTGACAGCATCGAGCGAAGGAGGCTTCGGAAAGAGATTCAGGCACGCTCTTGTAAGTAATTTGTCCTTAATCATTTTGATTCGAGTCACTCACTGATATTGATTTATTTCATGTGTAGAAGAAAGTCGGCCACAAAATAGAGCATTTGGGACAGAACACGGTTAACGCCCTTCACAAGGCTGCTGGTGCAGCAAAGGATGTCGGAGTTGTTGCCGGAGTAGGACAATTAGTCGGTTGAAAGAACAATGAATTGAAATTTGAATAATTGGTAAAAATATTGACGAACAAATAAAGGGTTTTCAAATGATTGGATAGAGTTTTTATATCGAAGGGAGAAGGCTGTGCTTTCACATTGATGCATTTTATCGAAACGTTTTTCGAATTTTATGAAATATAGTCTCCTTCGCTCTCAGTTACTTGAAAACAGTCTAAGAGTAGGGACAGAACCATAGAGAGACGTTGATAGAGAGGGTGGGAAAATTACTAATTAATGAACACACCGAATCGTCATCAAATAACCAATTTCACCGTTTGGCTGAAACTCCGACCTTATCTCTTCTTGCTATGAATGATGGCGCTGCCAAATGCAAACGAAAGCACTTAAATAACCATTGCAGAGTAATGGTATGAGCTATGCAACCTATGCAAACTATGGGAACTATTTAGCTGGACAATTGCTGCAAAACACCGTGAAAAAGCTGAAATGGTTCATCGCAAATAGGTAAAAACGGCTCGTCCCTTCAAGACGTTCTTCGGAGATTCTTGGCATTGTTCCACGCAATTCGGTCTATATGCGCTCCACAAGACAATCCGACGGATCGCACCCGTTTGTGGTTCATCTCCCGACAGCGCGAACATCCCCGTATCAGAACTCGTTCCGTTACAGAGCGGGGAAGCTGTGGAACTCCCTTCCCAAGCGAGTGTTCCCGGAGCGTTACAACCTGCAACTGTTCAAAAAGAACTGCAACAGTTATTTGATAGCATCTCGGGGCGCCCACTCGACGCTATAGGTTCGCCTCTCCCGAGAGAAGTCTAATAAAAAAAAAAAAAAAAAAAAAAAAAAAAAAAAAAAAAAAGACCAATTGAGCGCAAACGTGAGTTTAAATTTATAAACAGATTCCTGTTTTGGACAAAGACAAATGTTTCAAATGTCAAATTTGATATCATTTTTAGAATAACGTTATTCGATTGGTTGTAAATTCTGTTTTGGAAAAGCAAAATGACCCAGCTACGATCGACTTCAACAATTGAACCGTATCACATTTTGATATAAGAGTTTGTAATTATTGTTAGTTGTTAAAATGAATTTATAATATTTATTTATTGGTGAATTGATAGTAATTTTGAAATTACATTTGTAACAAAACGACTGATAAAATGAATGTGTATTGCCACAGCACCTCTCCGCGGCTGACAAAATATATGTTTCCATTTATTCTCGAATTATTTTCGCTTTCAATGCAATATGTGCTGTTGGTATTTCCTCTGTATCAGGTAAATATTCTGGCTGTAGAATTTGTCGCCACTCGCCATTAATCAAATTTCCTTCGGCGTCCTCTTTATCTACCAAAGTTAACGTGACGTACGATGACCTTGTGGGGATTAGGAGTATTGTGCCAAACACCGACACTCGGTTCACTCCTATCCCCATCCGATTGTAACAAAAGTTCCACCGAGCAAAGGAACGAAACCCGACCACGTTTGTCCACAACCGGGAGTAAGGAAAAACACTAAAACGATCACACAAGTAAAAATAAAACACTCAATTGTTGGTTAATTAATTAATGTTTTTTTATTGTGGTGACATTAGCAATGACGATGACGACCAGTGCAAAGAGCGCACCGATCAACAGCAATTTAGAGTTGTTTTAAAATAAAGTTACTTTTATCACTTATAAATTCTTTTTCACTATCTCAAACGAACTGCAGCACAAACTCGCCAAACAATTCGAAACCGACAAGTTCGAAATGCCCCTCACGACTCCGGGTATTATCGCGAGTCCGCAGAGCTACGGACAGCGGGAGCGGCATGTGGCCAGCGTGGAAAACGACTCACCGATATTCAATCGTTGTCGAAAGAAATTCAGCCAGTGAACTGGCTCTCTTAAATTAAAGATACATCTCCTGTTCCAAGAGAGAGGTAAAGTCTCTCTTTGGGGTAACTAACAGATCTCATAGAGAAGATCGCCACAGTACACATGCATGTGTGTACGCTGGTTCTTTTATGGATCAAAGACATGAGAAAGGCTCTAAACAAAGAAAGGGATAATGTGCATTCATGGGATGCGAGTTTGGTAAAGTAAACAAAACCGAAACTCGTCGGATGCTAATTGGGTCTTTGTTTAAGATGTGCGTTACGGCTAAATAAATAGACGCAACCCATCGAAGAAATGATGTTAATGGATTTTGGGTAGATTACCGGGAAATGGTGTTTATGGCATCGCTGGTAAAGGTAAGTATTGTATTCCTATTTGCATTTGCTTATGCTGTAGGATTTAATTGCTGCCAAGAGATGCGTGTATTTGTTTTGGTCCCTTGGGTGTAGTTCGCCAGCCAATGTGTTTGTCTGGTGATTTATGATACACATGATGAAGCGGGGATAAGCCAACTCAAGGGTAATATTTCCTGATTATGCAGTTGTATTATATATGAACCGATGAATTTTCTTTTAGGGAATTTATGATAAGCTTGGAGAGAACTCTTATAGAGGATTTTAAATGCGAATTTATACATGCAGGTAAGAATTCTCTTTTCCAGGGGCTTTTTAGATTATACCTTAGATAATCCTAGATGCGTAAAGCATTTAAGGTGCTAATGCGATGGCATTAGCGAAATTATATGATTGGGTAGAGTTATGGGTGTTTTTTAGGAAGGCGAACCGTGGGATTTGGCGGAACCGCCACAACCTTTTTCAAGGGTCAAACGTTTTCTTTGCGTCAAGACTAATTGGGCTGCCGAAAATGCGAAAGCGGGTAGACAAAATTCCAAAAGCATTTGCGACTACACATATATAGTAAAATAACATCATTTGAGTAGCTGGCAATGAATTACCTGGATGTGGCTGCATTGTATATTCTTTCATTGCAAATGCATCGTTCGCCTAATAAAAAATGGAATTGGTCTTATTCTTCGCAGCCTCAATGGGTGAATTAGTAAGGATATTGTGTCTTGCGTTTGGTTGTGCAAAACTAGGTTCAACTGACGACTTTTGCTAGTGTGCAGTTCGGCACAATTACTGAGTGATGGGTAGGATCCCAAATCCCAGCCGCCCGGTGAAATACCACTCCATTAAGCTATAGGCATCTTTAAATGGTTAAGAGAAATCCTTGAGCATCTTTTAGAGCTTGTGTTGTAGTACTGTTGGTCTTGCTCCCAGGTAGCGTGTCTCCTTGTCCTTAAAAGGATGAGGGATCTGTTGAGACCGCTCTCGGGGGGCCCGTGGCGGTCGCCGCCGTGCTTCCTCAAACCTGAGGGAAGACTGGCGACCGATCGCAGTGGAAACTAGTGACTTTCCAGGGCAACAGCCACCGTCCTCTGCTGGCTTCTATGGGGCAAGTGATGCTCAGCAGCAGCGATAATCTGCAAAAGGACGTGCCACAGCTCTGCTCACCAGTCTAAATCAAACTCAATTGTTACGGTTTTTTTCCCGTTGACTTTATTTTTTCAGTGGGTATCCTGGGGTACTTCCTCCAAGGACAATGAACCTCAATCTACTGAGGCCTATATTATTATTTCCTAAAATCCGTTGTTTTATTTCGTGAACAATGTTCGGCGAAACACCACAGCCGTTTTGTTTTAAAAAATCCGCCAAATTGGCGAACCCGACGTGATATCTGTATACACACAGCACACACTTTCCCATAGTAAACAGAATTTCACGACAACGATCACGATTTCGGCATAGAGCACCGGCACACTCCCCTGCTCCGATGTTCCCTCTCTCGCTCGTTCCTCGCTTCGTTGTTCGCACACGAAGTTGATCGTAACCAAGTTACTGAGGAGGTAGTAGTGTGGCGTTTCTATCAGATACACACACAATATACATGCAAATAGTGAAGAACACAGAAAGGAAATTCGAATAAGCAATGCATCAGAACCGTATACCATAGCGATAACATAACAATTCCACATCAGTTGAGTGTACTTCAGTTAAGAAATCGAATTCGTACACACAGCAGTGGCCTGGTGTGTCGAGCATTGGTTAACATTTTTAGTGATTCTAACTGCCATAGCGTCCGTTCGACTCACACTTCTTCATTATCGTTGCAAACGCTATAATTGGTGACCCCGGCGTGATATCTGTATACACACAGCACACACTTTCCCATAGTAAACAGAACTTCACGATAACGATCATGACTTCCGCATAGAGCACCGGCACACTCCCCTGCTCCGACGTTCTCTCTCTCTCTCTCTCTCTCTCGCTCGTTTCTCGCTTCGTCGTTCGCACACGAAGTTGACCGCACCCAAGGTACTGAGGAGGGAGTAGTGTGGCGTTTCTAACAGATGCACACACAATATACAAGCAAATAGTGAAGAACACAGAAAGGAAATTCGAATAAGCAATGCATCAGAGCCGTATACCATAGCGATAACATAACAATTCCACGCCAGTTGAGTGTACGTGAGTTAAGAAATTGAATTCGTACACGCGGCAGTGGCCTGGTATGTTAAGCATTGGTTACATTTTTAGTGATTCTAACTGTCATAGCGGCAGTTCGAATCACACGTTCTTCACTATCGTCGCAAACGCTATAGGTCTGTCTAGTAACTGTTCGTTTTTATGAGGGTGTAAATGCTCTCTATATTTTGCTGGTGCTACCTTTCCAATCGAGGGCGTGGTGGTGTGTACGATATTGTTATTTGTTGTAGCGATGCTACTATGTGTTGTAGTCGATATCTTAGTCTATTTTACTTAAAATTAATGCTTTAGTTATATTACAGAGGTCGTTAATGTGTACATTGCTTTTCTTCCGGCTTGTTTTTACACTAACGAGCGCACAAGTGTGCTCTTAAATGTCAGAGCAAAGTGCGGCCGGACGGAGAGGAAGTGGACATGAAAAGGAGGTATCGATATATATTGGACATTTCAACGACGAAGAAACACATGATCAAGTAGAGCATTCCACATTCGGGTTGTTCGACTAAAGAATGACCCTCTATGTTTATGTGTGCACCTGAAGTTGACTTTCAACGTGAACTGATGCGCATTCAAAGATTGACTGGTATCGTAGGAAATGTCTGAAGGGACGGAACACTTTCAGCAAGTTCACTTGAACAACGACCGTGGTAATATCTATAGAAAAAAAATAAGCATGATAAGTTGCACCTATGTTCTAACGACGGAATTGAGCAAATTACTGCGGGGTTCCCAATAAGTTTCACTGCTCATTTTTACATCTTATTGAACACGTGTAGTCCAATTTGGGATGTGCCTGAGCAAATATGGGATTTGAATTCCATTTTGGAGTTGTATGTTTGGAAGGTTTTGTTTCTAGCGAAGTTGCGTCCGTGAACAGTGTTATTCACAGTTTATAAACAGGAAATGATAAAACACTGGTTCGGGGTCACCAGTGTGGGAGCTCCGGCCCAAAAGAGAGTGAAAAGTCACGGGCTTACTTCAAATAGGAACATATTTTTTATTTATTTTGTCAATCGCATAACAAAATGCATATGCTCTCGGAGAGCCCGACCAGTTCCGGAGTTGTTGTAATAATGATTGCCTCATTAAGCCGTTCCCGAACATCTTCGAAACTCCATAGACGAATCGCTAACGACTAATTCCTAGTATTTGCATTCATTATAACTGATGGCAATCAGGAATTTCATACTTGGAATCAAGTCTATATAACTATTTCTGTTACCACAGATTGGCATGAATGCATCAACTCCCAGAACCGTAGTTAAATGCCGATGCCTCCTTTCCTTATCCACCTCCCCTCCTTCCGCCGGATTGTTCTCTGACATTTAAGGGTACTCCAAAATCTCCTTTTGGGCACGCGTTTGTGTAAAAAAAGACTTTATTTTCGATTCGTCGTAAGACGCCATTCGATGATGATGAGGATGAATAACGCATTTATTGTACAATAATTTATAAATGTTGACTTAGGACTGAATGCTAAATCCTATTTTACAGACTTTTCTTATTCTTAAAATAATTTACTGGGTCTACACGATCACTCTAAATTACACGATATAAGTTTGTGTAATTCCTTTCGGCGTACAATAAGACGTCATTCGATCATTCGACTATTCGCCCTAATTTTGGTTTTGTTTGTTAGGTAATTTATACGAAGAGGCTTTTGGGATTTGTGATCTATTGGCTCCACCGGGTCGAAATCATGGTGTCCCTTCAGTCATATAGCACCTGTAAATAGCACAATAAAGCCCATGCTTCTGTATTCCCAACAGTATAATTAATTCCATTGCCTAGTGGTCTCAGCGTCAATCTAACCAACAGACTAAGAGGTATGTTTCATTTGTTTTCCATTCCATATCACCAAATATTGAGGCCAGATAAGTGAAAAAAGATATTTTTAAGACACTTTATCTGTGATAATGACTACAATCCACAATTTATATCTTTTAAATCGCAAAGGAATCACATCTTCATCCCATTTCAATACCACCCGTGAATCTTGTACCCAATGCACAGTGAAAGCTACGCTCCGTCTCCTTTGAAGTCATCCCAAAGGGTAATTAAAATGAGTTCATGCTCTGCAGCTATTTGAGGACTGCCAAAAGGACCCACTTAAAAGTTAAACTTCACACCCGGCTGCACGGTAAATTTCTAATTCACCCATCTGTCAACATTCACACATCCTGATATCTGTCAGTCAGTCATCTGTCATTCCAGCTGAAATGCTGTCTAACACTTCCCCGAGACCAGTTTCCGCTTGGTCACTACAACCAGTCATATTCAGAATTAGTACGATGACTTAGCTGGATATTCTATCCTCTAAATCTCATCACCAGTCCAAACAAGTTGTCGTTTATTCTGGACGACCGGTCAACAAGTACACGATGGTAAATGTTGCCCATTATGCGTTACGTCACAGATGGTCACACTAGCCATATCATTGTCGATTATTTTAATCCTTTTATTTCAACTCAATGACTTTCAATAAAATTAATTAAACACATTCCAATCCTGTGAAGCCAAACTGACAAGTCACCCCATTATCCTGCAGCATCCTCAGCGACAGTGGTCAGTGGTTATAGTTGACGCTGCCCAGTGTGCACTGAATATTAATGCGGAAATTGCGTCGGAACAAACACTATGAAGAAACGTGCTAACGTTTACCGGATCTTGCTTACGCGTGTAAACAGGCATACAATTTCGTTATCCTGCGCACACACATGTGATTCCTTGTTGCACTTCAATTAAATCGGAATTTATTGTAAGAGTTCATAAAAAAATGTACATGGGAACCTGAGTTTGTTACATTCGACAGACATAGGCGCACACATGTATATCCTTGGGGCAACCTTATTCAGGACGCTGATTGCTTTCACTAGAAAACTTCTCCACCGGCTTTCGGTTCATTGCGGTGGAAATGTGACCATCGGGCCAAGGACATGAGAGTTATGTTGAAACTGGAAAGGGATTGTAAGTAAGAAGGAAAAAAGGACATGTCGAACGAAATGGAAAGTGCGCTTGTGCGAGACACACCATAAAATAGAGATGGTGCTACCCGAAGCGAGTTTATCATTCTGAGCCGGATGTTGCGGACCATTGCCAACTTTGGTAGTTTTGTAAGTTTAACAGAGATAACGAATGGATGGGACAACGGTAAGCGGTGGCTTTTATTCAAAAACATCAAATTGCTTTTTGCATGAATGGACATTTGGAGCCGATGTTCGATTGCCTTTGTTATTGACCGATTGTTTGAAGAGGGTAATGAGAAATCGGATTTGTAGAGTTCTCTGTGTCCAAATTAACGTCCTTTAACTGATTGGAATCAGAGAGGACACCTAGAGCGATGACTCGTTGCTGGGGAAGACGCGGAAGAGGTATAGCAACAAATTACAGCGGCACACGATTTTGAATTTCCATTGCCAAATGATGAATCTCAATTAAATGGAGTCTGCTGTTTGCGTTTGAGTAAATCAGGTACAAGTATTACAATCTATTGTGTCCGGCTGTAGTGGTGTACTTGTTAAAGTGATTGAGATTTACAGCGTTCGTCGAATCCAATGTATAAAAAGCCATTCTTTCCCATTAATAAAGTAATGACATTTTATTTTGTAATTATTTATCTTTTGTTTCAAGGTACACAACCAAAACTAATGAAATGGATTTTATATTATGTTGCATACTACATAACGTGTAATCGAATACGAGGAACTTTTTCAGTTATTTTTTGACAGATCCTCCGAGGGGCAAACGCCAAGTAGATCTGAAATTATTTTTTGACATTCAATAATAGAACTTACATTGCACACATAGTCTAAGCAAGTCACCCCTACAGGTGCCAAGTATTACCAAGGTCTTATTTAACAGAAAAACAAACTAGTTTAGTCGCTCGCTGATTTGAAAGTAGTAGTGGGAACCTTGAATTTGTAGACAAAATATTTTCTTCATTGTTATCATCATCATCATCATCATCATCATCGGCACTACAACCGGGATCCAGTTTTGGCTTTATTTAGCAAGTCTCTCCACCGGTTTCCGATCCTTATCCGAGAGTTGTTAAATGGTCCATAATAATTTGTTTTTCCGGGCAGGTTATTAGCCTTGCGCCAATCTTCATTGTTATTACTGACTTGTAATTATCTTGTCATTACCGAGATCATCCGCATTTACGAGAATGATAGGCTAAGGCTTGGGATATAAAAGGCAGGAATACAATTTGGGAGTAAAATCCCTGATTATGCTTCCGTCGACACCAAGATTATCTTCTCCCGATTTTTTTTTTGAAGCTCTATTATCTTTTGTGAGCACTCTGGTACTATGGCCGGTCTACTTAAGAAGATGTCTACGTCTAAAGGGTTTGTTGGTGTGCGTTCTACCAACGCTTTCCCTTCTTCACAACCTTTTGGTTTTTGCGGTTTCGTCCTGCTGTTGGGGTAGCTAGTGCTCGACAATATTTCGCAACCCTTCGCTTAGATGTTTAAGTCTTCGAGTGATTACCGACCGAGGTTTGGGTCTTCACCGGTCCCGTTGCTGCGGTATCCCTCTCAGCAGCCTTATGTCGAATATTTCCTGTACTATTATTTCCAAAGTGAACGAAGAAACTTTCGGGATCTATGTTTGTTTGGGAAAATTCCAAACAACATCCCGGTCATTACCCAACTCCGTCTTCTGACAACCGCGGCAAAGAGTCTATTATCTAGAAGCAATATGGGATTTCCATGTAATTTGAAATTCCTATGTCAGTATCCCTTAGACTTTCTATTGCCGCGTTTGGAGGGAAGTTGCTTTTCGGGCGTCCACAACATATTTTGTGTTGAGTGTCCTTAGTTTTAAGAGGCAGATCTCGGTGCGAGTTTCCACAATTAGCAGCGTTGTTCTATTACAGATAATATTCAAAGCAATTTGGACAACTAGGGGTTTGGTCAACGAAAACTGAGAAGAGCTTTGGCTGATTTGCGAATGTCGGCGATGCAATCAGCATCAGCACACGAGCACTCAGCACAACGATCAGCCGTACGCCGATTGCAGAAAAAAAAACACTCAAGGAGGAAAACCATTCAAGGAGAAAAACCACTCAGGAGAAAACGAGTGAGAGTGAAGTACAGCCAGGAATCGGGCGAACGAGGAGACAGCTGCGGGCTATAAAAGGCGAGCGCAGCGGTGAAGCAGGAGGAGACGAGTTTTCGAAAGGAAACTCCTCAGGATGTAGTGCTCCAAGAAGCCCTACCATTTTCCTCCCACATACATTTGTACCCACCTACTATATCATGCATCCATATCCCCAAACTAACAATTCAATGTTCATATATCAAATCCTTCCTAAAAACTAAACACCACAATGCATATCTTCGTATGCAAACAAACTCATGTTCCTACAAATCCTTATCTTTATCTCCATTCTTGCCAGATGTGTATATTTTAAAAATAGGTATCACATTCCTTCTCTCCAGAACCCGACTCCAGTCGAAGTACATTTCGAAATTCTGCTTGCATTTCGATGCATCCGCGATACAAAATTGCGATAAGATTTTGTATAAAAGGGCGATGAAATTCGTATTCGAGGATCAGTCTCGATTCGCGTCTGAAGTGGTAGGACGCCAATAAACAAAATTAAAATAAATTAATAAACTAAAACCAAAAAGATAAAGTATTTTAGTTTTAATCAACCCTGGCCGATTTTTGAGCCTCTTTCATAAACAATCGGAGGTCACTCTTCCCGGAGGCCCCGGAAGCACGATGGCGACCGCAACGGGTCCCCTCAGGAACGGTCTATAGAGATCCCTCATCCTTTTCAGGATAAGGAGACACGCTCTCTGAACAAACTACTAGAAGTAGATGCATCAATCACTCTAAAAAGCCCGACGGTCGTCATTACCCCAACTCTATACGAAGGCGCCTCAATTACCCTTATCGACGAGTACTTGCTACAATTAGCATACAAGTACCTCGAAAGCATTCAGAACAGCTAGAACTTATTTGTACGGGAGTCTTGCGTTCTTGACCCTTCTCTCTCTCTCGATCTCTTCGGATCAGACCACCACAATTTCTTCTTCAGTATAAAACTGAAGAAAGCACCCTTCCATACAACCTTCCCCTCTATAATAGAGGATTCCTGTATCCATCCCATGGGGTCTACTGATAACGAACCACACACACACGTACGAACAGTACCATACAGCACAAACATACACACACCGACCAAAGCGCAGATCATCAGACGCCAAAGACGGGATCTGCGTTTATTACCGCACTTAAGACCTGCCGGTCTTGTATGATTTCTTTCCCACCACCCCTCCATGCAAGTAGTGAGAGAACACCCGAACTAACACTGTCCACAAAATACTTGGATACTCCCCCCTTTTTCCTTTTCCTTTCAGATATCTCGAGACCGACCCCAACATCCTCACGGATGTGGGTGATTCAGGTTATCGCAAGATGACCAGAAGCCAGAGACAAGATGAAGGACACATCTGTCGTTGTCTCGCTAAAGTCGGCCCTCTCGCCAACCCTTTTTTTTTTTGAAGCAGGAGGAGTCGTCGAAGGAACTCCTAACGAAAAGGTCTTGTTCAAGACAAGCAAAGAGAATAGGAGATAATAAATAGTAAAATAAGCAAGCAAATTGGGTCGTTATGTGAATATCTGCTTTTCTGGGTCGCATTTCCACTTTTAGTCTATTAGGGATTTGTACTGGGCAAGGTCCTGGAGATACAATCCCTCGAATTGAGAAACCATCGTTGGCCGGCCAGTGCCGGGAAAATACAGTCCACTAAAGGAGAGACTGGGGCGGCGCTAGAAGAAACGCCACCAGCACGTTCAGTTTTTCTTAGAATTTGCAGCAACAGCGAGTTTAATTCGGTCTGGTTGGAGTTTCGCGACCCGACCACTGGGGGCTTTCCGACTTCTCCAATTTTGCTCTTTGTCGACATCATGTCGCCGTGTAGTTGTGTCGACCGCAGAATTCGCACCATTTATCTCCCTTACTTTGGGGAACTTCGCTCTGCTTTCGTGCCTCAATAGGCTGTGTTGGCAGAGCTATACCGGCTTCGGCCGGTCTTGGACTGATGGTGTCGTGGTCAGAACTTCCTACTTTTTGAGCCTTTGTCGCATGTGTTTTAGGGCCCCTTTCATTTCTTGTCCTTATCAAATGCATGCCTTTCTTGATTAATCGTGTACGTCTGTGGTTTTTGTCGTCGACTTTCAGTGCTAGTCTTTTAGGCACTGGTACAGATTAGGGCTACTTGAGAAGTTCTATTTTTTCCCAATTTATTCTGTATCTACAGCCTTTCCTTCCACCACACAATACCTCGGTATCTAGCTTGATCAGTTTCTTTACTTTGATAAGCATACAGCAGCTGCTCTTACAGCAGCTAGAAACGCGTACGCAATGACACGAAGCCTCTTCCGTAGTAGACTTCTGGACCCCCAGGGGAAAATAATTTCATACTTGGCATTCACCCGACTATCATTAGTGTATGGCTGCACAGTATGGTATAACATATCCCCATTCTATATGGAGAAGTTTCGCCTGTTCGAGAAACTGTGTTTCCGTTCCTGCCTCAGAATGTATAGAACTCCAGAATCGCAATATAAGAAATACTATGCCAATAAAGTCCTTTATGACAAATCAGGACTAATCAGAATAGATAACTTCAGTTTCAAGAATATTCGTGGTCACACAACAAAGGCAATGTGCAGTGAAAATGATCTCATATCGGGAGCATTCTATCCCAATGATATGTATATGGAGAGTACTCTCCAGAATGGGTTCATTCCCCCAGAAGCGTTCCCTTTCTTTGATAAAAAAGGACTTATCCAAGGCAAACATGAAGTGCCTATTATTTACCACGCTATCCGAGGTGCCAGGGATAAACGAATTATCTATGATAACGATATCTCCAATATTCCATATCGCCTGCATTTTAGTATGGTGATCGGTGAAAGAGACGGAGTCACCCGCGAACTCTCTTACAGAGAACACCAGTTTAACAGTGCGCCAGTTAAAAAGTCAAGTGACTACATATTTAAAAAGTAAAAGTATGTCAAAAGCAATTTTTGACAACAAATACAATTCCTAAGAATTCACAAACAAAAGACAACAAGGACACACCAGTAAACTAAATATTAATGTAACAAGCGCGACAAACAATAAATATACTCGAGTTCACGCCAAAAGTTTAAATTCAATAGACATGTGGTGACCAAAATTAAAACAGTGAAGATAGTCAAAACAATGAAATTCAGAAACCAAACAAAACAAATAATAAACGTAAAAACTTAATTGTAAATGCTAAGTGAATTAAAAACACACAAATTAAAATAAAACCTAAAAGCAAATGTGCATATTGCAGTGAAGTGCGAAAAATAGAATAATAATCAACTATAAGAAACATAATATATCACCTCGGTCGCAAGCGCAAAAAACAAAAATTAAAATATATTGCTCGTTAAGCAATCTGTATTTACCAGGTGTACCGGTATAAATGCATTAAATAAAATCAAAATAAGTGCATATAAAAACAGTTGAGTGAGGTGCAAAAAGTGTTCGAGACAATAAAAACAAAAGCAATAAAAAGATAACACTTCGGTCGCAAACGCGAAAATTAAAACAAACAATATATTGCTTGTTAAGAAAGCAATCTTTAAATCGTCGTTTGGCGCGAGTGCAAGCTTACTGACTCTTAGCAGGCGGTAGGCGAGTTCAACTCGGCTTGCAGGAGAAATCAAGTCGCCGTGGTTCAAAAGGTCGACTTTGTTTTTTTTAATGAAAACAAACTGGAAAGAACCAGAATGAACACGGAGGACGATAAAAACACGACAACGCACAAACGAAAAGGCGCCCCGAAAAACTCCATTGTGACGCGAAGCAAAACCGCGAAATTGACGATGGATAAAGGAGATCAACAATTGGCGGACGACAGTGAGCTTCCCTTCCCCTCCAATTTTAACATATATGGGGCAAATAATTCATTCGCTTCTCTTGCATCCTCAGAGTCTGAGGATGAAGAGGAAGAGATAAGTGAATTGGAGGCGAAACTGGCGATGGCAAGAGCCCGATTACAAGAGAGACGCCGAAAGAAAAAAATAGCGGCGCTCGAACAAGAACAAAACCAGCAACAACTACAAAAGCTAAAGCCAAAAGTCGGCCAACAGCAACAATTTCACCATCAACAGCAACATCAACTTCAACATCAGCACCATCAACAGCAACAGCAACAGCAACAATCAACACAAAAGCGATCAACGAAACAGCAAGCAACACAGCAGCAGCAAAGCAGCAATAACAGCGGAAAAATAAAGATGCCACCAATCAACACCATAGATGTTGACTGTAAGGAATTGGTAAGTCCTTGTAAGCTAGCCATAGGTAACAATTTTGCAGTTAAAAGACTGACGGGTAACAGACACGCCATTCAAACATATACGGTGGCAGACCACGACAAAATTAAAGAGGTCTTAAAAAGAGCCACCGCGGAATTTTACTCGTTCACGCCGAAACAAACGAAGAGCGTAACGGTTCTATTAAAGGGTGTCGACCCTGAAATGGAACCGGAGGCTCTGCTCGAAATGCTTCAAAACCTGAAGCACGAAGATCTCGAGTTTACCGCGGTAAAACCATTCACCACACCCAAGGCAAGAAGGGAAAACCGCAAGCTACCCTTCTTTTTGGTGCAATTAACACCCAACAGTAGGATTGGTGGTCTAAGAAAAATTACAGTCTTGGATCATCAAATGGTCACATGGGACAAATTAAAAAAAGGCAGAGACATCCTGCAATGTGTACGTTGCCAAAGGTTTGGTCACTCGGCGGCTAACTGTGAAATGCAGCGCCGTTGCGTAAAATGCGGAAAGGACCATAAGGCAGAAGAATGCCCTCTGGGAAAAGAAAGGGTAGAAGACAAAGCCCTTCTAAAGTGCGCAGTGTGTCGGAATGAGGGACACCCCGCTAACTATCGAGGATGTCCTAAATTCCGAGAAATAATGGCAAGAAATGTGACCCGGCAAAAAAACACAGAGCCAGCTCGTACTACAACAATGCCCGTAACATCGCAGCGGTCGTACGCACAAGTTGCTTCGGGTGGGAGAACACCAAATCAGGCTACATCACAGGTAGCCACAAATACTCCCACACGGACTGAAACAACACCGCAAGCGGACGTGTTCGCAATCCTGCTCAATCTGCAGAGACAGATGACACAGCTACAAAGCCAAATAAACGAGATCTACTCGCATTTGCCCAGTCTAAATAACAAGTCGATATAAACCCTCTAACCACAACATCAATAAAAGCTCTTGTCGTGAATGTAAATTTACTAATAAGAACTGAGAGAAGAGCCAATCTTTTTAACCTGTTGCAAGAGGAACAACCTGATGTACTTCTGGCGGGGGAAACAAAGTTAAACCAGAGACATAAGATAGGACATAAAAACTACGATATTATACGAAGAGATCGACCTAACTCCTCTCAAGGGGGGGGTGTCGCAATCTTTATTAGAAAAGGGATCAATCATAAAGTAATATGTAGTGGAGAAGTGCGCAGGTTCCGGGTGCTGGAAGCCTGTATCGTCCGCATACCCCTTCAGCAAGGAAGGGGTTTGTATGCGATTGCGGTCTACGCACCTGAGGAGCACCAACAAAACCTATTTATAGCTGAGCTCGAGACACTCTTTCGATGCTTGCAATTGCACCTGGACAAAAATTACTTTATCCTAGGGGGAGATATGAACGCCAAGCATAGAAATTGGGGAAATTATATATCTAATGCCAGAGGAAATCAGTTGGCTGGTTGGTTAGATCAGTATCATATTGAATATAGAACTGACCTGCTAGCTACGAAATATCCATCGTTCCCCAGAGGTAGATCGTTCTTAGATATCTTGCTAATCGACTCACGACTGAGATTACTTAACACCAACAGACGAAACACAAACTGTTTACGGACAATTGAATACGACAGCGATCACTGTGCATTCACGGCAGTAATAGAGCTTCCGAACGAGCTCGCAGATCTGGAGGAATTCGTGATTCCGCAACCCTATAACTACAGGGCAATGCGATGGCCGCGGTTCACCAGATCATTAACAAGAGAACTTTGTTCGAATGACTTGAATCTGCCAGTAAACAGAAACCTGACAAATGACGAAATCGACAAATACATTCAACAAATGGACGAAACCGTAAAACGAACAATGGACAAAACAATTCCCAAAACAACAGTTACAGATCACATTAACATGTACAGAAACGCAACAATAAACGCACTCCACAAGAAAAAGAGCAGACTGCTATCGAAATTAAAACAATTACACAGACAGTTTACAGACAGACAAGACCAGGAGATAATATCACTGAAATCTCAATTAAAAAACCTCCAACAATTACTTAAAGCTAATTATAGATTAGCAACAAATTTGTATTGGAACAACAGAATTCGAGCTATAAAAACTAATAACCCGAATATGTTCCCACAAATAAATAAAATATTCAGGAGAAATAATCAAAACGAGATTCAGTGTCTCCAAATTCCACGTACCGAGGTAAACAAGCAGCTGCTAACCAACATTGGCATAGATACAGAGAACGCTATCCTCAATAGTGAGCTCTTCGTGATCGAAGATCCTTTGGAGAAGGCGAACGCTGTGGGAGCTGTCTTTCAGGAAATGTACAAGGTGAATGAAAGCATTCACCGAAACCATGACCTGGAGGACAGAATTCGACTGAATCACCTGCACCCCCGGAATGAAATTTCACATTGGCAATCGGAGAATCCTGGTTTTACGGAATTCAGTGACGATAATCTGTCAATTGACATTAATGCCAATAGTGTAGTGGCTAATAGCCTTTTAATAACAAGGGAAGGAATCCAGAGTATCTTCGACTCATTAAGAAGCAAAAAGTCAGTGGGAATAGATGGAGTACCTAACATCGTACTCAAGCACCTGCCCCCAAAGGCAATAGATATATACACGGTCCTGTTTAACAACGCGTTGAATAATGCATATTATCCCGCGCGTTGGAAAACGGCTATCATTCAGCCCATCCCAAAAAAGGGCAAAGACTGTACAAACCCAATGAACATGCGTTCGATAAGTTTACTCCCAAGCATCAGTAAAGTATTTGAAAAAATCATTAACAAAGCTCTGCTAAAATGGGTAGACGACAATAGCATTATTCCAAATAACCAGTTTGGCTTTAGGGCGGGTCATGAAACCACACATGCCGCAGCTAAACTGGTCTCCGACATACAATGGAATAAATGTAGAAACCAATGCACAGGTGCCTGTCTGATCGACTTGGGAAAAGCCTTTGATACCGTCTGGATCGAAGGGTTGTATTGCAAACTGGTCAGATATGGCATACATAAGCCTTTACTATATGTACTTTACGATATGTCAAAGGACAGGAGGTTCGTGGTCAAAAGTGGTAATGTGACCTCTAATAAAACGTATAATATCAAGAATGGCTTGCAACAGGGCGCGGTACTCTCTCCGATTCTTTTTAACATTTACATTAGCGACTTATTAGATGCACTTCCGCAGGCTATTGCGTACACAGACGATCTCATAATTTACAGAACAGCTCCGAAAGTTGCGATCATAAATAGGTTAATACAGCGAGACTTCAACAAAGTGCAGCGCTATTGCGATGACTGGAAACTTAAGATCAACTTCCAGAAATGTGAAGCCATCCTATTTAGAACTCCATTATATAAAGCCACGTACGACACAAGGAAAAACTGGCGAAAGCTAGTTATCGTGGGACCGCATGGAGATAAACTGGAAACCAAGAGTTTAGTTAAATACCTGGGCATCTGGCTAGACCAATATCTGTATTTCAACAGACATGTAGAGGCTGCTTTGCTCAAAGCGAGGAAAACTTTTGCTATGACAAGGAGGCTATTTCATAGTAGCCAACTTGACAGCAGGGTAAAAGTCATATGCTACATGACGCTAATCAGGCCAATGCTCATATATGGTTGCCCAGTATGGTTCAACATAGGTCCAAATTTGATAGAAAAGATTCGGGTGTTCGAAAGAAAGTGTCTCAGAAGTTGTCTCAGATTATATCGGACACCGGAATCGGACTATAAAAAGTATTACTCAAATGAGACTTTATATAATGAAGCGTACATAAATAGGGTGGATAATTTTATGATTAAATTAATCAGAGGACATATTGCGAGAGCAATAAGCTCGTCCAATGACCTAATTTTCGGGGCTTATTATCCAAACACCTTGTACTATGAGAGCGTGCGTCGCAACGGCTTTGTTCCACCAGAGGCGTTCCTTGACTTGGATATGAAAGGGCTTATACAGGATAGATCCGGAATTCCGCTGATCTATCATGTAAGTAGATCATCCGTAGACGGGCGATTGTGCTACGACCGGGAAGTAGCGCGCACCGAAGAAGAGCTCCTGCGCTTCAGTAGGGCTATCTCCCACAGAGACCGGGACGATAGTATTAGACAGCGTCAACAGTTCTGGTGGTTGAATGGCATATAAAGACCTGGGTACCAAAGTCGGTAAAAAATCATACTATCATCAGCTAGCTTACATAGGCTTAGCTTTTCTAGAATTAGGGTAGTATAAGTTAAGTTAGGTTAAGTGCTTGTACATAAAAAAAAAAAAAAAAAAAAAAACAAAAAAAAAAAAAGTAGGTAAGTTAAGTAAGTTAAATTTTAAGAAAAAAAAACAAAACAAAAAATTGACAAAGTTTTTCAAATTTTTCTTTGTATTTCAACTAAATATCAGTACTGCCACAAAGTTCTGTCGCCGAAAGGCAAATTATACAAATGTTCAGTAATGTTTAGCTTAGAGCGTCTGCGAAGGACCAGTAAGTTATTATATAAGATAATTAAGCTAGAATTTAAGCATTTTTTGTCTAGCCTTTAATTTAGAAATTAAGAATATAAAAAGAAAAATAAAAAATGTTGTAAAAATGAAATGAATCGGTGAAAGAGATAAATTAATAAAAGCTCGATCTCATCCCAACTGGTGGTGGATCAGTGATGCAGTGATGAAGAAAGGACTATACGTCTCCAAACATAGTATGCCTCTCAGGCGCACCGCTATCTTTCCTGCTATCCCCAATTCCTAATAATTTTTTATTTCTGTTCCTTGTTTATGTTTGTATGTTTTGTTGCGTTTTTTAATTTTTAGTTGTCAGCTCCCCTATATAAGTATTTAAAAAAAATGATATAGAAGAAATACAACAATTTTTAAAAAGAAAACATATCAATTATTGTGATTAGGCGAAAAACAAAAGATTGATAATGTATAATTTAGAGTGCTTGCGAAGACCTAGTAAGTTAATGTAAGAATGATATTTGTAAAAAAGAATTTAACATTTAGTCTTAAGTAAAATCTGTAATCGAAATGTTGGTAAATGTGGAGATAAAACGAAAAAAACTGAATGCTTCGCCTATGGAGGAAAAGGCGTGAAAAGGGCGCTTCGGGTGTTGGCTTGGCTGACGCGTCTTTATATGATTATTGACGACTTTTCTTGTGTCTTTCGCCGATTTCTATCTGTCGATTTCAGTTTATCCCTGAAGCTGAGTGATGATAAGCTAGATACATACTTGGTTATATATCGGGTTTTCCAATAGGGACTTGGCAACTTTGAATCACTAATCATCGGACTATCACTGTCAATTTATTCAGTAAACTCAACATTTTCATTATGGTTAAGTACACGAACGAACAACGTCTGCAAATTATAAAAATTTACTACCGAAATTTGGAGTCGGTGACCGCAAACTATCAGTAGTGGAGCACGAATTCGAAGTAGTGCAATCCTTTAACCACCTTGGGTCAATAGTATCAGCCGATAACAATATGGAAGAAGAAATACGCGAACGGCTGATTAAATCCAACAAAGCCTACTATGGTCTATCAAGGCTCTTTAAATCCCGAAATTTATCCAGAACATCCAAGTTACTACTGTACAAGACCATGGTCTTACCACTACTCATGTATGGATCGGAGACCTGGGTGCTTAATAAAAGGCACTCTGAACTCTTGGACGCGTTCGAGAGAAAGGTCTTAAGGAGAATTGTTGGCCCCGTATGTGAGGGAGGATGATTCCGGAGACGCTACAACCATGAGTTGTTAATTAAGTTGATTAACTCCAGTTTTCGGTCGTAATTCTCACCCTAGTAGACAGGCAATTACAAGTTAAGTGCAAACATTTGAGTCTACATATTCGCTGTGTGATGTTGCCGTGCCAGTGAGACAACGGGTTGGTCGAAGTGTCGAAAATATCGCTGCCGTTCAGGCGTCAATTCCAGGGCGTTCTCAAGAGTTGGTCATTGCCCAGACCACTTTATGGCGAATTTTGCGTAAGGATCTTGGTTTACACCCATACAAGATCAAGTTGGCTCAAGAATTGAAGCCGATGGACCATTTGAAGCGACGTACGTTCTTTGATTGGACTCTGGAAAAGATGCGCCAAGATGATGAATTTCATCGCAAAATCATCTTCAGTGACGAAGCTCATTTTTGGCTCAATGGATTCGTCAATAACCAAAACATGCGTTATTGGTCGGGTGAAAATCCACATGTGCTTCATGAATCGCCACTTTATCCACAAAAGATAACTGTTTGGTGCGGTTTGCATGCCAGCGGCGTCATTGGGCCATAGTTTTTCGTCGACGATAACGATCGTCTCGTTACTGTGAATGGTCATCGTTATCGCGCCCTGATTACCTATCATTTTTGGCCCGAATTGAAAGATATTAACTCGGGCGGCATGTGGTTTCAACAGGACGGTGCCACAAGCCACACGGCACACGGCACACGATACAATCGATTTATTGAAGAGTAAGTTTGATGAGCGTGTTAACTCAAGAAATGGGCCATTCGGTTGGCCGGCTCGTTCATGTGATTTAACGCCTCTAGAGTATTTTATTTGGGGCTACGTCAAGTCATTGGTCTATGAAAACAAGCCGACGACGTTGGAAGAGCTCAGAGCCAACATTGAACCTGAAATAGCGGCCGAGTCATCGAAAATTGGGTCCAACGAATCAACCGCTGCAAACGTGCCCGCGGTAGCCATATGAACGAAGTCGATAAATATTTTGATTGTAGATATCGCAAATGGTTTGCGTTTTGTTTAAAAAAAAAGTTGTCAAGTACCTATTGGAAAATGCGATACATGTACACAAATACATGTTTGGTAAAGTTTGGAAATGTCTAAAATAATGTGTTTTTTCATGGAATAATATACAAGATTACAAACTTGTGAACCCACAATGATATCCTAGTTATGTGTTTTTTATTCCCCTGCACTAAAGATGACTGAGGTAAGTTTGTATAAAGTTGGGAGGTGTTACCCTAATTTTAAATGGAACTCACACCGTAGTTGCTGAGTTTACCTAAAACATTATATCCAGAATAAAACCTTTCATTTGCGTACGATTAACATTGAATATAAAAAAAACCGCTTCTGGAATCTCTTCATGGGTTATAATTCTTGTTCTTTTCGAACTTGTTGGCTTAGAAAGCCCATCATTGATCCGAACGTATACTTCCCTATATTTCTTAGGATTATGCGGATTTCAAGTGGCCATGTCACTCTGTCCTATGGTCCGCCTCTCGAAAATGTAAACATTTTGCTATAAAATCTGTTTATACACCACACTGAGGTTGGTTCTCAAGTAGTAGCATCCCGTAAATGTGGCAACAATGTGGAGGACTGATTTGCATCAGGAACCCATTGAAGATTGTAATAAATCGCCATTGAAACTTCACAGTGTCATAAAATTGACACAGAAAGTGCAAAAATATGTAAATACATCTTTGCCACCACCCCCTACGGTTGGTTCATATGACCGAAAGTGAAACACATCATCTTAAGGATAATAATCCGATGCATGATGTATCGCTTGTGCGAGCTGTGCCCCATCTCCACCCGTCCACTTTCATCCCAACCTGTGTGTACCTTCTAAAATGACATCCGCAGCACATTCCAGAACATAAGCAAACATCTGCCCGAGTTAAGTTTAAAAAATTACTCGAGCACAACATATTTTATGTGATTTATCGGTGTAACGTGCCAGGAAGGAGGAGGGGTGAGCATCCCCTGCTCTTCCATATCCTCGATTGATTCACCCAGATTTTAAATTGTCACGATAGAAAATTATCCGAATCCGGGCCACACGGTAGTTACTGGTATCGATGCCGTGAGGCACTTACGAGTTCATTCAGAACCCGGCTTATGTGGGATGCCAATCCAATTACATATCGAGCGGGACTCCTGTTGGATGTGACATTTCTGTAGGACATCCTTGTTCGCACGTCTGTATCCTGTTCGAGTGGAACGAATTGCGAAAAAATGCAAATTGGCGACAACAACAGCGACAGTGATAGCGCCAGGAGTAGCATATAGCGACGGCGACAATTTAGCATTTGATGGAAGTGCCATCATCAACGTGCGCATCAGCTTGGCCTATTGCGAATGTTTGCAAAACAATTTACTATCATCTAACAAAGACGTTCAGATCTTTGACTAAGGAAGGGTGAGTTACCCTGAGATGTGGTTTGAGGGTGAACGTGCTCTTTTGTGTGGCACACGTATCCCTTCGGCAATGATACGTATGAGAAATCGTTCACTTTATTTGGATCATTTAGGATTGGTTATCCTTCGTGATTTTCAATTAAATTAATTTTGATGAAAAATTACCGTTACGTTGTGATAGAACGCAGTCGGAACGGAAATAGGATGATGTTATGATGGTATCGTCCCTGTTGATGGATTCACATGATTTGTCATCAGTGAAAGAACGCCGTTGAGATAAAATAATTTTTCTCAGAGCGACGTCTTATTTCTCACTGATTTCGAAAAAATTTAACTTATGAAAAACGGCAGACAAACGAAAAAAATGTATGTGCCTTTATATTGCTGGTCGTTTGAATTGATGCGGACACACTGTTAAAGGTGTAATGCTAATGTTTTTCATATTAAAAAAATCCGACGGAATGTAACAAGTATGTTGTATTCCAATCATTTAAACAATCAGCCATTTTCAAAGGTATTCTCTATAATCAGTTCCGCTTTTTATTGTACTGATTCCTTTCTTCGTATTTAGTGCGAATTTTTATTTAAACTTAATGGATAAAAGTGTAACGTTCTTATGATTAGTAATGAGTAAAGTAGAAAGTTAGAAAGTGGCGCAAGGCTAATAACCTTGCCCAGAAAAACAAATTATTATGGAAAATTTAACAAGCCTCATACTTGCTAAATAAGGCCAAGACCGGATCTCGGTTGTAGTGCCGATGATGATGATGTAGTAGAAAGTTAACTTAATACCGTAACACCATAAGTGGTTATTCCATCATTTGAGTCCACGCTTATTTGTGTAATCTGTTGGAGGCAAGTATATCAAAATTCCCTTGTGCAAAAAATTCAAATACACATTTTGACAATTATTCTGTTAAACTTCACCATTCATTGATTACATCGAAAAATTTAATAATTCATTACTAATTAAATAAAAGGTAATACAACTGGGTAATTGTAATTCAACATGTTGAATAACAGTATACGAGGGTTGCCTCTTATGTTTCGGGATTTGGCAACCCTAGCGTTGCAATCCGGCAATTAACAGCTCTGTCGTAAAGTTGGACATTTTTCAGGTTATACGCACTCAGAACGTTTTGACATACGAGCGCTATTTGTGTTGTTTACAGTAACTTAAAAGAATTATCTCGGCCCAAAAATGGGATTAAATCGTCAACATTTTCGTGCGATTATTTTTTACAACTTTCGGCGTGGATTAACTCGGCAACAGTGCATGGATGAACTTAATTTAATTTTTGGCGATGAAGCTCCATCAAGGACCAGTGTTTATCGGTGGTATGGTGAATTCAATCGTGGTCGTAGTTCACTCCAAGATGAATTTCGTGAAGGTCGTCCAAAATCAGTTGTTGTTCCGAAAACCATTGATGCTGTGCGCGAACTGATATTGGAAGATCGTCATGTGACCTATCGTGAGATTGAGACAACCTTAGGCGTTAGTGGGACCAGCATACATTCAATATTGCATAAACATTTGACTGTCAAAGAAATTTGTTTGCGTTGGATCCCACACAATTTGTCAATCGCCCAAAAAAAGGCTCGTGTCAATTGGTCGAGAGAAATGCTCAAAAAATACGGTCGCGGTGCTTCGAAACTCGTCTATGACATTGTGACAGGTGATGAATCGTGGATTTACGCGTATGAGCCCGAAAGTAAACAGCAGTCGACTGTCTGGGTGTTTCAAGATGAGCCAAATCCAACAAAAGTTGTTCGCGCACGAAGCACTTCCAAGCAAATGGTCGCCTGTTTTTTCGGAAAAACTGGACATGTCGCAACCGTACCACTAGAACAACACAGAACAGTCAATTCTGAGTGGTACACAACCATTTGTTTGCCAGTTGTCTTCCAAGAAATCAGGAAAACCAACCGCCGAAGACAATGCGAGCTCTCACACATCGGCTGCGACAACTGCATTTTTGAGCACCCAAAACATCGAGATGATGGGTCATCCGCCGTATAGTCCTGACTTGGCACCGAATGACTTCTTTTTATTCCCGTACGTAAAAAACAAACTGAGAGGTCAACGTTTTTCGACACCTGAAGAAGCGGTTGCTGCATTCAGAATGCATGTGCTAGAGATACCTCAATCAGAGTGGCAAAAGTGCTTCGACAATTGGTTCAAACGCATGCAAAAGTGTATAGATCTTCATGGGGAATATTTTGAAAAACAATAAAGTGATTTTTAATGATCAATATTTGTTTTTGTTCTCTAATCCCGAAATATAAAAGGCAACCCTCGTATATCAAAATTCCCTTGTGCAAAAAATTCAAATACACATTTTGACAAGTATTCTGTTAAACTTCACCATTCATTGATTACATCGAAAAATTTAATAATTCATTACTAATTAAATAAAAGGTAATACAACTGGGTAATTGTAATTCAACATGTTGAATAACAGTATAGGTAAGTGGAGGCAGTTACTGAAGTTTTGCTGGAGGATCATGATCATCATCATCATCGGCACTACAACCGGGAACCGGTCTTGGCCTTATTTAGCAAGTCCTGAGGCTTGTTAAATTTTCCATGATAATTTATTTTTCCGGGTAAGGCATTAGTCTTGCGCCAGAGGCTCCCCGGCGGGGAATCGAGCCCCAGTCTCCCGCGTGACGGGTGGGTATACTAACCACTATACTATCAAGGAGCCTGGAGGATAGCGATTCTTAATTCAAATAAAATATTCTCCACATTGTGTGTCGAATGAATTGTTTGATTTCAATGAATGAACTTCAACATAGTCACTTAAACGGAAACGATTTTATAATTTATCACTAATTCAAGTTAGAATCCACAGATTGTCGTTACGAACTGTCCAAACTTTACGATAGAAAGACATGGAAGTATTTGTATTTTTCTGATGTATCTTCACGCCAAATCAGATTCTATTTGCTACGAGGGTTAAACTAAAACCAGGGTTAAACTCTCTATTTAACAAGAAGCTTTACTCACCAAAGTTTCCAGCCTCCACAAACTCTTCGTAAAATTGCACGCACTCTTCAGCTTACCCCCCTATAAAGTGTCAAACGGCCTTGCTGCTTTTGGCCATTACGTTCAGTAAAAAAGATTATCACATCTGCAATGATCCCAATAAGTTTTTTTCGTTCCTGAAGTCCTACTTCCCGTACCCTCCTCCAAAACCGACTATAATTCCTCTTACCTTGAACTATCAGAACGTCGCCCAAGGACCAGTTGTCGCTCGAAGACTCAATCTATTCTGAAAAATACCCGGGTCCAACCTTTTGAAATATTCGCTTTAAGCGAAACGAACTCAATCCCCAGCTTTCATAATGTGGAACTGTTGAAATAGGTAACACCAACATGCTTCCGGGGACTCGGGGAAGAGTGGTGACCGTTTCCAAGTTTTCGATAGACACATGCATGAGAACGCAGAACTTTTCTCCAATCTGAAGAGATTTATAGAGTTTATATTTTAAATACATTTGATGGGTAATTGTGTATATTAATATACACTAGGAAAGACATTCAATTGCCCAACTAGCGCTGACATTTTTCTATTTGACAGGTTTTATTCTTTAAGCAGTTGTAGTTGTATTTTTTTTCCTAGTTAACTTAGTTTATTATCTCTTCTATTAAGGAACAGAATTTGGGTAAAAGTAGTTTTTCAAGAATAACGTACTAAAATTTCAATTGTTAATTTTACATAATTTTCGAACGGCAGTTACCTAAACGGGCAGCGGGCAAATAATGGGATATACTACATGAGCCGAAAAGTCTCGAGATTTTTCAATAGGTGGCGCCACTAGAAAATGAACATGACTTGTTTCGAGAGACTCATCTGTCATTAGTTTACGTATGAAGCTTCATGACATTTTGTCTAATCGTGTACAAGCTACAGTCGTTTGAGTGGCGCTACTTTCGTCTTCGTAAAAAAAAAAATGGGAAAACTGCAATGTTGCATCTTGATCAAACATTTTGATGGGAAAAAGTTCTGAGCAATCATTGTAATGGTTGCAGAAATTTTATCCCACATCTGCTCCTTCGAGAACAACAGTTTATCGGTGCTTTAGTGAATATAGAATGTGTCGTACAAGCATCGAAAACGTACTGTGGCGGTTCCCTTGAACGCCACCAACCATCTTCCCATAACCTAAGTAAAAACCCCCATATAGGGCATTCAACCAAAAATAAAAACAAGTACCGTGGCAGTTCCATTGAACGCCACTACTTACCTTACAGGTACAAAAGGTAACAGTTTTCTAAAATACACTAAAAGCGTGTACTTACCTTCTGTGCTGTACCTGTAACATTAGAAAAACCTCTGAAACATTAAATCGCGCTGATATGAAATTCCCGTGGCATCAATCGCTATATTCTTAAAGCAATTAGGTTTAACAACCAAGCAACTAATATTGCCGTGCAATACCTACACGATATTCTTTTGCGCGCCAGCTGCACACCAGCAGGAAAAGTGTATCTTGCCTTGGCACAGCATGCCCACCTCGATCGTTCACCCGACCGACAAGCGAAATTGTTGGCACCAGCCAAATGCCCTTGAAATACGGTTCGATACAACATCGCGTGTTCGATATGATTCCCCGACATTATCCATGCGCATAAGACAAAAGCATTTTCGCACACACGCGCATTGCGATTTATACCAGGGGACGCCGGCAAAGCGCGCCCAAGCAGCGTGAGGTTCCACACAATGATCTCGAAGGAACATATCCATTTATCGAAATGGAAAGTACACGATCGGCAATAATGCCTTACGCACACGTTGATCGTGCAAACACTTCAACCCTTTTTGTAGCAGAGAGTCTGAAATTGCGAGTCCCGGAAAAGGGTCTGAATACATCCCGTGTTGGAGTCAGTCGCGTTTGTAAAGTGGTGCAAACCCTTGAAACTCCTTAACAATTTTAACTCACTTCATCATCATCATCATCATCATCATCGGCACTACAACCGGGAACCGGTCTTGGCCTTATTTAGCAAGTCCTGAGGCTTGTTATATTTTTCATAATGATTTGTTTTTTCCGGGCAAGGTCATTAGTCTTGCGCCAGAGGCTCTCCGACGGGGAATCGAACCCCGGTCTCCCGCGTGACAGGCGGGTATACTAACCATTATACTATCGAGGAGCCATAACTCACTTAATGGATAATTAATCTGCGTTAAGTTTGTTTGTAATTAATTAAACTCTTTAACAATTTTAAGCCACTTAAGGATAATTAATCTGCGTTAAGTTTGTTTGTGATTAATTAAACTCTTGAATAACTTTAAGCCACTTTATGAATAATTAATCTGCGTGAACTTTGTTTGTAATTAATTAGACTCTTAAGCAACCTATATTTCTTGTAACTAACTAGTGTTAAGAACTTCGAATCAAACTAAATAAAGTAAATAAAATAAGAAACGAACATGAGGTGGGTTTTTATCGACGAACCCACGGAGAGACCAGATAAAAACGGAATAAAAACCCATAGTACTGTAAGGCCAAAAACAGCTACGAATGCGGAAATCGTGAAGCAAATGCATTGAATCGTTTGGGTGATCGTAACGTGAAATTGCGGGAGTTAGCCGAGGCCACGGGCATCTCAAAAGAACAGGCGAGACACATTTTAGACGATCTTTTGAAGATGAAGAGCTATCGGCGCGATGGGTGCCGCGTTTAATGACCCTCGACCAAAAACAGAAGCGCGTTGATGATTCAACGGCCAGTTTGACGATGTTGCAGTGTGATCGAGAGGACTTTCGACGTTTTGTGGTAATAGATGAAACCTGGGTCCATTACCATACGCCTGAGTCCAATAGGCAGTCTGCAGAGTATCTGCAGTTAAAGTTGGCCAAAGCGGCCAAAGGATCAACGCTCGGCTAGAAAAGTTATGGCCTCTATTTTTTTGGGATGTGCGTGGGATAATCTCCGTCGATTACCTGCAGAAGGGAAGAACAGTCAGAGGAGAGTATTATGGTACGTTATTGGACAAACTGAACGATGAAATAGAGAAATAACGGCACCATATGAAGGTGAAAAAGGTTCTGTACCATCACGATAACGCAGTGTCACGTACGTCCTTAGAAGCAATCGCCAAATTGGACCAGTACGATTTGCTCATTACGGTTGCTCACCCACCATATTCTCCAGACTTAGCTCACAGCAACTGCTATCTGTTTCCAAACCTGAGGCGGTGGCTTCAGATCGAATGAGGAAGTCATCGCCGAAACCGAGCGAAGGCTTGGACATTTTATACTTCAGAAAGCGCATCGAAATGTTAGAAAATTTCTATACCAACTGTATCGTCCTCAAAGGCAACTGTGTTGAGGAAAAAATATAACTTCGCCCAAAAAATGCTTATTTTCATTCAAAGTCCCGGAAAATTTCAATTTTCATGTGGTACGGGCATTGGGGGAGTTAACGCGCAATTCGGGGAAAATTCATTGTTTTCATTAAAAAAAAATGCTACACATAAATCATTCATGGACAAATATAGTCTCTAAATTTTAAAGCATTCGAAAAATGCTTTTATTGTAATAAATTTCCGAATATCACTTTTCTTTTGTAAAGTGGCACTAGTTGTGCACTTTAAAATATACACTTATTTTTTATTTCACATTTATTTTTAACATTTTGAAAATACTGTTGTTTTATTTCATTGTTATATGACGTTTCATCATAATCATCATCGGCACTACAGGCAGAATCCGGTCTTCGCCTATTTTGGCAAGTCTCCCCATCGGTATCTGGTCCTTATCCGACCGTTGTTAAATTGTCCATACTAATTTGTTTTTCCGAGCAACGTTATTAGCCTTGCGCCAACCTTTCTCAGGATGTCGCTCCATGCATTGGTTCACTACTTGGGGGGTGCCAAAGTAGATGTCCAGGGGTGTCACGTGGAGACTGCATGTCAATTTGGATTGAACAGGGACAAGGATCGCCCTGGCCTTCGCCGGGTTGAAAGCAGAGACTTTGCCCTCAGATATTGTTTGTTTGTAATTTGTTTTCATTTTATTGTTCAACACTAATATGTTTTTAAGTCACATCGATTTTCCAATGTATTGAATTTTCTGGGGTAACTATTTAATGATTCCGATTAGTACACTATACTGAATTAATTTGAAAACAATAGATCTTTTGTTAAAGCACCAACATAAAGCGTCAAATTAAAATGCCAAACTATTAGAACACGACAGACACCAACAAAATACTACTAACTTGGAGACTCCCGGGCGCACACTCGTGGTTGAAACGCGTTTGCACTAACTGGTGGTTGGAATTCGACTTGGGTTTAGGAACCCGTAACGAAAAGGGGTGTTCGCACTCCCGTGCGCACGCTGCGGTGGTTGGATTTCGACTCATCTTATTCAAGGATTAACCTCGAGAGAATCGTGGTGAGTCCCTCTCAGCTCAGGGTGAGTTTTCTTTTCTTGAGAGAAACGTGAAGTCTCTCTTTGTGGTAATGAATTGGAGAGGATCTGTGGGGGACGAAGTCGGGACGCCAGCATGGGCGAGAGTTCTACCTCGTCCCCACAAGTCCTTAACACAATTCCGCTGCTGATCGTTCTCCAAGAGCAAGCAACACAACTGAAAGAAAACGCACTGTTCACCCAAAAGAAAAGAAAAGCAACCAGGCATCTCAACTCAGTGTCCACAGGCAACAAGTTAAATGAAACACTAAAAATCTTTATAACATATTTAAAGTTCCCTTTATGGATCCGTACGTTGACTACCATATTGTGTTGGCATCCAATAACAGGATTTAAGTTAAAAGTTCTTGCTTACACTTGACTTCGTGATATTTACGCTTCTCCGCCGCGCGACGGAGAGCGGGAGGCAGGCCGACCGGCTTGGTCGGATGATGGTAAAGGACTCAGCGATAAGCGGCTCGTACAGAGCCGACTCGCTAATGGAGTGAGTTTCCCCGAGAGAGAAAGTGTTCCTCTCGTGGTGTAAACGAGGAAGGAGTAACTCACTGGTGAGGCCATGTAGTGGTGTGCGTGAAGTCGATCGTTGAGATCAGATTGTTTGCTAACGCTCGCAGGTCAAAGCGAACGCAACCTACACAAGGGATGCCGTACAAAGGAAGTAGCGACCTAATGCATCGTCGGGTAATGAGGATCAGCTGAGTAAATAGCAGCCACTCATTAGATGCTAAAAGGGATTGAGATACTGGAGATCGTAAATCGTATCTCTGCCGACTGGGAGAATCGGATTCTTTTGTTTGCATATGTTTATGCTATTGAATCCAATCCGGCGGCTATGGTGATTGTTTGAATCTTCAAACAAAGAAGTATTTCCGAGAGAAGTGCTTGCAGCTGAGCCAATAGTTGCGAGTCTTTGGAAAGTAATTTGGGTGGTTACACAATTACGGTTGTGTATATTATCTGTGTCAATTATGTATGGCATCTATGGCGACGCCAGAGTCGAACTCTAGTGTGAAAATCTACACTAATTGGCAATTCGGTTCTTGGTTACTAATGCAGAGATGCATTGACACATGTATGAATGCCCTTGTAGGGAAAATTCTTTACAGGCATTTCCAGATAATGCATTGAAAGCATTAATTATCCTTGGGAAGGAAATGTTTTTGCTGCGGGGAGGTTGCGGTGCAGGTGTGGGAAGGTTGGAATTTGCCTGGCAACCGAAGGTACCGAATAGGTTTTGGTTTTATGCACCTGTATAATGGAAAGAATTCTTGTAGGGATGAGATGCATGAAAGGTAAGAATTCTTTTACAGGGACTTTTAGATTATACCTTAGATAACCTAGATGCGTAAAGCTTTTAATGTGCTAATGCGATTGCTTTAGCGGAACTTATAAGGTTGGGTCGAAGTTATGGGGGTTCTTCGGGTAAGTAACAGTGGGGTTTGGCGGAACCGTCACAGATCTCTCTGGGTCGATCTTAGCTAGTGTGCTGCTTGATCCATTGTTTATTCTTGCAACGAGGTCATGGGAAAACGAAACCGAGAAAGGAGGAAAGAACAAAGAGCATCATTGAAGACATGGATGCAGCTGTATAAATAGTCTTCATGCAATTAGGAGAACTGGGTGCTAAAAGGAATTTGGGCACAAAATGGTGATTGTGCACTGTATCCTTGCTGGCGGAAAGGGTCGAATTCTTTGTATGCATGTTTATATGCTGGAGAATTCGGTTTTTGGCGGGTAGACGCTAGATGCGTAAACGCTTTAGTTGATTGGACAAAAGGCTGCCGGGACTGTGTTTAAGGCAGAAAAATGTACTGCGCACGTGTGTGGCAGAGTGCGCCGGCTGACTGGGGCGCCGATAAGGTTTTCCTAATTAAGGATGATGCTTTGCCTGTAAAGAATTCACTTCAGACATTTTGATAATGCATTGAATGCATGAATGCTAGCAAATTCTTTACAGGGGTTTTTGGGTGATGCATTAAATTTCCTTGAGAAGGAAATGTTTGCAGGTAACTGCAGGTTTGCAAGGGGAGTTGGGGTTGGAATTGTGGGTGGGTCTTTGCGTAGCTTTAAAGAACCTCGACAGTCCCCCATTCCTCTCTATAATGACGTTTAGACTTTCGTATTTATTAATAATTAATTTTTACAACAAACACAATTTTTAAAAAATCGAACAAATAAATAAAGAAATGGAAAGGACAATAAAATATAAATATAAATGTGTTAAGGCTCTTAATAAACTTAATCTGCAGGTTCGGCAGATGAGCCAGCGTTGAAGTGGTTTGGCAACAAAGTTGATATTTCTTCCTGTGAACTTGTGGCGGGTCGCCGGATCTGAAATTAATTTTACATATTAACCAGGAATGATATTATTGTATTATTATTTTCAACTTGTCTAATTCCTCTCTTTGTGTTGCAATTGTTATCATTTTGCTCGTTATTATTTAATAGTAACCCATCGCATGACCCTGGAACTCTTGGCTATTTATCATGAGGATTACGCTTAATGTACGTGAATATGAGGGCAGGTCAATAAGTCTTTAGAAAGTGAGGACAATTTTCTTTTATTTTCTCATTTAGCTGGCCTAGCAATGACGCATAATACTGTCCTGTTATCGTCTATCCCTTTTCCACCGACCGTTTTCTTCTTCTCAGCATCTAGAATTGATCCTTCTTTGTCAAGTATAGGCAAAGTTTCACTTTTTGCTCACACGTAACCATCACTAGTACATGAAAAATCGACACACGCGACGCCTGAACATTACTTCGTAATGTTCATATTGGAGTTATGGAGTCTATGATTTGACTTGATGTTGTCCTTGGAAAAGAGGACGTAAAAATGCTTCCCTCACTCTGAAACGAGTATTTTTCTATGACCAGTATGTGTTGATTAATTTAATATTTGCTGATATTTTCATCTTCCCTTTCGTTATATGGGGACGGGTCAATAAGTCTTTAGAAAATGAGGGCGATATTCTTTTATTTTCTCATTTAGCTTTGTTTTTTTTTACACTTCTCTCGGGATAGGCGAACCTATAGCGCCTAGTGGGCGCCCCGAGATGCCTCATAGATAACAGCTAATAATGACGCATAATACTGTCCAGTTATCGTTTGTCCATTTCCAAGTAGCCAATGAAGATCATACCACATGCATCCCAAAACACAGTAGCCATAACCTTTCCATCTGATATCACCGTCTTTGCCTTCTTTGGAGCCCGTTCGCCTTTTCGCCTTTGACGATCCACTGTTTTGACTGTTCTTTCATCTCGGGAGTGTAGTGGGGTTTCTCCATGTTTCATCTACAGTTACTAATCAGTGCAGAAACTCATCTGGGTTGCGACGCATGCGCTCCAAAAGTTCTCAGCTGAGATCAAATGCGGCACCCACCTCGCAGATATTTAGTTCCAACCCAATTTATCATGCATAATTGAAGCCTGAAACAAACTGAAAATTGACAAATATCTAGCGAGGAATGATGCTTACCAAAAACAGATCATTAGCGGTGCTACGAGCACCATCGTAGGCGTTTTTAAGTCCATATTGACCTAGACTCGTACTTTAGAGATTAATGGGAACACCAATACTTGCACAAGTATAAGCATGTGAATCACCCATACTGCTTGTACTGCGAAGGAACAATAGAAAATGCGGAACACGTACACATAGAGCGTGAGATTCAAGACCGCACATGGAGAGACATATAAGACGGACAGTTACTATGGCAGGATAATAGAATACATTCTGAGTTTCAAACAAGCATGGTGTGTAGCAAATGATATTCGATGTGACATGATGCAGCAGTTGTGACGCAACGAGCGGAATAAAAGATAAACTCCGTCCCGACCCGCGATGGAATATCTAAAAGAAAGTTCCGCGTCGTCAACGGGAATATGTGCCTGGCGGGAGGTAGTTTTAGTCGGTAAAATTCCGACATGCCTCTAGATCGGTCCAGAGGTATCTTTTCAAGATTTCCACCTTCTTACCGAAACCAAAAAAGAAAAACCATGGTTGAAAGTCCTTCCCCTTTGCAACTAAAAGGGGGCGCACTTGGTCCTCTTGCGGTACTACACTGTGCCATATAAGTATTATAATGCTTTCTATCCTTGACAAACGGATGAGTGCTGGAATCTTTCTCGTCCAACAGTTACTTTTGGCGCATATAATAACCTTGTAGTGATTCCAATATCTACAAACGAACACGCTACCATATTGAAGAACACAGCACCGAAATAAAATCATCAGATCCGTATACCAGAGTATTATTGTAGTAATACACAACTTAAGTAGCAAGTTGAGGCATCGTCGTTCTGTTATATAATTAACAAGCGTTAATTATCATTTTTAATGGGAACTGTGCGATTTGTCACGGTAATGAAGAGAATCGGTGAATAGATAGCAAATGGAATGAAAAAGAATATGATGAAATGGTGAAGAGTTGAAAGTAGAGGTAGTTGAAAAAGAATTTTGTGCGCGAATTAAATTTGTCGTGAGTGTTTTTTTTTTTTTTTTTAATAGATAACTCCCAACAGTAAAGGAAACAAGTCTATAATAGTTATATTTTTTCTTTTTATTTACTATCTCTTACTTTCCCTTTTTTTTTCTATTTTATTTACCTTTACACATTCCCTTAACTCTAGTTTACAAAAACTTCTCTTCACTTACAGTTTACAGCGGTTCTTAGCCGTTACGGATATTTAATGGTTATGTGGGGGTAAAAGTATGTTGCCAACGTATGGCACAGGATTCACTGTAATCCCCCAACGATGATCCGCAGAAAGAAATGAAAAAAACACGTTTTTATTTATTTAAATCTATTTCTATTTATTTATTGTGAAAACACGAGCAAAATGGTGGTGAATAGCACAATCTCGATGGAACTTAATTACACAGCTAAAAATTGGGTCTTAATTGTATTTGCCAACATGAATCACAGCCTCACTGGATTAATCAGAATATCTATGATTTACTATTTCACTTCTGTCAAGCAGAGAATGCAGTACGCGACGGGAACGCCAGACTGTTCAGCTGGCCGGACGTACGCAAATCGCGAATATATGTGAACCGTCAAAACAGGCTTCGGGAACGAAAAAAACTTTACCTGTACACCAACTCTATCGAACGACTCCTTGGGCTTTTTGCTCCGTGAACTAAACGAACTATCTCATCCGCAGATACAACCATGTTCAGATACAAATAGCGACTGGTGTGAATTAGGGTTGAAATTCATATTTCTTTCTACACACAGGACAACCAAAAGAGACCACGCCTCTGCTCTCTCAACCTCACGCCCGTCAAAGTATGAGTAACTTTTGTTAATAGGGTAATTGACGGACACGAAGAATGAGAGAACAGAAAACATGATATGCTGTGATCTCGGGGTAGCTTTGGTTGTGTGTGTTGGTATCAGATGCAGCTACTGACACGACCTACTGACCCAGTGGTACGGCTATGGTGTAGTTAAAGCGCATTGAACCGTGGAAAGAAATACGAATAAGAGGGAACCCTAGCGGATGTTACTCCCCTGCAAAGAGAGATCATTAATCCCAAGCGAATGGGTGATCTGAGGGAAAGTCGATAGGACGCCGCTGATGTTTGGGAAATAATTCGCGTGAGAACCAGACTCTAAGACGCTGAAATTACCCCAGCTATTTTGCTATGATGCAACAGCGTCGTTCTTTTAGACTTGTTGTTGCTAACCGACATTATGAGATTTCCGATGGGAAACTCATGGTTAGCAAGAATGGAGTTGCCGTATGACATTTATGTAGCTAAACTCAATTATGCATTATCTGCAAAGGATGATGAGTTTAGCTATACGTCCATTTGAAATGTTTTACAGGGGAATACATATAAAGGAAATTGGTAAGTATGACGCGCTGAAAGCGGTCGAAATTAGGTGGAAATGTTGGTTGCAATTGTGGGTTGTTTCTCATGTAGAATAGAGAAACCCCCCACAGTTATTTTTGCCTTTGAACACTTATTCACTTAAATCATTGCCTTTACTATTATTAAGGCACTTCTTTTCAATTTCTTATCAATAACAACTATAGGTCACAGAGTGGCTTAGTAGTTACAGACATTTATTGTTTACTTTACTCATAATTCTCATTCATTTTAATTGTTACTTTTATAATTATTAAGGCACTTCTTTTCAATTTCTTATCAATTACCATCATAGTTCACAGAGTTTCCTTTATTATTATTAAGACACTTCTTTCAATTACTTATCAATAATCATCATAGTTCACAGAGTTTCCTTTATTATTATTAAGACACTTCTTTCAATTACATATCATTAACCACTATTTCATACGAAACTGCACGACCGAGCTTTTCACACAATCCATATCTCTTAGGACCGCTCACCGAAGACCTTTTCGACAAATCTCCTCGATCTTCACTACCTCCTATTCTGTGTGTACCCCTTCTGGTTACCTCGGGGTCAACACCTCCCGATGACGATAATGCAATTTCTATTTCCATCGACCTTATTCCGATTTGGAATTCCGATTTGCAATTGCGTTGAAATACGACATCAGCCGATATACCTCCATCGGTTTGCGTCACAGTTCAACATCCGCAATTGCAAATTGACCTAATAAATTTTATGTGCAATTACATATTTTTTATGCTTTACCGGTTGTGACGAAATGTGGGACAATTGATTGCATTATCGCCCTGGGCGTTATATGGGTTCAGAATCGGTTGGCGTTTTTTCGTTTAAGGGCATCAATGGCCTCACGTACAACATCTTTATCTATGTCGTCATTGATATACTTAATACGTGTGCGGTTGTGTTCTCAGTGTTTTCAAATGAAAATTAAGACTCACTGTCCTGTCCAAATGCAGCGTTCTAAACTGCTGCTGTAATTTAAAGACAATTATAATATATTAATAAATAATAAAATAAAAAATATAATAATAAAATAAAAATTAATTGGCGCAAGGCTAATGACCTTGCCCGGAAAAACAAATTATTATGGACAATTTAATAACCCTCAGGACTTGCTAAATAAGGCCAAGACCGGATCCCGGTTGTGGTGCCGATGATGATGATGATAGTAAATAAAAAATAGTTTTAAATTAATTTCATTATCAGTATTTAAACAGTTGAAATTTGGTCGCCAACCGGAAGAGTTGAGCCATCACCAACACAGTAAATAAAAAAGATAACAACCTTTTATATCGTCAAAACAGTAAATAAAATAATCTTAAATTAATTCTATTATAAATGTTTAATTTGACGAATTAACAATAATCTAGTGAAAGAAACAAAAAACGTGAAGGAGATTCCTCGATGTGAAAATCGTGTGTTTTGCTTTAATTTCCAATTGAACTGTTGTTGTAATTTCCAATTCGATCCAGTACCTGGCAAAATAACCGAATATCTATCACGAAGAACATCAAACTATCACCCCGCCATCTCAAGCTCGGGGTAAGTACATCCTTTTTGTTAAAATTAAATATATTAAAAGTATTGCATAACCATATACAACAGTTCACATGCCACTTGACAAAAGGACGAGTGCTAATGCGGAATCTCTCTCGTCCAACAGTTACTCTTGGCGCATATAATAACCTTGTGGCGATTCCAATAAACACCCACGAACGCGCTACCGTATTGAAGAGCACATCACAAAAAAAAAATCATCACATCCGTATACCAGAGTATTATTGTAGTAATTTATTATTTTTTTTATTATTTACTGGCCTGTACGAACCCGGAAATTCATGACCTCACCGACTCGGCTCCGCCATTGTTCCCTGTCCTGTGCGCTCTCCTTCCACGTTCGATCATCCGATCCGATCTCCACGAGGTACAATCTAACATTTTCCTCCCATCTCCGTCGTGGCCGTCCTGTCGGTCTCTTTCCCGTTAGTTTACCGTCAAGAATTCTATGCACGTTCCTATCATCGCCCATTCGCGCTACGTGTCCCGCCCATCTTAATCTTCGCGACTTGATTACACTCACTATTGTAGGTTTGCGGTATAGCTCTTCCAATTCGTGGTTGTGGAGTTTCCTCCATTGTCCTGACTCCTCGTCATATTTACCGCCAAATATACCCCTTAAAACTTTATTCTCGAATACGCGGAATCTGTTCTCTTCCCGTTTTGTGAGAGCCCATGTTTCGCATTTGTATAGAGCAATCGGCATGATTATGGTTCTATAGACACGGAACTTTATATTACGTGATAGCAGTTTGGATTTTAATAGTTTACTGATTGCATGCCGACTACCGTTGCCCGAATGTAGTCTTTTGTTAATTTCCTTTGACGTTTCCTTTCTGGTCGTCAGTATCGTTCCCAGATATTTAAATGATTTGACATTTTCAAATATCTTGCCACTGATGTTTATATGTGTTCTCTGAGGTGCACCTGCTCTCGTCGTAATCATGTATTTCGTTTTGTCTTCGTTTATTTCTAGGCCCACCTCTTCTGCCACTTGCATGATGATTTCACAGTTTTTACTTATAGTTTCGAGATTATCGCCCAGAACGGCGATGTCATCCGCATACGCGAGCTCTTGTGTGATCCCGTTTAGGGATGATCCGGTCGTGTTGTCGTCTTGTACCTTTCTGATAACATACTCGAGGACAAGGTTAAAAAGGCATGGTGAGAGGCCATCTCACTGTTTTAGTCCATCCCGGATTTCGAATGGTTCTGAGAGGTGGTTTTCTATTCTAACTCGCCCTTTGTTTTCGTTCATGCAGATTTGAATGAGGGCAGCATATTTTTTCGGGATCCCCAGCTCAACCACAATATGGTAGAGTCTTTGCCTTGCGACTGAGTCGTAGGCTTTTTTGAAGTCAACGAACAGTTGGTGAACCGTCTCTCCGTATTCCCACTTCTTTTCCAGCAGTTGCCTTATTGTGAACATCTGGTCGCTTGTTGACCGGTTCCGACGGAATCCGCATTGGTAGTCTCCCAATATTTCTTCTGCGTACGGTGTGATTCTTGCCAGTATGACATTTGTTAATATTTTGTATGTGATTGGGAGCAATTATATTTCTCTATAATTTTCGCAGTCAGATCTGTCGCCTTTTATGAAAATGGCGATGACTATTGAGGTTTTCCATTCTTCCGGAATGACTTCCTTGCCCAATATTATTTTAACCAGTTGGTGGATCTTTCGAGCGGTTGCCCCTCCTCCATGCTTCACAAGCTTTGCCGGTATGCAATCGATTCCGGGAGCCTTGTTGTTTTTCAGTCGATTTATCACGTCTACAACTTCGTCGAAAGAGGGCTCTGAAATCTGGGGCTCGGCAGTATGTACGTCTGGTGCGTTTATTTGTGGTTGATGGGTGCGCACATTGAGCAGGTTTTCAAAGTACTGCTTCCATCTTGTCACGATATTTTTTGTTTCTGTCACCAGACAGTCGTTTGTGTCTCGGATTATTTTGGCTCTCCCTCGGTAGGCATTTCTAATTGAATTTATGCTGGCATACATACCTCTGCTGTTCTTTGCTCTGGCATTTTCTATGATTTTTTCGATCCGAGTCTTCTCCCATTCGCGTTTTTTGCGTTTGAAAAGTCTAGTTGTTTCTCACCGAATTGTCGCGTATCTTACTGCGTTGACTTCATCATATGTTTCTAAGTGGATCATTCTGAGGCGTTTACGTTCTTCGATCTTCGCCCTGCACTCATCGTCAAACCAGGGTTTGGACTTAGTTGTTTTCTTAAATCCTAAAACCACTTGGGCTGTTTGTTTGATTGTGTATCTGATCGATGCCCATTTAGTGCCCAGATTATTGGTTTCCTCTTCCTCACTACTGTCATTCTCTAGGATGCTAAAACAATTCGTTAATTCGTCTTGATATTCAGCCCTTTTGCGTAGGTCTTTTAGTTTATCAATCTCGAACTTTTTGCTCGTCTCCCGTGACTGTCCATGGGGGTTTGCTGCGAGCCGACTTCCAATTTTGCTCATCACTAGAAGGTGATCGGAGTCGCAATCTGCTCCTCTATATGATTTCACATCAAGGATATTCGAGTGGTGTCTTTTGTCTAAGAGGAAGTGGTCTATTTGGTTACGCGTTACGGCGTCGGGTGATATCCATGTGGCTTTATGGATTTGCTTGTGCTTGAACTTCGTGCTTTTCACTACCAGATCTTTTCACGCTGCGAACGTGATAATTCGAATACCATTATCATTTGAAACGTCATGTAGGCTTTCTTTACCTATTGTTGGTTGGAAGATATCTTCCTTTCCAATTTTCGCATTGAGGTCCCCGAGGAGGATTTTAACATCGAATGATGAGATCCCATCAAATACTTCCTCTAGGGTCTCGTAGAATGTGTCCTTCGTTTCTTCGTCGGTAGATTCTGTTGGGGAGTGTACGTTTATAAATACATAAGTGTACCATGGGCCCTGTATTTTTAGTACCGAGGTTCGGTCATTAATGAATTCCACATCTTTTACATGGGGCGTAATCTTCTTACTTATGATGAAGCCAGTTCCGAGGTTATGTGTATCAGTACCTCCACACGCCAGTGCAAACCCGTTGGTTTCGATTACTTGATGTGGGAGTCGAACTTCCCGAAGCGCGACGATGTCCATTATATTGTTTTGCGTTTTCTACGACCGTCTGTATCGCACCTGGTTTATACGAGATAACATTCGAACATTCCACGTGCCGAAGTGTATATCCCGCTTTTTCCGTTTTTCCCTACGTCTTCTTTTTGCCGAGTCGGTGTTTTCTTGATGATTTCTTCCCTTATGGTAGTGTCGGCTCATCACACCTACACTTACCGGGTTTTTCATGGGATTGTTTTTTGTATATTGGTTATTCATTTTTGATCCCACGAGACTTGGGGTTTCAAATAGTCCGCCACATCAGAGCCCCGTTTTGATGTGGTAAGGTCTGCTTACTGCTCTGATTCGACCCGAAGTCAGACAGGCGCCTTTATAATACAGCCGGTATACCCCTGGCTGCAAACCCCCCAATAGGCACGGTGACGCGTAACACCCTGGATTAGGGGTGGTAGATCTTTGTGTGTTACTCCTCCCTAGCCTGTCTGACATGGGTGGCCCTACTGGAAGCATATGCTTCCGTCAGCATAGCCTGAGTGATTCATTGTAATTTAAGCTCCCGCACCACGTCAAGGTTTCTACCAAGCGGGGGATTATTGTAGTAATACACAACTTAAATAGCAAGTTGAGGCATCTTCGTTCACACGCCGCTGCGGCCTGATACGTGGCGGCTTTGGTTCTAATCTTTTCATGGTGTGTATTTAAATAACGTTCATCGGGCCTAAGTCTGCACGGTCATCGCAAGACCCGTAGCACGTAAAGCCCGGTTTTTCTGGGTGTAAATTCTGGGCAAATAAAATCGCCAAAGCCATTGTTAGAGCGCGATTTTATACCATAACAATAAAGGCCCTATAAAGAAAATAATTAATCTATGCGACGCCACGACGTCGAATGTTTGGACACAATAGTTTTTTAACCGAAACATGACATACAAAACATTTCGAGGTCGTTTAAATTTCAAAGGATAGTATTATATAATCAGAAGACACTTTTTCATACAATGACTTTTTGGCGGTTTTACAAACTATTGATTGAGTAATGATGGTGGAGTGTTCCGCCGAACACTGCTTGCCGCAGAGAAAACATACACACACAGAGCGAACGGGGTTACAAATGAAACACCAAGCAAATTGTTTTTGAATTTTTATTTAATTGTTGTTGTCTTATATTGTTTTGAATGTTATAAGTTTCGCTGTTTTCTTATGAAATAAGTGACGAGTAACTTATCGAAACAGAATGTTTTACACATTGTGGGCGATAACAAATACGAAAACAAATCGAATCACACATAATCCGGCACACATTCACTTTTGATGACGCGAAAAGTATTAAAGATTCTTTTGGTTGTTAGGTATGGTTTATATTCAAGATCGTTTTTTTTATTGCGAATTTATCGATTTCTTGCACTTTTCCGTTTCTGAATTCCGAACCGTATTTACAGCGTGAACGTGCGATCGTCAAACATTTTACCGACATCTAAAAGTACATTCGTGTCTTACTGTTTTCGTAACGTCCCGTCGACTATTAGCTTGGCGCGGATTGACCTCCTCGGCGAGGTTCTGTAACTGTACTCACGTGACGGATACTCGAAGTATACTCCTCGATAAAGACTAATCTCTAATTCGACTATTGAATTCGTATCCCCCGTCGTAAGGGAAATTTTCCCAACGTATCTGTGAAACAGAATGTCCTATCGTATCCGCGAAGCGAAATTTCCCAACGTATCTGCAATGGGAGTTTTTTCATCGTAATCATCATTATCACCATTGTGGTGGTGATCGAAATCCTGTCTCTTCGTTGTCCGTTGCTCGGATGCCGCCGCTTATTTTCCGATCACTCGCTGGTTTGTTTATCCAACACATCTGGCATGAAGAAAAGGATCGCCTGCATTTCGAATGCATACACGGATTATGGGCTGTAAGGCTTTGTTTGCCTTTTCCATCATAAACATCTATCAAGGATAGTGTTATGCATTTATGATTGTTCGCCTGCTAATCAGCGGCGCAACGCATTGTTTGTTTGCGCAAGGATGCCTGGTTTAGGTGCTAATTGCATTTAGCTACCAGCGTATGCATCCGTTGTTCGGTCTATTTACCGAAAATGATATTTCTTTGGAAACATCGCGTTGATGTTTAGGATGGGAGATTGATGACCTGTATGCGGTGCTTGCTGCATTTGACACATTGCTTAGATGCCATGCTTTAGCTGCCCTTTTGAATTGGGGTAGCATACCATGTATGGATGCGTTGAACTCGATATTGGAAGCTTTTAAACGTTAAGTTCCTTGGTTTTTGCTATCGGGTTCAACGTTGTTGCAATTTCATATAGCCTTTATTACAGGTATGGTAATGACTATTAGGCCTCGTGTCTGTGGGCACGTGTGCTGCGAAGGGTGAGTAGAATTTCTTGACGGAAAGAATAACTCACCTGTAAGGAGTTGTATGGTTCGTAGAACCGCTACAACTTCCTTTGTGATCACGTAAGATTACTCTCACTTAACAGTGAATTACAGCTTATAAAATTTTTTTTTTCTGGTAGACAATTATTACATATGATTTTTTCAAGCTTTTTCATTTTATTAATCATTGTCTTATTTTGATGTAAATTGAATTTATGTACATTCTGATTTGTATTTAAAGCTAAATTATTATAATCTACTGCTAAATATACGAACTAGATGCGTGTAATAAATTAAATTATAGGAAAACCGCATTAAATATATTTGTGTACAAGAGTTAGTCAGGTGAAAATGATATCCGCATCAACCCTTCACGGTTGCAACGACGTTAGCTGCTTGTTGAGCAACCGCGATTGCTTTTATAGCACCATCTCGTACGTTTTGTCCAGTTCTCTCCTAAAATAAACGACAGTTACATCACGATTGTATTTTGAATATATTAAAGGATCTTACTATTCTCTTGCCAATCTTCTTCAGCCATCCGGCTTCAGTATGTCCCGCGAGCATTAGCACGACGGCCAATAAAGCAAAGAACTTGAACGCTTTCAAAAAATTCATTGTTTTGTTTCTAGTCTCTGATTGTTGATCAGCTTAATGAGCTCTTCTCGTTGTATGATCTGAACCCGAATGATGTCTCGTTGATGATAAGCTTGCTTTTATATAGCTCATCGGTGGTTATCAACCTTTGATGGGGATCCCCGTCGCCTAGGAAAGTGAATTGAATGATAATCTAGAGTAAATTGGGAATACCTACAAGATCGTTTTCTTCTTGTGGTGTGCAGATTCACTCTCAAACAATTTCCGATCGAAGAGAAGCGATGCACACGACTTGCTTATGATCTTGACATAACATCTTGTTGGGGGTTCCTTAATTTAATCATTTAAAAATATTTATGTGAAAGGGGATGAGCTTTTTTCACTGAATGACTGTGGTGATATATACCTCGAAAAGTATTGGGCAAATAAATTCATTGCAATAATTCTTACCAATGACAAGCGATTGGTGTAAAAATCACCTAGTCCAGATTTTCATCGATAGGGATCTCATTCGCTGGTCTTTGGAAGAGTGTCATTTAGTAAAAAGAAATTCCTTGACTTCTTTTTTTCATTTATCGATTCAGTTGGCAGTTATATATTAGAATATAAATAACCGAAGTTAACAAGAGAACATTTTGGTTATTTACTGTTTTGTTTTCAACTAGTGAATCATATTTATGGCCCCGACATTGTGGCGAGCAATTTTGGTTTCATCGGTTCTATTAGGCCAATTAACGTAAATAATAGAACGGAATGAATTTCCATCTGCAAAGTGTTGACTAAGGCATGGCAATTGAAAGAAAGCCATCATTATCAAAGCATGGTTCAAAAAATTGTCAAACCAGGAAAAAATCCATTGAGATATTGGTGTGTATTTGATAGAACTAGAAAGCAATGAGTCATTTCCTTAGATCCAAAAACTAAGGACAAGCCGAAATCAGTAGTATAGCTCCTCGATAGTATAGTGGTTAGTATAACCGCCTGTCACGCTGGAGAACGGGGTTCTGGGAGCCTCTGGGGCAAGACTAATGACCTTGCCCGTAAAAAACAAATCATTATGGAAAATTTAACAAGCCTCAGGACTTGCTAAATAAGGCCAAGACCGGTTCCTGGTTGTAGTGCCGATGATGATGATGATGAAATCAATAATTGATCAGAAACGGCCAGAATTCACCAATAGTGGAGATGTTTTCCATCAAGATAACACCAAGGCCCACCTGTTAATACAAACTCGCCTGAACCTCAAGATCTCTTTTTTATTATTTATTAGACTTCACTCGGGAGAGGCGACCCTGTAGCACCGAGCGGGCGCCCTGAGAAGCCATCAAATAACTGTTGCAGTTCTTCTTGAACAGTTGCAAGTTGTAACGCTCTGCGAACAATCGCGTGGGAAGAGAGTTCCACAGCTTCCACGCTCTCTAACGGAACGAGTTCTGATGCAGGGTTGTTCGCGCCTTCGGGAGATGAACCACAAACGGGTGCGATCCGTCCGATTGTCTTGGAGAGCGTATGGGGTAGTTTAACTAAGCACCAAGCACGGGTGCGGATTCAGCTAACTCCCACGATATTGTTCCTCCGAATACACCGAAAACTATTCACAAAACTCCGTTGTTGCGGAATACGAGCTGACACAGACAACAAACAAATAAATTTCGAAAATCGTTTATAATCATTTTTATTTAAATCATATAATAAATACACAGGACTTAACTCAAGTGGTTGAATACGGAATTCAATAGAAGATTGTTCCCAATATTACTGAGGATAAAATGATCATTCAAAAGCACACGTAGCTCTGGTACACGCACGATAGCGATAGTTTAAAGTAAAGTAAAAAAGAAAAACTTCGACACCGACCTCCTTACGCGTAGAAATTTAACTCACGTCACGTCCCCGGTACGTGTGCGCGGTTTCAAGGTTGCTATCTGACTCCCTATTGGATGTCTCTTTACAGACATCCAACGAAAACGAACCTAAGGGATTCGCCGACGAAGGGCGGCCAATGGCGAAGGTCAAAAACAAAAGGAAACAGGGAAAAACTCATGTAGCAGATCGAATCTGCTGCTACATGTTTGGGCAAGATAAACTGCCGCCATCCGCAAGGGATAGATTCTTTGATTGACGTGAGTCAATAAAACCCTTGCCGAAGGCAGGAATCTATCTTGGAATAATGAATCAAGCATTGGGTATGGCCGTTGCCAGATCATTTAATCTAAACATATTTCGGTGATGTATGTTGTCTTAGGGATATGTTAATCCCGTTGAAAGGACTGTCAGGCGAAAGTATCCGCTTGAGTGTTTACTTTGTGTAAACTAAAATTGGTGGTCATGACCGATGGTGGTGATCGTTCCGAGAAACGGCAACGGATCATAAAATCGGTCATGCTGAGATACAAGTAATTATGCGCGCCTGAAAGGCCAATGTTTAATTTGATATTCTTTACTGGTAGGAAAGATAGATCATAGACATGCCGTTGAAAATCTGGCTTGCAGATGTGCAAGCAACCCGAAATGATGCTAGGTCAATGAATGGGTACAAAGATAACACACGGAAAGATCAGCGTGTGTTGGTAGATATGTGCCATCCATTGTTCGGTCGCGGAAGCTCGTGGTGATGCTGAATTGAAGTCATGGCAAGATGATAATCTTGCCATGAATTATGCTTTCAGGAATGACCGTGGAGAAGAGGCTTGGAAAAGCCCCCAAAAAGGTAAGCTGCCTAATATATATTTATGTCGGTTATCCGTAGGGATAACCGAAATGACTCCAGCTAATTGGGTGGAGGTTAATGCCCTAGTAAGATTGTTCAATCTTGCCGAAATTTCAACTTTAAGGTAAGTTGTATTGCTGGTAATGGTGGGGATCAAGCGATGCGTGGCTCTTCGGGCCCTGAAAAGCCCCACAAGCGCATATAGAAAGAATTGCGTGCAACAATACCAAGAATCTCCGAAGAACAGTAGCCGTGATAATATCTGTAAAACAGACAGAGGTCGGCTACGCGCCTTCGATGTGATAGCGACTGTAGTCCCGACGTCAACGCCGAGTCTCCTATCAGGCGGATCGCTCGTCTCTGTATGCTCTCAAGTAGGTTGAGGGTATGTTTAGGAATCGAGCTCCAAAAATGAGAGCAATATTCGAGCGCGGGTGTAATTTGGGATTTATATAGGAGAAGAAGTTGGGCCAGAGCAAAATATTTCTTGGCTCTAAAAAGATAGCTCAGTTTTCCTGAGGCTGACCTGGCGATACTCGACACATGTTTATGCCGTGATACATTCCCACAGACCATGACGCCGAGCAATTTCAAACGTTCCACAGCTTCGAGGGCCCGGCCATTCATCATCAGCTGTGGAACCCATGATCCACTTTTCTTTGTGAATGTTGTATATTGTGTCTTCGCTGCATTGAAGTCTACGAGATTGGCCCTTTCCCACTGCAGGACCCTATCTAGATCCTGATTCAGAGAGTCAATCTGTCTACATCTCAGCTGGTGCGACGTTGATGCACCAATCGGCCGATCACTCGAAAAGGAGGAAACAAGCGTACTATCATCCGCAAAATTGAACACTTTGTTATCCGTTGTCTCCAACAAATCATTTATGTGAGGCAAGAACATGGTACAATAGAACCTTGGGGCACCCCTGAATTAACAGGATACAAATCCGAACACTTGCCGTCCACAACAACCCGGATCGATCGATTTTCGAGGAAGTTCCTCGTCCAATTGTAAAGCTATTGGGAAAGTCCATATGAACGAAGTTTGCTCAGCAATGCCCTTGGAGATATCCAATGCGACCGCCCTTGATTCACCATGCCATTCAATCGCATATGACCATATATCGGTTATACGTGTCAAAAGGTCTCCCGTGGTCCGCCTGCCACGGAATCCGCATTGACGATCATTCGGAAGTCCGTTGCACTCCAACTACTTAACTAACTCTATATTGATGACTTTTTCCATTACCTTAGATAAAATAGACAGTAATGCTATCGGACGTTATATTTGTGGGAGACACTTTTGTCCAGTCTTTGGAATTGGCTGAACTCGAGCGATTTTCCAGCAGGCAGGAAAGGTCCTCCGCGCATAAGATAAGCGGAAGAGTCTGCCAGGAACCGGCGATAGTTCTGGAGCACAGTTCTTAAGGACTATTGCTGGTATTCCGTCCGGGCCGATTGCCTTCCTACAATCCAGTTCACGTAGAATGCGTTGAAAAGTGCGCGGACGAAATCTCACATCCCGCATCGAAGACCGCACCGGGGAGATCACAGGTGGCTCCAAAAGACCGGGATCGAGGTTTGAATTCGCGGAAAATAAATATGCGAACACATTAGCTTTATCCTTTAAATTCGTGATTAACGTCCCGCTGTCTGTCACCAACGGAGAGAAAGAGGAGGTTCCCTTGGTTGGGATGTTTTGATGCATACACCTTATAGCCCGAATCTAGCATCAAGTGGTTACACTCTTTTTCTATATCACATCTCTCCCTGATAAGAAGTTTGTATCGGGAGAAGATTATGAAAATCACTTAGTCGAGTTTTTCGCCAATAGTAGTTAGGGCTTCTATGAGAGAAAGAGGTATTATTAAACTGCCTTGAAAATGACAGAAAAATATTAATCAGAAGGGTGTAACCTATCCAGCTACAGTAGCCAGCCTGCACGAGGTGACACATCTGATATTAATTTCAGATTTTTGGACATACCACTATTCTGCAAGAATATACTTGTTGCTCAATAGTCCAAACATCTTTAAAGTCAGTTTTCAATATGTTGAAAGCTTTACGAAGTACACTACAGAGGTTGGCAAAGAATTTTAAAATGTGTATGTCGCCCCTAAAGCAATTTAGGGTATTTAAACCAATCTTCCCAGATTGGTATTTTTGTATATTTAACCTACATTTTCTCATATCCGGCTTTATATTTTAGTAGTAAAGAAACCAGTTGAAGTTAGATACATTTGTAGTTCCAATCATTGAAGGTTCCACAGCATTTCCATTCTCCTCTCTATTAGTATTATGACTCGTCTAACGAAAACTCCTAAACCAAACACCTCTACAAAAAGTCACAGAGCAGCTTAACTGACGATGAATCCCGACCACAAAACTTCGATTTTATTGGCTGTTTGATTCCTCTGTAGATTTCTTGCGAAGCACTAGTGTTCGCCACAATATTGACGATGTCTGTTTATAGAGCGACGTTAAACCTGTCATGCCCTTCAAAGAGCTGGTAAACAAATTTTATGCTGTGCTGGATAGTTCGCAAACGTAATCTCGTTGTTGTCAATACATTTGATGTGATGGACGAGAGTAATTTGCAAAAAAGGGTTGTAAAGTAACCGGATTTATTATTCTCGGCAGTGGGGTTAGGTTCCACATTGGAGTTCAGTTTTTATAGATTTGCATAATGGATCTGAACTGAAACAGAATGGATGTTTTAGTCATACGTGATTAGGTAAAAATATCACAGGCTATCCTGTGATATTGAGGACTAGAAAGCAGTCATAAAGTTTGTGAACTGTAGCGTATCTTATGTCTACTAGCAGCCATCAAGAATCTCTTGGAACTATGCAAATTGTCGTTGAAATGAAAACGATCATAAATGGAAATTTTACTTTTCGACTCATGCTGGGTATTCACTTTTTTAAATACAAACATTTTTCAGGGAAAGTTGCGATGAACATTTAAAAACGAAAGGAATTCGTGACGCAATGTGAAACATTACAAGTATTGAGAAGAAAAAAACTCGCCCGGATTTATTTTAACGTAGTAGTAATTTTATTTCTTATATGATCATATACATTAAATTTTGCAATAGGGTGAGAGATAATATCGGCTTACAATAATATGTATGAAAAACTAGAAGTTATCCACTGTTTTTATAGTAAAGAAAACTAAAGGAAAAACCAAAATATTTTTTTTGTATAACACTTCTCTCGGGAGAGGCGAACCTGTAGAGCCGAGATGCCACCAAATAACTGTTGCAGCTTTTTTGAACAGTTGCAGGTTGTAATACTACGGAAAGAGTCGCGCAGGAAGGGAATTCCATAGCTTTCCCAATCTGTAACGGAATGAGTTCTAGTGCAGGGATGTTCGGGCCATCGGGAGACGAGCCGCAAATTGGTGCGATCCGTCGGATTGTCTTGTGGAGCGCATATAAATAGAACTGCGCGCAACAATACCACGCATCTCCGAAGAACTGTATTGTGAGGGTTCTCTACACTACATGGAGAACCAACCCACTATTTCAGCCTTATTTCGACCGCTAACAGCGCGTCAAAGCAACCCTAATTCCTCCACCAACCTATTTATCTATAAAAGAAGCATGGCCGGAAGCCATTTATTCATTTAGTTAATGCACAACTGCATTCAGTGGTTTCTTGCCATACTGCAACACTTCTGCATTAACACAAGCGATTTCCACCGGAATTTCCAGTCATTTTGGTTGGCCACAATCATGTCTCACCATACGACGCGGTTACATAATCATGCAACGGCTGGGATAATTCCAAATTCTTCGAGTTTGGTTCCCACGATAATATTACCTTAGCCAATGTAGCGTCACTTCGACTCCCCCTATACATGCTATCCGCTAGGGATCAATGTTCTCTTTTTGAAGGTGAACAACGCCAGCCATTATCCACTCCTTCCCACGTTTATCTTCCTACAGTTCAATGCACTCTGAGATCACCACATTCACCGAATTAGGTCAGTGGGCGATCCCCAGAGTTGCCTTGGTACATGCACTCAAAAACCCAATCCACTCCGGGATCATTGCACATTTTGTTCCGGTTCTCTCATTCTCTCTTGTCCGTCGACTGTTGATTTAACCGAAGGGTTTATCCACCTCGATGAGCGGTGAACATGAGAGACCACCGAATGTAAAGATGATCTCGATTGGTTGCTTGTGGTGCAAATGCAAAATCTAAATTTCATCCCTAATTGGGATCAGTCGCTTCCCATCCACCACCGGTGACTGTAGCGCAGCACCGAGTCGCTAATCATCACCCAAACGGAGCACATGTCTCCTGAGTCGATGTACAATCTACGGTCACGCAATAAGTTAAATCGAAATTTTAATTACTGCGGTCACAGTGTCGAGAAAGGAGTGTTTCATCTGGTATAAAATTTATAAAATTCAATTTAATAAAATTAATAATAAGTCGCATTATAGCTGCCGTCTTTATACGCATTCAGAGTGATAAACTACATAAGAAAAGGACTATTCTAATTTGCATTAAATTCAACATGTCCTGCGAATCGCGCTATAGCCGTTAATGTACAAAGACAATAAACATACTTACATCCATTTCGTTTAATGTACGAAATATCTACAAAAAAAAACCAAAAAAAAAAAAACATAGTTAGGTGAATTAGTTCAATAAAGAAATCATTAACAATAAAACCTCCAGTGCGTTTAAATATTCAATCTTCCTTTGGTGAACAATTTGCGGCGGAATATCGTTGGGGATAAAGTCAACCGAGTGTCCGTGTTTTGGCACAACATACTTCGAACCCCCACAGTATCCTCGATAATATCTGTAAAACAGACAGCGGTCAGCTACCCACCTTCGATGCTATGCGACTGTAGTCCCTACGTCAGCGCCGTGTCCCCGATCGGGCGGATCGCTCGTCTCTGTATGCTCTCAAGTAGGTCGAGGGTATGCTTAGGAGCAGAGCTCCAAACATGAAAGCAATATTCGAGCGCCGGTTTAATTTGGGATTTATACAGGAGAAAAAGTTGGGCCGGGTTAAAATATTTCTTGGTTCTAAAACGATAACCCAGTTTTCCAGAGGCGGATCTGGCGATGTTGGACACGTGTTTAAACCACAATACATTCCATGACCATGACACCGAGCAATTTCAAACTTTCCCCAGGTTCGAGGGCCTTGTCATTCATCATCAACTGTGGAACCGATGATCCACTTTTCTTTGTGAATGTTATTGTGTGTTCTTTGCATTCAAGTCGACGAGATTGTCTTTCCGCATTGCAGGACCTTATCCATATCCCGATTCAGAGAGTCTATATGGCTACATCTTAGCCGGTGCGACGTTGATGCACTAATCGGCCGATCACTCGAAAAAGAGAAAACAAGCGTACTATCATCCGCAAAACTAAACACTTTGTTATCCGTTGACTCCAACAAGTTACTTATGTGAAACAAAAACAAGGTTGGAGGCAAAATAGAACCTTGAGGCACAGCGGAATTAACAGGATACAGATCCGAACACTGGCCGTCTACACCTGGATCGATCGATCCTCGACAAAGCTCTTCGTCCAGTCGCAAAGCTGCTGAGCAATTCGGTACGATCGAAGCTTGATGAGCAATGCCCCGTGCCAGAGGCGATCAATAGCCTTAAAAGATATATCCCATGCGACCGCTCTTGACTCACCATGTCCCTCAATCGCAGATGTGCATATATCGGTTATAAAGGTCAAAAGGGCTCCCGTGGACCACCTGCCACGGAATCCGTATTGACGATCATTCAGAAGCCCGTTGCACTCCAAATACTTAATTAACTCAGCATTGATCACCTTTTCCATCACCTTAGACAGCATTAGACAGCGAGTGTGGGAGACACTTTTTGCAGTTCTTTAGTATTGGCTGAACTCGAGCCACATTCCAGCAGGTAGGAAATGTAAATGGAAGAGCGTGCTGAGAACAACGACAGTTCTGGACCACCGTTTTTAAGGATTACTGCTGGTATTCCTTTGGGGCCGATTGCCTTCTTCCAGTTCACTCCACGTAGAATGCGCTGAATCGTATGCACGGGGAACCTCGGATCCCGCATAAAATACCATGCCGGCGCGATGGCAGGTTGCTCCAAAGGACCTCCATGGAGGTTTGAATTAGTGGAAAATAAATTCGGGCACACATTAGCCTTATCTTTTGAATTTTTGACTAGTGTCTCGTTGTCCATCACTAAGGGAGGAAAAGAGGAGGAAGCGGAGTTACTGCTGATAGCATTTACCATTGACCAGAAGGGATGTGAATTAGTTAGGTACTCAAGGAGTCTATTGGTCGCCCTGCCGTTGTGAACTTTCTTCGGGGTACCAATCGCTTGGTTGCACGCGTCTCTGATTATAACAAAATTCGTTCTGTTAACATCGGCGGGATTGGAGCTCTAGTTTTTGACAGGTGTAATCTGGTCGCATTTTTGATCAAACCAAGGTTTATCAGATGAACTTCGTTTGATGGAATGTGGAATGTAAATCTCCATCTCGAGAAGAATAATCTCGGTGTCCCACTTTGCGCATATGCTAACATCGGAGTCACGAAAGTATACCTTCGACCACGGAATGGATAAGAAGACATCTCCAAAATCGTCCCAATGTAATAGTTGGCCCCGCTCCCAAGTAGTGTGTCTCCTTGTTCCTAAAAGGATGAGGGATCTCCTTAGACCGCTCCCGAGGGAACTCGTTGCGGTCGCCGCCGTGCATCCTCAAACCTGAAGGAAGAGTAGCGACCGATCGTTGTCAAAGCTAGTGCCGCAAACTTCCCGGGGCAACAGCCAGCGGTTTCTGCTGGCTTCCGTGGGGCAAGTGATCTTCGGCATCGGCGATAATCTGTGAAAAAAGGGGCGATAGCCACAGTACTACTCACCAGTCAAGATTAAAACTCCGTTGTTAAAGTTGTATAGGGATTTCTTTATTTTTCCATATTAAACTTATTCAGGATTTTCTCTTCAGTTGGTCTCCTGTAGTACTTCCTCCAGGGACCTGTACACCAATCTACTGCGGCCCGGAGATCGCGATGTATGTTCCTTTTAAATGGGAACAAATCGAGATTTGTATCTTGAAACGAACGATTCAAATGCAAAATCTCGATTTCGATACATTGGGTGTGGTGACCAATGTTTGTTTAAGATAAGAATTCAGTTTTATGAATTCTCATGAAACTATAGTGCATATGAGGATATGAATTGGAATTTGGGTTTTGTTTGCTTATTGCAAATTGAACATCTGGTTCGATAAGAATTCAGTTTTATGAATTCTCATGCAACTATATTGCATATGAGAATATGCATTGGGATTTGGGTTTTGTATTGCAAATTGAATATCTGGTTCGATTTGCCATGGGTTTGGTTTATTTAGTTTATGAGGGATTGGGTGTATATGATAAACGAATATTTGATTCGTTTATCAGGGACTTTACTAGATAGGGATAATGTATTTCAGGATATTTTGAATTTAGATTAGGCGGTGTGGCAAATGCAAAGCGACAAACGAATATTTGATTATTTTTGAATTTAGATTCATGTTTTATGTTAATCTAAGTTTAGGTGTAGGGATTTGGATGTATATGTGGGGGGTGGGGGGTGGGGGGAGATGGTAGGGCTTTTCAGAGCACTACACCAGCAGCCATACCTCCACACATGGTGAAGCTGCTTAGGTCGCTTAATCATTTGAAATGCAAGTGGCTCCGCGATCAGTAGTAAGCAGTGATCTGAGTTTCCCAGTGGCGCAGAAACTTCCATGGTATACACGCTTGGCTCGGATGTCGAAAACAGATCCAGGGTGTTCGCATAATCACCTTAGATATCCGTGTAAGTTCTCCACGAGTTGAGTCAAATTGCGGTTAACAGTGAACATCTCACACAGCCTCCCAACCTCGTCGGTTCTGTTAGAATGCACTAACCGGTCGGAATTGTGTACATTACACTGTTTACAAATATTGGTGAACGGCGTTTACATTCGTATTGGTGAAACCGATGCCCCTGATGTTGAAAAATCCCGTTGACAGTCGAGCGTGGACAGAGTCGGGTTATGCCACGACGAACCTCTTAAAGTTTATTTATTTATCTTAATATCCGCTTGATGTTCCCCCTGACATAGACCCCCCAGAGTTCCGAATGGGGAACTAGTTTACCTCCGGAGTTCTTTATATCAGAAGGTACACTATTGCGTTTGCGATGGTAGTGAAGAACGTGTGACTCGAAGTGAAGCTATGACGTTTAGAATCACTATAAATGTAACCAATGCTCAACACATCAGGTAACTGCCGCGTGTACGAATTCGATTTATAAACTCAAGTACACTCAACTGATGTGAAATTGTTATTTTATTGCTATGGTATACGGCTCTGATGCTTTGCTTATTCGAATTTCCTTCCGATGTTCTTCACTATTTGCTTGTGTATTGTGTGCGTATCTGTTAGAAACGTCACAGCATTTTGGCGTACTTCCTCCCCACAGTACTATCATGACTTATGTCCGTGTCAGTCTGGACCATCAGCCATACACCCGAAATATAGTTGAAAATTTCTCCCGATGATATCGAGGAATCTGCAGCGTGCCGGCTGGTATCTCACCTTGGGACCGACTTACCACCTAAACCAACCTTTTCTCGAACTGATCCATCAGCCAAGTTTCTAAATATGGCCAAGGATTTTTCCCGGCCATTTCACGGAGCCTATAGCTTAAAGGGGTGGTATTTCACGGGCGGCCGGGCATTCGGGGCTCACCTACCACTCGGCCTTTAGTCGCCTCTTGCCGCAAACCAGCCTAGTTGTGAGTATATTCTAACGCCCTACTCATAAGGTGGCCTACTGCACGTTTTTGTACTTAAAATTTGAAAATTATCTGTCGAATTAACTAAGTAAGTAACTGTCGGCTTAAAGGTTTAGACATTTTTAAATTTGAGTGATGCTTATTGAAAATGATTTAGAAACGAAACCTTTGAAAAAAGACATTAGACCAAGAACCTATTGTTGGGGACAATGATTCGGGAGTGATTGCTCACAATGATTGAAGCCCTCTAATAAAATAATATAGTAATGGGGAAATATAAATCCATTATTATATTATTTTGCGTTTATTTCAAGATTTTATTTGACAAGGCTTTTATTATCCGCTTTGAATCACATGTGTCCAGTGTATATGTTATATAATTTATTGCAGTTTTAAGACAACTTCTGACAAGACCCCTATGGATAAAAACTGGACCAAGCGATTATAATTTGACTCCAATTTCTTATCATTAATTTGGTTGATCAATACTTCCTACAGCCATCTAACCAAGAAACCATTTTAAATATTTTTAGATGATTAAATTAGGGAAACCTCGATAGGGATGCTACGTCAAGATTACAAAAAATTCCCTCCAATTTAGACATTCTCTTCGAGTTGTTCTGCAGACCACAAGAAGAAAACGATCTTGTAGGTATTCCCAATGAATTAGCATTCATTTCACTTTCCTAGGCCACGGGGATTCCCATCGAAGGTTGATAACCACCGATGAGTTATATATAAGCAAGCTTATCATCAACAAGACGTCATTTAGGCTCAGATCACACAACGAGAAGAGCTCATTAAACTGATCAACTGGAGCATATTTGAGATAACCACGTGAGAACAATCTTGTAGTGGATGTTGATATATGTGCAACAATAATATGTGGTTCTCTTTCTTTTGCAGATCGACGAATATTGTATCTGTAAGGTCGATGATTTTGGAAAGGAAATAAAAACCCGATCCAGAATACAGTTGCAACTTTTCCTGTCTGCTCCGTTTAATTTTACATCTCTTTGCCATTAAGTGGGAAGTTACCGTATTTTCCTTTAATAATATATACGTTAAGAAAGCTGAAAATATCAATTGAAAACCGTTATATAAAACTAAAAAAAAAAAAAAAAAATTGTGGCGAGAAGGCCGAATTTAGCGAGACAGGACATATGTGTCCTTCATCTTGTCTCTGACTTCTGGTCATCTTGCGATAACCAGAATCACCCACATCCGTGAGGATGTTGGGCTCGGTCTCGCGATCTCTGAAAAGAAAAGAGAAAAAGGGGGGGTATCCAAGGATAGTGTGGACAGTGTTAGTCCGAGTGTTCTCTAACTACTTTTATAGAGGGATGGTGGGAAAGAAATCGTACAAGACCGGTAGGTCTTGGGTGCGGTAGTGAACGCAGATCACGTCTTTGGCGTCTGATAATCTGCGCTTTGGTCGGTGTATATGTTTGTGTTTGTGCCGTCTTGTACTGTGCGTTCGTGTGTGTGGTTTGTTAATAGTAGACCCTATGGGATGGGTCCAGGAATCCTCTATTATAGAGGGGAATGTTGTTGGGAAGGGTGCTTTCTTCAGTTTTGTACTGAAGAAGAAATTGTGGGGGTTTGATCCGAAGAGATCGAAAGAGAGAAGGGTCAAGAACGCAGGAGTCCCGTACAAGTGGGTTCTCGCTGTTCTGAATGTTTTCGAGGTACTTATATGCTAATTGAAGCAAGTACTCGTCGATAGGGGTAATGGAGGCGCCTTCGTATAGGTGAGAGTTGGGGTAATGACGACCGTCAGGCCTTCTAGAATGATTGGTGCATCTTCTGAGGAGTTTCCTTTCGAAAACCCGAAGTCTTTCCATTTGGGCCGAAGATATGCAGGACCATATGGGAAAGGCGTACTATATTCCAGATCGGATTAGCTGCTTATAGCAGAGAAGCTTAACTTTGGTGTCAACTTTGATGCTCCACTTGAAGATGTTGTGCAGTTGCTTAGACCGACCGAGGCTCCTTTGGAGAATGTGGGTCACATGTTTGATGAAATTCATTTTTGGGGTATAAATGACCCGAAGATATTTCATCCTGTCCTGTGGTCTAATCGTAGTATCTCCCATTTTTATTCGAATATTCTGTGAATATCGAGAAGCAGGTTGGGAGTGTTTACTGCTCAGATTTATAGCTACTGCTTTAGATGGGTTAAGTCGAATTTTCCACCGACTGTAATACTGATACAGTTCGTCCAGATGGCGGTTGAGTCGGTTTGTTGCGAATTTTGGGCTTTTAGATGACATGTACACTAGGACGTCATCCGCATAGCAAATCTGGTTGACTCTACCATCCACAGGGCGAGGAATATCTGAGGTGTAGATATTAAATAAGATGGGGCCTAGAATGGAGCCCTGTGGTACGCCTGCGGCGGCGTTGAAAGTTCGGGAAAGCTTTCCATTCACTCGAACTTGGAAGGCTCTGTTTAAAACGAACTGGTAGATTATATTACACAGCGTTTTACTGAGGCCAGTATTCAGTAATTTAAAAACGAGACCTTCGATCCAGGTTGTGTCAAAAGCCTTTTCAATGTCCAAGCTCACCGCAATGGTGGGTTCCTTATTAAAGAGGCGCACGCAAATGTGGTTTTGAAATATATTGAGAGCCATAGTGGTGCTATGCGCTCTTCTAAATCCAAATTGGAAGTCAGGTATTAGGTTCCTGACACTGATAAATTTATTTAGCTTCTCGTATATGAACTGTTCATATATTTTGCTGATGCAGGTGAGGAGCGAAATAGGACGAAAGCTTGAAGGGTGATAATTTGGTTTCCCAACTTTTGCTATTGGGCAGACAACAGCATGCTTCCAAGCTTGGGGAAAATATCCCATGTTGTAGGCATGGTTGAGCAGGATGGAGAGCTTTATAAAGAATAAAGCAAAAAGCCTTCGCAACGAGTGGTAGGACATATTGTCGATACCGGGTGACTTCTTGGGGTTTCGAGATTTAACTAGGTTCTGTAGGGTATTTGGTGTGACGAAGCCGTGACTATTATCACGTGTGTCGTCGAAGTATGCACTGTTAGCTGAGTTAAAGACAACTATTGGCTCGTTAAAGTTGTCTAATTTATTGTGAACCTCTGAACTAATTATTGCATTTGATTCCGGGTCGCCATCCTCGAGAGTGAGCTTGTGATTATTTTCAAAGGTCTCTCCGATGATGTTTGCTTTATTGGTGTCATTATTGACAACAAGGCCGTTGTGCATGATTGGTCCAGTGATACGAGAGGTGCCACATATCTTTTTAACATTTTTATAAATGTTCTGGTCCATCTGAATACCCTTCAGTTTGTCTTCCAATTGTCGGGTACGATTGTTTTGGATTCTCTGTTTTATCAGTGTGCCAATATTGTGAATAATGGCTCGCAATAATGGCTCCCTTTGCGTAAAGCGGTGACGATATCTCATTCTGCAGAGCTTTTTACGCTCCCGGATGAGACGAAGAGTGAGGTCGTCAAGGGGAATCTGATGTCTTTTCAAGTTTGTACTTCGGGACATGAGTCTCAGAAGTTTCAACTAGAATCTCGTGAAGTCGAGTTGCAGCGTTATTTATCTCAACCGTCGTTAGGTTCCTGTCAGTGGGGAGAGAGAGTTGGTGGAGTTTTCCGTTCAATGTAATATTGAAGTTGTCCCAATTTGTGCGTCCATAATCGGGTATGTATCTGACATGAGCCCGGGATGCTCGATAGCCGCGAATGAACATGGTCACAGCGTTGTGGTCAGATACACCCGGCGATACTTGGGGAGGAGTGATTTGGGGAAGTAAGTCTTTGAACACAATAAAGATGTCCAGGATGGAGTTACCTCGGGTACCATCCGTAGGTGCGACTATTTCGAAGTTGAGGGCATGACAGTTTTCGCTGTACCATTGGAACAACTTTGTGCCGTTTGGGCAAGAGACGGAGTTGTTCCAGTGGGGATGCCTGGAGTTGAAATCGCCGCCTATGATGAAGGGTCTATGTCCCAAGGACGTTATTAATTGGCCGATATCTTCGGGATTAATGGGGCCATTATTGGTTTTATGCGAGTGGTATACGGAGTATATGTTCACTCTACCATTATTAGCTAGATGCAGTTCAACCCCGGAGACCTCTATGGACTCGAAATGTGGGAGGTCAATAGCTTCATGGCGAAGTTCGCTATTAACTAGAATACAGGTGCCACCTCCGTTGATGGTGGGGCCGCCAGTGGGGGTTCGATCTCTTCGGATCATTGAAAAGTTTGGGAAAGTGGGACGGTGACATGGATGCAACCTAGTTTCGGTTACAAGAACCACGTCCGCCCGGTTGTCCTTTATGAAGTCAGAGACTATCGCACGCTTTGATAGCGAAACAAGGGAGTTGGCATTTATAAGGATAACTTTAATTTTGGGATCCATTTTGAAGCGTATGTCTTACATATGCCGTGAAAAGGAGTGCATCCCTCTCAGTCTCAGTAGTTAGTTTTTCATATCGGGGTCGAATATCCTCAATCACGCGAGAGAGACTAAGTAGTTTCTCCAGCATTGAGGGTTGCCCCTTTGGAGGCTTTTGTGCCGCCGCTTGGATTCGTGGCATTGTGGTGGCCTGTATAGCGGATCGCTTAGGAACTTGAATATGTTTTTGGGGGGGAGGTGGTGGGGTTTTCATATTCTTTGTTTGGTTCCCTTTAACCTTATCAGCGAATGTAAATCCATTTTGGATGAAATTTTGTGTGGCCTGTTTTCCGAAGTTTGACTTGGCTACTTGTTTAGCTCGAGTCTCCTTGGTTCTGTGGACTATCTCTTTATATTTGGGACAGTTCCTGTAGCTGGCAGGATGTCCTTTATTACCGCAGTTGCAGCAAATTGGCAACGTAATTTCATCCTGCACATTTGTTGTGGGATCGTATTTTGCTGAAGGGAGTTCGCACTTGCCAATGTCGTGGGATTTTCCACAACGGACGCAACGGCGGGCCATGTTGCAGTTCCGGGAGACATGCCCGAAACGTTGGCAACGTCGGCATTGAGGTATTTCACTGTTATGAAATACTTCGAACAGAACTTGTTGATGGAGAGTTGGAAGCGACTTTGTCCGTATTATGGAGTCTATGTCGGTTCCTGGGGCAAGGTGAAGCTGCCATATGTTTACTTTGGTGTATTTTTGCGGTCTGATGTTCACAAACCGTTGTGGGGGAGAGAATTTTTTAACGTCAGTGAATTTGACGTGGGGGAATGTTGCTTCAAGGGCAGTTACGATGTCGTCCTTTTCCCAGCAGGCAGCGACTCGTTTTAAGAGGATGATCCTCGACTTTTCGTCGGCCGGGGTGAATGTGTAATAGTTCACCTCCTTGGCCTTCAGGGTATCGTTAACCTTGGAGAACGTTTGTCGATCGTAGGTTACGATTTTATTGAGACTTGGACTCAAGGTCTTTGCCTTAAAGTTGGATATTCCTTGTCGGTTCATATCACCGACGAACTCCTTTAGGTTGAGGTCTCGTGCAAAAACCCCAGGTTGCTGCTTCTTTTTTAAAGCAGGTACGTCTGCCCCGACCGATGTTTGGTTGGCCTTTTGAGTTGGAGTGGTCTTTGGTTTCGGGGTTGTGGAGGATGGTACCTTCGATGTGCACGATTTTTCCAGCGGAACGACTTTTTGTGCAGTGGGGTGTACCGAGAGGTTTGCCACGATTTCATTAGCCGAAGCTGGGGCTATTATTGGCGTACAGCCGGTGGCAACACGTTTACTGGAGGGAGCTCCCTCGCAGTTCAGCTTGGGTCGAGGCGTTTTCCGCTTTTCCGCGCGGAGAGAGGTGGGCGTGGAGCGGCAAGTATTAAGAGTAGGGACATGGAGACCATTCTCGTCGGCAGAGACATCAAAGTCACTATCGAGGCTTATCATTTCAGGTTCGACCTGTGAATGATGGGGTTCCAGGTTTTTGTTGGCGGGGGTCGGGGGTGAAGTAGCTTTCAATGCTGCGTTCTCCCTCTCGAGAGCAGCGATCCTGGCTACCGCGGTCGCGAGTTCGCTTCTCAATCTCTCAAGAAGAGTCATCAAATCCTGATTGGGTTGATGCCCTAAGCTCTGAGGAGAAGAGAGGTCCATTTTTGGAACGGATAATTGAAAGGAAAAAGATGGACACGGGCAATTACAAAGACCGAGAACCAAGCAGATAAGAAGCAGGTGAATAAAAACAAGTAGGAGTGCAGGAAACAAGGAAAAGAAGATAGGAACAAGAACCGGGAAAGTAAAACATCCAATGAGACCTAAATGAAAACCAAAATTTCAGCGCAAACCTGGAATATAGAAATCCTGGAATATAGAAATGTGGTATGTAAATGAAAATGTAAATGAAAATAGAAATGTTTGAGAAAGTGTGAAAATTTAAAATCAATTTTATGGTTTTTAAAACACTAGATGCGATCTTGGAAATTTAAAGGAAAGGGGAGAAAATTCAGTGAGATTGAAAATGCGAATAGGATGAAGTTTAAACAAAGAGAAAAGATAAATTGAATACAATTTAAATTATAATTGTAATAAGTAAAATACTTTAAATTTGAATTATAATAAATAAAATAAGATACTCCCTGTGTATGAAAGAGCTCAATCCTGTCCTCTTTTTTTTTTTTTTGAGCTTCCTGGTGATGACTGATGGTGGTGTTTCCTTTAAAAACCACTTAAAATGAAAAAGCACTGATGTGCAAACAGTTTGGTTTCCCCGTATTTTTTATATTTTAATATATAATCTTTGTTTTTTTTTTTTTTTTTTTTTTTTTTTTTCTCACCACTGTATTATAGCTGCGTACGCAACAACGTTTCAAACAACACTGACTCATGGGTTATATAAAACTATGATCTTCTGTAGATTATAAGGTTTCCGTTTGGCCAGGTAAGCAGGCCCAATTTCAAAAGCGAGCACCAGTGCTCCTTCCTTCAGCCGAACCTCTAGGCGTCGAATCAGCTACTGTAGGTATTCCTTGTGCCTACGCTTCTAAAGATGCAGCTTCAATTGCTGAGCGTGATACAAGACGGATAGGCGCTTAACTGGTGTACCTGTGAAGTCGAGTTGTGGGAAGAAGTTAAAGGGCTACCCACTAGGAAATGGGCAGGAATCAAAGTTTTAAGATTATTGGGATCTGAGGACATCGGTGATATGGGACGGGAATTAAATATTGCTTCCACTTCAATAAAATGCTTCAATAATTGCTCATAAGTAAGCAATGCCTCACCCACTGTTCGAGTTAAATGATGCTTAAGTGATTTAGCGGCAGCTTCCCAGATTCCTACAAAGTGAGGAGCTCTTGGCGGTATGAAGTGCCAATCAATCCTTTGACCACCACGAAAATTAAATACGATAAAGTTGGTTCAATTATCGGAATGGATTTCGACTGATTTTCCCCGTCGTGAAAAGAGGCGCTTTAGGCTCGCGATAAAATCATCGGTGGCTAATCCACCGATTAGTTCTAAATGAACCGCTTTTGCACACAGGCAGATGTACACCACTACGTGAACCACCAAACCACATATATTTCGATAATCGATTAATCCATGTCTGAGAATTGCACATTTCTCACAAGAAGATCCAACTAAAAGTGTGTTTTGCGATCTATGAACAATTAGTTCATTATATATATATATATAGTTGTGCGCCTTGTATCGAGGCCACCGATATTATGAAATTACTTTCATCGGTAATTTCTGCGTACTGTGCGAATGCACGAAGCACAGTTCTTTTGAGAATATTTCGCAAATCCAAGCAATCTCGAATAATCGTCGATGGACGTGCTGGAATGTGGGAAGGGATCTTATACAACGACATATGTGAAGTCTGTGGATGCTGATAATTCATCCGACTTCAACATCAGCTCGACATCGTCATCACTGTTTGACACTACAAATCCGATGGAATCTCAGGCATTGGATGACCAATCTGAGGTACGATTAAAAATTTAACAGCCTTCTCATTGGTAAACTGAGACCGCAGGGTTGCCCGAGCTGAGTGCCTAACCGTTGTCGAGGTATTATCAATTCCTGCAACAGAAATATTGGCAGGCCTTTGGACGATATTCAAAAGCTCAGCTGTTTCCTGCGTTAAGTTAAGTTAAGTTAAGTTAAGTTAAGTTAAGTTAAGTTAAGTTAAGTTTTTTATTTTATTATTTTTCACTTACTCTTACTCGCTTTTCATTAATTTGTTAGTCTATTTTTAATCCTAATTCTAAGTTGTCCTAGTTTTTAAGACCATTTACTTATTTTTAATTTTTAATTTAATTTGAATTCTTTAATCTTGACTATTTTTATTTTTTTTTATTCTTTTTTTCTCATTTTTAATTTGCCTTAGTATCTTAAGTTCTTTACATTTACATACTTTCCAATTTAATTTGAATTTTCCAATCTTTAATCATTAATTTCTTAATTTTCACCTTTATAATTTATAATTACTTCCTCCACTTTCTTTGTTACCCCTAATCACACCCCCAACCTCCCCGGCCATTGTTGATTTCTTAACCACTGGTGTATGTTAATATTTCAACACACACTAACAGGAATACACCTGTAAATATCTGACTTCCTCATCACTAACCCTAACCAGCTCTCGTTTTCAGGACTCTCCAATTTTTTTCTTCCCTTTCCAAGCCTCACTTTCTTTTCTTTCTCCACTCTTTCTCCTCCTATAACCGCTATCCCAACATGTCGTGTGGCAACCCAACTTGTGGAATTAGCAACTCCAATGCCAAATGAACATTTGGTTCTTTTATCACGTGTTTGTTGTTTTGAATTGATTTGCGACAATTGAACGTTTGGTTCAATTTGTTTGACATTGGATTCAATGTTGATTTGGGGATAGGATGGATGAAATTATAAGGTGTAATATATATGTGGGAGGGAAATGATACTACTTTGTGGACACGGATGGGATGTGTTGCACCGTCCGACACCCACTTGTTTCGCACTCCTCTAAACTTCTTATTAGTTGGAATAACGTTACATTCAGGTGAGACGGTATGACTTAAAAAACATATCAAAATATACAACACACGAGATAAGAATTTAACTCAATAAATGTATCATAAAATCTCGTTTGTGGGCGCACGATGGTGGAAAAAGAAAACAATAGGAAACATCATGAGGTGAATTAACATAGGACTGCTGCATTCGCGCAACACTCTCATAAGGCCTGCTGATCACGTGTAGTTTGTATCGTAAAACATCTTCTAAACTTATTTGCAGCTGCTTTACCAAGTGCACTACGCTCGGTTGCCATAAATTTACCTGATGAGCATTTACCCTATCGGTCTTTATGCCTGACATTCCGTATGTTTCGTATCATTAAACTCTGCGTCGCGTCAGTGCATCCATCATCCAACATACAGTCAATGATAAATCAATTACTGCGATGTTTTTGTTGTGCAAAAACAGGGAATAAAATCCAATTTTCCGATATCAAATGACGATGTCATATTAAACTCGTTCGGACATAAATCACTAAAGATTCCAAGTGTTCATCTCTTGTTGGGAACACGAATAGAACAATTCAATTTTTACACAAAAGCATTCGAACGCCGGAATTTTCCCACTCCAAAAACATTTGTGATCCTTTTTCTCTATTCCTCCATTTTTTCATTATTATTTATTACGAATCGAAGGACAATGGTGAAAATAAGCAGCGAAGATGTTCTGGATATAAGGACGTGACCCTCTTAGCTTAGCGAAATCAATTTCTTAGTTTGTACTTGCCATAGCGAAATCCTGACACATAATCGAGTGAATTCACGCACATTCCAATCGCATTCAGGAGTAACCGAGCATCGCAGGAAGGTTATGAATCTCATCCTGTCCTCGAGTTTGAATTCTATTGTTAAGCATCACACACCAGCGTAATAGAATATTGGATGGCAACCTGAAATGAAATAAAAAAGGCGAGAGCAATAGGGTGACCGGGTACATTGGATGAGCTTACGTTTGTACCGGACTAGAAATTTTCTATCAACCAGCGGGCGTGAAAAATATCACGGCTCTGTGAAATATCAAGGATGAGTTGGTACATGACAAAGTGCTGAGATTTACTGTAAATCTCTGGATGATGGATTTTTAAAAGCGCATCCATATGAAAAGGGATTATCTCTGAAAGGAGTTTGAAACATCATTTTTTCACCGTTGGTTTCTAAAATCCTTCCGTGGAAAACACATGCACTTGAATGAATGAGATAAGTAGGTAAAGGGCTGCCATGTGATGCGCTGCACTCACAAAGCTGTAATCTATGCGGTGGTAATAAGTCACGTACACAATCGTCCAGACATTTTTTTCTATTCGTTCGAAAAGCTTAGATTGTATCAATTCAGTGCGCCCCAAGGCTGGTTTCTAGGGATAATACATTTTATATGTGCATGTATTCTTTCTAATGTTGGTCATGAAACTTCAATAATTTATGTAGGAATTGCTGGGAGTGTAGTTACAAAATTCCAAACGCAACCAGTTAGTTTAACATTCACTTTCTTTTATTTTGAAGAGGATATTGTCAATAGTTGGAATATTACAGGATACTCACAAGGAAGGGCTTTTACATAACATAATGTTAAGTCAGGCGCTTCCAAATTATGCACATAAACGACCAGCAATGGCAAGATAATGGTTTAAAAAAAATTCGATAAAGAGGAAAGTAAACTGTGTGATGGGTGTTGGTCACCCGTCACTCACTGTCACGGGTTTCAATAGCTCTTCTTACCAACCAATCACATTTCAATCCCATTTCGACATTTGATTACTCTGCTCTCTAAATATTCCTGACATACACAATCATTAGCAGGTAATTCAAACTGCCGGTGGAACGTAAAAAAAGGAACTGACAGGACTCAACTTCCAGCATCACCATGCAATTTGTAGCAGTTGCTTACCCGGACAGACTCCTTGAAAAAATAAACCGAAACCTATTAAATTACGATCCATTTTTAATTTCACCTCTGAACCTCCCTGCAGTGGCAATTCCTTTGATCAAAGTTGATGTGGGGGAACGTCCTCCATTCTATCGATTCATTTTCAATATCCATTACTTAACGAGAGGACATACGCACACACCAACGCACTAATACCGTGTGGAAGAACGAAAAGGATCCCAAACGGGAATAAAACTCATTATTTACCAAATGTCCTGGTGGATAGCATGCGGCATCGCGTCGCGGCCAAGGATCGGGCCAATATGGTTAATTTTTTTTTTTTTTTTTTTTTTTTAGTATTACCACCATCGAGAAGGATACCTCTTTGTGTGCTCAGAACGGTGAAGGAAGTGCATCACTGGGTTGTGATTATTGTTATTATTATCCACTTCGATAACAAGGATATAATATGAAACGTACACAGGACGCAATTGAATGAGTAAATTCCCTGGAGAGGATATGCCCATCAAGGAATCCTTCTTGGCGTATCCTATGTCTTGCTGGTCTGTTGTTTGGGAACTTTTTTATCCTTGTCAATTGTTTGTTATTGAAAAGTAAACTCACCGGATGTAGTAGGCAGGACTTTAACTTTGCCTTCAACTTTGGATGTTTACGTGTTCCGTTTGTTTGGTTGTTGGGAATGAACCGATTGGTCTCACTCAGATGTTCAAACACAACAATTGAGTGATTGGTAAACAGCAAATTAATGGATTAGCTGATGTTGGGAAAGCAGATGACAGGTTGAGCGGCGGTCTCACATAAAACAGGAATAAGGATTGCTGTTGTATGTAACGATGTGTTTCGAATTAAATTGAGAAACGTAAATGGCGATTAGATCATAAAAAAGACATCCCGTTATTATGTACACCCAGAAACGGTAAAAAGGTTGTGAATTCATTGCGGCTGTTCATTCGTAGGTTCAACTGAAGATTCTGTCCTATTACTGTCGGTATTGCTAGCGAGCATTGTATTAATTATTTACTAATGTGAACTTTCGGTAAACCTTAGCAATAACCATATCGTAAGCTCATTCGTTTTTTTTTTTTAATATAACGGGCTTAGTAAAAAGTAATGGGGCATTTTTTTGTTGTTGTATGTTTTTCAACTCGTAAGTAAATCAATAATAATATATTTTTCTGTTTGGTTCTATGACTTTTTGTCATCTTTCGGTGAGCTTCATAATTCCGTGTTCCAGGTTTGGTGAACTAAACAAAATGTTATATTCTGCATCCTGCAGCCCTTTTTTGCTCGTCCATTTGTTTGAACAGACGCGGTACCGTCCGTTGTCGATATGCAGGCAAAGGGGCATTATACTTGACCGTACAGTCATACAGAAAATCCTCCCACTGAATCCCGATTCGATCGCTGATTGGGTACCCCTAGATTGGGAAATCCATCACGATCATGATTAGTGGATGTCGGCGGCAAAATAAAGTAGAGTCAAATTTCATCATCCTTCGAGGAGAGACGTCAAGTCTCTGCTGTCGTGCCTCCCGTTGTAAGATTTAAATCTCTTAAGCGTACACACGCTTGTTTTCGTGTCGAGTTTTTGTCGAGAAACATAAGTTCTATGGGATTGAATTTAATATTTTATAGGAATAAATTTACTTAAATAATGGTTGCCAAATACGAGTGTGACGTTGATTCATAGAGTTCGTGTACCACACAGTAAATAACAAGTGCGAAGTGAAAGTTAAAAACAAGACTACTGAACAAACAAAACGACGAATAATTTAAAAGACAGTTCCAGTGTTTGTAAAGTAAAAAAGTAAAAAAAAGTAAAAAAAAAAGCTATGTTCAAGAGAAGAAACTAAAATAAAAATAAGAGAATAAATTACTCCAGTGTGTTTTTCTTTGAAGAGTTGTTGTGTTCGTCGGGTGCTCTATTCCTTCTGGTAGAAACAATTTACAGCGATATTGGTGGTGTTCCTGCTGAACCAGCGCCCGTGTTGACGCACTAGAGGAAATAACCCACAAGTCCAAATAATTAGAGGTATGTTTTGTTTGTATTACTTTATTTACGCGACTGACTTATTAACTAAGTTATTCTTTTATGATTTGATTTAGAGTAATGGGTCCGCTGTACGAATGTAGGGCGGCAACCTGTTAGTGTGTTTAATTGACTGTCCTTAATCCATTTGCAACCACTTTTTATTAATTTACCCAAATTATGGGCGTTAAAGTGCAAACGATGCGCTTCATTCAGCTTGGACTTTGATCCGAACGCGTGTTAAGTACATCAATGACGACCTAGATATAGGTGTTGACCAAAATGACCTTGATGCACTTAAACCGAAAACTTCCAACAGATTCTGAACCCTTATGACCCGCGGAACGATAATGCAATTAATTCGCCCCACATTTCGTCATATTCGGTAAGCAAAAAAAAAAAAAGTAATTGTACATAAACTGTATTGGATCACTTTGCAAATTGCGGAAGTTGAATTGTGACGCAAACCGATGGATGTATATCGGCTGATGTTGCATTTCAAAAATTGAAATTGGGTCGATGAGCAACGAACTTGCATTGTCGTCATCGGGAGGTGTTGACCCCAAGGTAACAAGAAGGGGTAAAAACTGAATGAAAGACAGTCTAGAATTGAAAGTCTGTAATTGAGGATTGGTGTTTTAGTATTGAGGAGCGTAGATTGTCCATAGAAGAAAATCGAATAGAAGTAAAAAAAAAAAATTTTATAAATAAGTTAGAGTTAATACTTCTAAAGATTGATACTGAGTTTTTGTCGTTTATACTTGAGTAAAAAAAGGAATATTGTGTTTGGTGTTTGCCTCTTGAGATATTGTGTGGTTAAAAGAAATGACATTTGACCAGTAATAAAAGTTCTGTTTGGTCGATTTGATGAGTGAATTCGATAAGACAGAAACATTTGTAAAGGATGTATTTACTATGAAGACACGAACTCATTACCGTTAAGTGACGTAGTTGTGTGCAGTATAAGATATTAACAATAAAATAACCAAATCTAAAGTTGGAAGTGGTCTTACTTCTTACTTGGTTCTCGCCCCTCCGTATGTTGGTTAGCGAGGAGTTTCTCATCTTGTCGATGCTGTCGATATGGCTTTGTGGGGAGGAAGTATTGTGCCAAACACGGACACTCCGTTCATCTTCCTCCTCCATCATAAATTGTTCTCCGAGTAAAACGCCGAATCAAAACAACGAAACGCCGCCACGTTTATGCACAATCAGGAGGATGAAAAGTACGTACTGGGAGAGGAACACAAGCGAAACTCCACAACGCAACGTCAACGAAAGAAGAAAGTTGTCTACCGTACATGTTCGGAAATAAAACGCACAAATTGATAGGTGATCACCGACTTTTTATTACTTTACTTAGAACTTATTATTGATATTAAATTGATTTTTTTTTAATTTTAAAAAGCATTAATGCCTTTGAGAAAGGAAATGTTTTCAGGTGCCAATGCGATTGCATTGGTGGGGAACAATGGAAGTTGGGTTGTAGTTATGGGGGTTCTTCGGGTAAGTAGGCAGTGGAGTTTGGCGAAACCGCCACAGCTTAATTATCATCTCAACTTAATTCGCCTTCGCAAGATGCAGGTTACAGAATTGGTTAGTAGCAATAGTTATGTTGATTTCAAGTTAAATTTAACAGATGTACACCATCAGCGTCTAATTTCAGAAAAACAAGGTTCGTGATATGCGCACTACACGGGAAATGAAACTTGACTCCGGTAAGGGTATTCAACTTTACGACTCTCTAGGGTATGCACTCCGAGCACACCCTACAAGGGATGATGGACGGATCGACCGATTAGTCCTGTGATTGGAATACGACTCAGTGTTGCTCTGTTAGATGCAGAGGCACTTCGCGACTGGGGTGAGTTTCCTCGAGAGAGAAAGTGTTTCCCTCGTGGTGAAAACGAGGGAGAAGGATTTCGCTGGTGAGGTGCTGTGGGGTTTGCGTGTAGTTGATCGTGAAGATCACGCTGGCTATCCATGCGGTGAAACAAAGGATAAACGAGATGCATTGTTTAACTCGTGCATGAGGTCATGAGAAACGAAGCTGACAAAGAAGGGAAGATGAACAAAAGGCATTATGAGATGTGCATTGCAGCTGAATAAATAAACTGCTAGTCATCCGGGAAATGGTAATAAAAGGAAAGATGGGAGGAGAGCATCATAAAAGTGTTGGGTTGATGATGCCCTTGCGTAAATAGACGCATAGCCATTAGAAAAGGGATATTTTATACAATGAAAATTGTATATCGTATCTTGGGTCGGTGGACGAAACGAATCCCTTGTCTGCATTTGTATATGCAGGGTAATTCTTTTATGGCAAAGCACGAAATTGGTGATTGCTTATTAGTAGGAAAACAAATCATGGGTTGGATAATATGCATATTTACACGCGAAGGAATTCGGTTTATGGCACATGGGGGTAGATGCCGTACTTGCCTTTGTCCCTTGGACAAAGGGTCTGCTAGATATGTGCATGCGGGAAGATTAGGGTGCACATGAGGGATAAAATTGCTTGGCAAACAATGGTGCCGGAATAGTTTTCCTACTTATGATATATGTATGCAGACGAATTATTTTCCAGCGAATTGTACTGGTGCATTGTATGTGTAAACAGAATCTTTCAGGTATTTTCATGAAAGCATTAATGTCCTTGAGAAAGGAAAAAGTGCCAACGCGACTGCATTGGTGGGAAACAATGGAAGTTGGGTTGTAGTTATGGGGGTTCTTCGGGTACGTAAGCAGTGGGGTTTGGCGAAACCGCCACAGCTTAATTATCATCTCAACTTAATTCGCCTTCGCAAGATGCATCGGCTTACATTACTCAAACGTTAATTTCACCAAAATCGCAGACGATTTTCCTTCTTGTGTCATTTGCACCACCCAAAGGCTAATTTCGCTTGACCAAACCTATTGAAACATAATAGTCCTCGTTCGGAACATTTGCTCCGGACAACGAGTCGATGCCTTGTCGTTGTGTCTGACTTTGTCGTCTTTCGTTTGACCGGAAAGCGCTTTGTCGTGGTGTCGGTTTGCACTCACTGAGCGCTTCCATTGCCTTATGTGCATCATGGATTCTGGTGTTGGGCGTGAAGCCACTGGTGTGCAATTTGATGATGCTGTGGGGTGTGCGGCACTAGGCGTCCGTTAGTCACCCGTGAATGGGACGTCGGATCGCGTGCAATATGAGTATGAATTTATGGAATGATGAACGCGTACGCGTCATGGGTAAAGAATTAATGGGACGTTTGAATGAATATCATGAGTATCGCAACGTGTGCGATATGAGCATTAATTGCATGTGGGAAAAAGCGTTAGTTGATTAATGAGTGCGGCGGTCTATGTGGCGAGATGCCACATATACTATAAGGCGAATACAGTACTGAGGGATTTTTTTGTTTTTATAGAATCTCATTGACAACGTGCGTCATATTGCAGTTTCCAAATTTAATTGATGCAAATGATCGTATAAGATATACCTATGGAAAAATCAATCAAAACAGCAACCTGTCTTATGATTCAATACGGATCAGTGCGTATCATCACAAACCTAATGTTGCTTGGTTCTTCGATTAGCATGGTTTTCCCGGGACCTTGTTCCAATTCATCATATTCTCTGTCCTCTAGAAATGACTTTTACCATGTTCTTCGTACCATTTTAAATACCGTAAAAAACACTTCATAAGTGCTGGTAGAAGTTAATACTCGTGTAGTGCTCTGAAAAGCCCTACCACCTTTTTTCCTCCATTTCCACATCCAAATCCCAGCTATTTTACTACAAAACCTAAAATTCAATCAAAACCCGAAAAAAACCCAAACTAGATCCAAAATTCGCAATAAACGAATCAAACATTCGTTTATCGCTTATTAGCTGCTTCCACGGCATAATTAAATCCAAAATCTTAAATTAAAATCAAATTCCCAATAAACGAATCTAATATTCGTTTATTGTTCTATATTCGCCCCACGGCATCATCTAAATTCAAAAACCAGAGATACGTTATCTCAATTTGGTAAAATCCATCAAAGTGAACAAACAAAAACCCGAATTCATTTACATATCCACATCTGCACAATAGTTTCATAGGAATTCAGGAAACTGAATCCTTAACTTAAATAAACACTGAGCATCTCACTCAGGATTCCAAAATCGGGATTTTTGTAGGAAATTGTGTATTTTCGAGATACAAATTTCGATTTGTTTCTCTTTATAAGGGTGATGAATTTCAGATTCGAGGTTCAGTCTCAATTGGCGTTCTAGATGTAAGGACGCCAGAAAATAAATTAATAAAATAAATTTAAAATAAAATAAAAAGCATTTTATTGGGCCTGGCCGATTCTTCCTACTCGACGACCGGTAGCTGCTCTTCCCTCGAGGTTTGAGGAAGCACGGTGGCAACCGCAACGGGTCCCCTCGGGAGCGGTCTTTAAGAGATCTTACGTCCTTTTCAGGATAAGAAGACACGCTACCTGAGAGGAGGACCACTACACTCGGAAAAACAATATTTTAATGTATATCTTTGCTCGCTTAATATAGACATCCCTACATTTGTGAGGTTTTTTTTTCTTTTCTTTTATAGGTTTCAGTAGGAAGGTGAAAATCTTCAAAAGATACCTCTGGATCGATCCAGAGGTATGCCTGATTTTTACCGACTAAAACCACATCCCGCTAGGCACATACTCCCGTTGATCCCCACGGAACTTTCTTTTAGATATTCCATCGCGAGGCGGGACGGAGTTTACCTCGCCACTGCTGCATCATGTCAGATAAAATATCATTTGCTACGGACCATGCTTATTTGGAACTTATCATGTATTCTATTACTCCTGTCGGAGTAACTGTCCGTCTCATATGCCTCTCCAAAATCGTTCATGGAGTCTGGAATGTCATGCACTCTGTGAGTACGTGTTTCGCATTTTATATTTTGACTTCGCAATACAAGTAGTATGGGTGGTTCACATGCTTATACTTGTGCAAGTATTGCCGAAAGCATCCATGCCCTGATATTAGCTGAGTCAGGTGGTAATTCAGCTCACCATATTTTCTTTTCACCCATGTTTCTACATCAGGTATCATGGTGTTTGTCCATCTTCCTTTGGTGGAAGAATCCCACCATCGTTGCCATTCTCTTAGGCTTGGGAGCTGTATTTGTAACCGCATTCTCCGACCATTCTCTTGTGAGACCTCATGCAACGCAGTGTTTTCTTTAGCTGCAATATCAAGTGGTGTCCTCCCGGCCAAAACATTTATGGCATCTTCGGATACCGTTCGAAATGCACAACATACTCTTAGTGATGCCAGTCTATGCGCTGAGTTCACTCCCCTCATGTATGACTTATACTGTGCGGCTCCTGCCCATATGTGAGCTGCATACATTATAGTGGAGGTGTTGACACTGGTTATGAGTTTCCTTATGTGGGGCCGGGGTCCTCCAACATTGGGTAGCAGTCTCGCCAAAACTTTGCATACTCTTGCCGTTCTTTCACTCGTTTTCCTCAGGTGTTCCTTGAAGCTCAACCTGTTGTCGAGTATAACACCAAGATATTTAATATGGGGACTGGATCTGATTAATTGTCCTTTTATTTCCAAATCAAGGTGTTCTACTTTCTTGCGGCTGCTTATTAAAACTGCCTCCGTATTATGTTCAGCTAGTTTCAGTCCGGCCATATCTGGCCAGCATTTAATGCTCTGGATTGCTTGGGAGCAAATATTCTCCAGCTCATCTAGATGTTTAACGACGGCTACTATTGCCAAATCATCTGCGCACCCAATGTTTCTAACCCCTTCTGGTACGTTGACTCTGAGCACACCATCATACATGATATTCCATAACAGCGGACCTAATACAGATCCCTGAGGTACACCCGCTGTTATTTTATATTCCTGTGGTCCCTCATCGGTGTCATAGAGCGGTCTTCTATCCGAGAGATAGTTTGCTAGTATACGTGTTGGGATGAGAAGTAGGTTGTACCGGCGTACGACGCTGATTCACTTCTTCCCCATCAAGTACCGGTCGTTCCGCCGAACACTAAACGATTACGCTGAAGCCGAGGAAACACCAACGCAGAAAGTAAAACACACGGCTATCGATTACGATTTTTATTGTTCGGCTATTAAGTTCTTATAACAGCTTGTTCTTATTGCAAATTTAACGAACGCTGAGGTGGACACATTTGGATCCTAATAATTAGCGGAATCACTATTGTCAATTTGATTTTACTTTGCTTTAATAAATTCACATGTGGTAGGGCACCCTTCAAGTTATTTCACAATCGTCTAATATATTGCAATTTTAATTAACATTTACGAACACGTATTAGGAAAAACACTTAGCCAGAAAAACAAAAGAAACTGGACTCGCGTCAGGGAGTTTAAGATGGACTCAATGGCGTGAGCATCCCCCGTACGTACGTTACGAGGGATGATCGCGACTTCGTGTGCTCGACTCGACGGTTGTAATAAGACTCCATCGAGGGTTGGAATCTGGCTCTTGATTCACCCTCGATTCGGTGGTGGTGGATATCCTCTCAGTTAAGGATATATTTTTACTTACCACAAGAGAGACGTAAAGTATCTCTTTGTGGAATATAAAACTAGATCTCGTAATTAAGATCATGGTAGTATGTGTGTATGAGTGATGGTGAAGATCATATTGTTCAACTTATGCGCGAAGGCGATGGAAAAACAAAGCAGGAAAACGGTAAAGACAAAAGGGACGTGAAGATCTTTGTTTATAGTGTGCATTGCGGCTAAATAAATAGAAGGCAATGTATCGAGGAAATGCGTTAAAAGAAAAGATGGAACGGGGGCATCATAAAAGTCTTAGATGAATGATGCTATTGTGTAAATAGACGAATACCCATTAGAGAAAGGTGCTAATGGATTGCAATACTTTATACAATGAAAATTGTATAATGTAGCCAAAACGAATCCCTTGCTAGCATTTGTATATGCAGGGTAATTCGTTTGTCCCAAAGAACGAAATTGGTGATTGTTTATTCGTTTAGACGAGGGATCGTATTACAGTATATTCCAGCGGAGCAAACAACTGCCCGACGCTGCTTTGGCCGTTGGATAATGGAATCGCCAGCCAATGTGTATGTAATACATTGTTGTACACATGTAAGGCCGGGAATAGCCAATTCCCTGATTATGCGGTTACATTATATGTGAACCGATAAGTTTTCTTTTCAGGGACGTTGTCTTTGGCCTTAGTGAATTCCTTTCAGAAGATAGTTATGATGGGTAAGTACTTGATAAATTCTTTCAGGGAATTTGTGAAATGCATTGGATGCATGGATGCAGGAATTCTTATAGAGAGTTTAATGCAATGCCCTAGGTGCATTAATTTCTTACGGAAAGGAAAGGCTTACAGGCGTTAATGCGGTTGTATTAGCGAAACGATAGGATTATGGGAGCTTCAGGAATGGAAGCTTTTAGGGTAATTTGGGAAGGTGAGTAGTGGCGTTTATGGGAACTGCCACATACGCATCAATTAGGGCGAGACTTGTAGTTCGCCAAACGCTTCTAAAATCCGATTCCAGTTCTCAGAGTTAAATCCATTTTTAACGTCTAGTGTCACCACGGCCCAATCTTTTTTCATACCTCCTAGCGAACGTGTTCCAGCTATCCTACACCACAGATAGTGCCTTACCGGTTGACCTATCTTTCCGGAACCCATACTGCCATTTAGAGATCCCCGATGCCCCCTCAGTGATTTGTTCCAGCCGAGACAATAACTCACTCAAGCAGTTTCCCTGTTGTGCCTAGCATGCACAACGGCCGGTAGGACGCCGGGGCTTCTGGATTCTTGACTCCTTTTGGTATAAGCACAAGCCGCTGTTTTTTTCCATCGTTTGGGAAACTGTCCTGTTTGAAGGTAGGTCGCGAAGAGACTACTGAAGACTTCCGGCTGTTTTGTTAAAGCAGTCTTCATTACAGCGTTAGCAACACCATCCAGTCCCGGGGTCTTATTTTGTTTAACAACCCTCGCAGTCAAGAGTTACGGTGGTTTTGGGAGGTATTTCTCTTTCAGTGATGTTCCATTCCTCTTGCATCTCAACAGCCCATCACACTGCGGGAAGAGGACAGCAACTAATTCTGGCGATTTCACTTTTACTTTTCTGCATTTGACTACTGTTATTGTGTAGTCTTTTCATAACTAAGCTCTAGCCGCTGCCGCGTGGGTTGTTATTTAATTCATTCCTTAGGGAGCAGAACGTGTTATATTTACTCTTGCGGATTACATTCCTCAATTGCTGTTGCTCTTTGTTGCAGACGTCGTAACCTGTTGCAACCCGACAGCACATGCGCGATTTCTGGGTTCCAGGTACACTGGTTTAATAGCCCTTGTTGGTTGTCTTTATCGCGGCATGGAAGGAGCACATGCATCCAGCCTGCCTGTTCGCACCGAACTCTCCGTCAAACTGTTCGATTTGGTCTTCCAGTATATAATAGAGCAGTTCCGCGTCGAGGTCCTTCTCTTTCCACCCATTTTTTGGGCTTTCTTCGCCAATTTGCCAGTGTTGAATCCCCTGTGGTAATATTTCGTACATCACGGCTTGGTGGTCACTATGGGTGTAAGTGTACAAAACTCGCCACTCCATACTTCCTGCCAACATGGAGCTGGCAAATGTGATGTTGATTTTGGACCGGCTTCTCTCGTTTATGAAGGTGTCATCGATACCATCATTAAGCAACACAACATCTAGGACTGCGAAGGCTTCGAGTAGTGCCTGACCTCTACTGTTGGTCGTTATGCTTCCCCATTCTACTGCCCAAGCGTTGCAATCTCCAGCAACTATGAGGAGTCTTATCTCTAGCTTCTTGCGGTACCCTGTCCAAAAAGCATTTGAAATATTCTATTTCCCACCTTGGCGAGGCGTAGAAATAAATTCCTCTAATCTTAGCGTAGGCGAATCCCTCCAGTCGCTGGACACTTCTGTGTTCCATGGGGGAATTTCCAGTTGTCCAGTTGTCCAGATGGCCGGTGTTCCTCTGCTGCCTTCTTCCCATGTAATTATACCAGTGCCAGGCATCGTGTACTGCTCATTGATGAGTACCACGACGGCACCATATTCCTTAACCGTTCTGGAAAAGAGATCTTGTGCGGCTCCGCAATGGTTTAAGTTAATTTGAATGCATTTAAACCTGTCCATTTTTATTCAGGAGATTGGACATCGCGTTTTTAAATGGTCGGCATTTGTAGCTCCCTGTTGGATCGTGGTTACCGCCTTCGCATCCTGATTCACAGAACATGCATTCGGGTTGTGCATTACACCTCATCGCTTTGTGGCCTTTTTCACAGTATTTCAAACTGTTTTCCGAACGATCTTCTTCGGATTTGCAGGATTTCGCCACATAACCGTATTACCAACATCTAAAACATCGCGTGGGTGTTATGTGTTCTCGTAGTCTGCATCTCACCCATACGACCCATAGAAAACCTGTAGCCAGCAACCTGACAGCCTTTTCTCTTGGCAAGCGGATCATGGCAGCCTGCGAGCCATCTGGTTTCCTTCTTAAACTCTTTACCGCTTCCTTGTGGATCGCGTTCAGTGCGCGGAACTCTATAGTGGTCACTGTCAGGATGCCCTTTACAGTGGTAACTTCATCTAAATCAGAACACTCGACCGTGATTTCCTATGACACTGTTTTCACACTGGCCTCTTTCATTAATACTTGTTGTACTTTTGCTTTCAGTGTCTCAGTGGTGGACTATGGTCGGCGTTTCAGTTCTAGCAGCAATTCCCCTTTTGCTGTCTTTCGAACTTTATTCACGCTGTTTCCGAGTTCACTTAGCTCGGGCTTGGCCTTCATGAACTTCAATATATCCGCATATGTTTTTCCTCTGGTTTTGGATATTATTATAGCGTCCGGGCGTGACCTTTTTTTATAATGTTTGCTTTCCCTGTATGATTTTTTTGAACCTCATCATCCGCGCATCCCTCTTCTTTCCTTTCTGGGCAATTGTAATCCAATTGTAATTGGGTGACTCATCACTGAACTTCCCCAGGACTCTGCTTATGTCTATTGGCGAGATTTGTTTTGGTTGGACTTGCAAGTTTCTACCGGCCCAGATGGCATCCTTAAACGACTTTGCGTGTGCTGTGTGTACATATCACGTTGGGGTCACCAATTATAGTATTTGTGACAATAGCGAAAAACGTGTGATTCGAACAGCTATGACGGTTAGAATCACTAAAAATTGAACACCCCAGGCCACTGCCGCGTGTACGAATTCGATTCCTAAACTCAAGTATACTCAACTGATCTGGAATTGCCATTTTATTGCTTGGTATACGGCTGATGCATTTTGTTATTCGATTTTCTTTCGGTGTTCTTCACTATTTGCTTGTATATTATGTGTGTATCTGTTAAAAATGCCACGAAATTATCTTGAAGACAAGAGGCAACGGGTTTGTTACGAAGTAACCTACGCCGCCGCATTTAGCTTTTATTGATTTCTCTAATACTGCAGATCGCTTACGTTTCAGTATGGTGATAAGTGAAAAAGATAATTGGAAGAGGTAGTGATCCCATTCCAACTGGTGGTGGATGTGTGACAAAGAAAGGATTACACGTCCCCAAATATAGCATGCCTTTTAGGAGCGACTGTGGGGGTTCGAAGTGTGTTGTGCCAAAACACAGGCACTTGGTTCAATTTATCCCACCACGTCTCTGGATAAATAATACCAAAAATCCAAGCACCAAGGAAAGAGCCAAAATAACAAACACACTGTGGGAGTTGTTTAGTTGAATAATTTTCTTGTTTTATTGTTTCTTAATTTTTTTTCTATAATTTTTAATTTCACAAATTGCCATAGGCTTTAATAAGTAATTTGCAAGTGTCACAAGGTTTGATGCTCACTATATTAGGGAAAATCCCTGTACGTTAAAAATACACTTGGTGTATACAACCAATTAATCCTGAATGTTGGATGTCTGCATATACACTTATTACAGTGGAGATTCTGCAGAATATTTATTGCACCCGGTCGCTTTTCTTTTGCCGATAATGTCTCACTAACATTTATTAATTATCTACTGAAACACGAAATTGATATCGGATTACTTAATTAAACCTCCAGGGAGAGAAATTGCTACTCGCGCAAGAATTTTTTTCTTTTGACTGGAAAGTTAAAACTCAACAGTGGTAACGTGTGTGTACGTGACGAGGGATGATTTATGACTCCTTGTGCACCGTATGGTGGATGAATAGCGACTGATCGGAATTAGGGATGAAAATTGGGATTTCTTATTTGCACGGCTATTAGCCAATCATCATCGCGCTCTCTCATGAATCCATTCAGTTGCATGTCTCAGCGAGGTGAATAATACTCGCACATCATTCGACAGTCGCTTGGCATGCGAAGGATGAAAAGAACAAAAGAGAGAGCGCAATAACTTCGGGGTTGACTTAGCTTGTGTGCTTGTATCAATGCTCTGACGATGACCCACTGGCCTAGTGCGGTGACTGTGGTGATCTCAGAGTGCATTGAACTATGGGAAGATAAAAACGGAAAGGAGAGGAAAAGCGTTTGTAGCTATTCACCTGTAAAAAGAGATCATCGACCTCCAGCGAAGTGAATAGGATGCCGAATCGGCTAGGGAATTCTGACCGTGGAACTAAATTAAATACTTTGATAATTTCCCCAGCGATTGCATGATTATGCAACCGCGTCGTTTGAACCGACTATGCGGTTGCTAACCGACATGATGCGATTCCCGGTGGAAATCTCATGGGTTAGCGAAATGGAGTTGCCGTATGGCGAAAAGGTAACTAAACTCAATTATGCATTATCTCCATAGAATAATGAGTTTAGCTATGCGTCCTTTTGGAAAACATGTTTTGCATGTGGAATAGCTTGTAGGGGGAATAAGGTTGAAATTTTACGCTGAAAGCGGTCGAAATAAGGTTTGAATTGTGGGTTGGTACTCCATGTGGTATAAAGAACCCCCACACGACGCTCGCCTTTTCTTATATTTAGTTTAATCATTTAAGTTTTAATTTTTGCTGTAAATATTTGTGTGCTTGTTTCTTTAAACCTTTTGTTTTAAACTATTAGAAAAAAATTATATAAATAAAAATTAAAAATAAATTTAAAAAATATACATAATTTATATATACAGTTTATTTATATTTATGTATATATAATTAATAATTTATTTATTTCTTTATAATTATTTATCTATAATTTTTTACAGTACTGTGTATAAATAATATTCAAAACTTGTATGTACATTGGGTCAGCAAAATTGTAAACGAACTAGATATTGTACAATTCACAGTGCTTGCAAAGAGCCAATAAATTAACAATAGTTGTAAAATAGGATAAGCATTTAGTCCTAAATAAAGGAAGATTTGCAATTTCATTCTAAATAAAATAAATGTGGACTTCAAATCAAAAAAAAAAAAAATTATAAACTGGTAATCACAAGGAGCCAAGTCTGGAGAATACGAATGCTGGACCTCTTCCCAGTTTAAGGAGAAAATTAGTTTTGGGTGAGTTTTGTTGTATACAATAAGGGATATATTCTTGGTGTTTTATTTTTGAGATTTCTTTGATCTCAGTTATGTAGGTTTGTAGTAGTTGTTGGCTACTTTATTTATAAAGGGTTTACAATGGTCTCTTACCTTACTGATTCTGGCGTTGGGGGACCACAAAAACACAACGATTTACCTTTAAGATGTTTAACAGGTTTTGGGCGTGTGAATCGCTGGTGGTGGCCCATCGACTTCCCCCGTTGAGGTGGCGTTGGATGTTCTGTTTCCTATTCTTTCCTGGGATGGGGTCTATCATCACCTGGCACGAGTAATCTATTGTTGCAGTTTTCTGTGGGAACCTTCCGTGGAACACGATGCGCGAATATTTACACCATTTCAGTTATTTCCCTCCCAAATGATACGAGGGTTGCCTTTTATATTTCGGGATTAGAGAACAAAAACAAATATTGATCATCGAAAATCGCTTTATTGTTTTTCAAAATATTCCCCATGAAGATCTATACACTTTTGCATGCGTTTGAACCAATTGTCGAAGTACTTTTGCCACTCTGATTGAGGTATCTCCAACGCATGCATTCTGAATGCAGCAACCGCTTCTTCAGGTGTCGAAGACCGTTGACCTCTCAGTTTGTTTTTTACGTACGGGAATAAAAAGAAGTCATTCGGTGCCAAGTCAGGACTATACGGCGGATGACCCATCAAATCGATGTTTTGGGTGCTCAAAAATGCAGTTGTCGCAGCCGATGTGTGAGAGGTCACATTGTCGTAGTGAAGAGTGATCCGTCTTCGGCGGTTGGTTTTCCTGATTTCTTGGAAGACAACTGGCAAACAAATGGTTGTGTACCACTCAGAATTGACTGTTCTGCGTTGTTCTAGTGGTACGGTTGTGACGTGTCCAGTTTTTCCGAAAAAACAGGCGACCATTTGCTTGGAAGTGCTTCGTGCGCGAACAACTTTTGTTGGATTTGGCTCATCTTGAAACACCCAGACAGTCGACTGCTGTTTACTTTCGGGCTCATACGCGTAAATCCACGATTCATCACCTGTCACGATGTCATAGACGTGTTTTGAAGCACCGCGACCGTATTTTTTGAGCATTTATTTCGACCAACTGACAGGAGCCTTTTTTTGGGCGATTGACAAATTGTGTGGGATCCAACGCGAACAAATTTTTTTGACAGTCAAATGTTTATGCAATATTGAATGTATGCTGGTCCCACTAACGCCTAAGGTTGTCTCAATCTCACGATAGGTCACATGACGATCTTCCAATATCAGTTCGCGCACAGCATCAATGGTTTTCGGAACAACAACTGATTTTGGACGACCTTCACGAAATTCATCTTGGAGTGAACTACGACCACGATTGAATTCACCACACCACCGATAAACACTGGTCCTTGATGAAGCTTCATCGCCAAAAATTGAATTAAGTTCATCCATGCACTGTTGCTGAGTTAATCCACGCCGAAAGTTGTAAAAAATAATCGCACGAAAATGTTGACGATTTAATTCCATTTTTGGGCCGAGATGAATCTTTTAAGTTACTGTAAACAGCACAAATAGCGCTCGTATGTCAAAACGTTCTGAGTGCGTGTAACCTCAAAAATGTCCAACTTTACGACAGAGCTGTCAATTGCCGGATTGCAACCCTAGGGTTGCCAAATCCCGAAACAGAAGAGGCAACCCTCGTATATATATATATATATATATATATATATATATATATATATATATATATATATATATATATATAGTATATTCAAATAAACTTTTTGAGTCTATAATTGTTTTTATTAAATTTTTTGTTTTATGAACAAAATCACTTATTTTAAACACTCTGATTAGATGATTATTGGATTAGATACTTTAATTATTCCCTACAACTTTTTGCTACTTTCGTTTTGAAAAGTACTTTACAACACAGGACGACGCACAAGCATCTATCACCAAACACACGCGTTCGCAGACATTATTCGACTGTATTGATTAGAAACGACCACCGAACAACACTTCTTCGTAGATTCAACCGACTCCTTCGATCACTAAAAACCAACTCCTCTCCTTTTCCGATCGTTTGATCGCAGGAAAAGGTTTTTTCTTCTTTCTTGCTAACACAAGCCAAGGTGCTAGGTTCCTTGTGCGATGATCGCAAGGTTTTTTTTTCTTTCTTGCTAACACAAGCCAAGGTGTTAGGTTCCTTGTGCGATGATCGCACTCAAAATCCTTTGTATTGGGATCTCCTTTGTGAGCCCGCGCATCCTTTGTCTGATCCCTAGGTATTTTACCTTGGATCGGCAACCGTCTGGAATCCCTAAAGTATTATCCGGGATCTCTAACAGTGCCCAGACTTGGCAATTTCTTTTCTACTGAATATTGGAGCCAAAGATATTTTTGTATCTTATGGGTATTGTTGTTCAGCGAGTGTTTTTACGATCGCCGTCCTTTGTTCCGTCTAGGAAATGTTTCCTTGAATAGGATTTAAGGGAACGGTGTCGCCGTGCATTTTATGCTTTTTACCAACTTTACTTGAGAGTTGGACATCTGGTCCGCAGATTTGGGTCCAGGGGAATTTACGTGCCGAACAACTGGTTCGTATATCACGTTTTGGATTTATATTGAATTCAATATGGACAAATTAAACGTTTAGTTCAATTTCTTTGATATTGAATTTGATATAGGCAAATTGAACGCTTAGTTCAATTTGATTGATATCAATTTTGGTATTGGCCCGTTTAGTGTATGGGGCAATGCTAGGGCTTGGGGAGTGCTTCATTCTTAGTGGAAGATTTTGCGAGTACCGCAAATTAATTGGTGGAGACTGGCTCCAAAGAGGTATGTATTTATGGGTGGGTGGGTATATCATCGAAAAAAATGCGCCTAATAACACTCAGGTGTAACCGTTTGACCAGGTTCCTGAGTTTCTTAGTATACCACTCCTTTCCAATCCTACCTGACTCATAGTAACACTTTCTTGGCATGAATATTCGGTTTTGCAACTGGTGTTGATGGCCGGCCTAGACGTGCGGCACTGTTTCACTAAAATCCCACTGATAGCTCGATGAAAATTGTTCCAACGAACACTGTTCTCCACACGAAGCAAAAAAAATAAAAGCCACTGGGGTTGTTTTGGGATAATTATTTTTTTAATTGTAATCTTTCCGTTCAGTTAGACGAATACATTAGATTGTTGTAGACTTAATTACGTAACACACAACTGTCATATGTTTTAAAGTTCAGTTTATCTATTACACCGAGTTGTTTTAAACTTTTATTATTAAGGTACGAATGTCATAATACTCCATAAAGTGGGATTAATGGTTCAACAACACAGGAAACACGTTCATCGATTAATTTTGGCACATTCGCGACATCTAACTCGATTTTGGGGCTCGTCAAACGGGAGGAAAACTTTGATCGCATTCGCGCTTAAAACACACATGTGTTTGCTCCTCAGCGGATAAAATCTGACACCACGTGTAATGAATTGCAGGCATTATAGAGATACGCGATAGCGAAGATCGCCGAAGGGAGGAATAGGTTTCTGTCTTAAATAAACAGAAACGCTATTTCGAGGGCCATAAATCTTGATGACCTGCGCCTTAGAACGAAATAGGTTTTTGCTTTACGATACACAAAAACGCTATTTCAAGGGTCACGATGATATGCACATCGTGTTTACTCAGGCGTTCATGATAATATCGTTGTAGGCTATACATTCTGGTGACGATAGGTCAGCCGAAAATGTGGGTCTTATTTACAAGACGGTGTCGCTACATGAGTATAATGGCGAGGAATTAGCCTTGCGGATGTGCAAGCGTACATCTCGCCCAGGGTGGCCATAGACCAGCGGTCGGTTAATAGAGTAAACACAGTGATGCTACTGTGTGCTTGTTTGTTTAACAGGCCAGAGCCTCGTTAGGCATTATATAGGGTATGATTATCTAACGTCAAATTGGTCGCAACTGTAGCGAACCTTGGGATTGGAGCAATATTCACTCATGAACCGTAGCAAGAATACCGGCTACAGCTGTGTCAACAATTACGCCGGCCAGCGAGTATTTGTCTTTTATAATCGCTGACAAGCCGAGCCGATTGTCTGACACGGTTCATGTAATATGAATGAAATAACTTGTTTGATGTGCTACTGGGGTTTTACTTTCAGGTGAAAGTTATTTGAAAGAAAGCCTACACTGCTAGAATGTAGGTAAGTATAGTGGTTTATGGAGTGAGGGAAAAGTAGGTTGTTTTAAAGAAATGGATGGTTCTTTAGGAAGGTTTTAAAGAACCGCCACAAGTCCATGCTTTTTTCCGTTAGGATTGTGATACAAAATCCACTTTTCATCACCCGTAACGATTTTGTGTAAAAAATTTCTTCCTTTGTATCGAGGAAGGAAACTCATGTAGATGTCAACTTGTTCTGTTCTTGTAGGGGTTTGGTTTCAGGAAGTGTGTCTCCTAGTCCTTATAAGGAGAAGGGATCTCTTAAAATAGACCGCTCCTGAAAACTCGTCCTACAAAGGGGTCGTCACCGTGCTTCCTCTGATCCAGAGGGAAGAGCAACGTCCTTGATTTCACTGGTCTTCCGTGGGGGCAGGTGATACTCCGAATCAGTTGTTAAATATTGAAAAGGCTCGTTGTTCTTTCGGTATATAATATGTTTTATTTCCAATTAAAATACTTCTCCTGGGCTCTTCCGTCAGGGACACTGTTCGATTATACTGCGGCCCGGAGATCACTTAAATATTCCTTTATAAAGGGAAAGAAATCGAGATTTGTATCTCAAAAGTGTACAATTTCGTACAAAAATCCCGATTTTAGTATCCTGAGTGGGATGCTCAGTGTTTACTTTAGATAAGAATTCAATTTCTTGAATTCTTACGAAACTATTGCGCAGATGTGGATGTGTAGAAAGGGATTCGGGTTTGTTTGTTCTATTTGATGGCATTTTCCCAGATTGAGATAACGTATCTCTGGGTTTTGAATTTTCATGATGCCGTGGAGCAAATGTAGAACAATAAACGAATATTAGATTAGATGATGCCGTGGCGGCAAATGTTAGACCATAAACGAATGTTTGATTCGTTTATTGCGAATTTTGGGTCATGTTTGGGTTTTTGTGGGTTTTGATAGCATTTTAAGTTTTAGCGTACTATTGCTGGGATTTGGAGGTAGGAATGGGGGTAAGGGTGGTGGGCTTTTTGGAGCACTACAAACTCTTCGTTTTTTTTGTTTCGTTCCGTTAGTTTGTGAAGAATCTATTTTCTTCTTTCTGTATTTTTCCCCTCGCATGCAATCGAAGTGATATTGCTTGGTTAGAAACTCCTACCTGTCCTGCAAGCTCTTCTTGAGTTTTACATGGATTCTCAACCAGTAAAACTTCTTCGTCATCAAATTTTTTTACCGCACTTGGACGTGGACCTAGAATCGAATTAATCAATTCCATAGCTTAAGCAGCATTTCTTTTCCGTTTGAAAATAGAATGGAATGCAGTGGGGTAAATGTTGTTCCATTCATCTTATATCCAACTGCTCCATTCATCTTGACAGCTAGTATGTGACTAAAACTTAGTCATAAAAACAGCAATGACTAAGCTATATATATCCAAGATGGCGAACGAATTGGATGCGGTCACGTATATTTTTAATGCAACCAACTTCAGCCGAGTTCAGACTTACACACCTATTAAAAGAGAAAAATTGGACAATAAGTTAACGTGCACTGGTACCATAATAATACACTCAAAACAATTTCCTTTATTTTAATGTAATCCTTTCCTCATGTGAAAAATAATGGAACAGACTCGTCTTACTTGTGCAAAGTATCTCTTAACATTCACCAAAGCAAAGGATTAAGATCAAAGCATATGCTTGTTATCCAAACTAAATCCAAATTGATACTCGGCAGCCTGCTGTTCAAAATTGTTCTCAGAGACGGGCACCAAAGGATACCGTAGTTGTTCGTATTTACAGTTCACTGGCATCGAAAATTGCGAATTTGTATAAAATGCAAAAATCCAGGTTGCCCCCTGAGTCAGGTTTAAAATTTCGTCCTTGCTTCGTTTCAAAAAGAAACGCAACCTTGCTACTTTTCAAAATTAAATTTAAAACCGGCAAAGGACAAACAAAGACCAACAATCAATACCCCGACTCTCGAGTCCTTTCACCAAATTTGCTTTCTTCTTCGCCATTCAATATGAAAAAGGAAGAGAAAAACAGAACAACAACAACAATCTAAAGAAAAAAAATCCTCGACAAACGAGTCTATTCTGCGGCTGCAAGGATTCACCTCGGATCATATGAGAAAAAGGATTTAAATTGTAATTTGACTATGCATGTCACATTATTTGCAAATTAACCTCCCGCCCCTCATTCCGGTTGCACACATATGAGCGTACGTGTACTTAGCTTGCGCTCTTAATATACGGTCATGATGTTCACTTTAAAACGCCCCAAGTCGTGGTGGCGGAAGAGGCTAAGAAATGTTTTGACATCCCATCTATCACCAGCCATCAATATGCATCGATAAATTTAAATAACAAGGACATGTGCCGCATGCAAAGTTACAAAGCACAAGGAGCTAACTCGACGTGGATAATAGATAGCATCTTTGATCTTGGGCATTCTTCGTGTGTGTATATATGACCAGAGAAAGGGGATACAACCGATGAAGGGGCAGACCTTCGCTTTGACATGACACACTAGAAATTGGCAAATGTTTGTTGATGTCGTTGGCAAACAAGGTGCAGTGGACTAGAAAGCGTTCTACTTGAGAGTTTTTGCAAATTGCCAATCGAAATGGGTTTGATGGATTCGGACAAAAGATCCTGCTAATGACATAAAGAGGTCGTCATGTGGTTAATGTCCTTTTGAATTTTTTCACAAACATATTCGTACATGGAATTCATCTGCTGGATGAGTGGAAAGTAGATGAGAGTTTTTTTTCTCTTTCTTTCTTTATGATTGTTTCTGCGATTAGCCGGGTATATTAAATACTTTTGTATAGAGTTGAGGATAGTATTTTATGGGTAGGATGCTTATGAAATTCAATAACAGAAGTCGTGTGGTCAAACAGAAATTTTGTGACATCCTCACTTGCAGATATAATATAGCTATTGTAAAATTCTAGCTGATCTCTAACCACTCCAATAGGGTGAGGAGTAGAAAGGCCTTAAAAGCACTTTGAAAAAAGGAAAAAAGTTGGCTCTTCTTTGGTGAATAATAAAGTCACACTTGTCCCTCATAACGCAAAAAGGGAAATTATATACCCATCTCAATGATGGAGATGATGCGAACGTTGCGATATGTCTGCGATTGATTGACGTATAATGCTTTTGTAGAAACTTACCACTTTTTCCTGTAAGACGGTTAATCATTACAGAATTTCGAATGAGTGTGTGCGATTATATTTTTGCTTGCCATTTATTAAAAATCCTGTACCTACATAATGTGAGTGTGCTCAACTGTCGACATAAATCTATAGTAGCGGTGGGACCAATTGTTTCTATAAACATTCCCATTTAGCGTTACAACATGCAACTGTTGAAAAAGAACTGCAACAGTTATTTGGGGGCATCTTGGATGCCGTGTCGTTTCGAAAACGTTCCATCGACGATTTATCAATTCGGTTTGGTGCAGATGGCATCTATTCCAACGTTTTCCCTATCAATCCCAGTATACCTCAGGGTTCTACAGTGGCGCCTACTCAATTTGTGTTTGATATTAATGACTTGATGAACAGGTGACAGAAATTCCAAGACACTTGCTTTTATAGGTTATAAATTATACGAAGACCCTGCCTGTTAAAGAAAATTCTTGTCCGCGATATTTGAAGTGGATACATTTATTTTAAGTCACGGAGTCACGTTTTATGACAGGCGGACCCATCTGTTGATATATTTTAGCTGCCTACCTCACCGACAACTGAGCTGGGCATTGTTTTGTCTGTCCCATTTTATCTGCTTGCTGTTGGAGCAACACCTCTTAATTGGTCTTGTCGCACAGCAAAGATTATTGGCTTGTACCACATGAAAAGGCCGAGTTTATAATAAACAGCTTGCCCGGAAAAACAAATCATTATGGAAAATTTATCAAATTTTACTTGCTAAATAAGGCCAAGACCGGATCCCGGTTGTAGAGCCGATGATGATGATGATAGTAAACATTTAAAGTTAAAGTGAGGGAGATAGCAAAGGCTATGAAAATGTCCAAAGAACGTGTTCGTCACATATTAAATAAAGATTTAGGCATGACAAAGCTGTCCGCACGTTGGGTGCCGCGTTTGTTCACGTTAGACCAAAAACGTGTTCGAATGAACATTTCCATGCTCTGTTGACGCAGCTTAGGCACAATAAATCTGAGTTTTGGCACCAATTTATTACTGTCGTTGAAACTTTGATAGACCATTATACGCCCACAACAAAAATACAGTCAAAACAGTGGACCGCAAAGAGGGAATTGGCGCCAAAAAAGAGCAAAAACTGTTTTTCGGCTGGGAAAGTGAGGGCGACTGTTTTCTGGGATAGTCATGGAGTTATCTTAATCGATTATATTGAAAAAGGAAAAACCATCACAGGAGTATACTACGCATCGCTACTGGACCAACTGAAGGCAGAAATTGCGGAAAAAGGCCACATCTGCAGAAAAATAAAATCCCGTTTTACCAAGACAACGCGCCGTCTCACACCTCAGGGGTTGCTATGGCCAAAATCCACGAAATACGGTTTGAACTACTTGACCATCTGCATTACTCACCAGATCTGGCCCCAAGCGACTTATTTTTGTTCCCTAATCTAAAAATTGCGCTCGCAGAACAGAGATTTTCGTCAAATGAGGAGGCAATCACCTTCCTGTACAGTTATTTTGCAGAGATAAACGCCGACTACTATTTGGACGGGTTAGAGAGTTGGGAGCATGGCTGGGTGAAGTGTGTAGAGTTAGAAGGAGACTATTTAGAAAAATATAAATAAATTTTAAGAAAAAAAATGTTGCAGCTTTGTTAGGTCGGAAACTTCTCAGTCCACCCACATGCTATTACTAAAATGCAACAATATACGCTTTAACAAAACATTAAAATAGAAATTCTTATTTTATTGGATGACTTAATGAGCCAAAATAGCAGATCATCCTACAATTAAGAAAAATCGTTTCCTTTTGATTTGTTTTAAGGCATAAAGCCTTACGAATGTTTTAAAGCACGTACGAGACAAATATCGCAATTATTTAAGTGAAACGTCAGCAATGTCCTTTTCTCTGCGCCATTTCTAATCTTTTTCTAATGGTTTTATTTACAAACTTATAGTCAATATATATAGTTGTTAACAAATAAAAGTAAATATATTTCAGCTGTTATATTTTCCCCAGAAAACATGGAATTTCATGCACTTTCCATACCTTCAGGGTGGTCTTATCCTTTAAATCACTTTTTGATCGTATATTTATGTTTTTGGTAAAAACTAGACTGTTTTGTAAGTCATTTCAATACATGTTTGAGGTAAAAATTCCATTAAGACGCCAACCTCACAAAATTAGGTGACATAACAATATGTTTACAGGTTAGCAGTTCTATAGACGCACGTTGTACTGTGATACGACAAAGAAAGTACTCTAGGAAGTCAGTATCATCAGTAAATATGTAAATTACATTTTTCGAAGTAAAAGTGCATCCCCTTGAGTAATCTATTGAACATCTTTCCTACTATAAATATCAACATTCGATCATGAGAAATTCACACTCGTAGTTCAACATCAATTGAGCGCACTTAATAATCTCCTAAGTATCTCACAAGATAACTCACAGCAATGAATTTCTTGAAACATATCTTTGTCGTTGTTGCAATTGTTTGTTTGCTATTCTCGGGATGTTCAGAAGCAGGCTTCCTTAAAAAGATTGGCAAAAAATTGGTAAGTTGGTGTCACATTAAAAAATAATATACATACATATTTTTAAATGATAAAAAAAAAATGTTTTTATTAAAAACAGGAAAGAACCGTCCAGCATACCCGGGATGCATCACTTCAAGCCATCGGCGTTGCTCAGGCAGCGGCGAATGTCGCAGCAACTGCAAGAGGCTAAACTGTACTGATAACGCATCGACTAAAGAGCTGATGACAACGCATTCTTATCATCCATTTTCTGCTGTTAATTTACTCATCATATTGTGTTTTTCTTCATTGCTCTTTCTTGAGACTATTATTTATTGATTCGTGGAAATAAAAACATAAAATGAACGCGTTCATTTGATTATGATTCTTGATTGATCATTTGGAAACGGTTTTTTTTTCAACAACCAAAAACGGCATTCAAAATATTATTTCATTTGTTTTAGAGTAGGGAAGTTTAACGAATTATTTATTTTAAAACAAAACGATTTTGATGAAATGCTGAAGTAATTTTCGCAACAATTTTCTCTTTCTAATTAAGTAGGGATGTGTCAACACTCCCAGCGTTTTTGTTATAACTAATTTGCCTGCTTACTTGTTAGACCATAGAAACTGGTCTTTTCCTCCAATAACCATACCTTACAACTTTCCCGGCAACCGGTTGAAGTCATCTTTAACAGTTTATTATTCAAAGCGCCATTGGATTCTAGTAACGTATTCTAGCCAATGGCGTAGAGTTTTCGCTCATATAATTGCGGTCATTATAATTCCCAACCAGTCCAGGCCTATCTACATTGGCTCCTTCTTTCTTTATTAGTCCTTCTTCTTCCTTTCGCACGGTATTGTGCGTTTTAAGGGTACGTCAAAATTCCTTTGCACACGCGTTTGATGCCAAACAAAAAACATCTATTTACAACACCTTTGTCTTGCTCGCACTTGGATAATTCCCGATTGTAATACTCGTACCTTCGGAACCGTTCTCTCTCACATAGGGATCCGACATTTGCCTAAGGAACTTTCCTCTCGAAAAGTTAAAAATTCGAAAACCTTTAATAGACCGGGGCAAGGTTATATATAGACATAGTTAATTGTTAAGTGTAGTATAATATAGTATATCCGATGTCGGGACGGCGCTTAGCTGTCCTCGGTGTGCTTTATAGGCACTATAACGGATACTGTTCTTCGGAGATGCATGGTACTGTTTTGCAGTTCGGTTTATATGCGCTCCACAAGACAATCTGACGGATCCCGCCAATTTGCACTTTATCTGCCAAATTTGTGCCCTGTGAGTAGGGCGCTAGAATATACTCACAGCTAGGCCAGCTTGTCGGAAGAGGCGACTAAAGGCCGAGTGGTAGCCGGGGTCCCAACGCACTGTGCGCCCGGTAGATACCACCCCATCAAGCTTTAAGCTCCGTGAAATGGTCGGGAGAAACCCCTGGCCGTCTATCGGAACTTGGCTGATGGACCGGTTCGAGAAAAGGTTGGTTAGGTGGTAGTCGGTCCCAAGGTGAGATACCACCCCGTCACGCTGTACATTCCGCCATATCATCGAGAGAAATCTTCGACAGTGTTTCGGATGTGTGGCTGATGGCCCGGACTGACACGGGGATAAGTCATGATGGTGCCTTCTGATGTAAAAAATTCCGGAGGTAAACTAGTCTCCCATTCGGATCTCCGGGGGGGACTTTGTCAGCGGGAACATCAGGCAGATATCATGATAAATAAGGGAACTTTAAGAGGTTCGTCATCACATAACCGGGCTCGCTCTCGAAGCTTGCCCACGCTCGACGGGTGGCGGCATTTTGTAACATCAGGGGCATCGGTTTCACCAATACGAATGTAAACGCCGTCAACCAATATTTGCAAACAACGAAACCTGATATCCTTGCCCTAACCGAGACCCAGGTCGATTCGTCAACTGATTCGACATATCTTCGTTGCTCCTGATACGACTTACATTCGAGATTCCGTTTTAAGGGCGGAGTCTGCGTCTTCGAGCGGTCCAATCTGGCTTGCCAGCGGATGGAGGCGTTGGAACCCAATAATATGGACATCATATGGTTGAGGGTCGTGCTGAGGAATTCCGTTAAATTTCTTTGTTGTCTTTACCGCTCCCCGAATGACGATCGACCGGCGACATTTTTCGAACATCTTTCACATACCATCGACTGGATACAGATCAACCACCCAGCTTCTGAAATTGTTGTCCTTGGCGATTTTAATGTGCACAATTCCGACTGGTTGTTACATTCTAACAGAACCGACGAGGCTGGGAGACTGGCGGAGATGTTTGCTGTAAGCCACAAGTTGACTCAACTCGTGGGGGGGCCAACGCGAGTGCCAGATGCCCGAGGCGTTTATGCGAACACCCTGGATCTGTTTTTGACATCCGAACCGATTATTTATACCGTAGAGGTTTCTGCGCCACTGGGGAACTCAGATCACTGCTTGGTATCTGTCGCGCAAGCACTTGCATATCAAGCGTATAACCGGCCTAGGCAGCTTCGCCATGTGTGGAAGTATGGGGCTGCTAACTGGGACGATATGCGAGATTTCTTCGCATCCTTTCCATGGTCCGAGGTGTGCTTCGGAAGCTCCGATGTTAACGCTTGCGCGGAGTCGGTATCAGATATTATTCTTCTGGGGATGGAGATGTATATTCCACATTCCATCAAACGAAGTTCGTCTGATAAACCTTGGTTTGACAAAAAATGCGAGCTGATTACAGCGGCAAAAAATAGAGCTTTTAAGCAATGGCGCTCCAATCCCACCGAGGTTAACAGAACGCATTTTGTTAGAATCAGAAACGCCTGCCATCAAGCTATTGATATCGCGAAGAGGGTTTACAACGATAGAGTGAACAAAAAACTCCTTGAGTGTCCAACTGGTTCGCGTCCCTTCTGGTCAATGGCAAGGGCTGTCGGCAATAACTTCGCTTCCTCCCAGTTTTCCCCGTTAGTGCCGAACAACGGGACAGGGTGATCAATAAGCTCCTTCGGTGCCCAACTGGTTCGCGCTCCTTCTGGTCAATGGCAAGAGCTGTCAGCGGTAACTTCGCATCCTCCTCTTTCCCCCCATTGGTGACAGACAGCGGGACGTTAGTCACGAATCCAAAGGTTAAGCTAATGTGTTCGCGAATTTATTTTCCGCGAATTCAAACCTCGATCCCGGCCTTTTGGAGCCACCTGTGATCTCGCCGGTACAGTCTTCGATGCGGGATGTGCGATTTCGTCCGCGCACTATTCAACGCATTCTACGTGAACTGGATTGTAGGAAGGCAACCGGCCCGGGCGGAATACCAGCAATAGTCCTTAAGAACTGTGCTCCAGAACTATCGCCGGTTCTTGGCAGACTCTTCCGCTTATCTTATGCACGGAGGACCTTTCCTGCCTGTTGGAAGATCGCTCGAGTTCAGCCAATCCCAAAGACGGGAAGAAGTGTCTCAAACAAAATTACCGTCCGATAGCATTACTGTCTATTTTATCTAAGGTAATGGAAAAAGTCATCAATACAAAGTTGGTTAAGTAGTTGGAGTGCAACGGACTTCTGAATGATCGTCAATACGGATTCCGTGGCAGGCGGCCCACAGGAGACCTTTTGACTCTTATAACCGATATATGGACATCTGCGATTGAACGGCATGGTGAGTCAAGGGCGGTCGCATTGGATATATCCAAGGCTTTTGACCGCGCCTGGCATGGGGCATTGCTGAGCAAACTTCGTTCAGCTTTGCGACTGGACGAGGAACTTCCTCGAGAATCGATCGATCCGGGTTGTTGTGGACGGCGAGAGTTCGGATCTGTATCCTGTTAATTCGGGGGTGCCCCAAGGTTCTATTTTGGCTCCAACCTTGTTCTTGCTTCACATAAATGATTTGTTGGAGTCAACGGATAACAAAGTGTTTAGTTTTGCGGATGATAGTACGCTTGTTTCCTCCTTTTCGAGTGATCGGCCGATTGGTGCATCAACGTCGCACCAGCTGAGATGTAGACAGATTGACTCTCTGAATCAGGGATCTGGATAAAGTCCTGCAGTGGGGAAAGGCCAATCTTGTCGACTTCAATGCAACGAAGACCCAGTGTACAACATTCACAAAGAAAACTGGATCATTGGTTCCACAGCTGATGATGAGTGGCCGGGCCCTCGAGGCTGGGGAAAGTTTAAAATTGCCCGGCGTCACGGACTGTGGGAATGTATTATGGCATAAACACGTATCGGGTATCGCCAGATCAGGCTCAGGAAAACTGAGTTATCTTTTTAGAGCCAAGAAATATTTTACTCCGGCCCAACTTCTTCTCCTATATAAATCCCAAATTAGCCCCGCGCTCGAATATTGCTCTCATGTTTGGAGCTCGGCTCCTAAACATACCCTCGACGTACAGAAACGAGCGATCCGCTTGATCGGGGACTCGGCGCTGACGTCGGGACTACAGTCGCTATCACATCGAAGGCGCGTAGCCGACCTCTGTCTGTTTTACAGATATTATTACGCGTGCTGTTCTTCGGAGATTCTTGGCATTGTTCCACGCAATTCGGTTTTATGCGCTCCACAAGACAATCCGACGGATCGCACCCGTTTGTGGTTCATCTCCCGACGGCGCGAACATCCCTGTATCAGAACTCGTTCCGTTACAGAGCGGGAAAGCTGTGGAACTCTCTTCCCACTCGGGTGTTCCCGGAGCGTTACAACCTGCAACTGTTCAAAAAGAACTGCAACAGTTATTTGATGGCATCTCGGGGCGCCCACTCGACGCTATAGGTTCGCCTCTCCCGAGAGAAGTCTAATAAAAAAAAAAAAAAACGGAGGGAACACCTCTGCTTCAGAACTCGGTACAGAGCGGGTATGCTGTGGAATGCCCTGCTCGCGCGAGTGTGTCGGGAAGAAATATGGTGCGCCGGCGTACGGCGCTGATTCTCTTCTATCCTCATCGTCACTAAAAGATTTCGGGAAAGAAAACAAAAACAAGGAATGACGGCCACGCACCGAACACCGCAGCAAAATGTTCGCCAAGAGAAAACGTCACACACAGGAGAAATTAAAACCCACTGATATTTTTTATCATAATTTATTTCCTTTTTTATTGACGAATTAAGGTTCACTTTAGGCTTTAAACTCTTGCAAATACTGATGCAGGTGTAGCTTACGTTTAGTGTACATTAAGTGTCCAAACAAAACAAACAAAAAAACTCAATAGAACTGCAATCGCGTCCGATTACAGCACCGGAATCGAAGCACACACGATAAGGGTAAATAAAAAAATAAACAGCACACACTTCGACTTTCACTTTGAGTCACGAATCTTGACTCCGGGAATGAGCTCACCCCCGAGCGCATGCTACGGGGGTTGAAAGAAAACTCCAATGATGCAGTGCGTTCGCACTGGCGGGGGAATTACGACTCAATCGAGGGTTGGATTCTGGTTCTTGATTCACCCTCGATTCGGCGGTGGTGAATATCCTCTCGGCTAAGGTTATGTTTACCTACCAGAAGAGAATCGAAAAGTCTCTCTTTGTGGAATGGAAAACCAAATCTCATAATAAAGATCATGGTTTCTGCATGTATGGGTAATCGTACAGATCACAGTGTTTATTGATGCATTTGACCAAAGGAGAAACGAAACCTAAAACGAGGGGAAAAGAACCTAAGGCATCGGCCTGTAATGAGGGTCGGCTAAATAAATAAGCCGCAACTCATTAGGTGTGAAATGCATTTGGGATACATCGTTCAATTTGTATATTGTATCTTTCGTCCTTGTAAGGGAACGGAATCTTTATTTGCATTTGTTATTGCTATTGAATTCAATCCGGCGGCTGTGCGCGGAGTTGATGATTGCTTGGAGATTCAAACAAAGGAGCATTTCGGGGTAAAGTGCCTGCAGCTGTATCAATAGCTGTAAGTCATTGCGAAGCAATTTATATGGTTACACAGTGCCATCTATGCCAATTGTATATGGCATCTAAGGCAACTCAAGGGTCGGATTCTAGTGTGAGTATTTACACTAAACGAGAATTCGGTTCTTGGTCGCTAATGCAGAGATGCATTGATTCATGCATGTATGACCTTGTGGGAGAAATTCTTTACAGGAATTCCTAGATCTGATAAAAGACCGCCATGGCCCATTTACACGTATTAAGTAGGAGACGAGAGTGTAAATAACCGGTGTTAGGGCTCCAACGCCGTGCTTCCACTTTCGAGGGAAGAGCGTGGAGGTTATTATATTTATTAAATTAAGGGGTTATTAAAATAATTAAAGTTTTCTTTATTAATAATTAGTATTTGTTTTATTTTTATTTTATTTTATCGAACTCAGCTATCTCAAGCTGAGCTCTCTTCTTTCTACTTTTTTCATTTTTTTTTTTTTTTTTTTTTTCAAACTGTATTTATTTGACCAAAAATGAATAGTTACAATAAGTAATACAGCTAACTTATAATAGATTTGTTACATATTTAGTGTTTACATGTTATTTGTTAACATTTTTCAAACAATTCTTTTTATATGTGCTTAAGATTTACTGGGAATTATATATATTGGTAATTTTGATTTTCCTGGAAAAGGTCAGAAAAAAACCAAGAACCCTGTTTATTTTAACTTAGCCTACTTTAAATTACTTAACATAACTTAATCTAACTTAATCTAATCTTATATACAATTTACAATATTTGATATTGCAATGATAGTGACAATTCGCATTTGACTTAAAAATAATATTTACAATTTTTAGTTATGGATGTGGGATTTCTTGTTGTGATTGAGGGTAGTAAGGGATAGGATCAGGTATGTTCTTGTTGGAGGGGAGAGCCATTCGGTTCTGTGTTAAAGGTAAGGATCTTGGAGAATGGTTGGATGTTGCTGTATTTGAAATGATTGGGTGCCAGTTCGGTGTTGTGGTACACGATCTCGTTTAGATCGTTAACCAGTCTGCCTGCGGCGAAGAGGGTCCTGATTTGGAGACAATTACGGTAGTGAGCTCCCGTATTGGAGGAGGGTGATGGTAGGTCCGTTATTATCGGGTTGGGATTGTTAGTAAGGTTTTCTATGAAATTTATCGACAGTTCTAGGATCCGTCTATCCAGTCGTTCGATGCCTGCGGTGTTGTAAAGGTCGTTGTTACAATGGTATCTATATGAGTTGGTTTTGCGGTGTAAGCCAGTGATAAACCGGAAACATTTTCGTTCAAACACTCGTAATTTCTCCATTTGGGAGGGTGAGATGTGGTACTGTGGGTTTAAGTGACTTGCTCTACTATTATGAGGGGCTTTGCTCTCGTCTCGATAGGGTGTCCGTCCGACACAGGTTCACCGAGACGTCCCGACTGCTTGCTCGATCGTCGTACTGCGATGTTCAATATAAACCACTGGTGTTTCCTTAAGTCTATTTTTATTTATTCTTTCTGTGCAACTTAATCTAGGTGAACATAGATCTTTATAAGATTACTAATTACAATCCTTATGCGATACCAACTGCAGTAATATTTGTGTGACTTATTTTAGATAATAAAAAAAACAATATTGGTATTCACAAATAAACTTATGTTTCGTATGATACATTTATTTAAATCTTTACTAACGATTTATCTTATGTTGCACACAGCGCAGTTAATTCTTACGTTAAGCTTCTATTATGTTGCAAACAATATTTTAATAATTTCAATAAAATTCATTTCACATGTTACACTGTATTTAAATCTTTACTTACGATTTATCTTATGTTGCACACAGTGCAGTTAATTCTTACGTTAAGCTTATATTATGTTGCCAACAATATTTCAATAATTTCAATAAAATTCATTTCACATGTTACACTGTATTTAAATCTTTACTTACGATTTATCTTATGTTGCACACAGTGCAGTTAATTCTTACGTTAAGCTTCTATTATGTTGCAAACAATATTTCAATAATTTCAATAAAATTCATTTCACATGTTACACTGTATTTAAATCTTTACTAACGATTTATCTTATGTTGCACACAGTGCAGTTAATTCTTACGTTAAGCTTATATTATGTTGCCAACAATATTTCAATAATTTCAATAAAATTCATTTCACATGTTACACTGTATTTAAATCTTTACTTACGATTTATCTTATGTTGCACACAGTGCAGTTAATTCTTACGTTAAGCTTATATTATGTTGCAAACAATATTTCAATAATTTCAATAAAATCCTTTATGTGTTACACAGTACTTTTATTATCACTAAACTTCCATTTAGGTTGTGGTGATATTTTGGTGGCACCTTGGTGTACCGTTGTAACGTTATCTCCAACAATTTACCCGAAAAAAGGTTCAAAAATGTAGCCGTGGTAATTTCCAGATCTTTTACTCGGGGCAGACGTAGATACTATTTGCGGACACGGTGGTAATTTCACCTTGAACAATTTAAACAGCGCAGAAGGATTGTTTCACCGCGGTATTTACTATATCTGTTGACTTCGGTTAGAAATAGTATTTATTTTACTGACGCGGTCGTAATTTCGTCTTGAACAATTTAAACAGCGCAAAAGGATTGTTTCACCGCGGTATTTACTATATCTGTTGACTTCGGTTAGAAATAGTATTTATTTTACTGACGCGGTCGTAATTTCGTCTTGAACAATTTAAACAGCGCAAAAGGATTGTTTCACCGCGGTATTTACTATATCTGTTGACTTCGGTTAGAAATAGTATTTATTTTACTGACGCGGTCGTAATTTCGTCTTGAACAATTTAAACAGCGCAAAAGGATTGTTGCCACACGGAATCTCTAATAAGACTTAATTAGTTTATCGAAGCGACAGAATACCTCGTACCCAATCGTCGCTTCGATGCCCATATTTGGTCATTTTAACTTTCCGAGCTCCTTGGTATAGACTCTCGCCACCAAAACGTATCACATCCCCTGGTGTGGGTAACCGCATTATACCCCTGCCTGTGTGTATTTTTTATTATTATTCGCACGGGGGTGAGCGCCATTGCTTGTGTTTACTCGTTGTACCATATTATGTGTAGGGACGTTCATATTGCTTATACGTGCAATGTGATGCTGCTACATGGGCATGCGTTATATCTCACGTATTTGTATTTGTTGAGATGTGTCCTTTAAAGGGCATACGTTGTAGGTTTCGTCGGTTTGCGCGCCTTCTGGTAATTCCAGGAATTAGTCGCAGGCTTGCGCAACCGCATTATGTTTTTCTAGGTTGTTCTGCCACATCCGATCGTTGGTTGATGTTTTTACCAGATCGATGTGCAGGTGTCCCATGCTCTCCTCTGCTATTTAGTTTCTTACCATTGGTGCTACGTTGTGCTTGGTCAACATGACATGATTTTCGTGATTTATGCATTTCTACTTTTAGGAAGATGCCTGTATTGCACATACGCTTGTATCAGCGGGCTTGTGGTTATTTACATGCTAATGCAGGTAAGTATTCGATTTTCTGGCGCCGACAGCCTGCGAAAAGAGGTTACCTGGTGGTAAGTAGGCAGGTGGGTAGTGGCGTTCGCGCTAACCGGCACAGTACTCCCCCCCCAGTGACATAGTCACGATAAAACGAAAACATAACAAAAACGAAGAGGTGTTGAGACTGAGGCGTGCTCTTGGTTGGCCACGCGACTGGTCCCCATTGGTTCTGTCGTTACCATCCTGGTGGTAACACTTTTCGAGTGCGCAGTCTTTTACGACTTCGCGTAATGGGCCCGTTATATTGTTCTGGCACGCCCGCCGTGGTCGGCGGCGTCTTTTTCTGCACCTCAGCATGGTGAGAAGTGCACCCCTGGTTACTTTCTTCCAAAAAGCAAGGTTTTAGCCGTTCCACGCTGATTGTGGCTACTTTCCCACGCATGTCCACCTCGTAGACCCGTTCGCTGATTCTTTTAATCACTTTGAACGGGCCCTCAAACGGAGGGTCGAGTGGTTTCTTTACTTTATCCACTCTAACGAAAACGTGTGTACAGGTGCGCAACTCTGGATGCACGAAAACTCTCTTTGACCCGTGTCGGGCAACCGGCCTTGGTCGAACTTTCCGCATCAAATCACGCAGGTAACCCACGCTCTTCGTCAGCTCCGCAGGTGCCTCGCCGTCGACGAAAAGCTCCCGGGGCAAAACGAGGCTGGTACCGTAAGTGAGCTCGGCTGCTGAGGCGCCCAGGTCTTCCTTCATGCTGGTCCTCAAACCAAGGAGGACTGTGGGCAGTGCGTCGAACCACTGTGTGTCATTATGGCACATTAAGGAGGCCTTCAATGATCTATGCCAACGCTCTATCATTCCATTGGCAGCAGGATGATATGCTGTCGTACGCTCTCTTTGACAACCCAGCAACTCCGTAAGCTGTCTGAAGATCGTAGCCTCGAACTGAGGTCCCCTATCCGAGGTAAGGGTTGTGGGAACGCCGAAACGCGTTACCCACGTTGAGTAGAAAGCCCGAGCCACGCTCTCTGCGGTTATCACACGTAATGGGGTAGCCTCGGGCCATCGCGTAAAACGATCTATCATCGTGAGCAGGTACGCGAATCCTCTGGAGGGAGTTAAAGGGCCGACTATGTCGATGTGTACGTGGGCGAAACGCGCCTCGGGCAGCTTGAATTGTGCCGGTTCCAGTACGTTGTGTCTGCTTATCTTACAACGTTGACACTTGAGACACGCCCGCGCCCACCTCGTGAGGTCCTTATTCATATGTGGCCAAACGAACTTACGTCGAATCGCCGCAGCCGTCGCGCGCCCGCTGGGATGAGCTGGGCTATGAAAGGTCTCATAAATGCCCCTACGCAACACCGCAGGAATGTATGGCCTGACTGTACCCGTTGAGACGTCGCACCAAACGGTTTTCCCGTTGGTGTCGACAGCGAACCTACGCAGTTCCAGTGCTGTGTCTGCTGTTACGAGAGCTTTAAGTTGGCTGTCGTTTTTCTGGGCTTGCTCCAAGTCAGCGTCAGCTAAGGCTGCGCGCAATTGAATCACATCTATGCGAGATAGTGCGTCTGCTATTACGTTCTGATTACCAGGAACGTACTTTATCTCGGTGATGTATTGGCCTATGAGGTCCAGATGCCGCTCCTGTCGCGGCGATGCATTTCCGGATTTCTTCCGGAAGGCGTGGCTCAATGGTTTATGGTCCGTTCTGACGATCGCCTGACGACCCTCGACCATGTGTCGGAAGTATTTGATGGCACTGTATATGGCTAATAACTCTCGGCCATAGGTGCTGTACTTTCGTTCTGCCGTACTGAGCTTTCTAGAGAAAAAACCCAGCGGCTCCCAGCTACCGTCGCTCTCCTGCTCCAATACCGCCCCAATAGCGGTGTCCGACGCGTCGCATTGTATTGCTAACTGTGCGCCCTCTGCCGGGTAACACAGCAGGGTGGCGTTTGAAAGTTGCGCTTTTGCCTGCCGGAATGCATTACTTGCTGCTTCCGTCCAGACGATTGGACGTTTGTCGTTCTTTTTTGCCCCCTTTAAATATTCATTTAATGGGGCCTGGACATGCGCGGCATTTTGTAGTGTAGGCCGGTAAAAATTAAGCATGCCCAGGAAACGTCGTAATTCGCGAACGTTGGTAGGACGTGGGAATTCGTTGAGAGCTTTAACTCTGTCCGAGAGAGGCCGAATACCACGATTGTTGATATGATAACCCAAATAGCTCACCTGCTCTTTGGCAATTTGGCATTTGTCCGGGTTAATCATGAGTCCGTAACGGCGGAGGCGTTCTAACACCTGTTTAAGATGTTGCTGGTGCTCTGCTCCGTTTTGGGACGCAATCAGGATATCATCGATGTAGGCGTAACAAAAATCCAGTCCACGCAGGGCTGAATCGATGTACCTTTGAAATGTTTGTGCGGCGTTTCTAAGGCCGAAAGTCATTACCTTGAACTCATATAGTCCAAAAGGGGTAATGACCGCGGTTTTTGGGATGTCTTCGTGTGCCACTGGTATTTGGTGGTATGCCCTGGCGAGGTCCAGGGTCGTGAAGACTGTGCATCCGCGCAATTTGTAAGAGTAATCATACAAGTGTGCGATGGGGTATCGGTCCGGGATTGTGACCGCGTTTAACTGTCGGTAGTCGCCACACGGGCGCCATTCGCCGCTTCGTTTCTTAACTAGGTGAAGCGGACTGGCCCATGGGCTTACTGAAGGTTGGCAGATTCCTTGCTCCAGCATGTAGTCGAATTCTTCGCGTGCTGCGCGCAATTTGTCTGGTGCTAGTCGCCGCGGACGTTGGCTTACGGGTGGACCCCGTGTCTCGATGTGATGGTATACCCCGGACTCTATGTGCTCCTGGTTGGGAAGTGGTACTGTCGAGTGTCTATACTCTTCCAGTAGAGCCGGAATCTCATCGCATGTGATATCGGCCTCGTGTGGCGTCCGTGGGGCCTCCCCAGGCGGATGACCGAGTAGCCGTTGTTCCACCAATCTATTGTTCGCTGTATCGACTAGCAATTTGTGGCACGATAGTAAGTCCGACCCTATCAATGGTTCGGAAACGTCCGCCACTATGAAGTGCCAACCTATGGGGTGCCGCAAACCTAGATCCAGTCGTAGGTACTTACGTCCGTAAGTAGCTATGGATGTGTTGTTCGCTGCTAGTAATTGGAGTCTGCTAGGCGTTTTATTTTGCGAAGCGTATGACTTAGGTAAGACTGATATGTCGGCGCCAGTGTCGACCGTAAAACTTATATCCAATCTCGGGTCTTTTATTGTTAAGCGGCTTACTTGGAGTGTGCCGACCGTTTGCGCTGAGGTTGCGGTCGGCCGCCCTAGTTTAAATTCGCATTTGTCGCTGGATTAACGGGCTTCCACCCGCAGGGTTGTGTACATTTGCGGGCCTTTGCCCCAAACCGCCGATGATATGAACACCACGCGGGTGTTAATGCCCTTTGAGGGTTCGCTGTTGGCTGTGGCGCGGGTCTCCCGCGCGTGCCAGTGGCACCTCTCAGGTTTTCGCGTTGCCCAGCTGTGGGCTGGGTCTGGGGTCTCTGATATGTTGGGCGATTTTGGGCCGTGCGCGCGAAGTCTCGCAATTCGGCCCGTAATTGAGCGATTTCGCGTTGTAAACTTAATTCATAGCGCGAGGGTCCCGGTTGCCGGAAGTGGGGTTGTTCTGCGTCCCGCGTATGCGCCAATGCCCGTGCCGAGTCTGTGGCGAGTGGTTGTGACGCGTTGGTGCCTCTCTTTTCGCGCGGAATATTCTGGGGCGAGGCGTAGTATCGCGCAGACGCTTCCTCCGGACGATTAATGGTCGCCACATGAAAGGCGGGGGACTCCTCTCGTTGGTCAGCGCCCTCTACGATCGCATCCGCGATCTTAGCCAGCCAACTCAGGCTTTGATTGGTTTGAGCGATCACAGTAGGACGCGCTTGTTGCGGAAGACCCCTAATGAAGTGTGGTCTGATGACATCATCTGAGATCCCCTTCCCCGCTATAGACCGCAAATGAGTGAGAAAATGCGATGGCTTCATCCCTGTAAAATTAGTCTCGTTGTACAATCGTTGGTGCCTCTTGGCTATTGACTCCTCGAGCGCGTTGAGGAGCGTTTCCCTCATATTTGTATACGGGCTGTTACCAGGAGCTCTTATAATGTGTGCCACATGTGTACGCTGGTTTCGGTTTAAAACCCTCATAACCTCAAGCGCACGTGGTCTCTCCTCGCTCACGCCCGCTGCCTCGAATATGAGGTCCGCCATGGTGAACCAGAGCTCCGATTCCTCCTCATCAAAAGGAGGCAAGCGCAAGTCGCGCGAGGCAACATGTAGTGCCTGCACTGTTGGAGTCGCACCAGCGGATAACAGGAACTCCGTTCTGTGAGGGCGTGAGTCGCGGGCTATTTCGTGTAGCGAGTCCGTGGGCTGTTCTACGCTGAGGGCGTCCACGAAGGCCGGGGACTCGGGACGCGGTACTCCTAGCTCCCGTTGTAGCTCCGCCCGTGGGACCGTCTGTGGTTCGGTATGCGCCTCCCGCAGTGATTCCGGTTGGGACTCCTGTTGAGCCTTCTTTGACCTCGTAAACTGGGCCATTTTCTACAAAAGGTGATGGGGCCGCCCCCCGACGCGAGAACCACAATAAATGTAGGAAAAGGTTGGTGGGGAGTGGAACTATAACTCTGCGCCGTGGCGACAAGCTAGTCGCTTGCAGCTGTTTCGATGGGCGCGAGTGAACAATTTGTACGTGAGGATTGGTTAATTTACTGTGTGTGGTTTTCCGGTGTAACATCCGTATCGGTTCCGATTTTTCGATGCCCGGAAGGGGCCTACTACGCGAATTTGTTGCTATGCTCGTTTGTACCAATCAATTATAAAAGAACATTTTAGACTACTCTTTAAAAATAAAATGACAGAAAAAGAAAAATATTGTGTTTTAGCTGGCTCTGAAGGAGCTCAGCGTATATATAGTTCAAAAGAAGAAAGAGGAAAAAAAAATTTTGCGTCACCTGGAGTCCAACGTTGAGGTTTTGGTTTCGTCAGGTGTCGTTACTCGCGCTGTGTTGAGGATAGCGCCGCGATCTGACTCCACTTGTGTGCTCCCTGGGCAGGATTGATCTTCCGCACGTTGTCTCGGTCACTAAATTAGGATATATTGATGACTGTGCGGCAGGGTTGTGTGTTCTTCTTCACTTGGTAGGTCACCAATTGTGGGTTTAAGTGACTTGCTCTACTATTATGAGGGGCTTTGCTCTCGTCTCGATAGGGTGTCCGTCCGACACAGGTTCACCGAGACGTCCCGACTGCTTGCTCGATCGTCGTACTGCGATGTTCAATATAAACCACTGGTGTTTCCTTAAGTCTATTTTTATTTATTCTTTCTGTGCAACTTAATCTAGGTGAACATAGATCTTTATAAGATTACTAATTACAATCCTTATGCGATACCAACTGCAGTAATATTTGTGTGACTTATTTTAGATAATAAAAAAAACAATATTGGTATTCACAAATAAACTTATGTTTCGTATGTTACATTTATTTAAATCTTTACTAACGATTTATCTTATGTTGCACACAGCGCAGTTAATTCTTACGTTAAGCTTCTATTATGTTGCAAACAATATTTTAATAATTTCAATAAAATTCATTTCACATGTTACACTGTATTTAAATCTTTACTTACGATTTATCTTATGTTGCACACAGTGCAGTTAATTCTTACGTTAAGCTTATAATATGTTGCCAACAATATTTCAATAATTTCAATAAAATTCATTTCACATGTTACACTGTATTTAAATCTTTACTTACGATTTATCTTATGTTGCACACAGTGCAGTTAATTCTTACGTTAAGCTTCTATTATGTTGCAAACAATATTTCAATAATTTCAATAAAATTCATTTCACATGTTACACTGTATTTAAATCTTTACTAACGATTTATCTTATGTTGCACACAGTGCAGTTAATTCTTACGTTAAGCTTATATTATGTTGCCAACAATATTTCAATAATTTCAATAAAATTCATTTCACATGTTACACTGTATTTAAATCTTTACTTACGATTTATCTTATGTTGCACACAGTGCAGTTAATTCTTACGTTAAGCTTATATTATGTTGCAAACAATATTTCAATAATTTCAATAAAATCCTTTATGTGTTACACAGTACTTTTATTATCACTAAACTTCCATTTAGGTTGTGGTGATATTTTGGTGGCACCTTGGTGTACCGTTGTAACGTTATCTCCAACAATTTACCCGAAAAAAGGTTCAAAAATGTAGCCGTGGTAATTTCCAGATCTTTTACTCGGGGCAGACGTAGATACTATTTGCGGACACGGTGGTAATTTCACCTTGAACAATTTAAACAGCGCAGAAGGATTGTTTCACCGCGGTATTTACTATATCTGTTGACTTCGGTTAGAAATAGTATTTATTTTACTGACGCGGTCGTAATTTCGTCTTGAACAATTTAAACAGCGCAAAAGGATTGTTTCACCGCGGTATTCACTATATCTGTTGACTTCGGTTAGAAATAGTATTTATTTTACTGACGCGGTCGTAATTTCGTCTTGAACAATTTAAACAGCGCAAAAGGATTGTTTCACCGCGGTATTTACTATATCTGTTGACTTCGGTTAGAAATAGTATTTATTTTACTGACGCGGTCGTAATTTCGTCTTGAACAATTTAAACAGCGCAAAAGGATTGTTTCACCGCGGTATTTACTATATCTGTTGACTTCGGTTAGAAATAGTATTTATTTTACTGACGCGGTCGTAATTTCGTCTTGAACAATTTAAACAGCGCAAAAGGATTGTTGCCACACGGAATCTCTAATAAGACTTAATTAGTTTATCGAAGCGACAGAATACCTCGTACCCAATCGTCGCTTCGATGCCCATATTTGGTCATTTTAACTTTCCGAGCTCCTTGGTATAGACTCTCGCCACCAAAACGTATCACATCCCCTGGTGTGGGTAACCGCATTATACCCCTGCCTGATGGTATTTTTTATTATTATTCGCACGGGGGTGAGCGCCATTGCTTGTGTTTACTCGTTGTACCATATTATGTGTAGGGACGTTCATATTGCTTATACGTGCAATGTGATGCTGCTACATGGGCATGCGTTATATCTCACGTATTTGTATTTGTTGAGATGTGTCCTTTAAAGGGCATGCGTTGTAGGTTTCGTCGGTTTGCGCGCCTTCTGGTAATTCCAGGAATTAGTCGCAGGCTTGCGCAACCGCATTATGTTTTTCTAGGTTGTTCTGCCACATCCGATCGTTGGTTGATGTTTTTACCAGATCGATGTGCAGGTGTCCCATGCTCTCCTCTGCTATTTAGTTTCTTACCATTGGTGCTACGTTGTGCTTGGTCAACATGACATGATTTTCGTGATTTATGCATTTCTACTTTTAGGAAGATGCCTGTATTGCACATACGCTTGTATCAGCGGGCTTGTGGTTATTTACATGCTAATGCAGGTAAGTATTCGATTTTCTGGCGCCGACAGCCTGCGAAAAGAGGTTACCTGGTGGTAAGTAGGCAGGTGGGTAGTGGCGTTCGCGCTAACCGCCACAGTACCATAATGGGCAGGCGTATGTAAGAGTAGGTCTGATTATCTGTTTGTAGATGAGCTGTTTGACCTTAAGAGAGAGGCCTTTAGGTTTCCATAACACTCGTCTGCACAGGTTAAGCTGTATTGAGGCTTTTTGAAGAGAATTTTTGATGTGGGTTGCGAATGACCAGTTGTTGGAAAGGGTTACTCCCAAATATTTTAGTGTTTTGGAAGGTTTTATGAGGGTGTTATTAAGATTTAGTTTAATTTTGTTGTGGCAACGTTTAGTGTTGTTTGTGCAGTGAGCGTTTTTGCCCTTAAACACTGTTAGCTGGGTTTTGGTTGGGTTGAGGCGAATTTTCCATTTGTTAAAGTATGCTGAGATGAGCGGGAGGAAGTTGTTAACGCGGTTTCTTGCCGCTTTGACAAATCTACTGCTAGAGTAGATTAAAGTATCATCAGCATAATTTAGCATTACAACACTAGGTGGAGGTTGGGGGATATCGGATGTGTATAGAAGATATAAAAGTGGTCCAAGAATGGATCCTTGGGGAACTCCTGCGGTTATGTTGTGAGTTTGTGAGAGGGAAGATTTTATTCTGACCATAAATATCCTCCCAGAAAGATAAGATGCTAGGAGCTTTGTGATATTGGAATTCAAACCAAATAAGCAGTGCAGCTTATAAAGAAGTCCTGAGATCCAGACACAATCAAATGCTTTGGAGATATCGAGAGATATGCATACGGTAGGGCCTTGGTTTTCTAGACCAGTTGTGACATCGTGTGTAAGTTTTAGTAACGCATGGCAAGTAGAGTGTCGCTCACGAAAGCCAAACTGAGAATTAGGAATGAGAGCGTTATCACTGGCAAACGAAAGAAGGTTTTGGTAGATCTTACATTCCAATATTTTGCTTAGGGTGTTCAATAAAGATATTGGACGATAGTTGGAGGTGTTATTGGAACTGCCGGACTTTTTAATGGGAGTTACTACCGCAATTTTCCAGTTCTCTGGGAAATGTGAAGCATTTATGATATGGTTAAGAAGGACTAAAATGGGAAGTAGATTTGGCGGGTGAAGTCTTTTAAATAGAAGGTGTGGTATTCCATCTATACCGGTAGATTTTTTGTTGGGTCGTGATTTTATGAACTTGATGAGTTCATCTGTGGTTAAAAATGTGGTGGTGTCTGAAGGATGTGACGCCTTGTTTGTGTCGTTAAATTCTCCGATGAAAGGAGTATAAGATGCGGGTAATCTGTGTGAAATATATTCGTTGACAGTATTTCGAAAATTAGGGACTGAGAGGGAATCATTTTGTTGATGGATCTTTGAGAAGTGGTCAGCGAGGCAATTGGCTATGTCCGTGTCGGATTGGATAAGATTGTTGCTGAGTGGGCTGATAAGGTGATCGATTCGCGGTTTAAACTTCCGACCAGTTAGTCGGTTGATGTTTTTGAAGAGATCACGATTGGGTTTAATATTGTTAAGTGTAGAGGTATAAGTCTGATCCGCGAACTTTCTTAAATGTTCATTTATTAAGGTGGTCAGGAGTTGGATCTGACTTTTAATAAAAGGACAGAATCTTATATCGTTTTCGGCGGAGTTGTTTTTTGAGACGCAGCAATTTAATTAGGATGCTGGGTAAAGGTTTTCCTAGATGATTATGAGGGATGGTGGTGGGTGTATTGCTGGTGAGGGCATCCTTGAGTGTCTGCTCAATTTTTAGGGCTGCTCGATCGATATCAGCAGGGATTAGGTTAGAAGATTCGGGGATTTGCAAGTTAGAAAACCTTGCGGCGACGTCTCTATTGACCTTTTTCCAGTTAGTCTTGGAGAAGTTCGGGACAGGACTGTGTGAGTAGAGAAGTTCGAAGGAGGGAACTTTGATCGAAGTGTGAACGGAACCATGATCAGAGGGAAAGGGGAAGGATACTGTGGGGGGGCTCGTTGAGTAGACATCAGCCGACTTGAGAAAGAAGTCAATTGTTGACCGCGTCGAGTTGGTGACACGAGTTGGCTGCAGTGGACTGTCGATATACGTATATGGGTGAGATGAGAGGAGGTGCAAAAGTTGGCAGCCGTATTTGTTATTCTTTATGTCGTTGAATGCTGTATGTCGAGCGTTCCAGTCTCCACCGATTATGAATGGTGCGGGGAGAGACTGTCTGATTATTTGAGATATGTCAGAGTCAGGAAAGTCTGGTTCTCGTGTTGGGTGGATGTAAACGGATGTTACTATGATTACTTTTTTGTTTTCACAAAAAAGTTTAACTGCCGTGTATTCAATATTGAAAACATTGGCGAACCTGATTTCGGTGAATTGAAATTTATTATTTATTAGGATGCCGGTACCTCCATGGGATCCAGTAGTTCTGGGGTTGGAAATAAATGTATAATTGGGGATGGATACTCGGGAGTTGGACTTAAGCCACGTTTCTGAGAGGAGAAGGATGTCTGGGGAGAAGGTTTTAACAAACAACCGTAAGTGTTGCTTACGGATGTTGGAGTATATAGACTCTGCGTTGAGGGCGACTATAGTTAGTTCAGACATTGAGGGAAAGAATATGGGAGGTTATAAGTGAAAGAATCTGACCTTTTTTTTCGATATCCGACATATGTTTCAATGTAGGAAGCATAGTTTGTAGACTCTTGATGTAGCCCATGATGTCCAGGTTGAGGCCAATGGAGTTGGGGTTGTTTGACGTCGGCGTGTTTTGATTGTTCTTGATGACATCCGCATATGATGTTCCTGGCCTTGTAGGTTGTGGTAATGTGTTCTGCGATGTGGATTTGGTTGGTGCGGATTTGTTGATTGTTGCTGGTTTTGTTCTTCTTTGGAGAATTCTCAATTTATGCGGACACTGGGAGAAATTGGCTGGATGTGGACCTCCGCAGTTACAGCACGTTACAGCGATTTCCTTAGTGGTAATTGATCCATCGGGGTTTGTGGTTTGGATTTTTTCTGGTTCCATACCTTGTGGATTGACCTTACAGTCTCCTGGTTGATGTTCTTCGGCACATCTGCCGCATCGTATATTTAGGTGGCAAGCCACCGCCAAGTGTCCTGAGCCTTGGCATCTCTTGCAATGAAGGATACTTTGTTTATGAGGCTCCTCGATGCTGATTTTGTGGGTAAACAAGTACTTAATTTGTTTGAGCTTGTTGGTGTCTTCATTTGGAGCGATTTGGATAATCCGTAGGTTCCTTAAGTTATTTTCCCGCATGTACGGAGTTTGAAAATAGTCCAGCCTGTGGATTTTCAGCTCTGGGCAAATCTTGATGATCTCCGACGCTAGCTCTTCGTTGGTCCAAGTTGGGTCAATGTGCCTAATGATGAACGTTGTTGGTTTGAGCTGATGGTGTTGGAACGTAAAAAATTGGTGTTGTAGTTCCGCAAGTTTTCTAACGGTTTTCTCGTGATCAACCAAAGTTGTTGTTGCAATGGAGACAGAGGAGCCTTTAGTGTTTGTGGTGAAGTTGCGGTGTCCTAGGGCATTTTCTACTATTAGAATTATTCCCTTTATACTGGTCACATTTTTTATGTAGATTGGTGGTGGTCTAACATTTTTGTGCAGGGCAGGCAGGGGACTCGCTGCTGGCTTGGTTTGCTTGGTGGCTTCCTTATGGGCTGATGATAGTTGTTTGGGTGGAGATGTTTTTTGGATTATGCTGGGAGAAGGCGTCATCTCCATACTGGCATCGTCGCTGTTTTGGCTGGGTTGCTTTAGAGAGTGAATTTCCTCCCGGAGTTGTTTCACCTCTGTTGTAAGCTGTTGGATGTATTCCACGGCTTCGTGGAATTTTTGTTGGTAGTCAATCTGTTTTCCTGGATTTTCCATTTTTGTCGTCTTCTTTGATGAGTTTTGAAGAGTTTCAATGGCTCTTCTCTTCCGCTCCAATAAATATTCCCGGGTAGCGCTCGGATCGTTGTCTGGCATCTGTGAAGACAGATTTCGACTACGGCATCCAGCGAAAATTACACGTGTTTGCGAGTGTTTATGAGTCGCAATTTATCACACAAGATTCGGTGTGAACGCGATCGAGCGTCGACGACTTAACGTCTACAGAATCAATTTTTTTTTTCTTTCAATTTTATTCGTCAACGAGCACACAATGAATACGTCTGTACACATGAACGATCGACGAGTGAATGCTTACTTTTTTCATATAAATTTACTTGTTTATATAGAACATTTTGTTCTAACTGACTGTGGCGTATAAACTGAACAAAACAATCTAGAAGTCTCTGTGACTTAGAATTTTGAATAAACTTTGAACGAAAATCAAAGTGTCCATGTTTTGAAATGAAAAATGTGCTTGTTATGAAAAGGGGCATATTTATGAAATGTGCTGTAAGTGACTGGATATAGAATATTGTGTCTGTTTATTTATGAAATGTGCTGTATTAACTGAGAATGTAAGATATGTGAGGATGTAGTTTTAAGGGTTGTGTTTGAAAGGACATGAGTTAGTGTTAAACCGAATAAGGGTATTATTCTGGAATACAACATCCCACCCTTCTTCGAGAAAGAAAATTATCCTTGAAGAGAATAATTTTCTGTTAACTATTGCTTAGATTAGGATTAATTACAGACTTGGATTTTCGTTCAATTACAATGGCGTTGAAAAAAGTTAATCTTATATCACAAGTTACAAAAATCCAAAAGTTCGTAATACTAGAAAAATAGGTTACAATAATCCAAAAGTTTACTTATAGTCTACTTACATTATCTTTTAACTAACCTTAAATATTTCTAACTAACTTAATATTTCCACTTGGAACCTTTTCTTTTATTATCCAACAACTTTTTTTTTCTCTATATATATAATTAATATTATTTCTCAAAATTCTCTTTTTCGTTCGAATTTCCAATATATTATATCCCAATATATATTTTAAAATGTATTATATCCCAATATATAATAAATTTTTTTTTTCTAAAATTTTCTTTCTTTCTTCCCCTTTTTTAACTTTTTTTTTTTCTTTCGTTTCCGTCTGGTTCTTACAATTGTTTTATATACTGCATAAAAACAAAGGCCATTTGTTAAGTGTCTATCTTTTCCTTAAATTTATGGAAAATTTTCCAAAACTTTTTTGGGCCTATTATTATGATGACTGCATAGAATTGCATAATACCAAACATTTTCTTACGAAATGATTTCAGTTGTCCTAAATGACTGTGTACCTTTTTATTTTTTTCTTATTTTGTGTTCGAATACATGTTTATTGTTGTAAAATTTAATTTGTAAGGTATTTATAAAGTTTTTCTTTTCAATACCTATTTAAATTGAAAATAAATTTTCATAACTTCGTGTTGGTGTTTAGTATCGTTATTTAAAATGTTTAGTGTTTTCGGCTCATTGTCATCATTTTCTATAGCTTTAACTTCTTTAATTGAATTATTATTTTCAATTTTCATTACTTCGTGTTGCTGTTCAGTATCGTTATTTAAAATGTTTAGTGTTTTCGGCTCAATGTCATCATTTTCTATAGCTTTAATTTCTGTCGGAACGTTTACCTTTTCAGTCTTACTCATTGCTGATGGATCGTTTAGTTTCTCAGACTCATTTACTGATACGTATAGTTCTTCAGACTTATCTGCTGTTAGAACATCTTGGTTCCCAGTCTTATTTGCTGTTTGAACTATTTCTTCAGTTATATCTGCTGTAGAAACCTTCAATCCTTCAGACTTTGCTGCTGAAACATGATGTTCTTCAGTGTTAACTACTGAACTGACCCGGGTTTCGATTTTTATTGCACCTTTTGGATCTTCAGTCTTTACCACTGCTGAATTTTTAGTCTTTGTTGCTGAAGTGTCGGGGTTGTCTATAGGGATAGCCGAAATGTGAGGGATTTTTGTTAGTGTATTTTCTGCAAGTTCTGAATTTTCAGTCTTCAATATTGCTGAGTTTTCAGTCTTGGTTGGGATGTCCGAAATATTAGGGATTTCAGTCTTTACTACTGCTGAAAATTTCGAATTTTCAGTCTGTGTTGCTGAATTATTTTCCAAAATTGGAGTATGAGTCGGAATATTTATATTAGTGCTTGTTTTCTCTTCGTTTAACTGTATCGCTTTAGTTATTTGGTTAGGAGCTTCATTAAAATTGTCGTTATCTATTGCCAAAGATCTAATGTTATAAATAGAAAAATTTTGTCTGTCTTCCATAAACGTGGGTTGGCGTCAGGCCTCGTTTTCCGACTCTTGCACCCGAGAAAAGTGAACATTTTGCCTATCGTTTTGTCTATTGGTGATTCTAGGATTTTCACTAAAACGATTTTCGGTGTTTGCAGGATTATTTCGGAATGGATTACGCGTTGTTGTACCTTGTTGGTAATTTGTTAAGGATGGTCCATTCCTAGATATCTTGTATCTACACTCGTTCTCTGTGTGATTATTCCGTCCACAGAAATTGCATATAATGTTATATTCTCTTTTTATTGGTTGTCTATTCGGAAAATTGTTGGACTGCATGATCCGATAACATGTGTCCTGAGAATGACCTGGCTTACCGCAGGTTTGGCAGACTATTCGATTAAATCTGTCATTATAGTTATATGGCCTGGGAGAGTTGTCCATTCGAGCAGCATGTGATACTACATGACAACATAACTGTTTTAAACTACTTCCCCCATGGACTTTGGCTAGGATTTTCAGTTGTTCATTCTTGAGACCATCCTCAAATATTTGCACTGCCAATTTTGAGTTTTCTTCTATCAAGAATTCTCTAACCACCGCGTCTGCTGTTATTTCACACGTAGCAGAGTTCAGCGTCCTCAGAGCATTCGCAACTCTATCTCCGTATTCCCGAACGGTTTCTCTGAAGTTTTGTTTCAGGGATATCAACTCATTGTGTGGCGTTGACCGATATTGCTCCTCTTTATATTCTGATTCAAGTTTATCCTTTAAATCCTCCCATTTAGCGATTGTGCTATACCTAATTAGATCATAGACAGGACCCTCTAGTCTATTTTTGACTAGCTCGAAAAATGTTTCATATATCTCCGGGTCTGCCCTTTTTATAGATCTAAATAAAACGTCTCCCCCGGAAATAAATTTATCTAGGTCGCAGGGTTTTCCGTCAAACGTAGGGACGATTCTGAAAACATCAGAAATTCCGATAGAAAGAGCCATTTCAGGGGGGTTATGGTGTATTTGTAGAGAGTGGATTTGTTCTTCCCCCTGCCTGGCCGCTTGTCTCGTGTAATATAGACTCGTAATCTTGAAAACTCTGAAATCAATGTATGGCAAAATCACTTTTTTTAAAATACGGTATATAAAAAATGGCCTTTCTTTTAGTTATTCAATATATATGAAAAGGAAAGTTAATTTGGTCTCAACGCTGTAGAGAAAGAAAATTCGGCGAAAAAGACAAAACGGAAATGTCGTCGAAATACTGGAAAGAGAATATTCGAAATAATTTTTATCGGACAAAATTGTTAGTAAAAAGGAAAAGTTACAAGTTCCAAGGTAAAAATATTCCTACGGAAAAATGAACAGAAAAATTGATATTTCGCTAACGATTCTTACTACTAATATATGTTGATTGATGTTTTGTTCTCCTTTTTTATAATAATTTTTTTTTTTTTTTGATTAATGTTTTGTTCTTTTTTTTTTCTGAGGTGTTGTCTTCTTGTTTTTTTTTTCATCTGCTGCCCCTGAGGTTAATTTAGATTTCCTCTGGAACTCATCGGCAAAGGAAATTACGAAGTTATTTGCACTCGATACATCGAATGTTCCACCATCCAAGTCGAAAATGAGGACCTTCCTTCCTTCTTTGGGGTTTTATCTTGCACTAATCTTCCTCTGGGATCGAGTCCTCCTTCGAGGATTAAGTCGTCCTTCGGGGATTGGTCTTCCTTCGAGGATTAAGTCTTCCTTCGAGGATTGGGTCGTCTTTCGGGGATTGGTCTTCTTTTGGAGAGTCCTCTAGTCGGGAGTCCACCAGTCTTCGTGAATCGGTCTTCCTTCGAGGATTGGTCTTCCTTCGAGGAGTCCACCCGTCTTCGTGGATCGGTCTTCCTTCGAGGAATCCCACCGCTGCCACCAGTGTTACGGCTCAAACGCCGTGCTTCCTCTTTCGAGGGAAGAGCGTGGAGGTTATTATATTTATTAAATTAAGAGGTTATTAAAATAATTAAAGTTTTCTTTATTAATAATTAGTATTTGTTTTATTTTTATTTTATTTTATCGAACTCAGCTATCTCAAGCTGAGCTCTCTTCTTTCTACTTTTTTCATATAAATTTACTTGTTTATATAGAACATTTTGTTCTAACTGACTGTGGCGTATAAACTGAACAAAACAATCTAGAAGTCTCTGTGACTTAGAATTTTGAATAAACTTTGAACGAAAATCAAAGTGTCCATGTTTTGAAATGAAAAATGTGCTTGTTATGAAAAGGGGCATATTTATGAAATGTGCTGTAAGTGACTGGATATAGAATATTGTGTCTGTTTATTTATGAAATGTGCTGTATTAACTGAGAATGTAAGATATGTGAGGATGTAGTTTTAAGGGTTGTGTTTGAAAGGACATGAGTTAGTGTTAAACCGAATAAGGGTATTATTCTGGAATACAACATCCCACCCTTCTTCGAGAAAGAAAATTATCCTTGAAGAGAATAATTTTCTGTTAACTATTGCTTAGATTAGGATTAATTACAGACTTGGATTTTCGTTCAATTACAATGGCGTTGAAAAAAGTTAATCTTATATCACAAGTTACAAAAATCCAAAAGTTCGTAATACTAGAAAAATAGGTTACAATAATCCAAAAGTTTACTTATAGTCTACTTACATTATCTTTTAACTAACCTTAAATATTTCTAACTAACTTAATATTTCCACTTGGAACCTTTTCTTTTATTATCCAACAACTTTTTTTTTCTCTATATATATAATTAATATTATTTCTCAAAATTCTCTTTTTCGTTCGAATTTCCAATATATTATATCCCAATATATATTTTAAAATGTATTATATCCCAATATATAATAAATTTTTTTTTTCTAAAATTTTCTTTCTTTCTTCCCCTTTTTTAACTTTTTTTTTTTCTTTCGTTTCCGTCTGGTTCTTACAATTGTTTTATATACTGCATAAAAACAAAGGCCATTTGTTAAGTGTCTATCTTTTCCTTAAATTTATGGAAAATTTTCCAAAACTTTTTTGGGCCTATTATTATGATGACTGCATAGAATTGCATAATACCAAACATTTTCTTACGAAATGATTTCAGTTGTCCTAAATGACTGTGTACCTTTTTATTTTTTTCTTATTTTGTGTTCGAATACATGTTTATTGTTGTAAAATTTAATTTGTAAGGTATTTATAAAGTTTTTCTTTTCAATACCTATTTAAATTGAAAATAAATTTTCATAACTTCGTGTTGGTGTTTAGTATCGTTATTTAAAATGTTTAGTGTTTTCGGCTCATTGTCATCATTTTCTATAGCTTTAACTTCTTTAATTGAATTATTATTTTCAATTTTCATTACTTCGTGTTGCTGTTCAGTATCGTTATTTAAAATGTTTAGTGTTTTCGGCTCAATGTCATCATTTTCTATAGCTTTAATTTCTGTCGGAACGTTTACCTTTTCAGTCTTACTCATTGCTGATGGATCGTTTAGTTTCTCAGACTCATTTACTGATACGTATAGTTCTTCAGACTTATCTGCTGTTAGAACATCTTGGTTCCCAGTCTTATTTGCTGTTTGAACTATTTCTTCAGTTATATCTGCTGTAGAAACCTTCAATCCTTCAGACTTTGCTGCTGAAACATGATGTTCTTCAGTGTTAACTACTGAACTGACCCGGGTTTCGATTTTTATTGCACCTTTTGGATCTTCAGTCTTTACCACTGCTGAATTTTTAGTCTTTGTTGCTGAAGTGTCGGGGTTGTCTATAGGGATAGCCGAAATGTGAGGGATTTTTGTTAGTGTATTTTCTGCAAGTTCTGAATTTTCAGTCTTCAATATTGCTGAGTTTTCAGTCTTGGTTGGGATGTCCGAAATATTAGGGATTTCAGTCTTTACTACTGCTGAAAATTTCGAATTTTCAGTCTGTGTTGCTGAATTATTTTCCAAAATTGGAGTATGAGTCGGAATATTTATATTAGTGCTTGTTTTCTCTTCGTTTAACTGTATCGCTTTAGTTATTTGGTTAGGAGCTTCATTAAAATTGTCGTTATCTATTGCCAAAGATCTAATGTTATAAATAGAAAAATTTTGTCTGTCTTCCATAAACGTGGGTTGGCGTCAGGCCTCGTTTTCCGACTCTTGCACCCGAGAAAAGTGAACATTTTGCCTATCGTTTTGTCTATTGGTGATTCTAGGATTTTCACTAAAACGATTTTCGGTGTTTGCAGGATTATTTCGGAATGGATTACGCGTTGTTGTACCTTGTTGGTAATTTGTTAAGGATGGTCCATTCCTAGATATCTTGTATCTACACTCGTTCTCTGTGTGATTATTCCGTCCACAGAAATTGCATATAATGTTATATTCTCTTTTTATTGGTTGTCTATTCGGAAAATTGTTGGACTGCATGATCCGATAACATGTGTCCTGAGAATGACCTGGCTTACCGCAGGTTTGGCAGACTATTCGATTAAATCTGTCATTATAGTTATATGGCCTGGGAGAGTTGTCCATTCGAGCAGCATGTGATACTACATGACAACATAACTGTTTTAAACTACTTCCCCCATGGACTTTGGCTAGGATTTTCAGTTGTTCATTCTTGAGACCATCCTCAAATATTTGCACTGCCAATTTTGAGTTTTCTTCTATCAAGAATTCTCTAACCACCGCGTCTGCTGTTATTTCACACGTAGCAGAGTTCAGCGTCCTCAGAGCATTCGCAACTCTATCTCCGTATTCCCGAACGGTTTCTCTGAAGTTTTGTTTCAGGGATATCAACTCATTGTGTGGCGTTGACCGATATTGCTCCTCTTTATATTCTGATTCAAGTTTATCCTTTAAATCCTCCCATTTAGCGATTGTGCTATACCTAATTAGATCATAGACAGGACCCTCTAGTCTATTTTTGACTAGCTCGAAAAATGTTTCATATATCTCCGGGTCTGCCCTTTTTATAGATCTAAATAAAACGTCTCCCCCGGAAATAAATTTATCTAGGTCGCAGGGTTTTCCGTCAAACGTAGGGACGATTCTGAAAACATCAGAAATTCCGATAGAAAGAGCCATTTCAGGGGGGTTATGGTGTATTTGTAGAGAGTGGATTTGTTCTTCCCCCTGCCTGGCCGCTTGTCTCGTGTAATATAGACTCGTAATCTTGAAAACTCTGAAATCAATGTATGGCAAAATCACTTTTTTTAAAATACGGTATATAAAAAATGGCCTTTCTTTTAGTTATTCAATATATATGAAAAGGAAAGTTAATTTGGTCTCAACGCTGTAGAGAAAGAAAATTCGGCGAAAAAGACAAAACGGAAATGTCGTCGAAATACTGGAAAGAGAATATTCGAAATAATTTTTATCGGACAAAATTGTTAGTAAAAAGGAAAAGTTACAAGTTCCAAGGTAAAAATATTCCTACGGAAAAATGAACAGAAAAATTGATATTTCGCTAACGATTCTTACTACTAATATATGTTGATTGATGTTTTGTTCTCCTTTTTTATAATAATTTTTTTTTTTTTTTGATTAATGTTTTGTTCTTTTTTTTTTCTGAGGTGTTGTCTTCTTGTTTTTTTTTTCATCTGCTGCCCCTGAGGTTAATTTAGATTTCCTCTGGAACTCATCGGCAAAGGAAATTACGAAGTTATTTGCACTCGATACATCGAATGTTCCACCATCCAAGTCGAAAATGAGGACCTTCCTTCCTTCTTTGGGGTTTTATCTTGCACTAATCTTCCTCTGGGATCGAGTCCTCCTTCGAGGATTAAGTCGTCCTTCGGGGATTGGTCTTCCTTCGAGGATTAAGTCTTCCTTCGAGGATTGGGTCGTCTTTCGGGGATTGGTCTTCTTTTGGAGAGTCCTCTAGTCGGGAGTCCACCAGTCTTCGTGAATCGGTCTTCCTTCGAGGATTGGTCTTCCTTCGAGGAGTCCACCCGTCTTCGTGGATCGGTCTTCCTTCGAGGAATCCCACCGCTGCCACCAGTGTTACGGCTCAAACGCCGTGCTTCCTCTTTCGAGGGAAGAGCGTGGAGGTTATTATATTTATTAAATTAAGAGGTTATTAAAATAATTAAAGTTTTCTTTATTAATAATTAGTATTTGTTTTATTTTTATTTTATTTTATCGAACTCAGCTATCTCAAGCTGAGCTCTCTTCTTTCTACTTTTTTCATATAAATTTACTTGTTTATATAGAACATTTTGTTCTAACTGACTGTGGCGTATAAACTGAACAAAACAATCTAGAAGTCTCTGTGACTTAGAATTTTGAATAAACTTTGAACGAAAATCAAAGTGTCCATGTTTTGAAATGAAAAATGTGCTTGTTATGAAAAGGGGCATATTTATGAAATGTGCTGTAAGTGACTGGATATAGAATATTGTGTCTGTTTATTTATGAAATGTGCTGTATTAACTGAGAATGTAAGATATGTGAGGATGTAGTTTTAAGGGTTGTGTTTGAATGGACATGAGTTAGTGTTTAACCGAATAAGGGTAGTATTCTGGAATACAACACCTGTCACTGTTCGTTGTTCGTTGTTGGCAGTTTATGTTTATGCTGCAAGCATTTTTTATTACATCAAATTGACTGTAACTGACCTAAACTAAAATTGCATGCATATAATTAATTCTTAGACTACTAAGCCAAGTTGAAAGTGTAATTATTATTAAATCAAAATTAACCGGGCCAGATTCAGCAATTATTTGCAGATATCTACATCAATAAGGTCTTATTTTACATTGATAAAACAACTGAAAATGAGAAAACAAATTGGAAATAAGGTGACTTTAATAAAGACAACAACAAAATTGCTGTTGCTAGCTAACAGGTTCCTCCTTTTTCCCGGTATTTGTTTTCGGCACTTGGACATGTTGGTTAGCTAGACCCCTTTCCCGATTTGGGAAAACTTCAAAGTGCGGTCCAAGAAATTAAATAAAACTCACTTCCTCCTGCGATTGGTTGTTCTTCTCACTGCTAGTCCTGGACCCACACGATTTGACTTTTTCTCGGGTTTTTAAGTGTTAAAAATACCTACATACGTACCTTATACCTCTACTTGTGTTACCTACAAGTTACATAAAAAAAGAGAAAAAAATGACAAATAGAAAAAAAACCAAATAAAACAACACAAAAGAGAAAAGAAGCTAAAGAATAAATAAAGGACAGGGGAAAGATGTAAAAATATATATAAAAAACGTCTGCGGTTGAAAAATAAATTTTTTGTAGTTCGCCCAAAAGGTCCAAAATAATCAAATCACAAATGTGAATGCGTCGGTCGAGATCGTTGAGCTTCCGCCGAACGAGGAATGTCGTCGGGGAATAGCCAAAGATGAGCACGGTATAGATAGGTTGACGCAATGGCTGAAACCAAATAGGTTTAGATTAAAAACGGAACAGCAATACCTTTTTTGTAGAAATCCGCCGCCTCAAGATTCTACAATGCAACCTGATTGTGGCCGTTCGACGTTTTAAAGTCACAATCTTCCGGCTTGAAGTTCCCGCTGAATGGATGTATTTGATGAACTTGCTTGTCCCTCCTCACTTTGACTTTTGGTTGATGGGTTGTATTAAAATGAATTACACAGGATAATAAATAGAACGTTCCTTGTTTTAGTTCATTATATAAATTTAATGCAAACTATCATCTGATTCACAACTATCACAGCCGTAACTTTTCTGCAACATAAAGGTACATGTTTTTGTCCGCAAATTAAAACCCAATAATGTTTTACAAACCCAAAAGCCGCATGGTGGCGTGCAAAATCCCACTTAATCCAATGATTGAGAGCTGATGATGCACTGTCAACAGGTGTGGTGAATATGTTTGTCGTGGAGTGTACTAGACGATAAACGTACTAGATTCTCCCCGAGCATATAATTGCGAATCGGCAACATTCCGCCCGCCTTCGCCAATCATTGGCAAACCATCTGGCTCCATGAGGTGGTGGCCCAGAGGCGGGGGTGTGCGGTCCGCTGGTGGTCGTGGTCTACTGTCCACTTCCACGTGGATGATCGGTTGAGAGGGGGGCGCCCGCCCTGAAGAGCGCTGACGGCTTGAGGGTCTTGGACGGCCCGGAGGATCGATGACGACAGGATGGTCTTTTCCATCGCTGGGGTCCGTTAACCTTTGTGGCCGCGGAACCGACCAATTGATCTGGGTCGGAGTTGGAAGGTCGCAACCCACTATCAATGACCGGTTCCTCTGGGTCGGAGTTGTAAATTCGCAACCCACGAGGGATGGCCATATGATGGCTGGTGACAGGCCCTGTCACCTTTACGCTGGATGCCGTGGTGGGTGCCGCGCCTGTTAGCACCAATCCCAGTTTAGTGGCCTGCGCGACGAGGCCGGAACGTTGGTCCTTCCTTAGGTCTTCGAGGATGATGTTGGGGTACATGTCTGCCCCAAGGACGATATCCACCTTGTCGGCGGAGGCGATGTTTGGATCGGCAAGTTCCAGATCCGCCACTAACGAGAGATCGCTCGTCGTTGATTGTGGTGGTGGTGCATACACTGATACCCCTGGCAGGATGGAGGGCCTCAGGGTCCATTGTTTCGAGCCGTGGAGGCGAGGAGTGATGCTGATGGCGGTTTGAGTCCTGGTGGGGACGGATGATGCTTGGCGTCGGAGGTGCAACCCTCGGGCGAGTGACGATGAAATGAAGGTGCCCCTGGAGCAGGGGTCCAGCAGACCACGGACTTCAATCCTCCGTTGGTTCTCCGACGTCACAATAACTTTAGCTGTTGGTAGCAACGCAACAACGAATGTTGTGAAGGGGTGCTGACTGTGTGTGCGCAGACCCGGGCAGGCGGATCCTTTGGCCCGGAGCGCCGGTGAGATTGTCCCGTCGATGGCGGTTGTCCGGACATGCAACAAGGTGTGATGTCTCCGGTGGCAACGACGGCACGTCTTGCTGGAGTAGCAGTCGCGTGGGCGGTGGCGACCCAAACAGTTGAAGCACAAGTTCCTTTTGTGTGCGAAGGACTTCCGACTGTCAGGTGTGAGTGATCGGAAGCCCTCGCAAGCCTAGATAGTGTGTGAGGCCCTGCAGAATGTGCAAGGGGCCTGTTGCCTTAGGGGTGCCGGCGGTGTTCTGTGTATCGGGACACGGGGCTGGTTGGTCATTGGGCCGGTTGCTGTTGCTGGAACAGTTGAAGGCGTGTTCGTGGGAGGCATTGGCGTTAGTTCTGGCACGGATCCTAAGTGCGCCGTGCCCACTGCTTGCTCTGGAATCGGTGTGAAGGGAACCAGTTCCTCTGGGTCGGATTTGTAAGTTCGCAACCCACGAGGAAAGGCCATGTCATGGTGTGCCCCACAATGCGTGCGCGGCATCGGCTTCTGTGGGGGCTTCGGCATTGGGTCGATCATCGGGACATGGACCGGGAGAAGATTTGGGCAGGCGGCACTCTGGTCGGCGGCCTGCTGGTTCCTATTCACTGGTCTGGGGTGCGGTTCCCTTTCCGCTGGCTTGATGGCGACCGTTGGCAACTACACTGGGGACAGCTCGCTAGGGTGGAGGCGATTGGCTGAATCGAGCGCGTACTGGGGCTCGAGGAGCTTCGCCTGATCCTCGGTCTCCGCGAAGTACGCGTGTTGTTGATATTCCGGTGCCGCCGTGCAGAAGATTTCGTGGTGCCGTCTGGAGATGACCTCCCATTCGGTGCGGAGTACGCGTGTGGTTGTTTCGATCCTAGTCAGGGTTGGTTGTCCCTTGTCCTACATGTTGAGGAAGGTGCGATCGATGGTGTCCTGTGCTGCGAACTGAGCGGCGATGAGTTCCTCAATCGTCATTGGTTGTTGTATTGGAGCAGATATCAACGGCACTTTGGTTTGAACTATTGTTGTAGAAAGTTCGTCGTCCAGTTCTTCATCTTCGAGGATGGAAGCCGCCATTTTTCCATAGAAATTGGCAGCATTTTTTGACGCTGTCACTTTTGGTTCCGGCTCGTAAAGCATCTTTTCCGCATGGGATTTATCAAAAACGTCGTCATGCTTTCGTTTTGTAGCAATAAGGGTTTCCGGTGGTTTTTTATCCAACAAATCACCAAGCATTTGATTTGCAATTTTCATCTGGCGGCCGTTGTCCTCCAATCCACGATGGAGTTATATTTTTAATCGACTCAGGTAGGTGGTGAAAAAATGTGTGATCTCTGCCGAGCGAGGAATGTCGTCGGTCGAGATCTTTGGTGTTCCGCCGACCGAGGAATGTCGTCGAGGAACCGTTGTGTTGCTTTTTCAATTTGCCAGCTTTATAGGTGAACTTTGCGTATGTTGCGGTTGGGCTGCTAGTTCTTTCTGTTTCTGTTGGCGTTGTGTAAGCTTATTCGCCAAAGGACTTGTAATGAATGACGAGGCTGATTGTGCACCACTATTACCACCTTTTGTTGGATTTGATGCAGTAGGTGAACTGGGTTGTGAAGTCGTCACTGATGTGACTGTCGTTGTCGAAATGGTCCTCTGTGGCTGCTCTTGAGTAGTCCCCGTGAACATCATTTCAATGATGTACAATTTTCAACACTGCTAATTGAAAATGTGAAACTTAATGATCTTGGACAAGACATATATAAATACGTGTACTGAATGATTAGTACACAAGCAATTGAAAATACGTTTCCTTTGTTGCAATTACGGCGCAAAGAACACGACTACGTGAAACGTTTTCGATTTATTGATGAATCTGCTCTTCGTCTGCGTTGCTGAACCCTTATCGGTTTTGATTTCACTGCACACTACACTTTGGACTTATGTTAGACCAGTCGATTGGTTGAAATAGTTTCTTGGGAAACTAAGCTTCTGCAGTATTCGATTGCGTGTATAAGTTTTAACTTCAGAGTAGTAGATGCGCTTCGAAATAGCTTATCTCGACGAATGTGGTTGTTTGTTTTTGCTGCTGCCTATGTTCAGCTTGTTGCTGATGTTGAGCTGCCTGTTGAATGGATAATTGCAGAAACTGTTGTTGCTGTTGTAGGTGTGTTGTGCCGCGGACTGGGCGGCGATGAGTGGATCCAAACGGTGCTGAATCCAATTTGTTGTGCCGCGAACTGGGCGGCGATAGAGTAGATCCAATAAGCACTGGCTCCGGCTCGAAGGATGCGATTATCTAGTTGCCGAGCGAGAATGTCGTCGGGGAATAGCCAAAGATGAGCACGGTGTCGATAGGTTGACGCAATGGCTGAAACCAAATAGGTTTAGATTAAAAAAGGAACAGCAATACCTTTTTTGTAGAAATCCGCCGCCTCAAGATTCTACAATGCAACCTGATTGTGGCCGTTCAACGTTTTCAAGTCACAATCTTCCGGCTTGAAGTTCCCGCTGAATGGATGTATTTGATGAACTTGCCTGTCCCTCCGTATGCAGTAATGATCACTTTGACTTTTGGTTGATGGGTTGTATTAAAATGAATTACACAGGATAATAAATAGAACGTTCCTTGTTTTAGTTCATTATATAAATTTAATGCAAACTATCATCTGATTCACAACTATCACAACAGTAACTTTTCTGCAGCATAAAGGCACATGTTTTTGTCCGCAAATTAAAACCCAATAATGTTTTACAAACCCAAAAGCCGCATGGTGGCGTGCAAAAACCCACTTAATCCGATGATTGAGAGCTGATGATGCACTGTCAACAGGTGTGGTGAATATGTTTGTCGGGGAGTGTACTAGACGATGAACGTACTAGATTCTCCCCGAGCATATAATTGCGAATCCGCAACAATAATCAAAACATTATTTTGTCTCTCATAAGAAGTTTTCCTTTAATCCGGGCGGAAGGGATATTCGTCTCCCGAAGAAAATTATTTTATATAATACAAAAGAAGTACATTATACAAACCTTTTATTTACGCCATTGGCTAGAATACGTTACTAGAATCCAATGGCGCTTTGAATAATAAACTGTTAAAGATGACTTCGACCGGTTGTCGGGAAAGTTGTAAGGTATGGTTATTGGAGGAAAAGACCAGTTTCTATGGTCTAACAAGTAAGCAGGCAAATTAGTTATAACAAAGACGCTGGGAGTGTTGACACATCCCTACTTAATTAGAAAGAGAAAATTGTTGCGAAAATTACTTCAGCATTTCATCAAAATCGTTTTGTTTTAAAATAAATAATTCGTTAAACTTCCCTACTCTAAAACAAATAAAATAATAATTTGGATGCCGTTTTTGGTTGTTGAAAAAAAAACCGTCTCCAAATAATCAATCAAGAATCATAATCAAATGAACGCGTTCATTTTATGTTTTTATTTCCACGAATCAATAAATAATAGTCTCAAGAAAGAGCAATGAAGAAAAACACAATATGATGAGTAAATTAACAGCAGGAAATGGATGATAAGAATGCGTTGTCATCAGCTCTTTAGTCGATGCGTTATCAGTACAGTTTAGCCTCTTGCAGTTGCTGCGACATTCGCCGCTGCCTGAGCAACGCCGATGGCTTGAAGTGATGCATCCCGGGTATGCTGGACGGTTCTTTCCTGTTTTTAATAAAAACAATTTTTTTTTATCATTTAAAAATATGTATGTATATTATTTTTCAATGTGACACCAACTTACCAATTTTTTGCCAATCTTTTTAAGGAAGCCTGCTTCTGAACATCCCGAGAATAGCAAACAAACAATTGCAACAACGACAAAGATATGTTTCAAGAAATTCATTGCTGTGAGTTATCTTGTGAGATACTTAGGAGATTATTAAGTGCGCTCAATTGATGTTGAACTACGAGTGTGAATTCCTCATGATCGAATGTTGATATTTATAGTAGGAAAGATGTTCAATAGATTACTCAAGGGGATGCACTTTTACTTCGAAAAATGTAATTTACATATTTACTGATGATACTGACTTCCTAGAGTACTTTCTTTGTCGTATCACAGTACAACGTGCGTCTATAGAACTGCTAACCTGTAAACATATTGTTATGTCACCTAATTTTGTGAGGTTGGCGTCTTAATGGAATTTTTACCTCAAACATGTATTGAAATGACTTACAAAACAGTCTAGTTTTTACCAAAAACATAAATATACGGTCAAAAAGTGATTTAAAGGATAAGACCACCCTGAAGGTATGGAAAGTGGATGAAATTCCATGTTTTCTGGTGAAAATATAACAGCTGAAATATATTTACTTTTATTTGTTAACAACTATATATATTGACTATAAGTTTGTAAATAAAACCATTAGAAAAAGATTAGAAATGACGCAGAGAAAAGGACATTGCTGACGTTTCACTTAAATAATTGCGATATTTGTCTCGTACGTGCTTTAAAACATTCGTAAGGCTTTATGCCTTAAAACAAATCAAAAGGAAACGATTTTTTTTAATTGTAGGATGATCTGCTATTTTGGCTCATTAAGTCATCCAATAAAATAAGAATTTCTATTTTAATGTTTTGTTAAAGCGTATATTGTTGCATTTTAGTAATAGCATGTGGGTGGACTGAAAAGTTTCCGACCTAACAAAACTGCAACATTTTTTTTCTTAAAATTTATTTATATTTTTCTAAATAGTCTCCTTGTAACTCTACACACTTCACCCAGCGATGCTCCCAACTCTCTAACCGGTCCAAATAGTAGTCGGCGTTTATCTATGCAAAATAACTGTACAGGAAGGTGATTGTCTCCTCATTTGACGAAAATCTCTGTTCTGCGAGCACAATTTTTAGATAAGGGAACAAAAATAAGTCGCTTGGGGCCAGATCTGGTGAGTAATGCAGATGGTCAAGTAGTTCAAACCGTATTTCGTGGATTTTGGCCATAGCAACCCCTGAGGTGTGAGACGGCGCGTTGTCTTGGTAAAACAGCAATTTATTTTTCTGCAGATGTGGCCAATTTTCCGCAATGTCTGCCTTCAGGTGGTCAAGCTATGATGCGTCTTAGTATGATGTACAATAAGTGGATATAAATATTAAAGTAATTGATTATATAATAATACAGAAATTCTACAAAATAAACACATAAATATATAAATAAGAACGTAAATGAATAAATTTAAAAATAACCATATAATAAAATTAACTACATAATAAATGGATTTTTTGTTTAAGAAATAGACAAGGTTTATGTGCGTCAACAGTTACGTGACAAAAGTCTAATTAGATAACTCACCTTTCAACCCCCACCTCACGTAAGACACGTGCTCTTAATTCGTTTTATTCCTCACAAATCCGCAATAAAAAATGCCTCCTACCCCCCCAATGGAGTCGAATCGCCAAGAAATGCATTAACAAAGTCCTAATTGTCGACAAGTCACAGCAGGCTTAAAGACTCGGCATAATCCTTGTATGTCCCACGAAAGGAACCCGTCATAGAACTGATTAGACCGGCAGTCGCCCTTCAAGAGGAAGATGCTCCACTAACACAGCCCGTCTGGATGCCTCATGGGAAATTGACAGGTTGTGTCAGTTTTACTTGAATTCGTTCCTGCTACCTCCTTTTCACCCTAAGAAACTGGAACCCTGTCCTTATTACGAAAGAGATATCTCTGTTCCGACGTTTTAATTTCAAACAATATTCGTCGAATCATTGACGCCTGATCCTGATTAAAATTCAAAATACTTTGTCGCGAGTTCGCGTGTGACTGAGCGGTGAAGTGACGCCTGCAGCAACAAGCAAGTGCCGCCGAGCAGGATTATGAAAATTAATCTGAATAATAATGTTTTTGAATTTCGTCCTGGAGGATGTGATTTAGAGCTAAGACAGAAGTGGGCCTGTTAAAAAATGGAATCATTCACGAGCAGATTACACCTACAGCCGTCGGGTAAGTAGTTATGTAGCTCTGTGTGGGGAGGTAAGACGTATCCTTCAGGAATCGATAATAACTTGCGAACACATCGATTGGAAAATTTGAGTACCAGGGATGAATTTGGAATCATGTATGACACTCAAAAATGTGTCAAGAATGTTGAGAATTCCTGGCATGGAGCATCATTCTGTGAGGTTCAGCATCCCCTTGGGCTGTGTTAGGATAACACTCTCAGCAGGAGAATTTAATGGGAAATGATGGATTGGTTTTAGATATTTACATCAACTGAGATTTTAACTGGAGGCTGTGTTGTTGTTCCGCTTGAAAAAATCAGTACAATTTCCGGCAGGAGGCTAAGCAAGCGAAGGAGTAAGTTTGTCATGCTGCTCAATACCAGAGCTTTCAAGAACAAGACTAAATAAATACATGCGTGGCTGATAGAGAAGAAGCAACATCCTCGACCCGTTTATTATTGATTTGCCTCATGTTTACGTAATGAAAAAAGTTGAGCACCTTGTTATAATACACAAATAAATTAAGAAAAACGACGTTGGGTGTTGGTTTTTGTTTTTTCTTGTTTTTGTTCTTTTCTTCGACTGCTGATACATATAAATCACTAGTATTTGGTGTCAATTGTTGTTTCTCTCACATACGGGGCCAACAATTCTCCTTAAGACCTTCCTGTCTAACGCGGCTAAGAGTTCAGAGTGCCTTTTATTGAGCACCCAGGTCTCAGATCCATACATCAGTATTGGTAAGACCATGGTCTTGTACAGTAGTAGCAGGTCAGGGCATCGGCTAGCAGCTGTGCAGCTCGAGCCCTGTATACTAAGCGGACGTTCCATGAGAAAATTCTCAAATCGCTTAGCCATTTTCGTTTCCGTGGTAGCTATCCAGGAGTGGCACATGGAGACAGCATGTCAACTGCTGTCTTGTCCATGGTGATGAGAGCAAAACACAGGCTTTGTGCAATAGGAACTATGTGTGGTTTGAAGACAATCTCCAATAAACAGGCATTTGATATAACCGGACTACTCGCAACAGACATCCTGGCTCAGATATCCAGAATCGATAAAAGGAGAGTCACAAAGGATGAAGTGCCTAAAGGTAGGCGACGATAAAGCTAGAACAAAGAGAAGCTTCTATTGTGTTATGGCAGACCAGGTGGAACACTCCCTTAAAAGGTATATAGACCTTTAAACTCACCCCTGCCGTAGAAGTTTGGATAAACGACTCTCATGGGAGCTGCTACTACCACCTTACTTAGTTCTTGTCGTTTGGACACGACTGTTTACCTCTCTGTAAGCAATGAGAAGAGCGAAAAGAGGATGCTGAACATGACATTTTGTATGCGCCCGTTTCGCTCAATGGGAAAACAAGAATCTGCTGGGGTCAAGGCACTTCATAGACTACATGATGCAATCAAAGGAGTGTTGGGCCAAAATCTGTACTCTAGTAATCCTACTGCAGAATAAGCTGCGTGTACTCGAAAGAGCAAGAAGAGAACTCACAGAAAGCAATAGGACACCCAGAGAAAAGTCATTATGCTACCTTCTGAGATAAAGAATTCCGGAGGTAAACTAGTTTCCCAATCGGATCTCCGGGGGGACTGTGTCAGGTGGAACATCATGCAAATATTTTGGTAAATAATTGAACTTTAAAAAATTCGTCATCGCGTAATCGGCCTCGTTCTCGAGTCACTGTAGACGTTCGACTCGTAACGACATTTTGTAACATCAGGGTCATCGGTTTCACCAATACGTATGTAAACGTCGTCCACCAAAACCTGATGCCGTTGCCCTAACTGAGACCTAGGCCGATTCGTCAACCAATTTGACATATCTTCGTTGCTCAGGATACTACTTATATTCGAGATTCCGTTTTAAGGGTGGGCTATGCGTCTGCACGTGGTCCGATCTAGCTTGCCAGGGGATGGAGGCGTTGGAACCTAATAACATGGACATTATGTGGTTAAAAGGCGTGTTGAGGAATTCTGTTAAAATTCTTTATTGTCTTTACCGCTCCCCGAATGACGATCGATCAGAGACATTTTTCGAACATCTTTCGCGTACCGTTGATTGGATACAGATCAACCACCGGGCTTCTGAATATGTCGTCCTTGGTGAGCTTAATGTACTCCGTTCCGGCTAGTTGGTGGGTTCTAATAGAGCTGACGAGACTGGGAGGCTGGCAGAAATGTTCGATGTTAGCCGCAATTGGACTCAACTCGTGGAGAAACCAACGCGAGTGATGGATGCCCGAGGAGATTATGCGAACACCCTGGATCTGTTTCTGAGATCCGAGCTGAGCATTTATTCCGCGGAAGTTGCTGCACCACTGGGAAATTAAAATCACAGCTTGGTATTGGTCGCACAACCACTTGCATTTTAAACGGAGGTATGCTTTGGATACTCCGATGTTAACGCTTGCACGGAGTCAGTCACAGAGATTATTCTTCTCGGGATGGAGATCTACATTCCACATTCCATCAAATGAAGTTCATCGGATAAACCTTGGTTTGATGAAAAGTGCGAGCAGATTACAGCGGCAAAAATAGAGGTTTTAAGCAATGACGCCCCAATCCCACCGAGGTTGACAGAACGAATTTTGTTAGAATCAGAAACGCCTGCAACCAAGCTATTGATATCGCGAAGAGGGTTTACAACGATAGAGTGAACAAAAAACTCCTTGAGTGTCCAACTGGTTCGCGTCCCTTCTGGTCAATGGAAAGGGCTGTCGGTAATAACTTCGCTTCCTCCACGTTTTCCCCGTTAGTGACGAACAGCGGGACATTACTAATAACTTCAAAAGATAAAACTAATGCGTTCGCCAATTTATTTTCCTCGTATTCAATCCTCGATGCCGGTGTTTTGGAGCCACCTGCGATCGTGCCGACCCATAGAATTAGTGTCTATGTAATCTAAGGTGATCGAAAAGGTCATCTATGCCGAGTTAATTAAGTATTTGGAGTGCAACGGACTTCAGAATGATCGTCAATACAAATTCCATGGCAGGCGGTCCACCGGAGACTTTTTGACCTCTATAACCGATATATAGACATCTGCGATTCAGGGCCATGGTGAGTCAAGATATGTCGCATTGCTGAGCAAACTTCGTTCATGTGGACTTTCCCGGCAGCTCTGCGACTAGACGAAGAGCTTCCTCGAAAACCGGTCGATCCGGGTTATTGTGTAACGGCGAGGTTTCGGATCTATATTTCATTAATTTCGGGCTGCCTCAAGGTTCTATTTTGTCTCCAACCTTGTTTTTGCTTCACATGAATGATTTGTTGGAGTCATGTTTGGGTTTGCGGATGATGATGCTTGTTTCCTCTTGTTCTAGTCGCGAGCCGATTAGTGCATCAACGTCGCACCAGTTGAGATGTAGACAGATCGACTCTCTGAATCGGGATCTGGATAAGGTTCTGCAGTGGGGAAAGACCAATCTCTTCGAGTTCAGTGCAAAGAAGACACAGTATACAACATTCACAAAGAAAAGTGAATCATAGGTTCCACATCTGATGATGAATTGCCAGGCCATCGAATCTGGAGAAAAATGGATATTTTTCGGCGTCACGGTCTGCGGAAATGTATCGTGGCATAAGCACGTGTCAAACATCGCCAGGTCCGCCTCAGGAAAACTGAGTTATCTTTTTCGAGCCATGAAATATTTTACTGCGGCGCAACTTTTTCTCCTGTTTAATCCCAAATTAGATCCGCTCAAATATTGCTCTCATGCTTGGATCTCTGCTCCTAAACACAGCCGCGACCTGCCTGATGGCAATCGGAGACGAGCAATCCGGCTGATCGGGGACACCGCGCTGACGTCAGGACTATAGTCGCTATCACATCGAATGCACGTAGCTGACCTCTGTCTGTTTTACAGATATTATCATGGGTACTGTTCTTCAGAGATTCGTGGTATTGTTCGAAGTGATTCGGTTTATATGCGCTCCACAAGACAATCGCACCAATTTGCGGTTCATCTCTCGACGGCGCAAGCATCTCTGCATCAGAGCTCGTTCGGTTACACAGCGGTAAAGCTGTTGAATTCCTTCCCTGCGCGAGTGTTTCCGAAGCGTTACAACCCGCAACTAATCAATCAATCAGTTGTTTGGTGGCATCTCGGGGCGCCGAGTCGGTGCAATAGAATTGCCTCTCCTGAGAGAAGTATATATAAAAAATAAGACCAATCTAAAGAGCTAACCAACACCGCGAAGAAAAACCCAGTCAGTTCCCTAAGGAGAGTGGTATCAGATGCAGGGATGTGTCTTAGTATGTAGACGCAGCGTTGTGACATACTGTACAACTCTGTGAATCCTGCATGCTTCGGACCCGCAGTATCTAACTACACATCCTTTGGCGCAATCATGACAACCAGAAAACAAACAGAAACTATGTTAACTGCCGCCATGTAATCAATCTGGTGAAGCGTAACGATGTAGACCACGGTCGGTTGTACACAAAGATGTTTCCACTATCTACATAAGCTGTGGATTCGTATGGCGTTGGATCTGAGGGTTTCTTTACCGTTTTTTCTTAATACTGTGTTTTTCACTATGATTCACTATGGTCGCGAAGATATCGGGAACACTTACCACGTCTTTAAATATCTTCAATGGTCCCCAACAAAAAAGGACTGATTGACCTGCTCCTTTTTTCGACTTAGAGTTATATAAACAGATTCATGAGTCTAGGGTAATAACGAGATGGATAATCTTGCATCCAAACACCGGTTATACGTCTACACATTAAAATTATCGGCAGAACTTTAAAGACAACACATCAAAGTCTGAGGAAGAGCTTCTCAGATAGATCGATTGTATTGCAAGAAAAATAGTTTGAAGAATGTAGAATCGTTCTTCGATCAAACTACGCGAGCATAGTCCACTCTGCCTGGTTATTACAACTTTCAGATGATCAGACCTATATGCCGTGATACTTTTCCCCAGGTAGGTTATATCGCCTGTGTGCTCGCATTGACAATTAGATGTCTCAACATATTCCTTGTGCGCGCGGGCTCGGAAATACGTATTACCAAGAGAAAGTTAAAATAACCTTTAAAATACCCAAAATGAATTTGAGATGCTCAAATTATAATGATCTTTTTTTAACCGCCCTTAGTCCTTTTTCCCAAATACAATTACACTTTGTCAATTACATAATAAATTAAGAACAATGTCATAGACAAGTCATACACACTCTTTCAACCATCCACTCCAATTTACATATTTATGAATCTGACACTCACAAACACTTGATCCGCGAAAACAAAATTGAAATTCGCAGAAATAATTTTAAAGCATTCCGCTGCCATGCACATTGACCCTCCCAGGACATGCAGCCCGAAGACAAGTCTCTTCGAACCAGTCGCGCACCCACACCACGCCACCCTCGCCGCAAGAGGGCGTATATTTAATAATAAATAATTTTAATGGATTCTGATTCCGTTTTAAATTGTTCATAAATCGCCTATTAGAATGATAAATCGCCTGTGAAATTGTAATCCAATCCTTGCGCGGCAGTATGTTGGGGCGGGAAATGTCTCGACGATGCACTGTAAATCACAGCACGAGTATGTGTTGAATTTTTGAAGTGTCTTCAACATCGACAACGCGAAAACCAAGGAAGGAGAATCACAGTAAAACCATTACATTAGATTCGCGAGGACAATTCAAGTCTTACAGTGGAGTTCACAATAGGGTCATTAGGATAAAAGGTTAGTCGGTAAAAAATGATGTGTGCGAGGCACAATCATAATCACAATAAAAACAACGGAGTCCTCAGCACAAAGGAAAGAAAGAATATTCAAGGATTGTTTTCGGGAAACAACTCGTTCTTCCTTAGAGTTATATTTTTAAAGGAACATTTTTCGAAAATTTACAGGTAGGAGAAATATTATTTATTGGAGGTCCAAAAAGAGCGTTTTGCCGTTTTTTGAGGACATTACTAAAAGGTAATTGATTTGAGGTGGTATTCATGAGAGTATATAAAATACTAGTACGAGGTTCTATGTATTGCTTGGTGAGACCACCGTTTCGAAAAGAATATCTGTATATCAACCATAAACTCATCGAAGAACTATCCACAGGTATTTTCTTTTTCAACGATCGTTTTTGTAAATAGTTTTCAATATTTTAACGCGTTAGTAATTCACATTGTATACCTTTACTGTGAGTGCGATTTATAATTAACAAAAATAAACGTGAAAAACGTTTAACGTTAAACGGAGTTTTCTAGATACGAATTGTAGAAAGTGTTTTGACGAATTAATTTTAACCTTCAGGTGTAGATCCACTTCAAAAGTCTGCATAATTGAATTAGTTGAGAGATAAATCTGATATTTCTTATTTCTAAATTATGATAAACAACAGAACTAAGAATTAAATCCCGGACGTTCGGACATTTGGCATTTTGTCGTTCTGTTACATCTCGCTACATAACCCCCTCAATCATTAAACAACCATCCTCAATCCAATTAATCAATTAACGCTTTTTCCCAATGCAATTAAAGCACACTAATTACTGTCATTCCAATACCCTCATTAATTGTCCACCTATGACGCATACTCGCTTCCCAAAGCTAAACCCTTATCGTGTATTGTCAATTCATATTCATATTGCACACGATGGAATCAAACCATAACAATTGCCATAAGATATCTGTTGCGGATTCGCACTGGATGCAACCAGCGAATTCGGAACTGAATGTAGCCCTTAGCAACCAAAGAATAACAAATGTCAGCAACCAGCTGACAGACAATAAATTCTTGGGTTGTCAAGGAAAATAAACAAACATTTCTGCGTAATAAAATGAAATAGTTAAGATCAAACCAACCCGTATTATTATTCCATTGGATGAGGATTAGTTGCTTGAAATTGCTGATCCACATTTAGGTATTCTTTTCCTTTCACTCATTAACTTTATCAGTGTTTCAGAGCAACATCGCTGCACGACAGAAGATATCAAATGAGATAAATCTTCCCCGACGACATTCCTCAGTCGGCAGAGATCATACAATATCGCATGACGTATTCTCAATTCCCAAGGCCACAAGCTAAATGCATTTTGCTTCATATTCCAAAAACCAAGCATATACCTGCCCTGAGACCTTTTTCGCATGGTTTCCTATTACGAATGCATTTTTTTTGCTTGATGCTCAAGAACAAGAGTCATACAAGTCATATGACACGGTCGGCACATAGAAAGGCAATTAGGGACGATTTAACTGGCCGTCGATCAAAATGCTGAGATCTGCGAAAGGACAGACACAGCAACGAAATGCAAATCGATTCGATACGAATGGGTTGTAAAGTGGGGTCATTGACCTTTAATTGGTTCAGTAAATGTAGCAATCAATCAGGTAATTGCCTAAACCAACGCCGCTGCACCTTAAGTGCGGCAGTTAAGCGGCAATGATAATTTAGAAATACTGATGACTCGTGATAGGCAATTGGACTCAATATGGGTCATTACTTCTGGATCAAAGTCCAGGCTAAATGAAATGCGTCGTTTGCTGCTCTACACCCGATTTTGGGGTACATAAATGGTGGTTGCAAGCGGACTAAGAGAGAACTAATCGATCAAGCAGAGGGTTGCACCCTTGCAGCGGAACAGCGTGCCATTTGCCTTCATTAGATTAGAACAGTACATCTTGATCGTATTACGCGGTGCCCCAAGTTAAAGTAATAAGAGTCTAACTTAAAGTAATAAAAAGCGAGTTTTTGATAATACCTCAATCTGTAATCCATCGGAACCGCTCCCAGGAGACTCGAACAAAGAGAACACCAGCGGAGACTTGGAGAAGGAGAACACTAGCAGGTAAATATACCAAGTTGTAATCTCGGAGGAGTATCCCTCGAGCAATAACCTCTTATTGGGGCAGTCGGCATACAAAATCCCCTTTTGTGCGCGACTTACGGTTGCTACCGTGCTCCCCGCCACCCCTTAATACCCCCTACACCTAAGTTCCACTCACTGAATAGCTTAAACAGAAAATTCACCCATCAAGGTTATTTTCCCACAGTCCCTTGAAGAGCAACGAGCCGGAAAAGTGATTCGTAACCCTAGATCTAAGAACTCGGTATGGAACCTGTGTTACGGACCTCGCCTCCAGTTCCTCGCCTAACACCCACTAATTCCCATTTAGTAAATTTCCGCTCTCTACCTGCAAAGGGAAGAAATATCGTCAAGTAGTTAATTTGCATAAACTACTTTGTGCAAATTCTACTTGGCAGAAAAATAAAAAAAATAAAAACGGCGTTGGCGCCGAATAAAAAAATAAACATCAACGGCGAAAACAATTCGACATTCATTCGACGTAAAACTACGAAGAACACAGAACTCGAGAAAACAATTCGGACAAATAGTATTCAATGAAATAAAAGCACGACTCTGAAACGGAAGCTTGTCTACACGTAACTTCTCAAGAAGAGACTCCAGCACACATTGCCAAGCTGAAACACGATTTAATCAGTTCTGTTCAAACTCAGTACAACAAAGACAACTCTTGGAAGCACCAAACGGAGGAATTATCAACAACGGACAACAAGCTGAACAGGGGAGCACAACGCTCAACGCCCCCTGCAACCTGCCAGCAGCAGAGACAACAACAACAATAATGACCGCTCCACGGTCCATACAAGTAAGTCGATCCACTTAATACAATTATATTGCTTTAATAAAATATATATTACTATATTTAAATTGTTAAAATAATATAACACCTGCAAAGGTGCCAAACTGTACACTCAGCGGCTAGCGAATTCTCAATCCTTTGTTTAAAAGCGTGAGAATCACTTTTGCAATTCAATACCGAGGTGTAATGTGCAGATAGGATAGGAGATAGAGTTGAGTTGGATTTGGATTGTGATAGTGTGCCCGGTCGTTTAAAGGCAAATCTTTTCGAAATTACTTTTTGTACAAACAGTAAGAAATAAAGGAAAATTATAAACAAAAAATAGTACCTGGTTTTTTTTTAACGTCTCGGAACGTGACACACGTAACTCGCGCGTTGTGTAAAAAAAAATACAGCCGTTGCCAAATAAATAACTTAATAATTTATGTTGATACCATTCATTGGTATTACATTGGCGCTGCCAGTAGGATCAGGGAACCCTGAGTTGAAAAACTCATAAGTGCATGAAAAGCTTTGATCCTCGTAATAACCTACCTCAATCGTACTGCGCAAGACACCCGTACCCCTCGTCCGGAGCTGAGTCTGGTTTCCGAAGTACGATTTGATAACAAGAATCACTCCCTGACAAATCGTCAGGTCAGTCAATCAAGCGGCATGCTACGAAACGAAAACTCACCAATAAATGTTCTCAGTGATTACAACGCAACCAACATTACTAAACATTACTAACCCACAATACTAAACACCAGTGCACAAAGGAATTTTTTTTATCAAAATAAAAGGACTACAACTTAAAATCAACAAACTAAAACAGTGCAAACATTAATAAAACTTAATATCAAATAAAAACAATAAATACCAAAAGTCTCATGACCGTAAGACCTGGCGAATTCCACAAAAGGACGCCGGGGGCAAACCTTGAGCAGTGACAAAGACCAGGGTAAAACTTTTCAACTGTAGGGCGTGAAGCTTACCTGGCAAAACAAAATAACATCAACACCAGCAGTCCGAAGCAAAACACAGTAGAAAACAAACAAACATCGGCTATCTACCAGCATGTCAACAGCAAGGAGAAATCGAGAAGCAGATTCAATAGCGGAACATTTTTTTTAAAGATAGGTAACAATTTTTTTTTTATTTCTCTTGAATTAATATGGTACCTTGACTTAAAAATATAGTTTACTTTTTAAACCTAATTAGTCCTAAGTTACCTATTTCTTGTCATAACGCACCTTGCCAACGAAACATAATTTAATTTATAAACCAAAATCAAACAAAATCAACTCTTGAACCCTGTCATCTCTTTTGTGACGATGAATGGAACGTGGGTACATTACCATACGCCTGACCTTAAAAGACAGTCTGCAGAGTGACAGGAAAGCCATAAAGGCCAACCAAAGCGTCCAAAAGATCAACGTTCCGCCGGAAAGGTTATGGCCTCGTTTTTTTGGGATGCACATGGCATAATCTTCCTCGATTACCTGCAGAAGTGAACAACAGTCATATGAGAGTGTTATATACTGTTATTTGACAAACCGAACGATTAAATAAAGAAAAAACGGCCCCTTATGGCGAATAAAAAAAGTTCTATACCATCACGATAACGCACCGTCACACACTGGAAAAAGTCTCTCTCTTTTTTTTTTTTTTTTTTTTTTTGTTAATAACATAAGATAAAATAAAAAATTAACAAACAAAAAAAAATTATTAACTAACATATTAACAAAATGTTAACATACAGAAATTTTAAAACGAAAAGGAATCTAAATGAAAAATGGAAATGAAAAGGAAGAATATATAAATATGAAAAGGGAAATGAGGAATGGGAAGGGAAGGCGTAGCGTCTGGAGATCTTACTATATTTGCGGACATTACATCCTTTCTTCATTGTCAATCGACCACCAGTTGGGATTGTTGCAGCATTTGATATATCACTGTTATAAAGAATCCGTTTGTCCCTGGCACCACGAAAAGCGTGGTAAATAATAGAGACTCCGTGCTTGTTTTGGATAAGACTGTGGCGATTCTCCCGAACGCCACCACCCATCTTCCCATCATATGAGGTAAAAACCCCCATCTAGGACATACAACCTAAATTAAAAACAAGTATCGTGGCAGTTTCGTTGAACGGCACTACTTACCTTAAAGGTGAAAAAGGGTAATCGTGTCCTAGAATACCCCAGCATGTACCTACCATCTGCGTTGCAAAATCGAAGAAAAATCATGAAGCATTGGTTCACGTTGATCAGCAACAAATGATAATGCAGTAAAACCTATTTGGTCGCACTACCCGCAAAACAGCATTGCCCAGTCGTGTCGGTTGCCGAACATCCGACCAAGCGAGGCACGGGCACCAGCACAGCATGTCCTCGGTACGTCATGTACACAAAGCCACCGGTCGATTGTATCGATCGGCATTGGCATGGTCTGGCAAGAGGACACCTCGTAACCAAACAAGTGTTGTTGTTGTTGTTGAATAAAGCATTTATTGTACAATAATTTAACAAATGTTAACTTAGGACTAAAATGCTAAATCCTATTTTACAATGTTTTCTTATTCTTAAAATAATTTACTGGCTCTACGCGAGCACTCTAAATTACACGATATAGTTTTGTGTAATACCTTTCGGCGTACAATAATATTTTTATATTTTTATATTATTATATATTTTCTATTACCTGAATATTTTAGAAGACGAAGTTCTCTCTCTGTATTTTTTTTTTATTTTTTATTTTTTATTTTTTTTTTTTAAATAATATAAGGTAAAAAAGTTTACAAAAAAAAAAATTAATAACAAAAAAACAAAAAATGTTACATAAAGAAATTTTAAAACGAAAAGGAATCTAAATGAAAAATGGAAATGAAAAGGAAGAATAAATAAATATGAAAAGGGAAATGAGGAATGGGAAGGGAAGGCGTACCGTCTGGAGATCTTACTATATTTGAGGATATTAAATCCTTTCTTCATGGTCAATCCTCCACCAGTTGGGATGGGATCGGTCATTTATAGATTTATCACGATCGCCTATTGCCGTGCTAAATCACAAGTGAACTGCAGCATTTGATATATCACTGTTATAAAGAATCCGTTTGTCCCTGGCACCACGAAAAGCGTGGTAAATAATAGGGACTCCGTGCTTATTTTGGATAAGACCTTTTCTATCCGATAGAGGGAGCGCTTCTGGTGGGATAAACCCATTTTGGAGTGTATTCTGCAGGTATGTGTCATTAGGGTAGTATGCTCCCGAGATAAGATTATTTTCGCTGCATATTGCCCTTGCAGTGTGACCACGAATAATTTTGACAATGAAATTGTCTATCCTATTCAGTCCTGATTTGTCATACAGTGTCTTATTAGGATAGAATTTCCTGTATTGAGACTCAGGTGTTCTATGTAACCCGAGGCAGGAACGCAAGCACTGCCTCTCGAACATGCGAAACTTTTCCATGTAGGATGGGGAAACGTTGAACCATACCGGGCAACCATACACTAATATTGGACGAATAAATGCTGAGTAGGAAATTATTATAACTTTGTGATCTAGGGGACTATTTCGAAACAGACTTCTTGTCATAGCATATGCACTTTTAGCTGCAGAGAGGGCAGCTGCTATGTGCTTATCAAAGTATAGGTATTAGTCCATCCAGATACCAAGGTACCTGACGACAGTTTTCATTTGCAGCGGAAGATTATTGCTTCCTACAATGGAAAAGTTTTTCCAATTATTCCTTGTATCTCTTGAAGCTATTAAAAGAGGTGTTCTGAAGAGGATGGTTTCTGTTTTTTGGAAGTTAATTTTCAATTTCCAATCGTCACAAAAGCGTTTGATTTTATTGAAGTCTTCTTGAAGAAGTCTGTTAATGGCATCGATATTTTTTTCTGATCTGTACACTACAATATCGTCGGCATATGCAATAGCATGATTAAGAGACCCAACTAGATCACTAGTATAAATATTGAAGAGAATGGGAGAATTCACGGCTCCCTGCTGTAACCCATTTTTAATATGGAAAGTTTTATTGGAGATTTTGTCCCCACATTTTACCACAAATTGCTTATCCATTATCATATCGTAAATGATGTATAACAGATATTCAGGCAAACCGAGATTTGATCATCATCATCGGCACTACAACCGGGAACCGGTCTTGGCCTTATTTAGCGAGTCCTGAGGCTTGTTAAATTTTCCATAATGATTTATTTTTTCTGGGCAAGGTCATTAGTCTTGCGCCAGGGGCTCCCCGACGGGGAATCGAACCCCGGTCTCCCGGGTGACAGGCGGGTATACTAACCACTATACTATCGAGGAGCCCAACCTAGATTTGATAGCTTATATATAAGTCCTTCTAGCCATACGGTATCGGCCTTTTCAAAGTCACATGTAGTGCTCTAAAAAGCCCTACCACCTTTTTCCCCATTCCTACATCCAAAATCCTATCAAAACCCGAAAAAAAACCCAAACATAAACCAAAATTCGCAATAAACGAATCAAACATTCGTTTATCGCTTATTAGCTGCTTCCACGGCATAATTAAATCCAAAATCTTAAATTAAAATCAAATTCCCAATAAACGCATCTAATATTCGATTATTGTTCTACATTCGCCTCACGGCATCATCAAAACTCAAAATCCAGAGATCGTTATCTCCATCTGAAAAATTCCATTGAGTTAAGCAAATAGAAAACCAAAACCAGATACATATCGACATCTGCGAAATAGTTTCGTAAGAATTCAAGAAATTGAATTCTTATCTTAAATAAACACTGAGCACCTCACTCAGGATTCCAAAATCGGAGTTTTTGTAGGAAATTGTGTATTTTCGAGATACAAATTTCGATTTGTTTCTCTTTATAAGGGCGATGGATTTTGTATTCGAGGATCAGTCTCAGTTCAGTGAATAACGATATTCAACGATATTCAGTAGTGTTTGTGCTCAGTAACAAAAAAAAAAAAAAACACAATCAGGATAAAACCCAAGGAGACAGGGAGTATTTGTTACAATTTAAATTATATTCTACTTAACCCCCCCCCCCCCCCCCAAAACATATTCAAGTTCCTAAGCGATCCGCTATACAGGCCAACACAATGCCACAAATCCAAGCGGCGGCACAAAAGCCTCCAAAGAGGCAACCCTCAATGCTGGAGAAACTACTTAGTCTCTCTCGCGCGATTGAGGATAGTCGACCCCGATATGAAAAACTAACAACTGAGGCTGAGAGGGATGCACTCCTTTTCACGGCATATGTAAGACATACGCTTCAAAATGGATCCCAAAATTAAAGTTATCCTTATAAATGTCAACTCCCTTGTTTCGCTATCAAAGCGTGCGATAGTCTCTGACTTCATAAAGGATAACCTGGCGGACGTGGTTCTTGTAACCGAAACTAGGTTGCATCCATGTCACCGTCCCACTTTCCCAAACTTTTCAATGATTCGAAGAGATCGAACCCACACTGGCGGCCCCACCATCAACGGAGGTGGCACCTGTATTCTAGTTAATAGCGAACTTCGCCATGAAGCTATTGACCTCCCACAGTTCGAGTCCATAGAGGTCTCCGGAGTTGAACTGCATCTAGCTAATAATGGTAGAGTGAACATATACTCCGCCTACCACTCACATAAAACCAATAATGGCCCCATTAATCCCGAAGATATCGGCCAATTAATAACGTCCTCGGGGCATACACCCTTCATCATAGGCGGCGATTTCAACTCCAGGCATCCCCATTGAAACAACTCCGTCTCTTGCCCAAACGGCACAAAGTTGTTCCAATGGTACAGCGAAAACTGTCATGCCCTCAACTTCGAAATAGTCGCACCTACGGGTGGTACCCGAGGTAACTCCATCCTGGACATCTTTATTGTGTTCAAAGACTTACTTCCCCAAATCACTCCTCCCCAAGTATCGCCGGGTGTATCTGACCACAACGCTGTGACCATGTTCATTCGCGGCTATCGAGCATCCCGGGCTCATGTCAGATACATACCCGATTATGGACGCACAAATTGGGACAACTTCAATATTACATTGAACGGAAAACTCCACCAACTCTCTCTCCCCACTGACAGGAACCTAACGACGGTTGAGATAAATAACGCTGCAACTCGACTTCACGAGATTCTAGTTGAAACTTCTGAGACTCATGTCCCGAAGTACAAACTTGAAAAGACATCAGATTCCCCTTGACGACCTCACTCTTCGTCTCATCCGGGAGCGTAAAAAGCTCTGCAGAATGAGATATCGTCACCGCTTTACGCAAAGAGAGCTATTATTGCGAGCCATTATTCACAATATTGGCACGCTGATAAAACAAAGAATCCAAAACAATTGCACCCGACAATTGGAAGACAAACTGAAGGGTATTCAGACGGAACAGAACATTTATAAAAATGTTAAAAAGATATGTGGCACCTCTCGTATCACTGGACCAATCATGCACAACAGCCTTGTTGTCAATAATGACACTAATAAAGCAAACATCATCGGAGAGACCTTTGAAAATAATCACAAGTTCACTCTCGAGGGTGGCGACCCGGAAACGAATGCAATAATTAGTTCAGAGGTTCACAATAAATTAGACAACTTTAACGAGCCAATAGTTGTCTTTAACTCAGCTAACAGTGCATACTTCGACGACACACGTGATAATAGTCACGGCTTCGTCACACCAAATACCCTACAGAACCTAGTTAAATCTCGAAACCCCAAGAAGTCACCCGGTATCGACAATATGTCCTACCACTCATTGCGAAGGCTTTTTGCTTTATTCTTTATAAAGCTCTCCATTCTGCTCAACCATGCCTACAACATGGGGTATTTTCCCCAAGCTTGGAAGCATGCTGTTGTCTGCCCAATAGCAAAAGTTGGGAAACCAAATTATCACCCCTCTAGCTTTCGTCCTATTTCGCTCCTCACCTGCATCAGCAAAATATATGAACAGTTCATATACGAGAAGCTAAATAAATTTATCAGTGTAAGGAACCTAATACCTGACTTCCAATTTGGATTTAGAAGAGCGCACAGCACCGCTATGGCTCTCAACATATTTCAAAACCACGTTTGCGTGCGCCTCTTTAATAAGGAACCGCTGGCTCCATTCTAGGCCCCATCTTATTTAATATCTACACCTCAGATATCCCTCGCCCTGTGGATGGTAGAGTAAACCAGATTTGCTATGCGGATGACGTCCTAGTGTACATGTCATCTAAAAGCCCAAAAATCGCAACAAACCGACTCAACCGTCATCTGGACGAACTGTATCAGTATTACAGTCGGTGGAAAATTCGACTTAACCCATCTAAAGCAGTAGCTATAAATCTGAGCAGTAAACACTCCCAACCTGCTTCTCGATATTCACAGAATATTCGAATAAAAATGGGAGATACTACGATTAGACCACAGGACAGGATTAAATATCTTGGGGTCATTTATACCCCAAAAATGAAGTTCATCAAACATGTGACCCACATTCTCCAAAGGGGCCTCGGTCGGTCTAAGCAACTGCACAACATCTTGAAGTGGAGCAACAAAGTTGACACCAAAGTTAAGCTTCTCTGCTATAAGCAGCTAATCCGATTTGGAATATCGTACGCCTTTCCCATATGGTCCTGCATATCTTCGGCCCAAATGGAAAGACTTCGGGTTTTCGAAAGGAAACTCCTAAGAAGATGCACCAATCATTTTAGAAGGCCTGACGGTCGTCATTACCCCAACTCTCACCTATACGAAGGCGCCTCCATTACCCCTATCGACGAGTACTTGCTTCAATTAGCATATAAGTACCTCGAAAACATTCAGAACAGCGAGAACCTACTTGTACGGGACTCTTGCGTTCTTGACCCTTCTCTCTCCCGATCTCTTCGAATCAAACCCCCACAATTTCTTCTTCAGTACAAAACTGAAGAAAGCACCCTTCCCAACAACATTCCTCTCTATAATAGAGGATTCCTGGACCCATCCCATAGGGTCTTCTATTAACAAACCACACACACGAACGCACAGTACAAGACGGCATAAACACTAACATACACACCGACCAAAGAGCAGATTATCAGACGCCAAAGACGTGATCTGCGTTCACTACCGCACCCAAGACCTACCGGTCTTGTAAGATTTCTTTCCCACCATCCCTCTATAAAAGTAGTTAGAGAACACTTGGACTAACACTGTCCACACTATCCTTGGATACCCCCCTCTAAATAAATGTAATTAAATAAATAAATAGAGTTTAAATATTGGAAATACAGGTGATTGATTTTTATTGCGCTTGGCCGATTCCCAGGCCCTTATTAAACGATCGGTAGCTGCGCTTCCCTCGAGGTTTGAGGAAGCACGGCGGCACGGCAACGGGTCCCCTCAGGAGCTATCTTAAAGGGCGAGACACGCTCCCTGAGAGAAGGACCACAACACAAACACACGCCTGTGCATTGTCGTTTTGCCTTGTTCCACTGTATATCGGAAACAAGTTTTGTAGCTGCATAAACTGTGTCGTTCCCCGCTCTAAAGCCAAACTGGTTGTTCGGAATGATGTCGTTTTCATCACACCAGTTTATCAATGCCCTATTTATGATTTTCTCGAATATTTTGCTAATGTTTGGAGGCAGACTAATCGAGCGAAGGTTAGCGGGATTGCTCCTGTCCTTGCCTTTTTTGGGGATTGGATGGACTACTGCTATTTTCCAACGTCTTGCAACGTATGCATTATTTAGAGCGTTATTGAACAAGGTAGTGTACATTTTCACCGTTTCCGGAGGCAGATGTTTAAGAACTGTATTCGGAATACCATCTGTTCCAGAGGATTTCTTGTTTTTAATGGATCTAAGGATATCCATGAGTTCATTCATGTTCACAAATATATTTGTGTGCAAATTTCTAAGCGGCCCATCCGCTCTATTGTTTTCACTGAAGATGGTGAAACTTTTGTTTCCGGGATGCCAACTTTGCCGTGCATTGTGCAGCGAAATATGGTTTTGGATAGCTCTGTTTTCGATATCGAGGTTAGAATGAATGGATTTATTCACTTTGTGTACTGCCTCGAAACAGGCGCCAATGGAGTTCGCTTTCTCTTGTGGATCCTCGACTACTATTAGTTCTTCGTTGGAGTTGATGTATTCCGGGGTGAGTCCTGCGTTCAGCAATATTTGACAATTCTCGGGAGTCCTCGGGACTCGAAGGCAGGGAATGTAATTATGATCTATTCTTCTAAATACTTTATTTATTTGAGGAAACATATTCCCACCACTGGTTTTAATGAAGAGAATTTTGTGTTTCCATTCTTCATTAATTACTGATCTGTAGTTGTCACGGATCAGCTTTTGAACGTTTTTAATCAATGACTTAATTGTTTTTATTTCTTGGCTATAAGGATCGCTGAACTGTCTGTAGAGCAGTTTGAGCTGGGAGAGCAGAGCGCTTTTTTGTCTATAGAGGACATCAATAGTTGAGTTTCTATATCTATTAAAATTCTCCTCCGTGTGCGCCGCTTTTGGAATGGAACGGTGCATTGTTTTGATGACAATGTTGTCCATCGTTGAGAGATAATGATCTATCTCCTCATTTCGAAGGTTTCTATTAGTTGGAGGGTCTACGCCATTAGAGCATAGTTCTCTTTTTATTATGTGATCAAAGCGCGACCAGTGTGCTTTTCGGAAAACGAACAAATGTGTCTGGTCGTACTGCTCAGGTATTGCATGTCCGTTTGGAACATGTAAAATGGCGCCGAGGCCGTAATGGTCACTAACCCGATTGTGCGAAGGTAATTTCGAGTATTTAGGTCCGTGCCTAATAATTGTAGTCTCTCGTCCATCATAAGTAAGTCCAGAAAAGAGTTTCCTCTTGTATAAGATGGTGTACTTGTAGCGTACAATTCTAGTTTATATTCTGTTGCATTTGCTTGCCACCAGTTGAATAGTGCATTACCTCTTGTGTTCGGCGTGATATCACCCCAAGCACTGTGTTTGGAGTTGAAATCTCCGCCAGAACAAAATAATTGTTTTCCGAGTCTAACTTGAGATTACGAAAAAGGGTATCCAGTTCGCTGATAAATTGCCAATACTGCGGAGCTTCAGGTGCATACACGGATACCGCGTATAGATGCGTTTGACTTTTCAAAGGTATATCTATAGTGCAAGCTTCCAGCCGCTGAAATTTGTGTACATCTGTGCTGTAAACGACCTTGTGGTGAAAGCCTTTCTTATTTAAGACAGCAACTCCACCTCCTTGTGTGGCGTGTGGACGATCTCGTCTAATGACTTTATAGTTTATGTAGCCCACTTTGTGCCTCTGGTTTAGCTTGGTTTCGCTAGCTAGAGGCACATCGGGGCATTCGGCTTCAAGCAGGTTACCGAGATTATCCCTCCTTTCCACGTAGATTAGTGAATTCACATTCACAGCAATAATTTTTAGTGTTAAATTAGTTGGATAGTTCATTGTGGTATGTTGGGTTGTCTGAGAACAAGGACGAATAAATAATATCTATTCGGGCCACTTATTCAGTCAGTTTTTTTTTCAAATCCAGCAATTTGTCCTTGTATGGATAACAGGATTGCTCTTATGTCTGAATTTGCCTCTGGAGCGGGCGCTTTTATGACGCGTGAAAGTTCCGCCGCCGTTGTATTAATTGGATTACTAGCCATTTGAGAAAATGGTATGCTAGGTGCGGAAGATTTTGTGACATTACTTCCCTGTGCCACGAAGTTTGAGTTTAATGGACTGCCGGAAATTTGAGCGAATGATACAGTAGGTGCAACGAAGTTATTATAAGAACGAACCCTCATTCGTATCTCTCCTTCAAGTTGTTTTTTTTTTTTAAATTCCAACTTGGCTTTTAGTCGTTGGAATTTCGAACAACCTCTAAAGTTGGCCGGGTGACCTGTATTTTTGCACAGGACGCAAGATAGTTTGCTCCTATCCTGAACCTGTTCTTTACCTAAGGGGTATTTTCCTACGGCGTAATTGTTTTGGCACTTCACACATCTAAATTCCATACAGCAGTTAGATGCAACGTAGCCGAATCGTTGGCACCGCATGCACTGCAACACACGGTCAACTTTCCTTAATTTTTCCCAAGTTATTGTCTGGTGGAAATTAACTTTAATATTCCTAAGTGCATCGACTTTGCTGTTCGGACTTAGTGAGACAATGAAGAACGGCAACTTGCGGTTGCGACTTCGGGAGAGAGAAGTGGAGAATGGCTTCACATCAATGAATTTTAAACTGTGATTTTCGACAGTTTGTAGTTCCGAGAGGAGTTCTTCGGAGGAAAAAGAAGGATCAACTCATTTAAGTAACATGGAGATAGTTTTTCCCGATTTACGTGTGTACGTGAAGTACTCACTACTTGCTTCCCTTAGAGCATATGTAATTTTATGTTTGTCATGTCATCTAATCACATAAAAAACTTATTTTATTGTTATTTAAATTTTTCGTTTTGAAATTTCTGCATGTTAACTTACCCAATTTAATTAGGTCCTTAGGATCCATAAAGCTAACTATGATGGGAGGCACTTTCTCCTTCTTATTGGCTGCTGCTTGTTGTTTTTCCAGCAGTTGTTGCTGCTGTTGTTGCTTCTGCTGCTGTTGTTGTTTCTACTCTTGCTGTTGAGTGTTGCTTTCCGATAAGGCTTCTTTAATTTGTCGCTCCAAATCGTGCTTCTTTTTGGAGAGCTCCTCTTTCTTTTTATATAGCTTCGCAATAAATTGAGCACGTTCGACATCTATGTCACTCATTTCTGTATTGCTGGTTTTGTGGTCTTCTATTGCCAGTTCTTTGAATTTATTCCCTTATCCGGAATAATGTGGCTTATCAGAAGTGGTCATTCCTTCTCTGTGAGTTTTTTCCTTGTTGGTTGGGTTGGCTTTATGCCGTTTGGCAAAGAGGTTTGGCTGGGCTTTGGGCCTCCTTTTTGAAATCAATTTTAACATTGCTTTTCTTTTTTCCATTATTTGTTTCCACCGTTAGTTCTATTGTTTTAATTGTGAAGCAACATGCAGCGAACATAGCCCAGACTTGTCTCTCATTTTTTTTCGCACCCTTTAAAGAATTACTTGGAGGAAAAACATCAAAAAGTAATGAAGAGGTCGAGGAGCACGTGCGCAATTGGCTAACAACTCGCCCTAAATCTTTCTACGAACAAGGGATATTAAAGCGGCGAAATCGGTGGCAAAAGTATGTAGATCACGCAGGAGACTATTGAAAAATGTTGATAGTACATTTAGTGTGTAACATTATTCAATAAATCAAGAAATTATCATTTATATTTGATATAAATTAATTTCTACTGTGATGGGTGCAACCGTTAGGATGGAGGTTGCGTCCACCGATGGGTGATAATGGTGATTCTCGCGAACCACTGCCCTGAGTGTGATGCAATTCAATTACGCCAGTGATTGCGTATTCCAATTCGGTTGGTCCTTGCACGAACAAGGCAGATGGAAGAAGAAAACGACTCGAGGAATTTACCCTTTAAAGAGATTGAGTTACTTTATTGAACATTCAATAAACGTGTTAGCAACAATGACAATGAATAACTTCTTCGGTTTTACTCGTGATGACGATGCTTGCTCCGGTGTAACGAGCCCGTTGAAGGTTGGTGGCAGACTGACTCATTGGGCATAACTGCCAATTCAAAAAGGGACGCTATGACGTCATCGTTTGTGACAATCGGCCACCTGGTGCCAGCTGCTGCGCAACTGGTATACACTGCGAATGTACTAGATTTCTCCAGTACATTCCAGCACATTCAATTGCCAATCCGCAACACTACTAAACAAGAGAATAATAGTTTCTCGAAATGGCCGTCATCCCTTGGGATAGATAAAACTTTACTCTTCCAATTTATAAGCATTTATGAACAGCGCGTCAAATCAATTATCTTTTTTATAACGTCTTCAAAAATCGGTCACAATACTTTTCTGAAGGCGCTGCAAATAATATTCCTCTTCTCTCTAATCTTTCAAGAAATATTCTTTTAACAATAAAGCTCCAAAGAATACGAGCGATATCAAGATTTCCAAATGTATAACAACAATATCTTACTAATGAGTAACAAGAGAAACTTTCACTTTCACACTCTGTCAAATACCTCAAGTCAGCATGTTGCAAAAACGGATTGAAAGGGTAAGCTGTTTCCCGGAAACAGTGCTCGGATTTTTTTTCTTTCCTGTAAATGGATTTGTTTTTTTTATTTAATCTACAAAAAAAATAATAATCATCATTACTCTTCTTTTAATGCCGTCTTGTGTGACAACTTTCGTTCAAAATAAGAACTTTTCATATTGTTTAAAAAAAGCACTATTATTCTTCAACAAAAATGTAGTTTTATTTTTAAAAAAGTTCACTAGAACACCCGGTTCAACTGAAAACAACAGTGTATTTATGTTTTAGCATTCTATTAGTTAACACTACCGTCCGCCTAAACATGCGTCAGTTTCGTACTCAAAGCCAAACATCTTCGCTGATTTCGACATGTAGTTATTATTTCGAGTTTGGCTTAAAGCTACTTTATTCGCATGAATTTCTCTTAAGACTAATTTGCATGCGCTAAATACTTTACCATCCAACTTATACTAGGCTGTAATAAAAGTATATTCTTGCCACATCTCTAATGTATTGGGTTACCCAAATTGTTGGCAGTTTATTAATGCAGGGAAATGTATTTGTGACTGTTATACTGTGCTCTAACATATCATTCCAAATTTACGCCTGAAATGTATTTATAAAACCTTTAGCGGGAGAATCCTTCTTTGGCGTTATGTGTACTCATATCTCGGTCTGTATGGAAATTAATGAACTGACTTATTGGCATGATTTTCATTCATTTAAAGACAGACAATTTCTTGGTGTTTTGTCGTGAACTGGTTTTGAATTCAATCTGACCTTGAACAATGAATTAACCTCTCGCATGTTTAACATAACAGAAGTTTCAATGATGTGGGAGGCTAGGGGCTCGTCTAAGTTATGCACTCGACGACGGCGTTAAAAATTCCCCGTGTCTTTTTGATAATGAATCCACAGCCCCGAGCGAAGTGCCTCTTATTTAAGAACACACCCGCTAATCAGAGATATCAGTCGACCTGGAGAATTGGAAGTGGTGTAGAGTCACAATTTCATACCATGAATATTAAAGTCGTTGGTTTGATCCTGCTACTGATATCAAGTATTGGTTTAGCTCAAGCAAATTGGTTGGATGATGTTGTAGATGGAGCGGTAAGTCAAACTATAAGCAATAAGGAAAGAGTTATTATACATCCTTGATTTTTTTAGAAAGAACTAGTTAAAACAATTAGCAATAACGCCAAGAAACTAACTGAAGTGGCGCGGAGTTTGAGAGATATTGTAAAAGTCATAAAGAATATTATTGAGGATGAACCGGTCGAGGAGGATAAATTTATCATCAAGTGAGATTTCCTACATCCAACTTCCAAACTCTGACCATTGGCATCCATCATTTAATGTGATTTAAATTCAGAGTTATTCTGTTAAATAAAATGTGTTGATAATATGACGGAATTGCATTTTTTGAGTTATTGGCTGATAATGTAATCTGAGTTGATAGTTAAATTTACAAATTTAATTTTCATCATCCATAGAGTGCTACATAAGTAAAGCTTTTGAGTAAAGTTATATTTATTCCTCAACATAGTTGCCTTCGAGGGCAATACACTTGGTATAGAAATTTCTAACATTTCGATGCCTTTCTGTAATACGAAGAGAGCAAGGCCTTCGAGATACGCCTCTGTTTCCGCGATGACTTCCTCATTCGATCTGTATCTGTTTCCCTGGTGCCACCTCTTGAGGTTTGGGAACAGATAACAGTCACTGGTGATACATGAGTGACCCCACCCTTCCCCTGCCCTCGGATCATTAACCTGATTCGCGTTCTTTTCGTCTAAAAAGCCGATTCCCTAAATCCCCCATATCGGTTTCCCTACCTGAAATCATCAATACATCTTGCTGTTTAAGAACAGCAAAACATGAGTAGACGACGCTTTTTTCTACATAGCGAAACAGTTTAGTTCATCATCAATTTCTTTAGTACGTTTCAATCCAAAAGTAGATCCCAAGCCGATATGCCCCTTAGGAATTCCTTTCATCCCTCTCCACTTCCCCTTCACGGAATGTGCTTGCAGTTCTGCGTTCCGAGAATTACACAAGTTTTAAACGAGATCATGCGGTTATCGTTATAGTTTCGCCTTTCGTTGCCAGCGGAACCAAATCAGTTCCTATGCGAACCTGCTCTCCTTTACAATTTTCCCATTCTCCCTGGGTTCATTGACTGTTGAGTAAATTTGCAAACGTTTATTCACATTTAATGAGCGGTGAAATGAGAAAATACGGATGAGTGTGCGTTCGGAAACGGGCGATCAATATAAAAGGACGCGGGTGGAAAAAGAGTCTGTCGTAGTCTGAGGAAAGCAAAATGTGGCTGATCTAGTGAAAATATCTAGAGTGTGTGGATTAAATTTTAATTGAACACTGAATATTGTACACGAAGATTTACGACTAATGCTGCAAGCTAATATTAAAATAAACAGTAAATAAAATGAATGTGGGTCAGCTGAGTATTTCTGGCAGGCAATAACATTTCTAAGTGTTTTGGTGAACAACAATCGTCGTTAAAGTGTCGTTTTCGTAAACGGCACAGAGGAGGATTGAAAAAGCGCCATGAACGGGGCAGGTAGGATTTCTCAATTTTCCAAAAACGGGTCTAAACAACTAAATACGGCACAAGACAACATAGCGCACAACAACCACGTGAGTACGCTATTAGTTATCTAATATATATATTATTGTGCAAAGAAAATTGGTAACAATGAGGGCCAAGTCTGGGGAATACGATGGGCGAGCAACCAATTCAAATCACAATTGGCCATCGCTTTCAAGAACGTGTGCCACGGTGCGTTATCGTGATGGTATAGACATTTTTTCTTCACCATATGGGGCAGTTTTTTCTCTATTTCGTCGTTCGGTTTGGCTGTTCTTACCTTCTGCAAGTAATCGACGGACATTATGCCATGCGCATCCCAACGAACGGGGGCCATAACCTTTCCGGTGGAGCGTTGGTCTTTTGGCCGCTTTGGTCGGCTTTCGTGGTTTGTCACCCACTCCGCAGACTGCCTATTGGAATCGGGCGTATGGTAGTGAGCTCACGTTTCATCCATCATCACAAAACGTCAGAAATAGTCCGCTCGGCCGTTGAATTTTCAACGCGCTACTGGTTTTGGTCGACGGTTAACAAAAGCGGCACACATCGCCTCGATAGCTTTTTTGTCCAAAATGTATCCTGACCTTTTTTTTCGAGATGCACTCAGCTAGCTCGCGCATCTTCACTTAACGAACACTCAAAACGATTCTACTTGCTTAACGGTTTACGTATTCGTAGTCTCTTTTCGCCTTCAAAATTGAGATGCGTCTTGGGTGGTTGTGCGACCAATTTTAAACTCAATAAACCACCGACAAACTGTTGTTCTCGAAGCAGTAGATACGAAATAAAACTTCTGCAACGATTGCAATCGTTTTTCCCATAAGAAAAGAACAAAGATGCGATATTTCTGTTTTCCATTTTCTACGAAAGCGAAGTAACGTCACTCAAACGAACGTAGCTTGTAAACAATTGGACGAAATGTCACAAAACTTTATACATAAGCTAGTGAGAGTTTAGCCTCTGGAAATGAGTCATGTTCATTTTCGAGTGGTGCCACCTATTGAAAAATCCCAGGACTTTTCGGCCCATGGGCTAAAAGCTGAATGAAACATGTAAACGATATTTATATTAACACCTTACCGATGGACGGGGAAACACTTCTTGTGTACCTAAAGTGAGAGGGATCCAATTATGAGGAACCTTTACCACTGGTGAGGTGTTCTGGGGTACCTGAAAAAACAAAAGAACGGACTAGGATAAATTTCCAAGTATTTGTCTATACTAGAAGTTTATTACAGTTATTGATTAAGTTCATCTTAACTAAAATGCTGACCTAGTGGAATAAACTGCCGGCCCTTAAAAAAGGACTCAAGTTTTTTTTTTTTTTTTTACGTTTCTGTACGAGTATTTATTGACCATAAATAATTTTTACAATAAGCAGTACAGATAAATTATGATACCTTAGCTATAATTGTTTACATATACTAGTAGATTTTTCAAACAATATAATAAAAGTTATATATTGGTTATGGATTAAGATTTTAGTGAGTAGAGCTTCTTGGAAAAGGTCAGAAAACCAGGATATAGTTATTTACTTAACCTATGCTAATTTACTTAACTTAACTTAACTTATCTTAACTTAGTCTAGTTACCTAATTACTATTGAAATAAGTTAGTGTGGTGTGGAAGGGGGTAGCATAGTGATCAATGGGTTAGTGAGGATATTGTCAGACAGGGATGTGGGTTGGGGAAGTACTTTCCGTTTGTTCGTTGAAACGCAAAATATTGGAGAAGCGTTGATGGAGGATTCAAGTGCTTTACATTCTGTTACGACTTTTACAGCTGCTGGTGTCATGAGTGTGGATACTGTGTATGGGGCGTCTTCCTCTGAATCGACTAGCTAGAAGTGGAGTCTTCCTGGAAATGGAATGAGGAACGTTTAGAAGCTTCGTTTACGGGAGCGAACTTCAAAAAAAAAAAAAAAAAAAAAAAAAAAACGAGAAGCGAGACTAAAAAACCCGACGCTGGAAAATTTCTAGAGGATTCTTTCCGTCCAATTATTAGCTTTTCGATATAGTCACGTTATCCTCAATGTGAAAAAAACAGATTTGTTTTTGTTTTGTCTATTTTCTTCACTTTGAAGTTCACTCTAAAAGCTCGTATGCGAAGGTGACACCGTTTGAGAAGAAAACTTTGAAACCTAAATGTACCATAATTTAGAACCGCGAACGTTGATAGAATATACATTGAAGCTAGCCTGTGGCGGTTCCCTAGAACACCACTACTCATCTTCCCATTAACCATGTAAAAACTTCCACTTAGAGCGGCCGAAAACCGATAAAACGAGTACTGATTGCTTGCCTAGCAATTCAGCATGTACTCACCCACCTAAAGTGTCTCCTAAACCATATTTTCAATAGCACGAACCACAAGAGACATTTTCCTCACGGGCATCATGTGCTACATCGGATTTCCTAGTATGAAAGTATAACATGCGGTGTTGTATTCTTTGTAGGGGTTTTGTTCCAGGAAGCGTGTCTCCTGGTCCTTAAAAAGACAAGGCGATCTCTTAAAATTTGACCGCTCCTGAAACTCGTCCTACAAAAGGGGCCGTTACCGTGCTTCCTCGTATACCTGAGGGAAGAGTAACGTCCTTAATTGGCCCTTTGTCCTTGGTCTTCTCTTGGTCTTCCAGGCCAGGTGATACTTAGCTATCAATTGGCCGCTAAATGAAAATCCGTGTTGTTTTCGTTTACAAATTAAAGAGTTTTATTTTTCCAATTATTTTCGTTAGTTTTTCCACTGGGGTATTTCCTCGAGGGACTAAGATCGATTTAAGACTGCGGCCCGGAGATCACTAAACTATTCCTTTATAAAGGAAAAGGAATCGAAAATTGTATCCCAAAGATACACATTTTCGTGCAACAATCTCGATTTTTTGGATATCTCGAGTGAGATGTTGTATTGACTTTAGATAAGAATTCAATTTCTAAAATATGTGTTTTAGTGTATTATAGCTAGGATTTTGGATTAGGAAGGGGGGAAAAACGTGGTAGGGCTTTTTGGAGCACTACAGCGGCATACACCAAGCAACCAGCATGAACCGAACCAATTCGGTACACATGTCTCGGATCGAATTCCATCAGCAATTTTAGGTGTCTTCCACAAGTCGGAGCAATTTGGTTGCACCATCAAGCTACCAACATTGTCCGAACCATATCACCAAGATATACCCTTACGCCTCAGCCGCACACGTGCAGGAGATATTTCATATTTTCCTTTTCATACATGCCTACATCCATCGGTGCTGGTGCTAAATCTATCAACACCAAACAGGCATGTTTTATATTGGCAATGTAACGGGTATCTTCCACACATAAAGGCAATTTGGTTGCATCACCTAGCAACCAACATTGCCTGAACTATATCATGAGATATAACCTTACGCGCCAGCCGCACACATGCAGGAAATGTTTTATCTTTTCCCTTTAGCATACATGTCTACATCGATCGGTCATCCGACCGACAAATACCTTATCCTTATCGGATAATAAATTAAAAAAGATCAACATGGAGTTTTACTTATTTGAACTAAAAGCAGCGACAGGGTATAGAGGTGAACCTGTGCCCCTGAGGCACCTTACCACTAAAGACAATATAACGAAAATACCCGCAAGTCCTATAGGTCGATAGAAACAACGGAATGCATGTATCAATCATGTATGTATATTTGAATAGATATTTGCTGATCTGACCTTCTGGGAACAGTTGAATAGAATAGATGAAAATGCTTCCTATCGATTTGCCGAGTGGCGTTTATATAAAGCTCTAGCCAAATTTTATTTTCGCCTAAATTACACTTTGGAACACCTTGCAAACGTTTTTCTTTGGCAATCCTTGACGGTTCATATATAAATTTTGGTCACCAAAGTCATGGAAAATGAAAAGTTAAGGTAATTTATTTGAAAATGTCCATATTTATACACGCGTTTGACACCCTACGTAACCATACCGGAAAAGCAGTCCACCCTCTGCAAAAAAAAGGGTAACTAGGTTTGCTATTTGTAATTTTAAGCTAAATGAAGATACAATAATGTGTTAATAATTTGGAATTCAAAGACGCGTAGAATGTGTGAAATTTTTAACAGAGCTGCAAGCTTTTCAACAGTTTTCGGAAGAATCACTTAAAGTTATTCTTGATTGGAGCAAAGATTAGCGATATATTAAATCTTGAGAAGCCTATTGAACTGTCGGAATTAACAACGAGACTGTATCATTTACATCTCTTCTACAGAACATGTTCAACAAATGTTTGTCACGAGGAGTCCGGTAAAGAACTGTTTACTAAAGGGTGAAATGAATGATTGACTTTTGGTCACACATCAACATTTGTTTTGCCTAAATTCTTATCCAAATAAAAATGTCTCTAAAAATCGGCCACATTTTTCGATGTGTTTAGTTTGCCTTGAATAGAAAAATGTGCTTTATATGGATGTATTTTTACTTATACCTCACGTTACACATTGTTTGAATCCGAAGTGGTTAAAATTATGTAAACTATTTTTTCTCAACTCCTTAGGTATCATTTATTGCCTACTTCACTTAGCACTTAACATAATTAAATTTAAATTTTAACCTACAATATCAGTCCATCAAATGATTTGCCAATCTATTCGTAATCATACGAATCTTATGACATATCCGAAACACGACGATCAATCATAGGCTGATCTTCTTCAGTGGGCTTATCCGAAATAATATCCTGCAAGGCTTTTACAATGTTCTTCACTCCCTGTGCAACATTCGTCCAGTCTTTTGCGTGATCGCTGATTGCTTGTACGAATTTTTTCTATATACAAGAAATGGAGAGAAGTGATTCAATAAACCTTTTTAGTATTTCGGATTTTTGACTTACCGCTCCTTCTGTAAAATCATCCAGCCAATTCGCTTGTACTAAACAAATACTTGACATCAACAGCAGGATCAAAATAGAGACCTTGATATCCATGGTATGAAACTTCAATGGTACTGTGTTAGGGACAAACTTTTCCAACTGATACCTTTGATGGGCTGTCTGTTCTCTTAAATACCTCTTAAGTTAATTAGAAATTTCGCTGCTTTTTAGATTCCCGACCTATGGGGGAATTCTCGGAGATTATCATACTAGAAACACAGATTATTCGAATACGGCATGCGCCATGAGAATCGTATCTTTTAAGTGGCAAAAGAAAAAAACCCGTTTTACCGAAAATCCACCCGGGTTCAAAGAATGATGAATATCTAAATAAGTTTGAAACTTTGCATACTCGAGGCCGTATGTGGATTCCCTGACAATTCGTTGGTATGTCGCTTCGTACGAATTTAGTGTGGGAGAAGTTGTGATATTATGATTCAGAAAAACGTTAATTCGGCGCATAGTTTTTCAGCCAGGGGTTAGTTTTAGGCATTATAATTAATACCTATTAGATAAATACACATATGTGATATTCGGAGAAGATCAAACTACACGTTGATTCGGTGGTATATTTTCCTTGGCGAGTACTCCGAAATAGGTTTGCAACTCAGAGATATCGTCTTTTAAAATATGATCTAATAACTAGAAGACCATTAATTAATAAAATAACTTCCCGGCAGTTTTAGTTATCATTAATATAATTCGTTATTTATTCTTACCGAGTTCATCAACGGACACAATTATGAAGATCAATTATCCATTTTACGTTGCATCCCGAAAGACTGTTGTCATCACCTTGCCGACAGATTTTACCGTCTTCGCCATTTTGGAGACAATATGCCTTTAAAACCGCATTATATTGATTGTTTCCTTGAATGTTTCGCCCACAGTTAGGTATATATCGACACAGAAACTATCCTGGATTTCGACGGAAAAGCCTCAGAACAGTCTCAGCTTCAAATACATGATAGCGTTTATTCTCCACTAAAAGTAAACGACGGAAATATCTTGCTGACATTTCTATAACTGCCAAATTTTCATGCAGCAGTCTGGTGTGTGATGATGCTTATTAAAACCAAACAACGATGCTACGAGGGTTGCCTTTTATATTTCGGGATTAGAGAACAAAAACAAATATTGATCATCGAAAATCACTTTATTGTTTTTCAAAATATTCCCCATGAAGATCTATACACTTTTGCATGCGTTTGAACCAATTGTCGAAGCACTTTTGCCACTCTGATTGAGGTATCTCCAACACATGCATTCTGAATGCAGCAACCGCTTCTTCAGGTGTCGAAAAGCGTTGACCTCTAAGTTTGTTTTTTACGTACGGGAATAAAAAGAAGTCATTCGGTGCCAAGTCAGGACTATATGGCGGATGACCCATCAAATCGATGTTTTGGGTGCTCAAAAATGCAGTTGTCGCAGCCGATGTGTGAGAGCTCGCATTGTCGTGGTGAAGAGTGATCCGTCTTCGGCGGTTGGTTTTCCTGATTTCTTGGAAGACAACTGGCAAACAAATGGTTGTGTACCACTCAGAATTGACTGTTCTGCGTTGTTCTAGTGGTACGGTTGCGACATGTCCAGTTTTTCCGAAAAAACAGGCGACCATTTGCTTGGAAGTGCTTCGTGCGCGAACAGCTTTTGTTGGATTTGGCTCATCTTGAAACACCCAGACAGTCGACTGCTGTTTACTTTCGGGCTCATACGCGTAAATCCACGATTCATCACCTGTCACGATGTCATAGACGTGTTTCGAAGCACCGCGACCGTATTTTTTGAGCATTTCTTTCGACCAATTGACACGAGCCTTTTTTTTGGGCGATTGACAAATTGTGTGGGATCCAACGCGAACAATTTTTTTTGACAGTCAAATGTTTATGCAATATTGAATGTATGCTGGTCCCACTAACGCCTAAGGTTGTCTCAATCTCACGATAGGTCATATGACGATCTTCCAATATCAGTTCGCGCACAGCATCAATTTCGGAACAACAACTGATTTTGGACGACCTTCACGAAATTCATCTTGGAGTGAACTACGACCACGATTGAATTCACCATACCATCGATGAACACTGGTCCTTGATGGAGCTTCATCGCCAAAAATTGAATTAAGTTCATCCAGACACTGTTGTTGAGTTAATCCACGCCGAAAGTTGTAAAAAATAATCGCACGAAAATGTTGGCGATTTAATTCCATTTTTGGGCCGAGATGAATCTTTTAAGTTACTGTAAACAAGACAAATAGCGCTCGTATGTCAAAACGTTCTGAGTGCGTATAACCTCAAAAATGTCCAAATTTACGACAGAGCTGTCAATTGCCGGATTGCAACACTAGGGTTGCCAAATCCCGAAACATAAGAGGCAACCCTCGTATTATCTATTATGGGAATCTGTTGCGAAATCTTCGTATTCTTCGATTCGCAAGACTCCTCAACTATTTTAAGACTTCCCATCATCGACTCTCGTGATTTTCCACCGATTTTATTTTTCTCGTCCTATTTCCGTGGATGCAAATGCATCCAACGAACAAAGACAGAAGATACAGAGGAGATCATGTTCGATTTTCGCACTTTGGGTGTGTGTCTTCCGATTCAGAATTTTCCAGGGTGTGAGTTATGCAACCCAATAAAACTCTTTTCACTTGGATTCGTATGTTCGAACGCAGCGGAAGTTCGCTTTTTTTACCTTTCGGTGAAAAAATGGAACGCTGGCTCTGAAACATAAGAATAGTGTTATATTTCCTTTAACGTCTTTTTAATAATGTTCCTATTGGGAACATTTCCGCGACCGAAAGCCCAGTCGGCGCTGGCTCAAAAAGGTTCGTAAATATTGTTTATGTTTGATGCTCCTTCGATAGTGCTTCTATCAAATGGAACTTTGAATAAGACCAATATTTGGTGGTGTTGCACACGGGTAATTGTGTATAAGAAACAATTTGATTGCTCAACAGTTTTGGTGGCCTGGATGGAATAACCGCCAAAGCTTTGAAGAAGTACTCTGACCAGCGAGTAATTTTTTTCTCCTCTCGGGAGTATTTTTAAGTAAATAGATAAAAAGAGATTAATTTTTAATAATGTTCCTATTGGAAACATTTCCGCGAAAGAAAACCCGTACAGGCACAATAAGGCTCGTAAATTTAGTTTATGTTTGATGCTCCTTCGATAGTGCTTCTATTAAATAGAACTTTGAATAAAACCAATATTTGGTGGTGTTGCACATGACCAATTGTGTATATCCAGTAATTTGAATTGTAGTGATCCTAAATCACTACTCTCACCCACTTACCTATAATCCCAATCCAAGTGAATCATATGAGCGATAAGTTAAACCAAAAGTTAGTTTGCCGCACTTTGATTCAAATTCCTAATTACCTCGCCCATAATCCAATTGAATGTATTAAAGGGGAGTGCATTTAGGCTTCGAGATCAGTTGAAACCTCCGAGACTCATGTCCCAAAGTACAAACTTGAAAAGACTTATCAGATTCCCCAGGACGACTTCACTCTTCGTCTCATCCGGGAGCGTAAAAAGCTCTGCAGAATGAGATATCGTCACCGCTTTACGCAAAGGGAGCCATTATTGCGATCCATCATTCACAATATCGGTACACTGATAAAACAGAGAATCCAAAACAATCGTACCCGACAATTGGAAGACAAACTGAGGGTATTCAGATGGACCAGAACGTTTATAAAAATGTTAAAAAGATATGTGGCACTTCACGCATCACTGGGCCAATTATCCACAATGGTGTTGTTGTCAATAACGACACCAATAAAGCAAATATCATCGGAGAGACCTTCGAAAACAATCACAAACTTACTCTCCAAGATGGCGACCCGGATACTAATGCAATCGTTAGTTCAGAGGTCCACAGTAAGTTGGACGACTTCAACGAGCCAATTGTTGTCTTTAACCCAACTAACAGTGCATACTTCGATGACACACGTGATAATGGTCACGGTTTCATCACACCAAATACCCTACAGAGCCTGGTTAAATCTCGAAACCCTAAGAAGTCACCTGGTATCGACAACATGTCATACCACTCGTTGCGAAGGCTTTCTGCCTTATTCTTTATAAAGCTCTTCATTCTGTTCAACCATGCTTACAACATGGGGTACTTTCCCCAAGCTTGGAGGCACGCTATTATTTGTCCAATAGCAAAAGTTGGGAAACTAACGTATCACCCCTCAAGCTTTCGCCCCATCTCGCTTCTCACCTGCATCAGCAAAATATATGAAAAATTCATATACGAGAAACTAAATAATTTTGTCAGTACCAGGCACCTAATACCTGATTTCCAATTCGGATTCCGAAGAGCGCACAGCACCACTATGGCTCTCAATTTATTTCAAAACCACGTCTGCGTGCAGCTCTTTAATAAGGAACCCACCGTTGCGGTAAGCCTAGACATTGAAAAAGCTTTTGATACGACTTGGATCGAAGGTCTCGCTTTTAAACTATTAAATACTGGCCTCAGTAGAACGCTATGTGGTATCATCTACCAGTTCGTTCGAAACAGAACCTTCCAAGTTAGAGTGAATGGAAAGCTTTCCCGAACTTTTCACGCCGCTGCAGGCGTACTACAGGGCTCCATTCGAGGCCCCATCTTATTCAATATTTACACCCCCGATATTCCCCGCCCCGTGGACGGGAGAGTAAACCAGATATGCTACGCGGATGACGCCCTGGCCCTAACCTCGCAACAAATCGACTCAACCGTCACTTGGACGAACTGTATTACAGTCGATAGAAAATCCGACTTAATCCATCCAAAGCAGTAGCCATAATTCTGAGTAGTAAACACTCCCAACCTGCTTCTCGATATTCACAGAATATTCGAATTAAAATGGGAGATACTACGATTAGACCACAGGACAAGATGAAATATCTTGGGGTCACTTATACCCCAAAAATGAATTTCCTCAAACACGTGACCCACATTCTTCAAAGGGGCCTCGGTCGGTCTAAGCAACTGCACAACATCTTGAAGTGGAGGAACAAAGTTGACACCAAAGTTAAGCTTCTCTGCTATAAGCAGATAATCCGATCTGGAATATCGTACGCCTTTCCCATATGGTCCTGCATATCTTCGGCCCAAATGGAAAGACTTCGGGTTTTCGAAAGGAAACTCCTCAGAAGATGCACCATTCATTCTAGAAGGCCTGACGGTCGTCATTACCCCAACTCTCACCTATACGAAGGCGCCTCCATTACCCCTATCGACGAGTACTTGCTTCAATTAGCATATAAGTACCTCGAAAACATTCAGAACAGCGAGCACCTACTTGTACGGGACTCTTGCGTTCTTGACCCTTCTCTCTCTCGATCTCTTCGGATCAAACCCCCACAATTTCTTCTTCAGTAAAAAACTGAAGAAAGCACCCTTCCCAACAACATTCCCCTCTATAATAGAGGATTCCCGGACCCATTCCATAGGGTCTACTATTAACAAACCACACACACGAACACACAGTACAAGACGGCATAAACACAAACATACACACCGACCAAAGCGCAGATTATCAGACGCCAAAGACGTGATCTGCGTTTACTACCGCACCCAAGACCTACTGGTCTTGTATGATTTCTTTCCCACCATCCCTCCATACAAGTAGTTAGAGAACACCTGGACTAACACTGTCCACACTATCCTTGGATACCCCCCTTTTTTCTTTACTTTTCAGATATCGCGAGACCGAGCCCAACACCGTCACTGACGTGGGTGATTCTGGTTATCGCAAGATGACCAGAAGTCAGAGACAAGATGAAGGACACATATGTCCTTGTCTCGCTAAATTCGGCCTTCCCGCCACACTTTTTTTTTTTTTTTTGAATCGAGATCAGTTGGGATCCAGAGGTCGAGGCAACGGCCGAAAATTGAATAATTAAATAAATATAGTAAATAAAATTAAATCGCGTTTTTATTTGGCAAACCTGAAGGAAGACACCCCATTGAGGTAACAAAAAACGATTAAACAAAATATAACCCTACAGAATGCTCGACAGTTTTAGTGGCTCGGACGGCATAACCGCCAAAGCTTTGAAGAAGTACTCTGACCAGTGAGTAATTTTTTCCTCCTCTTCGAGTGTATTTTTAATTAAATAGAAAATGACGTACCCTCAAGTTATCACAAATAGCGATCAATCATTTTCTCAATTTTATCGGTACAATACGCTTCTCTCAAACTTCAGGAAATCATTAATAAAAAACTAGCTCCTAAAATGTTGTTCAATGACAGCGGTACGTATTTCGTTTTATATGCGCTCCACAAGACGATCTGACTGGTCGCACCAATTTGCGTTTCGTCTCTCGGTGGCGCGAACATCTCCATATTAGAGATGGTTCCGTTACACATCGGGAAAGTTGTCGCCTTCCCTCCCTGCGCGAATATTTCCGTAGCGCCACAACGTGCAACTATTCAAGAAGAACTGCAAAGGTGGTTCTAAATAGGCTATAGGTTCGCCTTTCCTGAGACAAGTGTAAAAGAAGTACAGTTTTTGCGGTAGCAAATTTACTGGTAATTTGAAAGCACATTTTAATAAAAAAATGAAACTAGTTTTCATCGAGTTGAGGTCAAGATTTTTGGGGTTAGATATTTTGAAAACAAAACTACTATTAAAACACGGGCGATTTCAGTGAGCAGAACTGTACTTTTCAATCAGTAATATAAACGCATATCCCACGAAAAAATTATCGAATTTCACTTAAGTAGAAGTTGACCGACAACTTTATTGTTAGTACGCTGACGAACAACTTTTCTTTTGTTGACCGACAACTTTTTGTCCATTCACCGACTCTTGTCGGCGACAGGCGAGTTCGAGTCAGGTTACGGAGAAACCGAGTTGGCCCGAGGTTCGTACAGCAGGTCGCCTCTGTTGCATGAACATGGAAGAAGAAAATCACGCAACAACAAACAAAAGAAAAAGTGCAACGAAAAACGTTATTCTGGCGCGAAGTAAAACCGCGAAATTAACAATGGAGAAAAAAGAACGGCAAATGGAGAGGACAGTGAGCTCCCCTACCCCTCCGACTGTAACATGTATAGGGCAGACAACTCATTTGCTTCTCTTGCATTCTCAGAATCTGAGGATGAAGAAGAGGAAATAAGCGAATTGGAGGCAAAGCTTGTGGTGGAAAGAGCGCGGCTAGTAGAGAGACGCTGGAAGAAAAATATAGCTGCGCTCGAACATCAAAAAGCCACTGAACAACAATAACGAACGCCGACGACAAAAGTCGGCTAACAGCAACAATCTCAACATCAACATTAACATCAACAGCAACCTCAATATCAACATCAACGTCAACATCAACATCAAGTCTCTGTAAGCTAGTTATAGGAAACAATTTTGTAGTTAGAAGACTGGTAGGTAACAGGCATGCCATTCTAACCTATGTGGTGGCAGACCACGACAAAATTAAAGAGGTTTTAAAAAGAGCCACCGCGGAATTGTACTCGTTCACGCCGAAAGAAACGAAGAGCATAACAGTTCTATTAAAGGGAGTGGACCCTGAAATAGAACCGGAGGCTCTACTGGAAATGCTTCAAAAGCTGAAGTATGAAGATCTCGAGTTTACCGCGGTAAAACCGTTCACCACAACCTAGGCAAGAAGGGAAAACCGGAAGCTACCCTTCTTTTTGATCCAATTATCAGCGACCAGCAGAATTGGTGGTCTAAGGAAAATTAAAATCCTGGATCATCAAATTGTCACATGGGGCAAATGAAAAATGGGCAGAGATATTCTGCAATGAGTCCGCTGCCAAAGGTTTGGTCACGCAGCGAACTGTAAAATGTAGCATCGTTGCGTAAAATGCCGACAGAACCATAAGGCAGAATGGAACAGGACCATACGGGAAAACCTCTTTATAGCAGAGCTCGAGACACTCTTTCGATGATTACAATTGCACTTGGACAAAAACTATTTTATCCTAGGTGGAGATATGAACGCCAAGCATAAAAATTGGGGAAATTACATATCGAATGCCAGAGGAAATCAGTTGGCTGGTTGGTTAGATCTGTATCATATAGAATATAGAACTTACCTACTAGCTACGGAAAATCCCTCATTCCCTAGAGGTAGATCAGTCTTAGATATCTTGCTTACTGACTCACGACTAAGACTAGTTAACACCAACAGACGAAACAGAAGCTGTTTACGGACAATTGACTACGACAACGACCACTTTGCATTCACAGCAGTAAGAAAACTTTCGAACGATCTGCCAGATTTGGAGGAATTCATGATTCCTACAACTATGGGGCAATGCGATGGCCACGGTTCTCCACATCATTAACACGAGACCTTCGTTCGAATTACTTTAATCTGCCAATAAACAGAAATCTGACAAATGACGAAATCGACAAATACATACAAATGGACGAAACCGTAAAACGAACAATGGACAAAACAATTCCCAAAACAACAGCTACAGATCACATAAACATGTACAAAAACACGACAATAAACGCACTCCACAAGAAAAAGAGCAGACTGCTATCGAAACTAAAACAAGTACACAGACAGACAAGACCAGGAGATAATATCACTGAAATCCTGATTAAAAAACCTCCAACAACTACTTAAAGCTAACTATAGATTAGCAACAAATTTGTATTGGAACAACAGATTTGGAGCTATAAAAACTAATAATCCGAATATGTTCCCACAAATAAATAAAATATTCAGGAGAAATAATCAAAACGAGATTCAGTTTTTCCAAATTCCACTTTGTGATGTAAACACGCAGCTGCTAATCAACACTGGCATAGATACAGAGATCGCAATCCTTAAAAGTGAGCTCTTCGTGATCGAGTATCCTTTGGAAAAGGCGAACGCTGTGGGAGCTACCTTTCAGGAAACGTACAAGGTGAATGAAAGCATTCATCGAAATCACGACTTGGAGGACAGAGCTCTTCTGAATCGCCTACTATTACTATTTACTATTTATTGGCCTGTAGGAACCCGGAAGTCCATGAACTCACCGACTCGACTCTGCCATCGTTCCCTGTCCTGCGCACTCTCCTTCTACGCTTGACCATCTGATCCAATCTCCTCAAGGTCAAACCTAACAATGTCCTCCCATCTCCGTCGCGACCGTCCTGTCGGTCTCTTTCCCGTTGGTCTACCGTCAAGAATTCTAGGCACGGTCCTGTCGTTGCCCATTCCCGCCACATGTCCGACCCACCTTAATCTTCGCGAACTGATTACTTGTTTGGTATGTGGTTGGAGATGATGATATTCGTCTGTAGTTTTCGCAGTCAGATCTGTCGGCTTTTCTTGAAAATGGAGACGACTATTGAAGTTTTCCATTCTTCCAGAGTGACTTTATAGCGTTTACGACGATAGTGAAGAGCGTGTGATTTGAACCGACGCTATCTCGGTTAGAATCGCTAAAAGATAGAACAATAGCTCAACGCATCAGGCCACTGCCGCGTGTACGAATTCGATTTCTAAACTCAAGTACATTCAACTGATGTGGAAATGCTATATTGTTGCTATGGTATACGGCTTCAATGGGTGTGCTTTTGGTGGTGTTATTCCTCACTATTGGTCGTGTGTATCTGCCAGAAACGCCACAACTTCCTTATCCCATATTGTTTTGATGAGTTGGTGGATCTTTCGAGCGGTTGCCTCTCCTCCGTGCTTCAAAAGCTCTGCCGGTATGCAGTCGATTCCGGGAGCCTTGCTGTTTTTCAATCGATTTATTGCGTCTACAACTTCGTTGAAAGAGGGCTCTGGGATCTGAGACTCGGCGGTAAAACCAACTAACAAATTTCGCAACCTCTTCACCAGGATTTTCAGCCAAATGATGTCCAATTTAATAGGTTTTATTGCTTGTTCCCTTTGGCAGCCCAGATCGGATCGGGTGAGGACGCAGACCATTCTTTTAAAACGAAATCTCGAATGTAAGTCCTATCCTGGGCAACGAAAATACGTCATGTCAGTTAGTGACTCGACCTGGATCTTGATCAGGGTTAGAATACCAGTTTTGGTTTTTTCTAAATATTGGCCGACGGCGTTTACATTCGGGGTAGCGTATTATCCTGATTTTTCCAAGGCCCTTCTGTAGCTGGACGTTGAGATTATTTCCCGAGTGGACCCGATAACGCGGTATCGAGTTGTTTAAAGTTCGGTCCTTTATCAAGATATTTGCATGATGTTCCCCCTGATTTGGTCCTACCCGGAGATCCGAATGAGAAAAAAGTTTACTTCCGGAATTGTTTTTCTCAGAAGGCACCATCATAACTTATTTCAATTTTACTCTGGGCTCTGGGATCTGAGGCTCGGCTTTATGTATGTCTGGTGCGTTTATTTGTGGTTGATGGGTCCGGACATTGAGCAGGTTTTTAAAGTACTGCTTCCACATTGTCACGATATTGTTTGTTTCTGTGACCAGACAACCGTTTGTGTCTAAAACTATTTTAGCTCTTCCTCGGTAGCCATTTCTAATTGAATTTATGCCGACATACATACCTCTGATATTCTTTGCTGTGGTATTTTCAAGGATTTTTTCTATCCGAGTCTTGTCCCATTCGCGTTTTCTTTTTTGCGTTTTAAAGGTCTGATTGTCTCTTTCCGAATCGTCGCGTATCTTTCGGCGTTGGCTTCATCATATCTTTCTAAGTGGATCACTCTAAGTCGTTTACGTTCTTCGATCTTCGTTCTGCACTCATCGTCAAACCAAGATTTGGAATTAATTGTTTTCGTAAATCCTTGGGCTGTTTGTTTTATTGTGTCTCTGATCGATGCCCTATTTTGTCTGTTAGTATGTGTATGTTTAAATCGTGTGTCAATAAGCATAATATGTAGCAACGACCCCCCTCTGTGGAAGAAAGGATATTCTTTAGCTAGCAGGTTAGTCTTATATTCAATGTGATGTTGATCTAGCCAACCAGCTACTTGATTTCCTCTCGTGTTGGATATACGATTTCCCCAATTTGGGTGTTTAGCATTCAAATCGCCACCTACGATGTAATAGTTCCCCTCAGAGTGAAGTTGTAAGCATCGGATAAAATCTCTAGCTCCACTATAAATAGATTTTGTTGATGTGCTTCTGGTGCGTAGGCAGATATCACATACATCCCCCTTTCTTGTCTAAGGGGTATGCGGATGATGCACGCTTCAAGCATCCGAAATCTGCGTATCTCACCACTATATATTACCTTATGTTGAAGTCATTTTGTTGACAAAGATTGCCACCCCTCCGCCTTATGTGGAGTTGTGTCGGTCTCTTCGAATAATGTCGTAGTTTTTGTGATATAATTTATGCCAGAAACACGTCAGGTCTTTCGCCTTGCAACAGTTTAAAGAGAGCCGCTCTCCTCTCGATTCTGATAACTCAATTTACATTCACGACTAGAGTCTTAATTGTGCTTTCTGATCGGGGGTTTATATTGACGGCTGGCTAGACAACTGCGAATAGACCCAGTCTAGTCTAGTGTCCTGGTCCTTTATTTGAATAGTCTGAATAGCGATCAAGGTTGTGAGCACATTTGCTAGTGTTACTGTTTCTGGAGGCACAGTATGTTGCGGTGGTACCCGTGTGGTGGGTTGTGGCGTGTTTCTCCTACTAGCTGTTACTTAAGCATACGAGAACTAGCGTGTTACATTTAGTGCTGGTCGGGCTTGAGCTATCGGGAGTTCTATTTTTCGTTGCTGTGAAAATATTTTTTCCTGTGGTTTGCAGAATTTAGGACAGCCTCAATAATTAGCGGGGTATCCCCCGCCCTTACAGACTGCACACTTTAGAAGAGATCTGACGTCTACCCTTTCTTTACCTAACGTGCGTTGGTCTGGGCTATGGTCCTGTCCGCATCGTACGCATCGATACTGCATTTAGCAGTTTGCTGCTGAGTGCCCGAACCTTTGGCAGCGAAGACACTGGATTATATCTCTGCTTTTTCTCAATTTCTGTCTATTTTATCTAAGGTAATGGAAAAAGTCATCAATACAGAGTTGGTTAAATATTTAGAGTGCAACGGTCTTCTGAATGATCGTCAATACGGATTCCGTGGCAGGCGGTCCACAGGAGACCTTTTGACACTTATAACCGATATATGGACATCTGCGATTGAACGGCATGGTGAGTCAAGGGCGGTCGCATTAGATATCTCCAAGGCTTTTGACCGCGTCTGGCACAGGGCATTGCTGAGCAAACTTCATTCATATGGACTTTCCCAATAGCTTTGCGACTGGACGAGGAGCTTCCTCGAGAATCGATCGATCCGGGTTGTTGTGGACGGCGAGTGTTCGGATCTGTATCCTGTTAATTCGGGGGTGCCCCAGGGTTCTATTTTAGCTCCAACCTTGTTCTTGCTTCACATAAATGATTTGTTGGAGACAACGGATAACAAAATGTTCAGTTTTGCGGATGATAGTACGCTTGTTTCCTGCTTTTCGAGTGATCGGCCGATTGGTGCATCAACGTCGCACCAGCTGAGATGTAGACAGATTGACTCTCTGAACCAGGATCTGGATAAAGTCCTGCAGTGGGGAAAGGCCAATCGTGTCGACTTCAACGCAACGAAGACCCAGTATACAACATTCACAAAGAAAACTGGATCATCGGTTCCACAGCTGATGATGAATGGCCGGGCCCTCGAGGCTGGGGAAAGTTTGAAATTGCTCGGCGTCACGGTCTGTGGGAATGTATCGTGGCATAAACACGTATCGGGTATCGCCAGATCACCCTCAGGAAAACTGAGTTATCTTTTTAGAGCCAAGAAATACTTTACTCTGGCCCAACTTCTTCTCCTATATAAATCTCAAATTAGACCCGCGCTCGAATATTGCTCTCATGTTTGGAGCTCGGCTCCTAAACATACCCTGGACCTGCTTGAGAGCGTAGAAAGTCGAGCGATCCGTCTGATCGTGGACTCGGCGGTGACGTCGGGACTACAGTCGCTATCACATCGAAGGCGCGTAGCCGACCTCTGTCTGTTTTACAGATATGATCACGGGTGCTGTTCTTCGGAGATTCTTGGCATTGTTCCACGCAATTCGGTCTATATGCGCTCCACAAGACAATCCGACGGATCGCACCCGTTTGTGGTTCATCTCCCGACAGCGCGAACATCCCTGTATCAGAAATCGTTCCGTTACAGAGCGGGGAAGCTGTGGAACTCCCTTCCCACGCGAGTGTTCCCGGAGCGTTACAACCTTCAACTGTTCAAAAAGAACTGCAACAGTTATTTGATGGCATCTCGGGGCGCCCACTCGACGCTATAGGTTCGCCTCTCCCGAGAGAAGTCTAATAAAAAAAAAAAAAAAAAAAATGTGTCCCATGTGACAATTTGATGTTTCAGGATAGTGATTTTCTTTAGTTCACCAATTTTGCTGCCGGGGCCCAGCTGCAGCAGGTAGAAAGGTAGTTTACAATTCTTCCGTCTAGCCCTAGCTGTATTGAAGGGTTTTACCACGATAAACTGTATATCATTACGGTTAGGCTCTCGTAGCGTTTGTGATAGAACTTCTGGTTCTGTTTCAAGGCCGACGCCTTTTAGTAGAACCGTTATATTTCTTATTTCTTTCGGGGTGTACGTGTAAAATTCCGCGGTGGCCCTTTTTAGCACATTTTCCATTTTTTCAAAGTCCTCAACCGAATTTGTCTGTATGGAAAACCTGTTTCCGGTCAGTCTTTTAATTAAAAAATCCTCTCCAATAGAAATCCTACAGAGACTTACCAGTTCGTTACAATCCATATCTTTAGTGTTGATGGGTGGCATATTCGTTTTCCTTTTTGCTGCCTATTGCTCTTGTTGTGGTTGTTGTTGCGTCATCTGTTGCGGTGGACATCCTTTTTGTTGGGTAGGCTTCTGTTGTGCACATTGTTGCTGATTTTTCTGCTGCTGTTTCACCATTAGCTGCTCCTTTCCAGCCAATTCCTTCTTTTTGCGACGCTTTTCAGCTAATTATGCCCTTGCTCGGGATAGCCTTGCTTCAAGATCGCCAATTTCCTCCTCGTCGTCCTCAGTCTCAGTAGTCGCTAAACAAGCTAACATGTTATTTGTCGCATTGCCGTCATTATATGGAACCGGGGGGAATGTGTTGTGCCCTTCCATTTTTTGCCCCTTTTTGAGCAAGTCTGTTATTGCCTCTTTTGTCCTGTTGATTTTTGTCGTGGCTCGTGTCAGCGGGGAGCTCGCAGGGCGTTTTATTAACGCGGATTTTGGTTTTAATTTTTTAATTATTTGTTTCTTCTCTGCCCTCTGTGCATTTTAACTTTTTTTTTTTTTGCTAAGCACGTGCTCACATGCGCACTCAGGTAGTTAGTAGTAAACTGTGTTCTTTGTTTTGACTGTCACACAACACATGGCTTCGTTCTCTGTTATGTGCTTATATGTATATATATTAACTTTTTTTTCACGGTTGTTGTCACTGGAATTTATATATTTATAAATAGTCTTTATATTTCAACCACTTGCGACTCATAAAAGTAACTTTTTCATTTAACTCGATCGTCGAATTGAAAACACATCCGCACTCGGTGATTAATTTAACATTAATCAATCCGAAGGAGATTTATATTATGTGATCCGAAATCTATACGAGCTTGGGCTGGTATGATTGTTCGGGTGGGTAGTTCTGGTACGTAACAATCGTCAGCTTTTTGACCATTGATTATTAATTTTTGCACGGTTGATAGTCAACTCGAAGTCCGTTGACCGACAGTGTTTTGCACGTTGACAATGATATATGTCAACGGTCATAAATCACGCGACGATACGAGTATTTCAACACATCTGGATGTATTTTTATTTATACCTCACGTTAAAGATTGTTTGAATCCGAAGCGGTTAAAAGTATATAAGCTATTTTTTCTCGACTCCTTAGGTATCATTTATTGCCTACTTCACTTAGCACTTAACATAATTAAATTTAAATTTTAACCTACAATATCAGTCCATCAAATGATTTGTCAATCTATTCGTAATCATACGAATCTTATGACATATCCGAAACACGACGATCAATCATAGGCTGATCTTCTTCAGTGGGCTTATCCGAAATAATACCCTGCAAGGCTTTTACAATGTTCTTCACTCCCTGTGCAACATTCGTCAAGTCTTTTGCGTGATCGCTGATTGCTTGTACGAATTTTTTCTATAGACAAAAAATGGAGAGAAGTGATTCAATAAACCTTTTTAGTATTTCGGATTTTTGACTTACCGCTCCTTCTGTAAAATCATCCAGCCAATTCGCTTGTACTAAACAAATACTTGACATCAACAGCAGGATCAAAATAGAGACCTTGATATCCATGGTATGAAACCTCAATGGTACTGCGTTAGGAACAAACTTTTCCAACTGATACCTTTGATGGGCTGTCTGTTCTCTTAAATACCTCTTAAGTTAATTAGAAATTTCGCTGCTTTTTAGATTCCCGACCTATGGGGGAATTCTCGGAGATTATCATACTAGAAACACAGATTATTCGAATACGGCATGCGCCATGAGAATCGTATCTTTTAAGTGGCAAAAGAAAAAAACCCGTTTTACCGAAAATCCACCCGGGTTCAAAGAATGATGAATATCTAAATAAGTTTGAAACTTTGCATACTCGAGGCCGTATGTGGATTCCCTGACAATTCGTTGGTATGTCGCTTCGTACGAATTTAGTGTGGGAGAAGTTGTGATATTATGATTCAGCAAAACGTTAATTCGGCGCATAGTTTTTCAGCCAGGGGTTAGTTTTAGGCATTATAATTAATACCTATTAGATAAATACACATATGTGATATTCGGGGAAGATCAAACTACACGTTGATTCGGTGGTATATTTTCCTTGGCGAGTACTCCGAAATAGGTTTGCAACTCAGAGATATCGTCTTTTAAAATATGATCTAATAACTAGAAGACCATTAATTAATAAAATAACTTCCCGGCAGTTTTAGTTATCATTAATATAATTCGTTATTTATTCTTACCGAGTTCATCAACGGACACAATTATGAAGATCAATTATCCATTTTACGTTGCATCCCGAAAGACTGTTGTCATCACCTTGCCGACAGATTTTACCGTCTTCGCCATTTTGGAGACAATATGCCTTTAAAACCGCATTATATTGATTGTTTCCTTGAATGTTTCGCCCACAGTTAGGTATATATCGACACAGAAACTATCCTGGATTTCGACGGAAAAGCCTCAGAACAGTCTCAGCTTCAAATACATGATAGCGTTTATTCTCCACTAAAAGTAAACGACGGAAATATCTTGCTGACATTTCTATAACTGCCAAATTTTCATGCAGCAGTCTGGTGTGTGATGATGCTTATTAAAACCAAACAACGATGCTACGAGGGTTGCCTTTTATATTTCGGGATTAGAGAACAAAAACAAATATTGATCATCGAAAATCACTTTATTGTTTTTCAAAATATTCCCCATGAAGATCTATACACTTTTGCATGCGTTTGAACCAATTGTCGAAGCACTTTTGCCACTCTGATTGAGGTATCTCCAACACATGCATTCTGAATGCAGCAACCGCTTCTTCAGGTGTCGAAAAGCGTTGACCTCTAAGTTTGTTTTTTACGTACGGGAATAAAAAGAAGTCATTCGGTGCCAAGTCAGGACTATATGGCGGATGACCCATCAAATCGATGTTTTGGGTGCTCAAAAATGCAGTTGTCGCAGCCGATGTGTGAGAGCTCGCATTGTCGTGGTGAAGAGTGATCCGTCTTCGGCGGTTGGTTTTCCTGATTTCTTGGAAGACAACTGGCAAACAAATGGTTGTGTACCACTCAGAATTGACTGTTCTGCGTTGTTCTAGTGGTACGGTTGCGACATGTCCAGTTTTTCCGAAAAAACAGGCGACCATTTGCTTGGAAGTGCTTCGTGCGCGAACAGCTTTTGTTGGATTTGGCTCATCTTGAAACACCCAGACAGTCGACTGCTGTTTACTTTCGGGCTCATACGCGTAAATCCACGATTCATCACCTGTCACGATGTCATAGACGTGTTTCGAAGCACCGCGACCGTATTTTTTGAGCATTTCTTTCGACCAATTGACACGAGCCTTTTTTTTGGGCGATTGACAAATTGTGTGGGATCCAACGCGAACAATTTTTTTTGACAGTCAAATGTTTATGCAATATTGAATGTATGCTGGTCCCACTAACGCCTAAGGTTGTCTCAATCTCACGATAGGTCATATGACGATCTTCCAATATCAGTTCGCGCACAGCATCAATTTCGGAACAACAACTGATTTTGGACGACCTTCACGAAATTCATCTTGGAGTGAACTACGACCACGATTGAATTCACCATACCATCGATGAACACTGGTCCTTGATGGAGCTTCATCGCCAAAAATTGAATTAAGTTCATCCAGACACTGTTGTTGAGTTAATCCACGCCGAAAGTTGTAAAAAATAATCGCACGAAAATGTTGGCGATTTAATTCCATTTTTGGGCCGAGATGAATCTTTTAAGTTACTGTAAACAAGACAAATAGCGCTCGTATGTCAAAACGTTCTGAGTGCGTATAACCTCAAAAATGTCCAAATTTACGACAGAGCTGTCAATTGCCGGATTGCAACACTAGGGTTGCCAAATCCCGAAACATAAGAGGCAACCCTCGTATTATCTATTATGGGAATCTGTTGCGAAATCTTCGTATTCTTCGATTCGCAAGACTCCTCAACTATTTTAAGACTTCCCATCATCGACTCTCGTGATTTTCCACCGATTTTATTTTTCTCGTCCTATTTCCGTGGATGCAAATGCATCCAACGAACAAAGACAGAAGATACAGAGGAGATCATGTTCGATTTTCGCACTTTGGGTGTGTGTCTTCCGATTCAGAATTTTCCAGGGTGTGAGTTATGCAACCCAATAAAACTCTTTTCACTTGGATTCGTATGTTCGAACGCAGCGGAAGTTCGCTTTTTTTACCTTTCGGTGAAAAAATGGAACGCTGGCTCTGAAACATAAGAATAGTGTTATATTTCCTTTAACGTCTTTTTAATAATGTTCCTATTGGGAACATTTCCGCGACCGAAAGCCCAGTCGGCGCTGGCTCAAAAAGGTTCGTAAATATTGTTTATGTTTGATGCTCCTTCGATAGTGCTTCTATCAAATGGAACTTTGAATAAGACCAATATTTGGTGGTGTTGCACACGGGTAATTGTGTATAAGAAACAATTTGATTGCTCAACAGTTTTGGTGGCCTGGATGGAATAACCGCCAAAGCTTTGAAGAAGTACTCTGACCAGCGAGTAATTTTTTTCTCCTCTCGGGAGTATTTTTAAGTAAATAGATAAAAAGAGATTAATTTTTAATAATGTTCCTATTGGAAACATTTCCGCGAAAGAAAACCCGTACAGGCACAATAAGGCTCGTAAATTTAGTTTATGTTTGATGCTCCTTCGATAGTGCTTCTATTAAATAGAACTTTGAATAAAACCAATATTTGGTGGTGTTGCACATGACCAATTGTGTATATCCAGTAATTTGAATTGTAGTGATCCTAAATCACTACTCTCACCCACTTACCTATAATCCCAATCCAAGTGAATCATATGAGCGATAAGTTAAACCAAAAGTTAGTTTGCCGCACTTTGATTCAAATTCCTAATTACCTCGCCCATAATCCAATTGAATGTATTAAAGGGGAGTGCATTTAGGCTTCGAGATCAGTTGAAACCTCCGAGACTCATGTCCCAAAGTACAAACTTGAAAAGACTTATCAGATTCCCCAGGACGACTTCACTCTTCGTCTCATCCGGGAGCGTAAAAAGCTCTGCAGAATGAGATATCGTCACCGCTTTACGCAAAGGGAGCCATTATTGCGATCCATCATTCACAATATCGGTACACTGATAAAACAGAGAATCCAAAACAATCGTACCCGACAATTGGAAGACAAACTGAGGGTATTCAGATGGACCAGAACGTTTATAAAAATGTTAAAAAGATATGTGGCACTTCACGCATCACTGGGCCAATTATCCACAATGGTGTTGTTGTCAATAACGACACCAATAAAGCAAATATCATCGGAGAGACCTTCGAAAACAATCACAAACTTACTCTCCAAGATGGCGACCCGGATACTAATGCAATCGTTAGTTCAGAGGTCCACAGTAAGTTGGACGACTTCAACGAGCCAATTGTTGTCTTTAACCCAACTAACAGTGCATACTTCGATGACACACGTGATAATGGTCACGGTTTCATCACACCAAATACCCTACAGAGCCTGGTTAAATCTCGAAACCCTAAGAAGTCACCTGGTATCGACAACATGTCATACCACTCGTTGCGAAGGCTTTCTGCCTTATTCTTTATAAAGCTCTTCATTCTGTTCAACCATGCTTACAACATGGGGTACTTTCCCCAAGCTTGGAGGCACGCTATTATTTGTCCAATAGCAAAAGTTGGGAAACTAACGTATCACCCCTCAAGCTTTCGCCCCATCTCGCTTCTCACCTGCATCAGCAAAATATATGAAAAATTCATATACGAGAAACTAAATAATTTTGTCAGTACCAGGCACCTAATACCTGATTTCCAATTCGGATTCCGAAGAGCGCACAGCACCACTATGGCTCTCAATTTATTTCAAAACCACGTCTGCGTGCAGCTCTTTAATAAGGAACCCACCGTTGCGGTAAGCCTAGACATTGAAAAAGCTTTTGATACGACTTGGATCGAAGGTCTCGCTTTTAAACTATTAAATACTGGCCTCAGTAGAACGCTATGTGGTATCATCTACCAGTTCGTTCGAAACAGAACCTTCCAAGTTAGAGTGAATGGAAAGCTTTCCCGAACTTTTCACGCCGCTGCAGGCGTACTACAGGGCTCCATTCGAGGCCCCATCTTATTCAATATTTACACCCCCGATATTCCCCGCCCCGTGGACGGGAGAGTAAACCAGATATGCTACGCGGATGACGCCCTGGCCCTAACCTCGCAACAAATCGACTCAACCGTCACTTGGACGAACTGTATTACAGTCGATAGAAAATCCGACTTAATCCATCCAAAGCAGTAGCCATAATTCTGAGTAGTAAACACTCCCAACCTGCTTCTCGATATTCACAGAATATTCGAATTAAAATGGGAGATACTACGATTAGACCACAGGACAAGATGAAATATCTTGGGGTCACTTATACCCCAAAAATGAATTTCCTCAAACACGTGACCCACATTCTTCAAAGGGGCCTCGGTCGGTCTAAGCAACTGCACAACATCTTGAAGTGGAGGAACAAAGTTGACACCAAAGTTAAGCTTCTCTGCTATAAGCAGATAATCCGATCTGGAATATCGTACGCCTTTCCCATATGGTCCTGCATATCTTCGGCCCAAATGGAAAGACTTCGGGTTTTCGAAAGGAAACTCCTCAGAAGATGCACCATTCATTCTAGAAGGCCTGACGGTCGTCATTACCCCAACTCTCACCTATACGAAGGCGCCTCCATTACCCCTATCGACGAGTACTTGCTTCAATTAGCATATAAGTACCTCGAAAACATTCAGAACAGCGAGCACCTACTTGTACGGGACTCTTGCGTTCTTGACCCTTCTCTCTCTCGATCTCTTCGGATCAAACCCCCACAATTTCTTCTTCAGTAAAAAACTGAAGAAAGCACCCTTCCCAACAACATTCCCCTCTATAATAGAGGATTCCCGGACCCATTCCATAGGGTCTACTATTAACAAACCACACACACGAACACACAGTACAAGACGGCATAAACACAAACATACACACCGACCAAAGCGCAGATTATCAGACGCCAAAGACGTGATCTGCGTTTACTACCGCACCCAAGACCTACTGGTCTTGTATGATTTCTTTCCCACCATCCCTCCATACAAGTAGTTAGAGAACACCTGGACTAACACTGTCCACACTATCCTTGGATACCCCCCTTTTTTCTTTACTTTTCAGATATCGCGAGACCGAGCCCAACACCGTCACTGACGTGGGTGATTCTGGTTATCGCAAGATGACCAGAAGTCAGAGACAAGATGAAGGACACATATGTCCTTGTCTCGCTAAATTCGGCCTTCCCGCCACACTTTTTTTTTTTTTTTTGAATCGAGATCAGTTGGGATCCAGAGGTCGAGGCAACGGCCGAAAATTGAATAATTAAATAAATATAGTAAATAAAATTAAATCGCGTTTTTATTTGGCAAACCTGAAGGAAGACACCCCATTGAGGTAACAAAAAACGATTAAACAAAATATAACCCTACAGAATGCTCGACAGTTTTAGTGGCTCGGACGGCATAACCGCCAAAGCTTTGAAGAAGTACTCTGACCAGTGAGTAATTTTTTCCTCCTCTTCGAGTGTATTTTTAATTAAATAGAAAATGACGTACCCTCAAGTTATCACAAATAGCGATCAATCATTTTCTCAATTTTATCGGTACAATACGCTTCTCTCAAACTTCAGGAAATCATTAATAAAAAACTAGCTCCTAAAATGTTGTTCAATGACAGCGGTACGTATTTCGTTTTATATGCGCTCCACAAGACGATCTGACTGGTCGCACCAATTTGCGTTTCGTCTCTCGGTGGCGCGAACATCTCCATATTAGAGATGGTTCCGTTACACATCGGGAAAGTTGTCGCCTTCCCTCCCTGCGCGAATATTTCCGTAGCGCCACAACGTGCAACTATTCAAGAAGAACTGCAAAGGTGGTTCTAAATAGGCTATAGGTTCGCCTTTCCTGAGACAAGTGTAAAAGAAGTACAGTTTTTGCGGTAGCAAATTTACTGGTAATTTGAAAGCACATTTTAATAAAAAAATGAAACTAGTTTTCATCGAGTTGAGGTCAAGATTTTTGGGGTTAGATATTTTGAAAACAAAACTACTATTAAAACACGGGCGATTTCAGTGAGCAGAACTGTACTTTTCAATCAGTAATATAAACGCATATCCCACGAAAAAATTATCGAATTTCACTTAAGTAGAAGTTGACCGACAACTTTATTGTTAGTACGCTGACGAACAACTTTTCTTTTGTTGACCGACAACTTTTTGTCCATTCACCGACTCTTGTCGGCGACAGGCGAGTTCGAGTCAGGTTACGGAGAAACCGAGTTGGCCCGAGGTTCGTACAGCAGGTCGCCTCTGTTGCATGAACATGGAAGAAGAAAATCACGCAACAACAAACAAAAGAAAAAGTGCAACGAAAAACGTTATTCTGGCGCGAAGTAAAACCGCGAAATTAACAATGGAGAAAAAAGAACGGCAAATGGAGAGGACAGTGAGCTCCCCTACCCCTCCGACTGTAACATGTATAGGGCAGACAACTCATTTGCTTCTCTTGCATTCTCAGAATCTGAGGATGAAGAAGAGGAAATAAGCGAATTGGAGGCAAAGCTTGTGGTGGAAAGAGCGCGGCTAGTAGAGAGACGCTGGAAGAAAAATATAGCTGCGCTCGAACATCAAAAAGCCACTGAACAACAATAACGAACGCCGACGACAAAAGTCGGCTAACAGCAACAATCTCAACATCAACATTAACATCAACAGCAACCTCAATATCAACATCAACGTCAACATCAACATCAAGTCTCTGTAAGCTAGTTATAGGAAACAATTTTGTAGTTAGAAGACTGGTAGGTAACAGGCATGCCATTCTAACCTATGTGGTGGCAGACCACGACAAAATTAAAGAGGTTTTAAAAAGAGCCACCGCGGAATTGTACTCGTTCACGCCGAAAGAAACGAAGAGCATAACAGTTCTATTAAAGGGAGTGGACCCTGAAATAGAACCGGAGGCTCTACTGGAAATGCTTCAAAAGCTGAAGTATGAAGATCTCGAGTTTACCGCGGTAAAACCGTTCACCACAACCTAGGCAAGAAGGGAAAACCGGAAGCTACCCTTCTTTTTGATCCAATTATCAGCGACCAGCAGAATTGGTGGTCTAAGGAAAATTAAAATCCTGGATCATCAAATTGTCACATGGGGCAAATGAAAAATGGGCAGAGATATTCTGCAATGAGTCCGCTGCCAAAGGTTTGGTCACGCAGCGAACTGTAAAATGTAGCATCGTTGCGTAAAATGCCGACAGAACCATAAGGCAGAATGGAACAGGACCATACGGGAAAACCTCTTTATAGCAGAGCTCGAGACACTCTTTCGATGATTACAATTGCACTTGGACAAAAACTATTTTATCCTAGGTGGAGATATGAACGCCAAGCATAAAAATTGGGGAAATTACATATCGAATGCCAGAGGAAATCAGTTGGCTGGTTGGTTAGATCTGTATCATATAGAATATAGAACTTACCTACTAGCTACGGAAAATCCCTCATTCCCTAGAGGTAGATCAGTCTTAGATATCTTGCTTACTGACTCACGACTAAGACTAGTTAACACCAACAGACGAAACAGAAGCTGTTTACGGACAATTGACTACGACAACGACCACTTTGCATTCACAGCAGTAAGAAAACTTTCGAACGATCTGCCAGATTTGGAGGAATTCATGATTCCTACAACTATGGGGCAATGCGATGGCCACGGTTCTCCACATCATTAACACGAGACCTTCGTTCGAATTACTTTAATCTGCCAATAAACAGAAATCTGACAAATGACGAAATCGACAAATACATACAAATGGACGAAACCGTAAAACGAACAATGGACAAAACAATTCCCAAAACAACAGCTACAGATCACATAAACATGTACAAAAACACGACAATAAACGCACTCCACAAGAAAAAGAGCAGACTGCTATCGAAACTAAAACAAGTACACAGACAGACAAGACCAGGAGATAATATCACTGAAATCCTGATTAAAAAACCTCCAACAACTACTTAAAGCTAACTATAGATTAGCAACAAATTTGTATTGGAACAACAGATTTGGAGCTATAAAAACTAATAATCCGAATATGTTCCCACAAATAAATAAAATATTCAGGAGAAATAATCAAAACGAGATTCAGTTTTTCCAAATTCCACTTTGTGATGTAAACACGCAGCTGCTAATCAACACTGGCATAGATACAGAGATCGCAATCCTTAAAAGTGAGCTCTTCGTGATCGAGTATCCTTTGGAAAAGGCGAACGCTGTGGGAGCTACCTTTCAGGAAACGTACAAGGTGAATGAAAGCATTCATCGAAATCACGACTTGGAGGACAGAGCTCTTCTGAATCGCCTACTATTACTATTTACTATTTATTGGCCTGTAGGAACCCGGAAGTCCATGAACTCACCGACTCGACTCTGCCATCGTTCCCTGTCCTGCGCACTCTCCTTCTACGCTTGACCATCTGATCCAATCTCCTCAAGGTCAAACCTAACAATGTCCTCCCATCTCCGTCGCGACCGTCCTGTCGGTCTCTTTCCCGTTGGTCTACCGTCAAGAATTCTAGGCACGGTCCTGTCGTTGCCCATTCCCGCCACATGTCCGACCCACCTTAATCTTCGCGAACTGATTACTTGTTTGGTATGTGGTTGGAGATGATGATATTCGTCTGTAGTTTTCGCAGTCAGATCTGTCGGCTTTTCTTGAAAATGGAGACGACTATTGAAGTTTTCCATTCTTCCAGAGTGACTTTATAGCGTTTACGACGATAGTGAAGAGCGTGTGATTTGAACCGACGCTATCTCGGTTAGAATCGCTAAAAGATAGAACAATAGCTCAACGCATCAGGCCACTGCCGCGTGTACGAATTCGATTTCTAAACTCAAGTACATTCAACTGATGTGGAAATGCTATATTGTTGCTATGGTATACGGCTTCAATGGGTGTGCTTTTGGTGGTGTTATTCCTCACTATTGGTCGTGTGTATCTGCCAGAAACGCCACAACTTCCTTATCCCATATTGTTTTGATGAGTTGGTGGATCTTTCGAGCGGTTGCCTCTCCTCCGTGCTTCAAAAGCTCTGCCGGTATGCAGTCGATTCCGGGAGCCTTGCTGTTTTTCAATCGATTTATTGCGTCTACAACTTCGTTGAAAGAGGGCTCTGGGATCTGAGACTCGGCGGTAAAACCAACTAACAAATTTCGCAACCTCTTCACCAGGATTTTCAGCCAAATGATGTCCAATTTAATAGGTTTTATTGCTTGTTCCCTTTGGCAGCCCAGATCGGATCGGGTGAGGACGCAGACCATTCTTTTAAAACGAAATCTCGAATGTAAGTCCTATCCTGGGCAACGAAAATACGTCATGTCAGTTAGTGACTCGACCTGGATCTTGATCAGGGTTAGAATACCAGTTTTGGTTTTTTCTAAATATTGGCCGACGGCGTTTACATTCGGGGTAGCGTATTATCCTGATTTTTCCAAGGCCCTTCTGTAGCTGGACGTTGAGATTATTTCCCGAGTGGACCCGATAACGCGGTATCGAGTTGTTTAAAGTTCGGTCCTTTATCAAGATATTTGCATGATGTTCCCCCTGATTTGGTCCTACCCGGAGATCCGAATGAGAAAAAAGTTTACTTCCGGAATTGTTTTTCTCAGAAGGCACCATCATAACTTATTTCAATTTTACTCTGGGCTCTGGGATCTGAGGCTCGGCTTTATGTATGTCTGGTGCGTTTATTTGTGGTTGATGGGTCCGGACATTGAGCAGGTTTTTAAAGTACTGCTTCCACATTGTCACGATATTGTTTGTTTCTGTGACCAGACAACCGTTTGTGTCTAAAACTATTTTAGCTCTTCCTCGGTAGCCATTTCTAATTGAATTTATGCCGACATACATACCTCTGATATTCTTTGCTGTGGTATTTTCAAGGATTTTTTCTATCCGAGTCTTGTCCCATTCGCGTTTTCTTTTTTGCGTTTTAAAGGTCTGATTGTCTCTTTCCGAATCGTCGCGTATCTTTCGGCGTTGGCTTCATCATATCTTTCTAAGTGGATCACTCTAAGTCGTTTACGTTCTTCGATCTTCGTTCTGCACTCATCGTCAAACCAAGATTTGGAATTAATTGTTTTCGTAAATCCTTGGGCTGTTTGTTTTATTGTGTCTCTGATCGATGCCCTATTTTGTCTGTTAGTATGTGTATGTTTAAATCGTGTGTCAATAAGCATAATATGTAGCAACGACCCCCCTCTGTGGAAGAAAGGATATTCTTTAGCTAGCAGGTTAGTCTTATATTCAATGTGATGTTGATCTAGCCAACCAGCTACTTGATTTCCTCTCGTGTTGGATATACGATTTCCCCAATTTGGGTGTTTAGCATTCAAATCGCCACCTACGATGTAATAGTTCCCCTCAGAGTGAAGTTGTAAGCATCGGATAAAATCTCTAGCTCCACTATAAATAGATTTTGTTGATGTGCTTCTGGTGCGTAGGCAGATATCACATACATCCCCCTTTCTTGTCTAAGGGGTATGCGGATGATGCACGCTTCAAGCATCCGAAATCTGCGTATCTCACCACTATATATTACCTTATGTTGAAGTCATTTTGTTGACAAAGATTGCCACCCCTCCGCCTTATGTGGAGTTGTGTCGGTCTCTTCGAATAATGTCGTAGTTTTTGTGATATAATTTATGCCAGAAACACGTCAGGTCTTTCGCCTTGCAACAGTTTAAAGAGAGCCGCTCTCCTCTCGATTCTGATAACTCAATTTACATTCACGACTAGAGTCTTAATTGTGCTTTCTGATCGGGGGTTTATATTGACGGCTGGCTAGACAACTGCGAATAGACCCAGTCTAGTCTAGTGTCCTGGTCCTTTATTTGAATAGTCTGAATAGCGATCAAGGTTGTGAGCACATTTGCTAGTGTTACTGTTTCTGGAGGCACAGTATGTTGCGGTGGTACCCGTGTGGTGGGTTGTGGCGTGTTTCTCCTACTAGCTGTTACTTAAGCATACGAGAACTAGCGTGTTACATTTAGTGCTGGTCGGGCTTGAGCTATCGGGAGTTCTATTTTTCGTTGCTGTGAAAATATTTTTTCCTGTGGTTTGCAGAATTTAGGACAGCCTCAATAATTAGCGGGGTATCCCCCGCCCTTACAGACTGCACACTTTAGAAGAGATCTGACGTCTACCCTTTCTTTACCTAACGTGCGTTGGTCTGGGCTATGGTCCTGTCCGCATCGTACGCATCGATACTGCATTTAGCAGTTTGCTGCTGAGTGCCCGAACCTTTGGCAGCGAAGACACTGGATTATATCTCTGCTTTTTCTCAATTTCTGTCTATTTTATCTAAGGTAATGGAAAAAGTCATCAATACAGAGTTGGTTAAATATTTAGAGTGCAACGGTCTTCTGAATGATCGTCAATACGGATTCCGTGGCAGGCGGTCCACAGGAGACCTTTTGACACTTATAACCGATATATGGACATCTGCGATTGAACGGCATGGTGAGTCAAGGGCGGTCGCATTAGATATCTCCAAGGCTTTTGACCGCGTCTGGCACAGGGCATTGCTGAGCAAACTTCATTCATATGGACTTTCCCAATAGCTTTGCGACTGGACGAGGAGCTTCCTCGAGAATCGATCGATCCGGGTTGTTGTGGACGGCGAGTGTTCGGATCTGTATCCTGTTAATTCGGGGGTGCCCCAGGGTTCTATTTTAGCTCCAACCTTGTTCTTGCTTCACATAAATGATTTGTTGGAGACAACGGATAACAAAATGTTCAGTTTTGCGGATGATAGTACGCTTGTTTCCTGCTTTTCGAGTGATCGGCCGATTGGTGCATCAACGTCGCACCAGCTGAGATGTAGACAGATTGACTCTCTGAACCAGGATCTGGATAAAGTCCTGCAGTGGGGAAAGGCCAATCGTGTCGACTTCAACGCAACGAAGACCCAGTATACAACATTCACAAAGAAAACTGGATCATCGGTTCCACAGCTGATGATGAATGGCCGGGCCCTCGAGGCTGGGGAAAGTTTGAAATTGCTCGGCGTCACGGTCTGTGGGAATGTATCGTGGCATAAACACGTATCGGGTATCGCCAGATCACCCTCAGGAAAACTGAGTTATCTTTTTAGAGCCAAGAAATACTTTACTCTGGCCCAACTTCTTCTCCTATATAAATCTCAAATTAGACCCGCGCTCGAATATTGCTCTCATGTTTGGAGCTCGGCTCCTAAACATACCCTGGACCTGCTTGAGAGCGTAGAAAGTCGAGCGATCCGTCTGATCGTGGACTCGGCGGTGACGTCGGGACTACAGTCGCTATCACATCGAAGGCGCGTAGCCGACCTCTGTCTGTTTTACAGATATGATCACGGGTGCTGTTCTTCGGAGATTCTTGGCATTGTTCCACGCAATTCGGTCTATATGCGCTCCACAAGACAATCCGACGGATCGCACCCGTTTGTGGTTCATCTCCCGACAGCGCGAACATCCCTGTATCAGAAATCGTTCCGTTACAGAGCGGGGAAGCTGTGGAACTCCCTTCCCACGCGAGTGTTCCCGGAGCGTTACAACCTTCAACTGTTCAAAAAGAACTGCAACAGTTATTTGATGGCATCTCGGGGCGCCCACTCGACGCTATAGGTTCGCCTCTCCCGAGAGAAGTCTAATAAAAAAAAAAAAAAAAAAAATGTGTCCCATGTGACAATTTGATGTTTCAGGATAGTGATTTTCTTTAGTTCACCAATTTTGCTGCCGGGGCCCAGCTGCAGCAGGTAGAAAGGTAGTTTACAATTCTTCCGTCTAGCCCTAGCTGTATTGAAGGGTTTTACCACGATAAACTGTATATCATTACGGTTAGGCTCTCGTAGCGTTTGTGATAGAACTTCTGGTTCTGTTTCAAGGCCGACGCCTTTTAGTAGAACCGTTATATTTCTTATTTCTTTCGGGGTGTACGTGTAAAATTCCGCGGTGGCCCTTTTTAGCACATTTTCCATTTTTTCAAAGTCCTCAACCGAATTTGTCTGTATGGAAAACCTGTTTCCGGTCAGTCTTTTAATTAAAAAATCCTCTCCAATAGAAATCCTACAGAGACTTACCAGTTCGTTACAATCCATATCTTTAGTGTTGATGGGTGGCATATTCGTTTTCCTTTTTGCTGCCTATTGCTCTTGTTGTGGTTGTTGTTGCGTCATCTGTTGCGGTGGACATCCTTTTTGTTGGGTAGGCTTCTGTTGTGCACATTGTTGCTGATTTTTCTGCTGCTGTTTCACCATTAGCTGCTCCTTTCCAGCCAATTCCTTCTTTTTGCGACGCTTTTCAGCTAATTATGCCCTTGCTCGGGATAGCCTTGCTTCAAGATCGCCAATTTCCTCCTCGTCGTCCTCAGTCTCAGTAGTCGCTAAACAAGCTAACATGTTATTTGTCGCATTGCCGTCATTATATGGAACCGGGGGGAATGTGTTGTGCCCTTCCATTTTTTGCCCCTTTTTGAGCAAGTCTGTTATTGCCTCTTTTGTCCTGTTGATTTTTGTCGTGGCTCGTGTCAGCGGGGAGCTCGCAGGGCGTTTTATTAACGCGGATTTTGGTTTTAATTTTTTAATTATTTGTTTCTTCTCTGCCCTCTGTGCATTTTAACTTTTTTTTTTTTTGCTAAGCACGTGCTCACATGCGCACTCAGGTAGTTAGTAGTAAACTGTGTTCTTTGTTTTGACTGTCACACAACACATGGCTTCGTTCTCTGTTATGTGCTTATATGTATATATATTAACTTTTTTTTCACGGTTGTTGTCACTGGAATTTATATATTTATAAATAGTCTTTATATTTCAACCACTTGCGACTCATAAAAGTAACTTTTTCATTTAACTCGATCGTCGAATTGAAAACACATCCGCACTCGGTGATTAATTTAACATTAATCAATCCGAAGGAGATTTATATTATGTGATCCGAAATCTATACGAGCTTGGGCTGGTATGATTGTTCGGGTGGGTAGTTCTGGTACGTAACAATCGTCAGCTTTTTGACCATTGATTATTAATTTTTGCACGGTTGATAGTCAACTCGAAGTCCGTTGACCGACAGTGTTTTGCACGTTGACAATGATATATGTCAACGGTCATAAATCACGCGACGATACGAGTATTTCAACACATCTGGATGTATTTTTATTTATACCTCACGTTAAAGATTGTTTGAATCCGAAGCGGTTAAAAGTATATAAGCTATTTTTTCTCGACTCCTTAGGTATCATTTATTGCCTACTTCACTTAGCACTTAACATAATTAAATTTAAATTTTAACCTACAATATCAGTCCATCAAATGATTTGTCAATCTATTCGTAATCATACGAATCTTATGACATATCCGAAACACGACGATCAATCATAGGCTGATCTTCTTCAGTGGGCTTATCCGAAATAATACCCTGCAAGGCTTTTACAATGTTCTTCACTCCCTGTGCAACATTCGTCAAGTCTTTTGCGTGATCGCTGATTGCTTGTACGAATTTTTTCTATAGACAAAAAATGGAGAGAAGTGATTCAATAAACCTTTTTAGTATTTCGGATTTTTGACTTACCGCTCCTTCTGTAAAATCATCCAGCCAATTCGCTTGTACTAAACAAATACTTGACATCAACAGCAGGATCAAAATAGAGACCTTGATATCCATGGTATGAAACCTCAATGGTACTGCGTTAGGAACAAACTTTTCCAACTGATACCTTTGATGGGCTGTCTGTTCTCTTAAATACCTCTTAAGTTAATTAGAAATTTCGCTGCTTTTTAGATTCCCGACCTATGGGGGAATTCTCGGAGATTATCATACTAGAAACACAGATTATTCGAATACGGCATGCGCCATGAGAATCGTATCTTTTAAGTGGCAAAAGAAAAAAACCCGTTTTACCGAAAATCCACCCGGGTTCAAAGAATGATGAATATCTAAATAAGTTTGAAACTTTGCATACTCGAGGCCGTATGTGGATTCCCTGACAATTCGTTGGTATGTCGCTTCGTACGAATTTAGTGTGGGAGAAGTTGTGATATTATGATTCAGCAAAACGTTAATTCGGCGCATAGTTTTTCAGCCAGGGGTTAGTTTTAGGCATTATAATTAATACCTATTAGATAAATACACATATGTGATATTCGGGGAAGATCAAACTACACGTTGATTCGGTGGTATATTTTCCTTGGCGAGTACTCCGAAATAGGTTTGCAACTCAGAGATATCGTCTTTTAAAATATGATCTAATAACTAGAAGACCATTAATTAATAAAATAACTTCCCGGCAGTTTTAGTTATCATTAATATAATTCGTTATTTATTCTTACCGAGTTCATCAACGGACACAATTATGAAGATCAATTATCCATTTTACGTTGCATCCCGAAAGACTGTTGTCATCACCTTGCCGACAGATTTTACCGTCTTCGCCATTTTGGAGACAATATGCCTTTAAAACCGCATTATATTGATTGTTTCCTTGAATGTTTCGCCCACAGTTAGGTATATATCGACACAGAAACTATCCTGGATTTCGACGGAAAAGCCTCAGAACAGTCTCAGCTTCAAATACATGATAGCGTTTATTCTCCACTAAAAGTAAACGACGGAAATATCTTGCTGACATTTCTATAACTGCCAAATTTTCATGCAGCAGTCTGGTGTGTGATGATGCTTATTAAAACCAAACAACGATGCTATTATCTATTATGGGAATCTGTTGCGAAATCTTCGTATTCTTCGATTCGCACAACTCCTCAACTATTTTAAGACTTGCGATCATCTACTCTCGTGATTTTCCACTGATTTTATTTTCTCTCCCTATTTCCGAGGCTGCAAATGCATCCAACGAACAAAGACAGAAGATGCAGAGGAGATCATGTTCGATTTTCGCACTTCGGGTGTGTGTCTTTCGACTCAGAATTTTCCAGGGTGTGAGTTATGCAACCCAGCAAAACTCTTTTCACTGTTCGCAGCGGAGGTTCGCTTATTTTACCTTTCGGTAAAAAAATGGAACGCAGGTTCGGAAACATAAGAATAGTGTTATATTTCCTTTAATGTCTTTTTAATAATGTTCCTAATGGGAACAATTCCGCGAAAGACAACCCAGTCGACGCTGACTCAAAGAGGTTCGTAAATGTTGTTTATATTTGATGCTCCTTCGATTGTGCTTCTATCAAACGGAACTTTGAATAAGACTAATATTTGGTGGTGTTGCACGCGACCAATTGTGTATAACAAACAATTCGATTGCTCGACAGTTTTGGTGGCCCGGACGGAATAACCGCCAATGCTTTGAAGAAGTACTCTGACCAGTGAGTAATTTTTTCCTCCCCTTCGAGAGTATTTCGAAGTAAATAGAAAATGACGTGAAAATGACCTTGGTCTTATTTAGCAAGTCCTGAGGCTTGTTAAATTTTCCATAATGATTTGTTTTTTTCTGGGCAAGGGTATTAGTCTTGCGCCTGAGGACCCCCATTGGGGAATCGCGACCGGTCTTCCGCGTGATAGGCGGGTATACTAACCACTATACTATCGAGGAGCCCGACGTGTCCTCAAGTTATCACAAAAAAGCGATCAGGCATTTTTCCATCTTATCGATATAATACGCTTCTCTCAAACTTCAGGAAATCGTTAATAAAAAACTAGCTCCTAAAATATTGTTCAATGGCAGCGGTACGTAATTCGTTTTATATGCGCTCCACAAAACAATCTGACTGGTCGCGCCAATTTGCGTTTCGTCTCCCGGTGGTGCGAACATCTCCATATGAGATATCGTTCCGTTACAGAGTGGGAAAGTAGTGGAATTCCCTCCCCACCCGAATATTTCCGGAGCGTTACAACCTACAACTATTCAAGAGAAACTGCAAAGGTGGTTTGGCGGCATTTAGGGGTCCCGTGTCGGCGCTATAGGTTCGCCTTTCTTGTGAGACGTGTAAAAAAGTACAGTTTTTGTGGCAGTAAATTTACAGACGGAGAAACGGATGAGAAGCGAAGCACTGACCACGCTAATGCCGCGTGTACGATGTCGATTTCTAAACTCAAGTACACTCAACTGATGTGGTATTGCTATGTTATTTGCTTGGTATACGGCTGATGCTTTTCCTTATTCGATTTTATTTCTGTGTTTTGCTTCACTAGTTGCCTGTGTGCTGTGTGTATATCTGTTAGGAACGACACATTACTCTCTCCTCAGTAACTTTGTTAGGAGCAACTTCGTGAGTGAACGACGGAGCGAGGAGCGACCGAGATAACGTAAGAGCAGGTGAGTGAGTCGGTTTTCTGTGCAGAAGTCCGAACTGTAGTCGTAAAATCCTGTTTACCTATTGGAGATTGTGTGCTATTTGTACACAGATCACGTCGGGTTTACCAATTATAGCGTTTGTGACGATGGTAAAGGGTGTCTGATTCGAACAAACGATATCACGGTAAGAATCAATAAAAATTGAACCAATGCTCAACACACCAGGCCATTGCCGCATGTACGAATTCGATTTCTAAACTCAAGTACACTCAACTGGTGTGGAATTGCTATGCTATTTATATACGACTGCTGCTTTTCCTTATTCGATTTTCTTTATGTGTTCTTCTTCACTATTTACTTCTGTAATGTGTGTGTATCTATTAATAACGCCACAGTTTCACAAAATTTTGTCCGTTGATTGACATCATTGCGTCCGTTGACCGACGCCTTTATGCCCGGTGACCATCAAATATTGTCCATCTAAAGTTTGTAATCTTTTTGTCCGTTGATCGTCAAATTGTTGTACGTTGACGCACATTTTTTTGTCCGTTGACGCACACATTTTTGTACGTTGATGAACAATTTCTTTCCCAGTCACACCCAACTTCTTATCTGTTGACAGACAACTTTTTAACCATTAGTTGAGAACTTTTTAACCGTAGCAACGTCAATTTTTTTACGGTTAACCATAAACTTTTTGGTTGTTGATGGTCAACGTTTTTTATCGTCGATTGTCAACATTTTGACCGTTGATCGACAACTTTTTAACTGTTGATTGTCGACTTTTCGATCGTTGACCGTCAGCTTTTTTATCTTTAATCAATAACTTTGTTGACTGAGAACTTGTTGACCCTCGACCTTCAAGTCTTTGACCTTTGATAACCAAGTTTTTAACCGTTGACCGTCAACTATTTGATCGTTGATTATCAACTTTTTAATCGTTGACAGTCAACTTTTTGACCGCTGCATGTCAATTTTTTTATGGTTGGTCGTCAATTCTTTGACGGTGGGCGGTAAATTTCTTGACCGTTGATTGTCATATTTTTTACAGTTGATCGTCACTTTTTTTAACGGTGAACGTAGACGTTTTGACGGTGAACGGTAAATTTCTTGATCGTTGATCGTGTTATTATTTGTTAATATATATATTTTGTGGTTAACATTATAATATTTTCTTAGTGCGCCGCCGTGCTTCCGGTTCTGTGGGAAGAATGGGCCACCGTTGTTGCCCTTGATGGATCTGTCGAACGTGTGTATTTTGTCCTTCCGAACAAAATACTGATTCGGTAGCGACGTAAGTGTCTTTACACACGCGAGAAAAAACACTGTTTGCTAAAAGTCACTTTGATTAAACTAGAGAGAAACAACCAAAACACAGTTTTAGCAAATGCTGCGACCAACGAACTCTCTTTTCGAACAGAAGTTAAAACTCAAAACACAACTGTTGCTTTGGTAAAAAAGACTTATTTAATACTCGGATTTAATCATCATCATCATCGGCACTACAACCGGGATCCGGTCTTGGCCTTATTTAACAAATCTCTCCACCGGTCCCGATTTCGAGCCGATGTCATCCAGTTTGGCACTCCCATGCTCTGGGCGTCCTGGTCTATGCCATCCCTCCATCGCAGAAAAGGTCTGCCGCGCTGTCTCCTTCTATACATCCTGCCACAAAGGACTTTCCGGACAGGCTCCTCTTCGCTCATTCGAGCTAAGTGTCCCAGAAACCGGAGTCTACCGAGCTTGATTTTTCTTACAACATTAGCTTCAGGGTAGATTGCGTACAATTTCATGGTTGTAGCGTCCCCGGAATCGTCATCATTTAATGCATGTATATAATAACTTTTGAGGAGCTCATCTCCTTCCGTACGTTACTTACTGACTCTCTTTTCTTACTGTCTGCTACTCGTCGATTCCGACCCTTGATTCAGATGCTATCTGTATCTTTTTGTTATCTTTTCGGAATTCGGAGGCATTGGCACTTATCACCGATCCCTTTTGGGGTTTGTTTGTGTTATCCATCTGGCTAATGCAAACAAGAGTTTGCGTGCACTTCAGATGAGTAACACCAGATCCATGGGAATTGTGTGTGAAACTAGAATTTGGGAATATTGGTCTATTTGCAAGTCATATAACATCTGCGATGTGGAGATATGCATTATGCTGTATAGATTGCCCGAATTGTGTGTCGGCGGATCAAATAGACATGGTTTTCTTTAGACACGTGTTCATTTTGAGTTTTGGGTTCTAGGTTAAGTGTTAATCGCACATACCATACATGTGAAGATATGTATTATGCTTTTTAAATTTTATCGAATTGATTTCAATGTTCGAGAATTGAACGTTTGGTCCGATTTGCTTGACATTGAATTCAATGTTGATTTGGGTATATGGATGGAATTTTTGGATGGGATTTTTGTAGGTGTGTACATGTGTATGTATACTATCAGGGTAGTGGAGCACGAATTTGAAGCAGTGTAATCCCATAAGTACCTTGGGTCAATAGTATCAGCCGATAGCAATATGGAAGAAGAAATACGCCAACGGCTGATCAAATCCAACAAAACCTACTATGAACTATCACGGCTATTTAAATCCCGAAATTTATCCAGAACATCCGAGCTACTATTATACAAGACCATGGTCTTACCAATACTCATGTGTGGATCCGAGACATGGGTTCTCAATAAAAGGCACTCTGAACTCTTAGCCGCGTTAGGCAGGAAGGTCTTACGGAGAATTGTTGGCCCCGTATGTGAGGAAGGACGCTACAACCATGAGTTTTACGCAATCTACCTTAAAGCTAATGTTGTAAGAAAAATCAAGCTTGGTAGACTCCGGTGGGCGGGACACCTAGCTCGAATGAGCATAGAGGAGCTTGCCCGAATAGTCCTTTGTGGCAAGATGTATGAAAGGAGACAGCGCGGTAGACCTTGTCTGCGATGGAATGATGGCGTAGACCAGGACGCCCAGAGCATGGAAGTGCCAAACTGGATAACATCGGCTAGAAATCGGGACCGATGGAGAGATTTGTTAAATAAGGCCAAGACCGGATACCGGTTGTAGTGGCGATGATGATGATGACAAGTGTATGTGGGAGGGAAATGGTAGGGCTTCTTGGAGCACTACAACATACCTGCTGAAGCGGGAAAGTTGCCTTGGCTGCCAATATCTTATTATAAACCCCATCAACAAGACTCGCGTGGTTTACAACAATGAAACACGGTAATGGAGGTCCTTTTTATTTATTCATTAAATTATTAATGATTTTATTTAGTTTTGATGGTGAAAATAGTGTGATGTCAAAACGGAGATTTAGTTACAATCGAAAAATAAAATGCGAATGAATCAAATATGTTCTGAATGTGCGAGTAATGTTTTTTAATGTGGGCTGTAAATTTCCTGACCGTTGATCGTGTTGTAATTTTTTAATATATATGTATTGTTTATGTCTGACATACCAGCTGCAGGGGGAAAGTTTTCTAGGCTTTCAATAGAGTTATTATAAACCCCATCAACAAAACTCGCGCGGTTTACAACAATGAAACACGTTGGTGGAAGCCCTTTTTATTTATTGATTTAATTATTCATGATTTTATTTAGTTTTGATGGCGAAAATAGAGTGATGTCAAAACGGGGATTTAGATACAAAAAAAAAAAAAAAAATTAAATATGTCTGCCCTTTAATTGATTTTTTTCGAATTGCGAATGAGACAAATATGTCTTCGTTGTGCGAATAATGTTTTCCGAATCATGTAAATGCATTATAATCACCTATGTTGGAAATATTACTTGTTTGAAAACGTAAAATCAGCACTATCTGTGTTAATAAAAAAATGTTTCTCAAAAACCCCACAACATATCTATAAATAGAATTAAAGGAAATGGTGCCGTCATAGAGTTTCGTCTCAAAGGTACGTCTGGGCTCTATGGTTTTATTCTATAGCGATGCCGCCACACGATTTCTTCTTAGTGCTTTGATTAAATTATCATTAATCAATCCGAAGGAGATTCACATTATGTGATCCGAAATATATAGGGGCCTGGCCCGGTATGGTTGTTCGGGTGGGTGGTTCTGGTACGTAACAACCTTCATCTTTTTGACCCTTGATTGTTAATTTTTGCACGGTTGATAGTTCACTTTAAGTTCGTTCAACGACAACATTTTGCCCGTTGACAGACAATGATATCTGTCAACGGCCATAAATCACGCGACGATACGAGTATCTCAATACATCTTTTTCAGATTAACGATCCCACCAAACAGCGTGGTGCTTTCAGCGCTCTTTTATATGCTTTGATTAACGGTTGTAAGTCCAATCACTGACTCATTTTACGACAAATTGATTCGTGAATCACCAAAAAATATACTACCGGTTTCAAATTATCTTAGTCTTACGCCAAGAGCTTCCGTTTTTAGCTCCACGTAGTCTCAGAATAGTAAGAACTTGTTTTTTTTGTCTGTCACTTTCGTTGAACTTAAAATTACTATGAGCATGAAACTGATTAGCAATTTAGATCCGTGCGAGATAAAAAGCTGAGAAGTCAAAAACCTTTTCTAGGAAAAATGGAATTTGTTGGCCCGTGCCGGAAAACCCCCGATCGAACTTGGAATGCTCACCCATAAATACTACTAAAATGTCTACAGGTTTTTGCAAATTGTTAAGGGTGATTGGATTTTTAGGGAGGGGGATTCCAATAGTCGACTTTAGCGGTATACAAATATGTACACCCAGATATTATTCAACAAGGTGTTTGGTACTATATATCTGACGATTTTAATGCAATCTTGGATAAACTGTGTAATGTGATCATATCGCCTTTCAGATTGAGTGACTGTACGGTCAAACTCTGGAGTGTGAAAGACGAGTTAAACTATTGAGAACCATTGGATATTGATGAATGACTTACAACATTTATTAAGATTGATTCGTTTATTACCACCGTTCTTATATCTCAGGTGTAAGAAAAAAACAGGAAATTAAATTCTGTGATTAGGTTCATCGGAAACCAAAAACACTAAATCAGTCTTCTCGTCTTAAGTTATATTATTACTACAGTCTATGCTCTCATAAATCATCTATGCCGTTTACATAGATACAGCTTATAAATTTATTGCGAGAGAGTTGTTAAACTTTTCTCGGATTCAGTCCTATTTAGTCAATCTCCAGCAAATTGTGATCAAACTTCAGATACTCATCTGCGTAAGATATCGCTTGTAGGTCGTGTGCTATACTGTTCACCTCTTCAGCATTTTCAGTCGCTCTTTGCAGTAAATCGGTCTGTATAAATAAATATTTGAGTACATTTAAAATTACCAATTAATATTGTTTTTCTTACAGATTCATCCTGTAGGTCGCCAATTAACTTCGCTCTCACCATGCCGCCACACGAAATGAGAAATATGGCGAGAAGCAGTATCAAAACCCTCCTTTTCATTATGAAGCAGACTATACGATAACTCTAACTGACTGATTTGTGAAACTTAGGTGAACTGGGCTTAAATATTATTGTAGATAACTTAAGTGATTCCCAAGCACGCTTTAGAGATGAACATGACACGGGGAACTTTTGGAACTGTGTTTAAGAAACTCAGTCTAATGGATCAATAGATTAGTTTCTAGTTTTCATAAACTGTATGTTTATCCATTCAGTTTCTGTTCTAGCAAATGGCTTGGTCTGCATTTTTAGTTAGTAAGCATTCCAGTTTTATATCAACTTTGCATTTTCATCAGTGGATAAAGCTGTGTGCAATTAATAAGGTGGTAAGATTACTACGAGTGTGGTTTCAGACGAGCCCTCTAGAAAAAACTGGCTTTGGATGTAACATTAAAATAATTAACTTACATTATTATTTATTTATTTACTTAATTTTATTTGAATGAATTAACTTATGTAACTTTTATTTAATACACTTACGGTATCGTTGACTTTTTTAACAGGTCAATTGAAAAGTCCACGGCCTGACACATAGATGGCGGCACTACAATTAAATCCATATGATTTTTAGTTAGCCCTAACCTTCAAAAGACGCGTGTATAAATTTGACAGATGTCGGATCATTAGTTTGTGAATTATAGTATTTTGAGTGAAGCAACTTCTGTTATTGTGAAAAAAATGGATAAAAAGGAATTTCGCGTGTTGATAAAATATTGCTTTTTGAAGGGAAAAAATACAGTTGAAGCAAAAACTTGGCTTGATGACGAGTTTCCAGACGCCGCCCCAGGAAAATCAACCATCAAGGATTGGTATGCTAAGTTTAGACGTGGTGAAATGAGCACCGAGACGGTGAACGCAGTGGACGCCCAAAAGAGGTTGTTACCGACGAAAACATTAGAAAAATCCACAAAATGATTTTGAATGACCGTAAATTGAAATTGAATGAAATAGCAGGCACTCTAAAGATGTCAACTGAACGTGTACATCATATCATTCACGAATATTTGGGTATGAGAAAGCTCTGTGCAAAGTGGGTGCCTCGCGAGCTCACTTTTGACCAAAAACAACGACGAGTTGATGATTCGGAGCAGTGTTTGGAGATGATCAAGCGTAATAAACCCGAGTTTTTGCGTCGATATGTGACAATGGATGAAACATGGCTCCATCATTTCACTCCGAAGTCCAATCGACAGTCATCCGAGTGGACTGCACACGATGAACCCGCCCCAAAGCGTGGAAAAACGCAACAGTCGGCTGGCAAGGTTATGGCGTCTGTATTTTGGGATGCGCGCGGAATAATTTTCATTGACTATCTTGAAAAAGAAAGGGCCATCAACAGCAATTATTACACAGCGTTATTGGGCCGTTTGAAGGACCAAATCGCCGAAAAACGACCGCATTTGAAGAAAAAGAAAATGCTGCTTCACCAAGACAATGCACCGTGTCACAAGTCAGTCAAAACGATGGCAAAAATCCATGAATTGGGCTTTGAATCGCTTCCGCATCCACCGTATTCTCCAGATCTGGCCCCCAGCGACTATTTCCTGTTCTCAGATCTCAAAAGAATGCTCGCTGGGAGGAAATGTTCGTCGAATGAAGAGGTGATCGCCGAAACCGAGGCCTATTTTGAAGCAAAGGACAAATCGTACTACAAAAAAGGTATTGAAAAGTTGGAGGGTCGCTATAATCAGTGTATCACCCTCGATGGGAATTATGTTGAATAAAAAAACCGAATTTTGCCAAAAAAATGTGTTATACTATGGAAGGCCGGGGACTTTTCAATTTACCTGTTATACTTATCCACACAGGCATCGCGGGGCATTTTTTGATGGAATCTTGTGTCTTGGTGAGCAAACAACATTTTGTGACGATTCCTATAGGGAGTAGAATGTGCCACTCATTGGCTTTTTTTTTTTGCACTAACGCGCGTACAAAAGGGGGTTTTGAAGTGCCATGAATTGCCATAGCACAACGCGAGCGGACGGAGAGGAAGCGGACAAGAAAAGTAGGTCACGATGTATATTTCAATATACTGAGATAAACGAGGATAGGTCAATAAGTGCCTAGAAATACCTACGATGGCGGTCGTAACATCTCTAGTGGTGTGTTTTTAGAAAGCTTCATTTCTCACTAGGTATCTGTCAATTTCAATTAGTTTCATGTTTCAGTTTTGCATGACAAAATGAGTATGAAAAGAATATCTGCGAGATGTATGCCGCATTTGCTTTCAGCTGAGAACTTTCGAAACTCATGCGTCGCACCCCAGATGCGTTTCTGACCAGTAACTGTAGATGACAATGAAGTGCTTACTAAAAACAGACCATTGGCGATGTTACGATCGCCATCATAGGCATTTCTAAACACTTATTGACCTATCCTCGTACATCCAAGTAGATTGAAATCGGAAATATCTGTATTAGTTATAACTTGGGTTTCGTCCAGTGCAAGGATAACTGGTTTCTGGTTAAAAATTCGGACAGACACAGAGGAGAAACTGCATCTCGGGCCGCGAATGTTGCAAAAATCGACGCGAAATTCCAGTTCCATTGAAATAGTCCAACATAGGAAACTGTGCAGGACGAAGTCGGGGTGCCGGCGTCCGGCACAGGGTTCTTTTTCGTCCCCACAACTTTTCATTAACACTCCGATGGTACCCCCGCAGCAACAAGGAGAACGGTTCACCAGGAAAAAACGGAAGGAAGTACAACACATTAAAAACACCAAGGAACTTCAGCCGGGAAAGAAAACACTATTGTATGTTGTTCGCAATTAATTCTTTAATTTTATTGGTCAGCCGCAAAGTAAACACAAATTAATAGATGTACATCATCAGAGTTGGCTCCTCAATAGTATAGTGGTTAGTATACCCGCCTGTCACACGGGAGACCGGGGTTCGATTCCCCGTCGGGGAGCCTCCGGCGCAAGACTAATGACCTTGCCCGAAAAAAAAAACAAATCATTAAGGAAAATTTAACAGTCCTCAGGACTTGCTAAATAAGGCCAAGACCGGTTCCCGGTTGTAGTGACGATGATGATGACATCATCAGCGTAAACACAAAATTAACAGATGTACATCACTAGCATCTAGTTCCAGAAAAAAAAAAATTGTTCGTGATATGCGCACTACACTTTAATTGTTAATTGGATATATGCACTATTCAAAATCTTCGTTGACGATCTACACTCCAGGGTGAAAACTCGCGATTCTTACAACTTGATGCACTCGACTCTGGCGTATATTATCGTCGCGTCTCCGCAACCGGCGGAGAGCGGGAGTGACGCGTGACCGTTCTGGTCCGCGGATGTGAAAGGACTCAGCGACAATCATCTCGTGCAGAGATAATTCGCTTATTGGGGTGAGTTTATGGTGTCGTGGTAGATATCCTCTCCAATAAGGATACCGTTTTTACCTACCACCAGAGAAACGTAAAGTCTCTCTTGGTGGTATAGGAAACCAGATCTTGTAATGAAAGTCATGGTGTTATGTGTGCGATCGTGCAGATCTGTGTGGTTTACACGTGCTTGAGGGCAATGGGTAAACGAAGCAGACAGGCGGTAAAGACAAAAGGATCGAAAAAATCGTCGTCTATGGAGTGCATCGCATCTAAATAAATAGACGACGATACAGCGAAGAAATGTGGTAAAAGAAAAGATGAGACGAGGGCATCATAAAAAGTCTTAGATGAATGATGCCCCTGTGTAAATATACGAATAGACATTGGGAAATGTGCTAATGGGTTGGTGGACGAAACAAATCCCTTGCTAGCATTTGTATATGCAGGGAAATCCGTTTATGGGAAACGGATTCTATATTTGCATTGTTTATGCTTTGAATTCAATTGATGCCAAGAGACGCGGAATGCGTATTTGCTTTGGTTTGCACATTGTGCGCGTCAGATAATTTTATTGCTGGGAGAAAAAGGTCGCCGGCCAATGTGTACGTAAAGAAATTTATCGTGCGCATGGCGAAGTTGGAAAATAGACGGCGCAATATTCATGATCCCTGGTGAAGGTTACAAAGTATGTAATTCAAATCATTTGTTTACGGAATTCATCTAGGGGATTGTCTGGCAACGTAGATGCTGAAATTGGTTTGGAATTCCTGATAAGCCAATAAAGAAATCTTACAGAGGATTGGTATGCAAAGAGAATGCATGAAAGGTACGTTTTCTTTACAGGGACTTAAATATCATAGGCTTGATACCTTTAATGCGTGAAGCATTTACAGGTGCCTAATGCGATTGCATTGGCGAAAACTTATGCGTCTTGGGATGAAGTAATGGGGGCTTTTAGGTAAGTGTACCCTGGGGTTTGGCGGCACCGCCACAAACCAATACAGCGTCAGAAGTTTTCTGTTGGTGATGTCCTCCCAACCAATGGTACATCATAAATGGAAAATCCGCATGATCCACGAGTCAAATGATGTCATCCCCCTTTTGCACCCTTTCATTTTTTTTACATAATAGTAATTAAAAACTTAAATCTGTTGCTGGACGCCATACACTTTACTTAAATTGTAATTATAAAAAATTGATTCGATTCGTTTCGAGCCGTGAAGAGTTTTTCTGGAAAGGAATCCATAATGTGGCCGAAAGATGAACAGAGGTCGTAGATGGCAATGGACCGTATTTTTAATGAAATACATAATGTTCAGGTTCATGTCAAATACCATAAAATGAATGCCAGGTAGAAGCTAATTAATTGGGTAGTTCGACTGATGAATGATTCCTTGGTTTTAATGTTGACTGCACGGAGTTGATTGTTCTCTGTCGCCAAGAGAAAAGGATTTTTTTTCAATAAATATGATATACACATTATTCATCCCACTGTTTTGTACTTCAACTGTGGAATGATTGTGACCACATGCCCGTGTATCCTTAGCCTTTAATCTAAATGTAAGTGTTCTCTAATAGTTGCGATTCGCTACTAAATCCTTTAAGAGCAAGAACGCAAACTTTTGAATTCACTTGAGAAATGCTTGCAATAGTAACTGGAGAACAGCAACAGGCTGGGTATGGTGCTTCCATATTGCCATATTGGAACAACGAAATTGCGACTGGGTCCCCTGTAATATCTACTGGATAGTTTCCAAGCAATTGAGGATACAGGTAGTAACAAGGAATTCATACCGTTTAGAAAGACAGATAAAAAAAATTCTTCATCGGGTATTAAAATTCGTATACATACAAAAAGTGTCGGTAATTTTTTAATTTCGGGGTCTTTATCAATCAGCTTTACAAAAATGTTGTTTATTTCTGGACTTGCGTGTGTTGAGTCGGCAAATAGATTACACACACTGTACATCCATAGTAAAGAATCAGTACACACGAGAGTTTCCCTTAGTGTTTTTTAAATAATGTTTTTATTGGAAACATTTCCGCGAAAGAAAACTTAGTCGGCGCTGGCGCCAAAAGGGACGTATATTTTGTTTATGTTTGATGCTCCTTCGATTGTGCTTCTATCAAATGGAACTTTGAATAAGACCAATATTTGGTGGTGTTTCACATGACCAATTGTATGTATTCAGCAAATATTCGCCAGAGCTTTGAAGAAGTACTGTAGCGTTTGCGATGATAGTGAAGAACGTGTGATTCGAACTGACGCTATGACAGTTAGAATCACCAAAAATTGAACCAAAGCCCAACCCATCAGGCCACCCTCGTGTGTACGAATTCGATTTCTAAACTCAAGTACATTCGACTCATGCGGATTTGTTATGTTATCACTATGGTATACGGCTCTGATGCATTTTCTTATTCGATTTTCATTCGGTGTTCTTCACTATGTGCTTGTGTATTGTGTGTGTATCTGTTACAAACGCCACAGTACCCTGACCAGTGAGTAATTTTTTCCTCCCCTCCAAGCGTATTGTAAAGTAAATAGAAAAGGACGTGCTCTCAGGTTATAACAAAAAAGCGATCAAGCATTTTTTCCAACTTATTGATATAATCCGCTTCTCTCAAACTGCAGGAAATCGTTAATAAAAAACTAGCTCCTAAAATGTTGTTGGGTGACAGCGATACGTAATTCGATTTATATGCGCTCCACAAGACAATCTGACGGATCACACCAATTTGCGTTTCATCTCCCGGTGGCGCGAACATCTTCGCATTGGAGATCGTTCCTTTACAGAGCGGGAAAGTTGTGGAATCGCGGCTCCGTGCGAATATTTCCGTCTATGCTGAAAAAAGTACAGTTTTTGTGGCAGCAAATTCACTGGTGAATTGAAAGCACATTTTTGTTTCGCTGTTGTGGGTTTCTGTTTCATGAAGCGCGTCTCCTTATACTGAAAAGGATGCGGGACCTCTTATAGACCGCTCCTGAAACAACGCACTACAGTAAGGGGTCGTTGCCCTGCTGCCTCATATGCCTGAGGGAAGAGCAACGTCCTGATGTCGGTTGATGTTACCCTGAATTTTGTTCTGGGTTCCGCAAGCCGTTGACTCCGCTGGGATTTCTCCTGAACTTTTAGGGGGGTTTGAAAGAAAATGAAAAATCGGTTTTCCTTTTTTGGAACTTTTATTAGTCAGCTTCTTGCTATGAAGATTAGTTTAATACTGAAAATCCTTGGTGTATTTGGATCTTAAACTGGCTACTTATTTCTGGTCCGAAACTCGATGGTGAGTGTCGGATACTGATCTGATCTCGGATATCACTTTTCTGTTCCTTTATAAAGAGGAGCAAATCTAGATTTGTATCTCGAAAATACACAATTTCATACAACAATCTCGATTTTGGGTATCCTGAGTGAGATGCTCAGTGTTTATTTTAGATAAGAATTCAATTTCTTGAATTCTTACGAAACTATTTCGCAGATGTTGGAATGTATCTTGATTTGGTTTTCTATTTGTTTAGCTTAATGGAATTTTTCAGATAGAGATAACGATCTCTGAATTTTGGTTTTCGATGATGCCGTCGGGCAAATGTAGAACGATAAACGAATATTATATTCGTTTATTGTAATTTGATTTTCGATTTAATTATGTCGGGGGGGCAAATGTTAAGCGATAAACGAATGTTTGATTCGTTTATTGCGAATTTTGGATCACGTTTGGGTTAATTCGAGTTTTGACAGGATTTTGGGTTTTTGGGTAATATGGCTGGGATTTGGATGTAGAAATGGGGGAAAAGGGTGGTAGGGCTTTTTAGAGCACTACATTTTAAGAAAAAATGAAACTAGTTCTGATTTAAGTTGAGGCCAATATTTTGGGGTTTGATATGTTGAAAACAAAAGTACTATTGAAACACGGGCACTTTCAGTGAGTAGAACTCTACTTTTTAATTAGTAATATAAAAGCATATCCCACGGTAAATGTAATCGAATTTGACTGACAACGTTTTGCGCGCTGATGAATATCGTTTGTCTCTTGACCGAGACTTGTTTGTACGCTGACGAACAACTTTTCTTTCGTTGACCGACAACTTTTTGTCGGTGGAATTAAAAAGTTTTTGTCCGCTGTCGAAGAACTTTTCGTCCATTAAGCAACAACGTTTTCTCAGTTCAGCGTCAACTCTTTGTCTGTTAACCTCCCCTATTTTGTCCGTTGACTGACAACATTTTGTTCCTTGACCGTCAACTTTTTGTCCGTTGATCGACGCCTTTATGCCCACTGACCATCAAATATTGTCCATCTAAAGTTTGTGAAATTTTTGTCCGTTGACGAATATCTTTCGTCTCTCGATCGACACCGATTTGCATGTTGTCGAACAACTTTGCATTCGTTGACCGACAACTATTTGTCCGCTGAGGAACAACTTTTCGTCCATTAAGCAACAACTTTTTGTCCGTTCAGCGTCAACTTTTTGTCCGTTTACCTACATCATTTAGTCCGTTGACTGACAACATATTGCTCCATGACCGTCAACTTTTCGTCCTTTGATCGACACCTTTATGCCCGCTGACTATCAAATATTGTCTATCTATAGTTTATAATATTTTTGTCTGTTGATCGTCAAATTTTTGTTGGTTTACGAACAACCCTTTGTACATTGACGAACAATTTTTGTACGTTGACGAACAATTTTTGTACGTTGACGAACAATATTTTGTACGTTGACGAATAACTTCTTTTCCACGCACAACCAACATATGTTGACAGACAAGTTTTTAGCCGTTAGTTGATAACTTTTTAACCGTTAGTTAACAACTTTTTAACTATAGGCCGTTAATTTTTTAAATGTTGATTATTATCTTTTTGACCGTTGACCATCAACTTTTTGTCCGTTTATCGACGACTTGATCACAAAATGTTGTCAACTTTTTATACATGAACGACAACTTTCGGCCATTGATCGTTGACCCTCAACTTTTTGACTGTCGACTGAGAATGTTTTTACGTTTAACCACCAACGTTTTATGTGTTGACCGAGAACTCATTGACCTTTGACCGTCAACTTTTTAACCGTTGCTAGTCAATCTTTTGCTCGTTGATCGTTAACTATTCGATCGTTGATTGTCAACTTTTTGATGGCTTATTGTGAGCTTTTTGACCGTTGATAGTCATTTTTTTTATCGTCAATTTTTTTACCGTTGAACGTAAATATCCCGACCGTTGATCGCCACTTTTTGGACCATTGATTGTCAATTTTTTGACCGATAATTGGCAGCTTTTTGACCATTGATTGTCATTTATTTTACGGTTGATCGTCAACTTTTTTACCGTTGAACGTCAACTTTTTGACGGTGGGCGGTAAATTTCTTGACCGTTGATCATGTTGTAATTTTTTAATATATATGTTTTGTTTACGGCTGACATACCTGCTGAAGCGGGAAAGTTGTCTTGCCTTCCAATAGAGTAATGGGGATTTAGTTACAAAAAAAAAAAAAAACTAAATATGTCTTGTCGAATGTGGCAAATATGTCTTGGTGGTGCGAATAATGTTTTCCGAATCATATAAATGTATTGTAATCATGTATGTTGTAAATATTACTTGTTTGAAAACGTAAAATCAGCACAATCGGAGTTAAAAAAAATGATTTTTTCAAAACCCTACAACTGATCATCATCATCATTGGCACTACAATCGGGAACCGGTCTTGGCCTTATTAAGCAAGTCCTGAGGCTTGTTAAATTTCCCATAATGATTTGTTTTTTCCGGGCAAGGTCATTAGTCTACAACTTATCTATAAAAAGAATTAAAGGAAATGGTGCCGTCATAGAGTTTCGTCTCAAAGGTACGTCTGGGCTCTATGGTTTTATTCTATAGCGATGCCGCCACACGATTTCTTCTTAGTGCTTTGATTAAATTATCATTAATCAATCCGAAGGAGATTCACATTATGTGATCCGAAATATATAGGGGCCTGGCCCGGTATGGTTGTTCGGGTGGGTGGTTCTGGTACGTAACAACCTTCATCTTTTTGACCCTTGTTTGTTAATTTTTGCACGGTTGATAGTTCACTTTAAGTTCGTTCAACGACAACATTTTGCCCGTTGACAGACAATGATATCTGTCAACAGCCATAAATCACGCGACGATACGAGTATCTCAATACATCTTTTTCAGATTAACGATCCCACCAAACAGCGTGGTGCTTTCAGCGCTCTTTTATATGCTTTGATTAACGGTTGTAAGTCCAATCACTGACCCATTTTACGACAAAATGATTCGTGAATCACCAAAAAATATACTACCGGTTTCAAATTATCTTAGTCTTACGCCAAGAGCTTCCGTTTTTAGCTCCACGTAGTCTCAGAATAGTAAGAACTTGTTTTTTTTTTGTTTCTCACTTTCGTTGAACTTAAAATTACTATGAGCATGAAACTGATTAGCAATTTAGATCCGTGCGAGATAAAAAGCTGAGAAGTCGAAAACCTTTTCTAGGAAAAATGGAATTTGTTGGCCCGTGCCGGAAAACCCCCGATCGAACTTGGAATGCTCACCCATAAATACTACTAAAATGTCTACAGGTTTTTGCAAATTGTTAAGGGTGATTGGATTTTTAGGGAGGGGGATTCCAATAGTCGACTTTAGCGGTATACAAATATATACACCCAGATATTATTCAACAAGGTGTTTGGTACTATATATCTGACGATTTTAATGCAATCTTGGATAAACTGTGTAATGTGATCATATCGCCTTTCAGATTGAGTGACTGTACGGTCAAACTCTGGAGTGTGAAAGACGAGTTAAACTATTGAGAACCATTGGATATTGATGAATGACTTACAACATTTATTAAGATTGATTCGTTTATTACCACCGTTCTTATATCTCAGGTGTAAGAAAAAAACAGGAAATTAAATTCTGTGATTAGGTTCATCGGAAACCAAAAACACTAAATCAGTCTTCTCGTCTTAAGTTATATTATTACTACAGTCTATGCTCTCATAAATCATCTATGCCGTTTACATAGATACAGCTTATAAATTTATTGCGAGAGAGTTGTTAAACTTTTCTCGGATTCAGTCCTATTTAGTCAATCTCCAGCAAATTGTGATCAAACTTCAGATACTCATCTGCGTAAGATATCGCTTGTAGGTCGTGTGCTATACTGTTCACCTCTTCAGCATTTTCAGTCGCTCTTTGCAGTAAATCGGTCTGTATAAATAAATATTTGAGTACATTTAAAATTACCAATTAATATTGTTTTTCTTACAGATTCATCCTGTAGGTCGCCAATTAACTTCGCTCTCACCATGCCGCCACACGAAATGAGAAATATGGCGAGAAGCAGTATCAAAACCCTCCTTTTCATTATGAAGCAGACTATACGATAACTCTAACTGACTGATTTGTGAAACTTAGGTGAACTGGGCTTAAATATTATTGTAGATAACTTAAGTGATTCCCAAGCACGCTTTAGAGATGAACATGACACGGGGAACTTTTGGAACTGTGTTTAAGAAACTCAGTCTAATGGATCAATAGATTAGTTTCTAGTTTTCATAAACTGTATGTTTATCCATTCAGTTTCTGTTCTAGCAAATGGCTTGGTCTGCATTTTTAGTTAGTAAGCATTCCAGTTTTATATCAACTTTGCATTTTCATCAGTGGATAAAGCTGTGTGCAATTAATAAGGTGGTAAGATTACTACGAGTGTGGTTTCAGACGAGCCCTCTAGAAAAAACTGGCTTTGGATGTAACATTAAAATAATTAACTTACATTATTATTTATTTATTTACTTAATTTTATTTGAATGAATTAACTTATGTAACTTTTATTTAATACACTTACGGTATCGTTGACTTTTTTATGTTATACTTATCCACACGGGCATCGCGGGGCATTTTTTGTGAGCAAACAAAATTTTGTGACGATTCTTATGGGTAGTAGAATGTGCCACTCATTGGTTTTTTTTTTTGCACTAACGCGCGTACAAAAGGGGGTTTTGAAGTGCCATGAATTGCCATAGCACAACGCGAGCGGACGGAGAGGAAGCGGACAAGAAAAGTAGGTCACGATGTACATTTCAATATACTGAGATATACGAGGATAGGTCAATAAGTGCTTAGAAATACCTACGATGGCGGTCGTAACATCTCTAGTGGTCTGTTTTTAGTAAGCTTCATTTCTCACTAGGTATCTGTCAATTTTCAATTAGTTTCATGTTTCAGTTTTGCATGACAAAATGAGTATGAAAAGAATATCTGCGAGATGTATGCCGCATTTGCTTTCAGCTGAGAACTTTCGAAACTCATGCGTCGCACCCCAGATGAGTTTCTGCCCAGTAACTGTAGATGAAACACTTATCCACACGGACAGTGTGCACCACTATATTCCCGAGATGAAAGAATCGTCAAAACAGTGGATTGGTAAAGGCGAACGGGTTCCAAGGAATGCAAGGACGGTGACATTACCTGGAAAGGTTGGGGCTACTTTGTTTTTGTTAATTAAGACTCGAATTAATTTCAGTGTCGAGGATTGATAGTTATTTGCTTCGTCGATGCAAGAGCCGTTCATAGACAGTATATTTACTTTGTGGATCGCCTTTGACGACAAGATGCAGCACTGAGTTTTTAAGGCATTGAATTCTACTCGGTTACATAATACCCATTGCTATATCTTGTTGAGGTCGGAATTCAATTTATCAATGCCTTTTGGTAATGATATTCGAAGAGTTTCTACGAGAATGTTTATATGAATATGAGAAACTCAACGTGATGTCATTAGCAAACGAATTGGGTTTTGGGTAATGAACAATAGTTAATTTATAAAGATGAGCAAGAGAGTGGATGAGAGTACCAAACCCTGGGGAACACCTGCATTAATTTGATGGGAGGCAGATTTGACACTGTCAAGAACCACTTGGATTGAAGGCCAGAAAAATGGTGTCTTATTCATCGGATCAGGGAATTGTGCATTCTATATAAATGTAATTTCGACATAACGACCGGATGCCAAACTCCGTCGAAGGCTTTCGAAATATCTAATGCGACAGTTTGCTTTCGCCACAGTAGTGGATAGAATGGCTCCACTTTTCGGTAAAGTACCCCATCAAATCTCCTGAAGATCGGTTGTTACGAAAGCCGTATTCGCGTCCATGAAAAAGGTTATTTGATTCCAGATATTTCGTACGTTGAAGGTTAGTCAGAGATTTCATTATCTTCTAGAGAATAGAATTTAATGCTATGGGTCGATAAGATGAGATGGACAATTGGTCGCCCTTTTTTTTCTGAGAATTGGGTGAACATTAGCTGACCTGCATCTATTTGAGAAACGGCCAGTAGAATAAGATAAACGGAAGAGCTTCCGCAGTGGTTTAGCGAATGAAGATGAACATTTCTTCAAGGGAATTGCGGGAATTTCAACAGGACCAGGGGATATGTTTGCGTTTAGCTCCTTGAGTGCTAGTGCGACAGTACGCATTCGGAATTAAATCTGGCTCATGGTGTGCTACTTATGCTCAAGTTGACCTCCAACTGATGTGGTATCAGCCAGTGATGCAACAAAATGTGCAGCAAGTAGATTGCACTGGTGAATGGTCTGCCATCGACTATAAGCGAAAGAATGGATGATAAGACCGAAGTTTGGATGTTTTTCACAAATGCCCAGAAGTTTTTACTACCTGTGGGAGAATATATTATTTTTTGTCGCACTCTCTGGTCAGGCAAGAACTTGGCGCCTTAAATAGGCGCATTTCCGTCATTTCTAGCTCTCTTGAAAGTTTTCCGGGTTTTCTCAGTATTGTTTGATTTATATAACCGGAGGCTCAACTCTTTAACCTTAATGGCTTCTCTGGGCTCGGAATCGAAGCACATATTTCTCATGGATTTGATCTTCTTTACCCGCTGTACAATAAAGGTGTAAATGCCAAGTAGAATTGTGTATGTCACTGTGTCCGCTACAGAGTCAATATCATTACATGGGTGAAGTGAAATGTTTCCGACCCCAACGTGAAGATAGCAGTACTCCTCAATAAAAGCTGGTGAATGTGGTTGTGCATCTTTTGAAAGTTACTTACCAATATTTCAGTCATTTTGGAAGCGTAGTTTTTATTTGACAGTCGTTTGAGTGAGTGTTTTGGAAAGGCAATACGCCTACGATGAGTTCGACTCTATGTATGGAGACTCTACACCATCTTTCACCACAGTGAAATTTTGGGCAGCTGAATTTAAACGTGGCCCTGGGAGTTTGGGAGACAATGAACGTTCGGGACGTCCAAAAACTGCAACAACTGACGATAACATCGCTAAAGGTCACCAAATGGTGCTAGACGACCGCCGAATTAAAGTGGGAGAGATAGCAGAGGCGATGAAAATGTGCAAAGAACGTGAAAATCAAGATTAAGGAATGAGGAAGCTGTACGCGCGTTGGGTACCGCGTTTGCTGACCAAAAACGTGTTTGAATGAATATTTCCAACGCTCTATTGGCGCAGTTTAGGCGCAATAAATCCAAGTTTTGGTGCCGATTAATTGCTGTCGATGAAACGTGGATACACCATTATACGCCCGAAACAAAAATACAGTTAAAATAGTGTACTGAAAAGGGGGAACCGGCTCCAAAAAAAAAAAAAAAAAAAAAAAAACGGGTTTTTTTCGGCTGGGAAAGTGATGGTGGCTGTTTTTTGGGATAGTCATGGAGTTATCTTAATCGATTGTCTTCAACAAGGAAAAACTATTACAGGACCATACTACGCATCATTACTTGACTGAAGGCAGAAATTGCGGAAAAGCGGCCACATTTGAGAAAAAGAAAATCTTGTTTCACCAAGACACCGCGCCGTCTCACACCTCAGCGGTTTCCATGGCGAAAATCCACGTTTGAACTACTTGGCCTTCCGCCTTATTCACCAGATATAGCCCCAAGCGACTTCTTTTTGTTCCCTAAACTAAAAATTGCATTCGAAGGACTTAGTCTTGCGCCATAGGATCAGATAGTCAATCATATTCATTAAGAGAGTCGTTTCTATCCAAATTTGGTGAAGAAAGCCGTAATGTATGAGATGCTTACGAACAGGAAATTTTAGCCATGAGAAATTAAATTCTAGATGGGAGTGGATGCCATATTGTGGCAGAAGCCGATAACGAATATTACTTTCGAAAGAACAGGGGCGCTAAGTTATATCCAAGCAGATTTAAATCGGAAATATCTGTATTAGTTAGTACCTAAGTTTTGCTAGGTGCAAGGATAGTTGCTTTCTAGTTAGAAACGAGGGCAGACACATAGGAGAAATTGCAGCTCAAGTCGCGAATGTTGCAAAGATCGACGCTGTTATATAATTAAGATCGTTTAATTATCACGCGTTGAGGATCCTGTGAGCGTGTGGAATTAAAATAGATGTAATATAAAATTTATCAGTTTCATTAATAAAATTAGTCATGAACATCGTTTAATTTTGAATAATTTATAATAGTAAATAACAATAGAGTAAAATTTAACAAATAAAAATATATACAACGAAAAGTAAAGTTAGTGCCGTTATTGAACTACTCGTTACTCAGTCGACGACTCAGACTGCTCCACAGTGAGTATCTATTGTGGGGAACCTGTAATTCACAGGAAGTGTTGCTGAAACGAATTGTTCCTTAACTCCAAAGTGGAAAACGAACCGAAGTCTCCACTCATATCACGGCCAACGGAAAACTTCATCAAACCAAGTAGGAAACCCCGAGTGCACACTAAAAATAAGTGAAAATATATTAATTGTTAATAAAAGGAAATATATAACAACGCGAAATTCCCGTTCCTTTGGAATAGTCCGACACGGAAAACCAATACCAATAATATATCAGAAGTTCTTTATTGGTGATGCCGTCCCAACCACCGGAACGTGATAAATGGAAAACCCAATTGATCCACATGATGATGATGTCATTCCCCGTCCGCACCTTTCAATTTTTTTAAATGATAGCAATTAAAAACTTAAATCTGCTGCTGGACGCGCTACATTTCACTTAAATTGATTCGATTCTATAATACTCGTATATCGATGCGTTTCGAAACGTGAAGAGTTTTTCTGGAAAGGCATCGGTAACCTGCCTGAAAGGTGAATGGAGGGCGTAGCCAGCAATAAATCGTATTTTTAATAAAATACATTCTATTAAGTTTCATGGCAAATCCCATAAAATGAATGCCAAGTACAAGCTACTCAATCGTGCAGTTCGACTGATTCCTTGATTTAAATGTTATCTGCATGGAGTGGAGGGTCTTCTGTCGCCCAGAGATAAATGTTTTGTTTTGTATAATAGAAGGATTTTTTGTCAATAAATATTATATACAAATTATTCATTCCACAGTTTTGTATTATACTTCAATTTTGGAATGATTCCTTGATATCACATATCCGTTTATTTTTACCCGTTACTATAAACATATGTGTTCTCTGATTATTTCAAAAAATAACTAAATTAACATTGTATAATTTAGAGTGCTTGCGAAGAGCCAGTAATTTAATGTAGGCATGATATGTATAAAATAGAATGTAACATTAGTCCTAAGTAAAATCTGGAATTGTATTGGAAATAAATGTGGAATTAAAACCAAAAAAACACCAACAGCCCGGGTAAGTTGCTCCCATTAGGAACGACAAAATTACGTCTGAGTCTGTGGCGTTCCCGCCAAACCCCACGGCCCACTTACCTGAAAAACCCCTATAACGTCATCCCAGTCTGCATAGGTTTTTGCTAATGCAATCGCATTAGGCACCTGGAAATGCTCCACGCATCAAATAGATCAAATCTATTTCACTAAAAGTCCATGTAAAGAAAACTTATCTTTCATGCATCTCTTCGCATACAAATTCCCTGTAAGAAATCTTTTCCAACTTATCAGGAATCCCAAAACCAATTCGGCACCTCCGGTGACAGGCAAATCCCCCTAGACGAATTTCTGAAAACAAAGTGATTTGGTTTACATACAATGTAACCATCATAACAGGGATTATAAACATTACGTCGCCTATTTCCCGTCCTCACCAAGTGTATCATAAATCACCATACATACACATCGTCTGGCGACCTACACCCAAGGGACCAAAACAAATATATGCATCTCGCGTCTTAAGGCATCAATTAAATCCTACAGCAGAGGCAAACGCAAATAGGAATTAAATACCTACCCTTACCAGCGATACCATAAACACCATTTCCCGGTAATCAAGCTAAAACCAATTAGCGCATTTCCACATTGCATTACCTCCTATTTATTTAGCCGCAATGCACATCTTAGACAAAGACCTAAGCGTTCCGTTTGGTTTCTCATATTTCGGGATCTGCTTCTGATCAGCAGCGGCTTGGGCAAACAAAAACCATTAGCACCCAAGGAGATTCGGTTTGTTTGCTTTACCGAACTCACATCTCATGGATACACCCTATACCCCTTTCGTCGTTTCAGGTTCGTTCTCATGGTTTGTTCCATGAAAGAATCCATGTACACACATACATGCGCACTACCAACTTCACGGTCCCTTTGTCCTTACCGGCTGTCTGCTTCGTTTATCCATCGCCTTCGCGCGTGTGTTGAATATTATGATCCTCACGATCACCCATGCACGCATACTACCATAACCTCCATTAGGAGATCTGGTTTTCTGTTCCACAAAGAGAGACTTAACGTCTCTCTTGTGGTAGGTAAAGGGTATCCTTAGGGGAGAGGAACACCCCCTCTCTCGTGGAGACTCACCCCATTAGCGAGTCGGCTCTGCACGAGCCGTTTATCGTTGAGTCCAATTACACCCGCCGACCCCCGCGGTCGTGCCGCTCCCACTCCCCGGAGCGCACGGGGACGCGATAATATACGGAGTCTTTGGCGTAGTGAATTTTATTCACCATCCACTAAACTGAGCGCTGGTTTGTCGATTTTTTTTTTATTCCGGAGGATTTTGTTAAAAATTACACTTCATTGACTCGACCAAAAGAAATACATTATATAAAATAGTGTTAATATTAATTTGCATCAAGTCCAATAGTGTTAACAAAAGTAGTGGTTTTTATTGAGAGAATAAAACTAAACAAAAATGAAATCAGTGTGTTTAATTTTCCGGCAGCGGTTCCTGGGTGTTGATTATTAATGTGTTTTCCTTCCCGCCGGTGACGTGCAGTTTTCGTTCGGTGCTTTAGTGGCGAACATTTTTAAGATGGAGGAGGAAGGTGAACCGAGTACCCATGTCTGGCACAATACGCTTCCTCCCCACAGGTCCCCTATAATATCTACTGGATAGTTTCCAAGCGGGCTTTTCGATAGTATAGTGGTTAGGATACCGGCCTGTCACGCGGGAGACCGGGGTTCGATTCCCCGTCGGGGAGCCTCTGGCACAAGACTAATGACCGGAAAAAACAAATCATTACGAAAAATTTAACAAGCCTCAGGACTCAGCACACATGACAGTCATAAAAAGAATTATACCAGAGCATGTACGCACCAATCACACTTTCTGTCATTTAGGTCAATGTGCACAACACTCACGAATTTTCCACTAACATGTTGATGGAAAATGCCAACTTGAAAATCAGTACAGGCATTTTAAAAGTAACCCTTCATAATCTAAATGATCAATCTGCATGGCACATTTTTCAAAAAGTCTTTTTCAAAATTAAAAAAAAAACTGAATTTCAATGTAACGTTAAAAAAACGACATTTTATGGGCGATAATCTTCAATGAATTTTTTATCCAAAGTAGTCGGTTGAGTGCCAGAAATCGATTTGAGATATTGTACAAATGCTTTCACGTAATCGGCAGTAAAGGATAGAATTTTCCTGAGGCGAACACAGTTGCAAGTTTATTCAGAGAGGCAATTTAACTAAACCCCATTAGAACATACCCTCCTAGAGTCTCGACCGCGTCTGTTGCATCTTTTATAAAGAACGTCTAATAGCGACCAGTGTCGACAGGGTCGGACAACAGCAGTAATTGTCATAAAATTTTATCACCTTAAACACTGAAAAGGATACCAGTTGTGTGATACTAATTTTGCCAATAGAAACTCAGATATGTCCTGCAGAATTGGTTTAGTTTCTTTGGACTTTTGCACCCTTCCTTTGTGGATAACTGCTGTGGTACGGTTTCATCACATCAGTCGAGTGCAGTTGACAAAAATGTCCATCAAATTTATCTAGATTCGTTTTAAACGACAACAAATGGGCAGTTTACAATTCGATTGGATTAAAGGATAGTTATGGTAAGATACGGGTAATACCATTAGGGTGGAATGGATACGACTAACCAACGTATTGAAATGGTATTGATTGTTTTCTTCTGGTATTGACTTTGTCTCCTATGAATAAGAATAGTTTGCATTTATTTTGGGATGTATATGCAGGAAATCTAAACAAAGTATGAATGTTCTCTTTCTCATTTCATGAGCATCACTAAAATTTTGTTTCATAGATATATTACCAGGAAACGTAAAGAAAAAATGAAATAACAAAATGGTAGGTTTATAGCTGAAATATGCAGCAGCTTTTTTTCTGAGATTTGTTTTAAACCTCACAACCTTAGTATAAAAATACGTTATTGCAATAATAATCCGTTGCATGTACCAGTCATACGAGAGCCCATCTTCTTTTTGCGCACCTCATATATCCGCACTAATGTTTGTATGTTTCTTTTTTGCTGGATAAATGATGTGTGAACCTCTTGTGATATTCAGAGGATTATGTACTTTTAGTTGGTTTTCGAAAGTGAAACTACAACATTGGTCCACGGATAGTTATTGTAAGTAGTCGAAACTGACCGATTTTTAGATTTCTAGAAAGTTTACTGTCGAGATAATGTTAGCTTTCCTCTTTGTCTCACTTTTAGAGTTCGCCTACGAAAATTCGAACGCTTGTTACAAGAACTTCGAAAGTGGCGTCGTTCAGATAGAAAACTTTGAAACCTTGAAGTGTCCTAAATCAGACGCGCAGCATACTTTCCTCTCCCACCACTGACATAATCATGGAACCGTTCTCTCGTGATCCTTCGCAGGAACAGAAAGTCGTGCATTAACGCAACCAAATTGACCACGTGTTAATAGATCGCCGCCACTCCTCGAGCCTGATGACAGTACGAACGTACCGAGGTGCCAACGTCGACTCGGATCTTGTTGGTACAGTTTTCCGAGCGCGGATTTCCTTACGGAGACCTATTGTATCCCCGGATCAGGTTCGAGTCAACACGGCTGCCTTACGCAATGAGAATACCAGCAACACATTTGGTCAAGCGTTAAGAGTCGCCCACGAAGAGCTCGATAGAGAGAGAGTAAGACCTGGGGCCAGAATGGCGGGCGTAGAAGAGAAATGGACACGCCTTAAGAATATTGTCATTAGTACTGCCAACTCCATCTTAGGCACTAGTCGTAGAGATCGGAGCGACTGGTTTGATGATGAGTGCAAACCAGCGACTGAACGTAAGAATGCTGCATACCTGGCAATGCAGCAGTCTCATGAGACCCGGGTACGTGGTACAAAGAGCTCAGAAGATCTGAAAACAGACTTCACAGACAAAAGAAAAGTGCCTGGGAAAAAACCTTTCCTGTGCAATAGAGAAAAGTAGAGAGCGAGGTCCGCACCAGGCGCGGAAGTTCTACCAAATAATCCGCAGTATGATGCGGTACACACCACCCTGCACTTACTGCAAGGATAAAGAGGGTAATCTGATCACCCATCCTGAAGGCATTCTGGAGCGATGGGAAGTGCACTTCAATGAATTGGTAAATGGTCAGCACACAGAAGAATTTGAGGCCCCGCCAATGCTAGATCAAGAGCAAATGCTGCCGCCACCAAGCATTGAGGTAACATTAAAAGCCATAAGACAGCTCAAATCAAATAAAGTCCCCGGAGCTGATGGCATACCAGCTCAGCTGATCAAACGAGGAAGGACAGCGTTACATCACGCAATTCATGAGATCGTCGTGCACGTATGGGAGCAGCGGGAGATGCCGGAATATTGGCGTTGTGGAATAATTTGCCCCCATACATAAGAAGGGAGATATAACAGTGTGCAGCAACTATAGGGGTATAACATAGCTGAGTACCGCCTAGAAGATACTCTCCACAATCCTACAACATCGGATAGCCCCATACACTAAAGTCATCATTGGTCAATATCAGTGTGGCTTCATCCCAGGCAAATCAGCGATTGATCAGATATTCACCCTTAGACAGGCGATGGAAGAATGTCCGGAATTTAAGATTCCATGATATCATCTATTCGTAGACTTAAAGGCCGCCTACGACAGCATAACCAAGGTCGAACTATATAATGCCATGAGAGACTTCGCCATTCCAAACAAATTGATACAACTTTGTAGGTTGACCATGACCAAGGTAACTAGTCAAGTAAAAGTAGCGGGATTGCTGTCCAAACCAATAAATATCTATAATGGACTCCGACAAGGGGACGATCTGGCCTGCCTCCTCTTCAACCTGGCGTTGGAAAAAGCAATCCGTGACTCTGGCATAACAACTAGAGGAACTATTATCACCAAGTCCAGTCAGATACTTGCCTACGCAGCTAACATCGACATCATCGGTAAAACCGAACCAGCTGTAGAAGATTCCTTTACGCAGATGAAGCAGGCGGCACAAAAACTGGGGCCGCACATTACTGAGGGGAAAACTAAGTACATGGTGGCAACTTCTGCGAAGAGAAGACCTAATGTTGGTCAAACTATCAGGGTAGTGGAGCGCGAATTTGAAGTAGTACAATCCTTTAACTACCTTGGGTCAATAGTGTCAGCCGATAACAATATGGATGAAGAAATATGCGAACGACTGATCAAATCCAACAAAACCGACTATGGTTTATCAAGGCTCTTTACATCCCGAAATTTATCCAGAACATCCAAGCTACTACTGTACAAGACCATGATCTTACCAGTACTCATGTATGGATCCGAGACCTGGGTGCTCAATAAAAGGCACTCTGAACTCTTAGCCGCGTTCGAGAGGAAGGTTTTAAGGAGAATTGTTGGCCCCATATGTGAGGGAGGAAGATTCCGGAGACGCTACAACCATGTAGTACGCATAGTTGTACGCAATCTACCTTGAAGCTAATGTTGTAAGAAAAATCAAGCTCGGTAGACTCCAGTGGGCGGGACACCTAGCTCGAATGAGCGAAGAGGAGCCTGCCCGGAAAGTTCTTTGTGGCAGGATGTATGGAAGGAGACAGTGCGACAGACCTTGTCTGCGATGGAGGGATGGCGTAGACCAGGACGCCCAGAAGCTGGGAGTGCGAAACTGGATAACATCGGCTCAACTCGGGACCGGTGGAGAGATTTGTTAAATAAGGCCAAGACCGGATCCCGGTTGTAGTGCCGATGATGATGATGATGATGATTTTATAGTTTACTTGTTATTTTGTTTTATACTTATTTTTCATTGGGGTGGTTCGTTGTCATAACTGATAAGCAAGTTGAGGTCGATGGAGGTATGCCTGGGACAAAAGTAGATTCCGAAGAAAACTGTAAAAAATCTGAGAAACCATGATTCACAAACTAGATCAATGCGATACAATGGGAACCGTCACCTAAGGCCAGATAAAGTACATTTCTCTGGAGAAAATTGTGCAACAATTCAAATCTTTGCTTGGGAGGCACACAGAAAGGCTGTACATGTCCATCCACTTGTTGAACCGACAAAACTTATGCTGATGGAAAGAGATGATAACCCGAAAAAGAAAGCCCAAACGTGTCGCGCAAACTGGAAGGAGTGTTAAGGACAGTACAACAGCAAATGGGTTACATATGGAAAATGTATCTAAGGAAACATGTACTCATGGTAGAGAGCACATCAATACCAAAGACCGCTTTGTCCGTAAGAGACTTGCAAATAGTGCACTCGATACACGAATTTTTGAACTACATTGATTTCGAGAGAAAATGTTTGGCCAGCTAATGGTGGAATCGTTATACAGTTCGCAATAGGAAACGAGGAAAACGGACATCACTTCAGAATTATAGAAAATATATACAATTGGTTCTTCGACTGGAGCCCATCCAATAATCATTGTTACATAAAAATAATTAAAAAATTAATTTACTCACCCTAATAACCGCATGTATTTGACCACAATTCCATTTGTTTTTAATGTAGTTCTCCCATTCTCTTTAATCGCTATCCACCTTACCGCATAAGACGGGCCCCATGGCGCTCTTTAACTAACGTGAAAGGCACACCTCTACCCCAAAATTCTCGCCTGCTGTAACATGAGTTCCATATATAAATATTCAAGAGCATGTTCTGAAAATATTTTCTTTTAATTTTCCTTTCTAATCCTTTTTGTCCGACAAAATATCTTTCTTCCATTGTGGACGTAGGTCGTCTGTATTCAGGTTCCGTACGAAATTGCCTGAGGGCCTTATTTCGACAAAATTGGCAGCAAGATGTGCTTTTAAGTGACAAGGATATACACACGGAGCAAGAGCGTCCCTTCATTCATTTGTATCTATTCATTGGCACACATGTTACACAAATTATTATTGCGTTGACCATGTGTGGGGATGGACATGAAAATTGGTCCAAAGGGTGTGGTAAATCTTGTCCCAAGGGCAAGAGACTCCTAGGAATGTTAGTAAGTTGTGGCGTTGTATGGGTTCTGGGGTCTGCGGCCTTTTAAACTTTGGATATATCTTTAAATATTGTGAAATACTTCGAAGTAGGGTTCATCATGAAGATTGGTTTGACAATTTGCTACTAATTTGTTTTGTCTTTTCTTATCTGGGGTATGCACCCACTTTTGGGTCGTTTTAAGTCTAACAATGAAGGGGAAAACGTATTGCTGGGGTAAAGGTGCATAAAACTCCTGCGGTTACCGACACAAATATTCAACCACCGAAATTTACCTGACCTCACGAAAGTTTTAACAAGACATCCCTTGGTATGAGTGTTATGAAGTTTTAAGAACATCGTTGGTGATGTCATTTACTAGAGTAACTATTAAAGGAGTGTGCTTATGAACGCCAAGTACAATGACCTCCTCTGTTCGTGTGTTCGATTTTGAATAGCTGCCCTATGAATCGTACATCCGCAACCACCTCACAAAGTACTTCAATTACTTTTCGCCTCATCAGCTTTTATTAATATTCTTCTCACTTCTACGACTAACAGTCCATCAATTGACACTTCCAAATGGCCTTCTGCCCTAAGGGCGCATTAACCTCATTTCATCTGACTCTTCCTTGATTTGGCTAATTCGCGCGTGACTTCTTGCATTTGGAATTGAAATTCAGGTCAATAAACTATGGACAGGCAGAGCAGCAATTACGAGGTACTGTTAATGGCAGAAAATTATCAAATTACTTATACTTAAGCGCTAGAGATATCCTTTTATCTGCTCAGAAAAACTCAATGTAATCGCTGTTGTTGCTGACTAATTCACTCCCACTCAGACTTCATCACGTGCCGCCTTCACGCTCATTAAGTTTTTCTATTTGCAATTAATAACTTCGTTATAAATCACTTGCCACCCATTTCAACGCCGCCGTTGTAATAGAAAATCAAAAGAATTATTTGAAAAATATATTTTCGGAGGATTTTTGGAAAAGTCTTTCCTCTAACGTGAAGCAATTAGGGGAAGCCTGAGAAAAATGTACCCTTTCGCTTGACTACTTGTTTTCTATCATGGACTGTTGATTAATTTGCATAATTAGGATCAGATTTACATTTTTTTTTAACGTTCAGAGGACAAAATGAACGAGTACCTTCTGTTATCACAAATAGACCAATTAGTCATATATAGTGCGTCTGGAGACTTAACCCTTTTGCCCTAATGACGTAGAAGAGTTCGGATTCTAAGTATAATATTAATTGTTTGGGTAAAAGTGATGACCAAGTGTCAGTTAAACATGGACGGATTAAAAAAATTGCCTGTCAAATTCTTATGTTGCACTTGAAGTCTTCAGGAATGAACCGTGAGCAATTAATGAGCCCCGTGCGACAAAAATAAATGGGATCATATTTTCTTTACTTAATATTTAATAGAGTAATATTAATCAGGCAATTTTCGGACCGCAGTCGTTGGACTTCTAAAATTAGATATCATTTTCTTACCCCTTTGACGGAGTGGTTCAAATAAAGAATAAAATTTGTTTACAGAAATTTGATTATTCGTTCTTGATTTAGTCTATGCTTATACACGGTTTTTCTTATTTCGTATATTGTGTTATTTTAACGAGTTAGATTTTGCGGTGTGATAAACCAATATAGCCCTGTAGAAATTGAGAGAAGCAATAAATACACTGAACTCTTCTCGGCATAATCACTTTGGTGGTTGCCTCCAATAACACACAATAGTTTTTCTTTTTTTTATAACACTTTGACGTTCTTTCAATCATTATTTCTTGTCTTTAACTAAACGTGTTTCTGATTGTCCACAGTTTGTTTATTAAATTATATTCCTAATTAAACACCAGTTTGCATAAATATCATACTCATTAAGAAACCCCTTTTGGGGTATGTAAAAAAAAACACTCCACCTATTCGTCCATAAGAAAGATTGTGGTATGGTGGCTTCGCTAGCTGTGAGATCGGCGCATAGACAGGTGTAGACAGAACGCCTTTATGGCACAACCTCTAAAGTTAAGATTAAGAGATTGCAAACGAAAGGGTTGAAGCGACTGCAACTAGGGGTTACAAGGATATATTTGTTATAAATATAATTTTGTATGACACCTATCTTATGTCATAGCCCTAGAACTAACGTCACTTTAGTCCTATTACGTATTATGTTGACACAAGATAGGGTAGTCAGATCAAGAGAACAATATTAAATTACAGAAACAAAAACAAAGAGATTGACTGAAGCATATAGAATGGTCCAGAGTGCGATGGTAGCGACCCAACGCAACACTTAATATATTTTACAATTAAAGAGCAACTCAACACTACATGCAATAGATGAATAAAAACCACAACACACGACAAGGGAAAATATACATGGGTTGACTGAAAAGTTTCCGATCTAACAAATATACAAGACATTTTTTCTTAAAGTTTATTTTTATTTGTCTACATAGCCTCCTTGTAACTCTAGACACTTCTCCCATCGATGCTCCCATTTCTCTAATCTAATCCGTCCAAATGGTACTCGGCGTTTTTCTCTGCAAAATAACTGTTCACGAGGGTGATTGCCTGCTCATTTGACAAAAATCTCTGTCCTACGAGCGCAATTTTTAAATTAGGGAACAAAAAGAAGTCGCTTTGGTGCTAGATCTGGTGAGTAGGGCGGATGGGCAAGAGTTCAAACCGTAATTCGTGGATTTTCGCCATGGTAACCGCTGAGGTGTGAGACGGCGCGTTGTCTTGGTGAAACAGGATTTTATTTTTCTGCAAATGTGGCCGTTTTTCCGAAATTTCTGGCTTCAGTTGGTCGAGTAATGATGCGCAGTATACTCCTGTAATGTTCATTTTTGAAGATAATCGATTAAGATAACTCCATGACTATCGCAAAAAACAGTCGCCATCACTTTCCCAGCCGAAAAAAACAATTTGTGGTTTTTTTTTGGAGCCTATTCCCCTTTGTAGCCACTGTTTTGATTGTATTTTTGTTTCGGCGTAAAATGGCGTATCCAGGTTTCACCGACAGTAATTAATCGGCGCCAAAACTCGGATTTATTGCGCCCAAACTGCGCCAACAGAATCCTGAGAAAGGTTGGCGCAAGGCTAATAACCAGGCCCGTAAAAATGAATTATTATGGCAAATTTAACAAGCCTCGGATATGGACCGGATACACGACGACGACCACGGAAACGAAAACGGCTAAACGATTTAAGGATTTTTTCATGGAACATACGCTCACTATACAGAGCTCGAGCTGCGCAGCAACTAGCCCATGCCCTGTCCGAATATAAGGCTGACATAACAGCATTACAAGAAATAAGATGGACGGGGAGTGGTGTTTTTCAAAGAAAAGAGTATGACATTTATTACAGCTGTCACACAAAACACCATGTGCTCGGGGTAGGCTTTCTAGTCAGCCAAAAACTGAAGCCTGCCATCATCGGCTTTAATGCAATAAATGAAAGGCTATGCACTCTTTGCGTGCGAGGCAAATTTAAGAACATAAGCCTCATAAACGTTCACGGACCTACAGAGGAGTCCCCTGACGACGAAAAAGAAGAATACTATGAGAACGTCGAACGGGCCCTTAATGCCTGCCCAAGATACGATGTGAAAATCGCTCTTGGGGATTTGAATGCGAAAATAGGTCGGGAGCCGGTTTTCAGGTTCCCATCGAACTGGCAGCATCGAAAAACTTGGTCGTTGCGAGTACCAGGTTTCCGCGTAAAGATATCCACAAAGCCACCTGGGTATCTCCTGATGGAGCCTCTCGCAACCAAATTGACCACGTGTTGATAGATCGCCGCCACTCCTCGAGCCTGATGACGGTACGAACGTACCGAGGTGCCAACGTCGACTCGGATCACTATCTTGTTGGTACAGTTTTCCGAGCGCGGATTGCATTACAGAGACGTATTGCATCCACGGATCAGGTTCGAATCAACACGGCTGTCTTACGCAATGAGAACACCAGCAACACCTTTGGTCATGCGTTAAGACTCGCCCTCGAAGAGCTCGACGGAGGGAGAGTAAGTCCTGGGGCCAGAATGGCAGGCGTAGAAGAGAAATGGACACGCCTTAAGAATACTGTCATTAGTACTGCCAACTTCATCTTAGGCAGTAGTCGTAGAGATCGGAACGACTGGTTTGATGATGAGTGCAAACTAGCGACTGAACGTAAGAATGCTGCATACCGGGCAATGTAGCAGTCTCATAGGACGCGGGTACGCGAGGAGAAATACAAAGAGCTCAGAAGAACTGAAAAAAGACTTCACAGACAAAAGAAAAGTGCCTGGGAAAAAAATCTTGTCTGTGAAATAGAGAAAAGTGGAGAGCGAGGTCCGCACCAGGCGCGGAAGTTCTACCAAATAATCCGCAGTATGACGCGGTACACACCACGCTGCACTTACTGCAAGGATAAAGAGGGTAATCTGATCACCGATCCTGAAGGCATTCTGGAGCGATGGGAAGTGCACTTTAATGAATTGCTAAATGGTCAGCTCACAGAAGAATTGGAGGCTCCACCAATGCAAGACCAGGACCAAATGCTGCCGCCACCAAGCATTGAGGAAACACTAAAAGCCATTAGACAGCTAAAATCAAATAAAGCCCCTGGAGCTGATGGCATACCAGCTGAGCTGATCAAACAAGGAGGGACAGCGTTACATCACGCAATTCACGAGATCGTGGTGCACGTATGGGAGCAAGAGGAGATGCCGGAAGATTGGCGTTGTGGTATAATTTGCCCCATATATAAGAAGGGAGATATCACACTGTGCAGCCACTATAGGGGTATAACATTGCTGAGTACCGCCTATAAGATACTCTCCACTATCCTACAAGACCGGATATCCCCATACGCTAAAGCCATCATTGGTCAATATCAGTGTGGCTCCATCCCAGGCAAATCAGCAATTGATCAGATATTCACCCTTCGGCAGGCGATGGAAAAATGTCTGGAATTTAAGATTCCACTATATCATCTGTTGCCAGCATAGCCAGGGTAGAACTATATAATGCCATGAGAGAATAATGCCATGAGAGTATTCGGCATTCCAAATAAATTGATACGACTTTGTAGGTTGACCATGACCAACGTAACTAGTCAAAGTAGCGGGATTGCTGTCCAAACCAATAAACTTCTATAATGGACTCCGACAAGGGGACGGTCTGGCCTGCCTTCTCTTCAACCTGGCGTTGGAGAAAGCAATCCGTGACTCTGGCGTTACAACTAGAGGGACTATTGTCACCAAGTCCAGCCAGATACTTGCCTACGCAGATGACATCGACATCATCGGTAGAACCGAATCGGCGGTACAGGAATCCTTCACCCAGATCGAGCAGGCGGCACAAAAACTGGGACTGCGCATTAATGAGGGAAAAACCAAGTACATGGTGGCAACTTCTGCGAAGAGAAGACCTAACGTTGGTCAAACTATCAGGGTAGTGGATCACGAATTTGAAGTATTGCAATCCTTTAACTACCTTGGGCCAATAGTATCAGCCGATAACAATACGGAAGAAGAAAGACGCGAACGGCTGATTAAATCCAACAAAGCCTACTATGATCTATCGAGGCTCTTTAAATCCCGAAATTTATCCAGAACATCCAAGCTACTACTCTACAAAACCATGGTCTTACCAGTACTCATGTATGGATCCGAGACCTGGGTGCTTAATAAAAGGCACTCTGAACTCTTGGCCGCGTTCGAGAGAAAGGTCTTAAGGAGAATTGTTGGCCCCGTATGTGGGGGAGGACGATTCCGGAGACGCTACAACCATGAGTTGTACGCAATCTACCTTGAAGCTCATATTGTAAGAAAAATCAAGCTCGGTAGACTCCGGTGGGCGGGACACCTATCTCGAATGAGCGAAGAGGACCCTGCCCGGAAAGGCCTTTGTGGTAGGATGTATGGAAGGAGACAGTGCGGCAGACCTTGTCTGAGATGGAGGGATGGCGTAGACCAGGACGCCCAGAGCCTGGGAGTGCTAAAGTGGATGACATCGGCTCGAAATCGGGACCGGTGGAGAGATTTGTTAAATAAGGCCAAGACCAGATCCCGGTTGTAGTGCCGATGATGATGATGAAACTGCGCCAACAGAGCGTTGGAAATGTTCATTCGAACACGTTTTAGGGCTAACGTGAGCAAACGCAGCACCCAACGGGGACATGCCTTAATCCTGATTTAATATGTGACAAACACGTTCTTTGGACATTTTCGTAGCCTCTGCTATCGCTCACACTTTAATTCGGCGGTCGTCTAGCACCATCTTGTGAACTTTAGCGATGTTATCGTCAGTTGTTGTAGTTTTTCGAAGTCCAGAACGTTCATCGACTCCCAAGCTCCCACGGCTATGTTTAAATTCAGCTTCCCAAAATTTCTCTGTGGTAAATGGTGGTGCAGAGTCCCCATAGATAGAGTCCAACTCATCTTTGATTTGCGTAGGCGTATTGACTTTCAAAAACAAAAATTTCATGACAGCTCGATACTCAATTTGGTCCATTTTCACAAAAGAGATCACATCGACTCACTCAAACGACTGTCAAAAAAAAAACTACGCGTTCAAAATTGCTAAAATTTTGGTGAGTAACTGTCAAAAGATGTGCAACCACATTCACTAGCTTTATTGACAAATGTTACTATCTTCACGTTGACGTGGGAAACTTTTTAGACCACCCTCGTAAAACAAATAAATCGACAATAATCTGCGATAAAAGGGATGAGGAGTATCCATCAATATCCATCAAAACGAAAGAATAACAAAAAGAAATAAGTGGGAGAAATAAGGAACTACCCGACACTACATTAGAGGATAAATACAAATAAACTCGAAACTGAAAAAATATAAATTGAATTACAGAACACTGAGTCATCAGTCCTTAGATCGCTGTGATCTTAGTCCATCACAATCAGTACACGTGGACAACATTGGTCCTTCAAGCTAGATCTCTGGGCACAGAATCGACGACAAAACAAACAGACTGGAGTTGACAACACAGCAGACCGAAATAAGTCAGCATCGTTTAAATAATATGTGGTGGATTACGTGCACATTAGAAGTGTTACATAATTACTTAACAAAGATAATTATTTAACAATAGCAAAACATTGTCAGACGACCCTGTTTCTACATAACGAAGTAGTTTATTCCATCCTCTCCTCAAATACCTTTGCACGTTCCGATGTAAAGGTTTTCCCAAGCCAATGTTCCCCTTTCGGATATAAAAAGTACAGGCCATTCGCTTAGGAATAGTTTCCACCTCGTACAAAGTGTGCAGGGGTACATTTTTCAACTCCCGCTCAATTTCCCCTTCTTGGAATGCAGTTCGTAGATCTACAGTCCGAGAATTACCCAAGCCTCTAAACGAGGGACGAAGTCTACCTTTTGGTTTTGCGTTGCAAGCGAAACCAAATCTGTGGCGGTTCTTTAAGACATTCCCAAAGAACCGCCCATCCTCTTAAATTAACCACCTTCCAAAGCCGTAGTACTTACCTGCAATCAGCGTAAGCTCTCCTGCAGCATCATACCTGAAAGGAAAACCTACCCGACGGCATCCACACATTCAGAATTTCCCTGGATCATATTCCATCTCCTATCGGCTCAGCCTGTCTTCAATTACGATAAACAAACGCTGGCCAGCGTATTGTTGACATAGCTGTAGCCGATATTCTTTCCATAGTCACAATTGTATATCGCGCCTATACCCTTAGGTTCGCAACACTTGCGACAATTCCCTTTCATCGGTTATCAACCGATCATGGAATTTGGACATGGAAATGATCATCGTTTATACAATTTTACCCATGTTCCATTATATTAGCTTAAGCAATAGCTACCCTAGCCACTGCTACCGTAAACATACCCCAAAGGCTCGGTCGACCTATTGCCACCGAAGAAAGTATAACCCACAACGGCATGATCGTGAACGCCTAAGTAAACACGATAATATTCCTACGTAGCATCGGCTAAACTATGAACAAATGCAGGATAGTTCGTTATCGGGTTTTCAGGAAAAGGAGCACCGTTCATTGACCTGTGCGGGCATATGAAAAATCCATCTTTATGGCGGCTGGTGGAGGTTGATCACAACGATCACGACGAGTCAGATTTTCTCTTTTTTTTTTTATTCGAGTCGCTTGTCGCGAGTAAAGTTTTCGGAGTCTTGTGTCAAATCAGTGCACTCGAATGAATCTAGATTAATAAAAGAGAGCAACGTAATAATTGTGAACGTGTACTGTATTTCCATCAGTTAATAAAGAGAACAATAACCTCAAGATTTCCGCGTGCGTTTTATTTCCCTGGTAATCGTTGTGAGGGATTAATCCAGTGTGTTTCGTTTTATTCCCTTTCCCCGCGGAACAATTTAGTACACCATCTATTGCTGTGGGGTATTTCGCTTAACCTGCATCCGTGCTGACGCCCCTGGTAAATACCACCCACAAATCAACCGCCTAATACAAGCTGCTCTCCTTTGCAATTTTTCCATTCTCTCTGCGTTCATTGACTGTTGGGCAAATTCACAAGAGTTTATTCGTATTTATTGGGCCGGGAAATGGGAAATTGAGGATGAGTATGCTATTGGGAATGGCGATCGGTATAAAAGGGCGCGAATGGGAAGAGATCCTGTTGTTCGTTTGGTGAAAACGATTCTCGTGCATGTGGATTTTTAAAGGATGGTCAATGTTAAGACAGCGAAAATAAAACTAATTCAGAAAAAGAAACGCAAACATAATGGAAATAAACAGAATGTAAATGGAGTAACAGTGAATATTCGAATAGTTTAATCGTTTTGTGAAAACATATATATAAACCAAACGAAGACTTGTATTAAGAATTGTAAAATAATATTTTAAGAAAAAAACGCTTAAATTGAAATTGTAAAGTGAACGAGAGAATTGTGCACTAGAACTTAAGAAAAAAAGCTAAAATAAAAATTGCCAAGTGAAATAGAGAATTGGAAATTCTATTTACAATAAACACAATAAAAAAAAAAAAAAGACCGTGTTTGAATATCTTTCCTTGAAGCGCCCACCCAGGAAGCCGCAGGCCCAGCGGTAGCAACGGCAGCAGCAACAAACAACCCAACTTGCATCAAATTAACCGCGGTAGGACAAACGCCTAACTGTGAGTACACACAATATTTTCTATTTATATCTATGTAGATGCCATAAGTTTCCCGTGCAACAGAAGGAACCCTATCTAGCACAAATAAGTAAAACGTGGTCCACGCGGATAATTAATCTTAAAAGGAGCATACGTGTGCAAACTCGGGCGAACCTCGACCTTCCTTCGGCCACATGGACACGTATTGATGGAATGTAGAGAACTCCCGAAAGCGGAAGGGTTCCAGGGGATGAGAAAGGAGATCATACGGAGAACAACCAAGGATTGCAATTATTAAAAAAAAAAGCCCTTTTTTGCAGGTGCGACTTTTTACGTGTTGCTTCACATGTCTTTTTGAATTCGACCTTGTCATACCTAGAACATGCATTTGCCGACGGCAATTTAAAATTATGTCTAGGTGTTTCCAACCTGCGGTTGCAACATATTGGAAAAAGTTTGTGAATCGAATAAGATCAGTCCAAGATCAACAGGCGAATGGGTCAGAAGTCAAATCAAGGAAGAGGGTGGTTACTATATTAAAGCACAAAATCTTTATGGATACTGTGAAGAACGAGTAACGTGTGCGGAAGATGTCACAGAGTAATAATGATAAAGGGCAATTAAATTATTGTAAATATATAACATTTACCGCAAACCTACAATAGTGAGAGTAATCAGGTCGCGAAAATTAAGATGGGCCGGACATGTGGCGAGAATTCGCAACGATAGGACCATGGGTAGAATTCTTGACGGTAGACCAACAGGAAAGAGGCCGGTAGGACGGCCGCGACGGTGATGGGGGAAAAGGTTAGATTTGGCCTTGAGGAAATCGGATCAGATGGTCAAGAGTGGACGGATAGTGCACAGGACGGGGAACGATGGCACAGCCGAGTCGGTCAGGTCATGAACTTCCGGGTTCCTACAGGCCAATAAATAATTATAATAACAGTAATTAATAAATATTGTGACGCATATGACAATCAGTACTAGAATATTCTAGAGAGTCCGAAACAGAGTACTAGAATATTCTATAAAGTAATGGAAAACTGGAGATCGTGAACAGTAGAACATTCAAGACTATGGAACGGACGGAAACGAAACGCCGAATCAGAATAAGCAAACGGTATAAATACGTCGCACACAGATCATGGAGATGAGAAAGAAGTAGAAAGTGAAGCAAGCGATAAGTGCGGTAGTAAGAAGTAATAAGTGAAAAGTAAGCAGAGTAAGCAAGCGATAAGTCAAGAGTACGGTAAAAGTAACGGTTGTTATTAACGGGCTAATAAATTGTTATATTAATTCAAAATCGATTTAACGGCTCTTATTTATCAAAAATAATTAATCCAGCGAACCCAAAGCTCGCTACAATATATAACATTACACGTAAACAATTGGTACATTTAACATTGTAATAAAAGATCAAACAAAAAAGGTGATTTTCATTAAATAGAGTGTTCGGCGGTAACACAGAATAGACCCGTTAAAGGCCGAGATGGCGATGTTCGATACGTGTTCACGCCACAATACAGCATAGGCTGAAAAGTCCAAGTATTTTTAATGAAAACAAGCGTTTTTTGTGCAAAGTTCTATTTATTCCTCAAGATGATTGCCTTCGAAGGCGATACGCTTCGTATAGCGATTTGCTGACATTTCGATGCTTTTTCTGTATTACGGAACGTCCAAGCCTTCGAAATGCACCGTGGTTTCCGCGATGACTACTCATTCGATCTGAGTCTCTTTCTCTGGAGCCACCGATTGAAGTTTGGGAACAAATAATATTCGCTGGGGGCCAAGTCTGGAGAATACGGTGGGTCAGCAACCAATTCAAATCATAATTGGTCCAATTTGGTCATCGCTTTCAAGGACGGATGTAACGGTGCGTTATCGTGACGGGATAGAACTTTTTCTTTTCCATATTGGGTCGCTTTTCCTTTATTTTGTCGTTCAGTTTATCCAAAGACGCAGCATAATACTTTTCTGTGACTGTTTTTCCCTTCTGTAGGTAATCTATAAAGCTTATGTCATGCGCAACACAAAAGAAAGGGGGCCATAACCTTCCCGCCTGAGCAGTGTTGGTCTCTAGACCGCTTTGTTCGGCTTTTGGGACTTTCCAACCACTTTGCAAACTACCTATGGAACTCCCGCCTATGGTAATGAACCCACGTTCCATCGTCACAAAACGTCGACAAAAATTCCGCTCTATTACCCTGCTACAACGCCAAAGCGACTGGTGAATCATGAGTGCGCTGCTAGTTTTGACGCTCAACATATGTAGCTCCCATCGCGCCGATAGCTTTTTCATCTCCAAAAGTTCGTCCAAAATGTATCCCGCCCGTTCTTTTGATAAGGCCGCGGTCTCAATTAATTCGCGCAATTTCATTCTCCATCGCTTGTGTTTGGGTGCCAAGTACCTAGTAAAAATATCAACTTACGTGTACCCTTAACAGTGTAAATTCAAAATCACCAGCGAACAATAAAGATCATTAAAACCAGACTACATTTCATTTTTTTCATTTCATTTTACAATCAGTCAAAATGATTCGATGCATTTGCTTTGCGATTTCCTCATTCGTAGCTTCTTTTGGCCTTCCAGAGCGAGGAGCGTCTTGTTGTACGACCCGTTTTAAATTCACTATACCACCGATAAACTGTTGCTCTCGAAGGAGTGGATGCGGGATAACATTTCAGAAGTTTTCCCATCAAAAACAATGTTTGATCACGATACAATATTACTGTTTTCCCTTTTTTATTTTTATGAAGGCGAAAGTAGCCTCACTCAAACGACTGTGGCTTGTAAACGAATAAACGGAAGTCACCAAAATTCATATATAAACTAGTGACAGATAAGTCTCTCGAGATGAGTCATTTAATTTTCTAGTGGCCCCAACTATTGAAAAACCCCGCGATTTTCCAGCCTATGTAGAACATTCCCACAGACCATGATACTAATTAAATGTATGCTTTCCTTAGATTCAAGTACCTGCACTAATATAAACTATGGGGCCGACAATACATACGACGTTGAATACTGAGTCTTCATTCCATTAAGGTCGGCAACATTGGCCTTTCACCATTGTAAGATTTTATCCAGATCTTGATTGAGAAAGTGGATCTGGGTACATTTCAGCTTGTACGATGCTGAAGAATATATCGACCGGTCTTCCGAAAATGATTAAACAACTGTCAAATCATCCACAAAACAGAATATTTTGTTACCCGTTGATATTAATAAGTCATCAATATGAAGAAAAAGCAAGATTGGAACAAAAATAGAACCCTGAGGCAACCCGTATTTTTTAGAATACAGATGCGTAGATACGCTATCTACAACAACCCGCATCGATCGATTTTCGAGGAAGCTCTTCGTCCAATCGCAAAGTTGTCGGGAAAGTCCGTACGAAGAAAGCTTGCTTAGTAATGCTTCGGGATAGATGCGGTAAAAAGCCTTGGAGATATCCAATGCGAACCTCCTCACTTCAACATGTTTTTCAATTGCAGATGTCCAGATGTCAGTTACTCGGTTCAAAAGGTGTCCCGTCAACTGCCTAATACGGAACACATATTGACGACATTTAGAAGTCCACTGTATTCCAAATATTACAATTTTTGGAGGGGAGAAAAGAAATTTGCACTAATTGGATTACTTTTTCGCTAAAATATGGAATTTGAAAGTCTTCTAAGAATGAATCGATTTTAAAGTAAATAGATCATTTAACACAAAATATTCGGTTGTTCCACTTAACGCATTCAACAGTAGTGTGTCAGCGCATCTTAATGGGGCAAAAAGTTGCCGGGAAAGTTGAAATGGCAGAAGCTTGATTAGCAACTCTCTATGTCGGGCGTGGTCGTAAGCCTTGGAGATATCCCATGCGACCGCCATTGATTCACCATAGTTATTAATTGCAGGTGTACAAATGTCAGTCAGAAGGGCCAAAAGGTCTCCCATGGACCGCCTGCTACGGAATCCGTATTGACGATCATTCAGAAATCTAATGTATTCCGAATATTACAATTTTTGGAGGGGGAAAAAGTAATTTTCACTAATTGGATCTTGTCGCTAAAAGATGGAATTAAGAAAGAATTGATTTTAAAATAAATAGATTTATTAACACAAACTATTCGATAATTTCGTATAACGCATTCAAAAACAATGTGTCATTCCATCTTAATTGGGCAAAAATCCACCAGGAAAGTTTAAATGAACTAAGCTTGCTTAGCAATGTGCCGTGTCAGACGCGGTCAAAAGGCTTGAAGATATCCCATGCTACCGCCCTTGATTCACCATGCTTTTCGATTGCAGATTTCAGATGTCAGTCAGAAGGGGCAAAAGATCTCCTGTGGACCGCCTGCCACGGAATCCGTATTGACGGTCATTCTTTATCCGTTGCACTTCAAATACTTAATTACAATAACTCAGCATTGATGACCTTATAGCGTTGGTGATTCTAACTGTCATAGCGTCAGTTCGAATCACACGTTCTTCACTATCAATCCCAAACGCTATAACCTTTTCCATTACCTTAGATATCATACACAGTAAAGCTATCGGTGGGTATTTTTGTTGGAGACACATTTTCCTCTTTTTTGGGATTGGCTGAATTCGAGCGGTTTTCCAACAGGCAGGTCCTCAGTGTATAAGACAATCGAGGAAGTTTAATAATAACCGACTACAGTTCTGAAACACAGTTTTAAATGACTACAACTGGTATACTATCCGGACCGGTTGGTTTCTGACAATCTAGTCCATGGAGAATACACTGCATTGCCCGTAGGCATAACCTAACATCTGACATTGAGGATTGCAGGACATCGAGAGTTGAATTCGTGGAAACTAAATTCGCGAATACATTGGGTTCATCTTTTGAATTTGGGACTAATATCTCGCTGTCCGCCACTAGCGGAAGAAAGAGGCAGAAGCAAAGTTAATGCTAATAGACTTTGCCATTGGTTTGAAACGACGTGAACTAGTTGGACACATAAGCAGTTTGTTGGTCACTTGATCTTTGTGAACCACTTTCGCGGTATCAATCGCCTGGTTGGACGTTTTTCTGACCCTGACAATATTCGTTCTGTTGACCTCCAAATTTTCACTGCTGTAATTTGCTCGCATTTTTTGTCAAACCAAGGCTTATCGCCTTATTATATAAATGTGGAGTTCCATATCGAGAATAATAGTTTTCGGGACTGACTCCGTGCGGGTGTTAACATGGAAATCTCTGAGCATCGAAAGGATGCAGAGAAATCCCACAAATCATTCTGTTGGAATGTACCAACCAGTTGGAGTTGTGTCCGTTAAAGTCCCCAAAAAAGACAATCTCAGAAGCTTGGTGGTTGATTTGTATTCAGCCGACGGTACGTGAAAGATAGTCGAAAAGTACCGCCAGGCGGTCGTCATTCGGTAAGCGATAAAAACTATTACTACTATTTATTGGCCCGTAGGACGCTGGGAGTTCATGACCTCGCCGACTCGACTCCGCCATCGTCCCCTGTCCTATGCACCGTCCTTCCACGCTTGACCAGCCGATCCGATCTCCTTAAGGTCAAACCTGACATTGTCCTCCCATCTCAGTCGTGGCCGTCCTACCGCTCTCTCCCGTCGGTCTACCGTCAAGAATTCTACATACGGTCCTATCGTTGCCCATTCGTGCCACATATCCGGCCCATCTTAATCTTCGCGACCTGATTTTCTCACTATTGTAGGTTTGCGGTATAGCTCTTCCAATTCGTGGTTGTGGAGTTTCCTCCATTGTCCTGCGTCCTCGTCAGATTTACCGCCAAAGACAGCCCTTAAAATTTTATTCTCGAATACGCGGAATTTGTGAGAGACCATGTTTCGCATCGTATAGAACAATCGCCATGATTATGGTTCTGTGGGGGTCCTCTTCACCACATGGAGAACCAACCCACAATTCCAACCAACCTTGACCGCTAACAGCGCGTCACCTCAACCCAACTCCCCATGCAAAATCCGTAATAGTATACATTCCAAACTTTGCAATAATACACACTCCAAAACCCGCAACAGAATATATTCTAAATCATCCCCGCATACATTTTCCCAAAATTGCTTCGGTTAATTCTTTATCTAAATCATATTCCTTGCTTGCGACCAAGCAATTCTAATTTCCCCCGAAAACCATATTCCGTAATGAACGCCTATTCCAATTTACAACGGAATACTCACCATCTCCATCAAATACATCGAGTCGCATACATTTTTCCAAAAACCGCTTCGGTTAATATCTTATCTAAATGATATTCCTTGCTTGCAACCAAGAAATTCTTATTTCCTCCGAAAATCCTTCCGGCTCACTTCCTGCCTAAACTATTTCCTTGCTTGCAACCAAGCAACATTCAGTTCCCCTAAAATCATTTCGGCTCCCAACCTACCCATTACCAATTCTCGGTATACACAACCAACGAATCCAACTCAGCGTATACGGCGGAGCTGAATTCCCTATGCAAGCATAGCAATCCCTTTCAAGTTCCTAGTAAGTGGCAGTGAGATTATTTAGCTATGACTCCACTGCTACTACGCGATGAACTTTTTCTTGCCTTTAACCGATCAGTCGAGCTTCAACCGCCACCCAAGCCGGTCATATATAGTCGAGTCCCAACTACCAGCGAGAGCAGCCGAGTCGAGTAGGAAACCCGCGCCATTGTATTGATCGAAAGAAAGAAAACTTAATAAACAATATAACCTCGGTTCGTAGTTAAGACACAAGCGGGAACTGTTGGAAATAGAACTACGGCGGACTTAATATTCTATTTCGTTATTTGAATATCGGAGTGTATTACTGCGGGTGTTAGATCTTAACTTAAACATATATGTAAGTTGAAGAATGTAAATGTGAATATATGAGAAATTGAAGAAATAAAAGTCTGAGTTCAACGAACCCCGGGTGTTTCATTTTTGGTGTTTCCTTCTTGCGGATGACGGTTTCGCATCAGGTTTTCAACTGCTCGCAACGTGCCCGAAGTGCACGCCAGTGAATAACTTCAATGTATGACCCAATCGATCAAACTTTTGAAATAATTGCAAACGATCTAAACTGACCCAGTGGTGACTGTTCCCTGGTTTGCTATTACCCGCAACTATTCGCCGTTTCCGTGATTTCCGTCGGTGGGTGGTAGTGAACCCGTGCCGTACGTCGGCAACCGTACTTCCGCACCCCCACAGTTCTATACACACGGAGCTTTATATTGCGTGATAGCAGATTCGATTTCAGCAGTATACTGTGTTAATTTCCTTCGACATTTCGCTGTAGTGCTCCAAGAAGCCCTCCCATTTTTCTCCCACATTACATTTTCCTCCCACCTATAACAAAATCCATTTGATATCCCCAACATAACATTGAATTCAATGTCAAACCAAATCCAACTAAACGTTCGAATTCTCATTTATTGAATTCAATTCATTTATTCAATCCAATGCATTTGTTCGATTCAATTTCCTAAAATCAAACAGCACAATGCATTATTTTCCCATGTATGCTAAAAGCAATTAGCACCTAACCTACAAGATCCAAAACCTAAAAGTGCACAATGGCATATTTATTCGATACGCCGGCACACAATTTTTGCAATCACAAACATCCAAAAGCATACCCGATTTTTTATGATTTGCTAATAGACACGGATTCCCAGATCCTAAACTAACAACCAATTTCCACGGATCTTGGGGCCAGATGGCTAACACAAAGAAAAACCCCAACAAAGGATCAAACGATAAGTGGCGATGCGTCTTGACCTTCGAAAGAAGATAGAGAGATATTTGAGGATTTGTATTCACAGAGTTGGAAAAGTGACTTGACTGGAGTCGCTTGACAGAGTCTGGGTGTAGCGCGCGTGTGGAGAAGACCTCCTCAAAAATAATATAATATAAACTAGAATCAGTATTTTTAAAACTAAAAATGAAATCAGTTTGTAAAAGAAACGGAAGCGTTGTTTTAATGACTGCCCAGCAGGAAACTCTTTGGTGACATTTCATTCAGAAACATCAGTGTAATCGTGCGGCAACATCGTCGATAGTGCGCGGAAAGGGTAGTTACGAGTTCGACACATACCTAAAGAGGACAACAGCGGTAGTCCACTCTTCCCGGGAAACCGGAAGCACGGTGGTGTACCCAAAAATATTATATCGTTACTGGCCGTTAGTATTGTTCCGAGATATTTAAATTCCTTAACTTTTTCAAATATCTTTCTTCTGACGTTTATACGTGTTCCCTGAGTTCCACCTGCTATCGCCGTAATTATGTGTTGTGTTTTGTCTTCATTTATTTCGAGGCCCACCTCTTCTGCCACTTGCATGATGATTTCACTCTTTTTACTTACAGTTTCTAGATTATCGCCCGGAACGGCGATGCCATCCGCATCGGCTCTGGGATCTGGGACTCGGGGATAAAAACAACTAACAAATTTCGCAAACCTCTTCACTAGGAATTGATCTCCAATTTAATAGATTTTATTGCTTGTTCCCTTTGGCAGACCAGATCGGCTCGGATTGGGACGCAGACCATTCCTTTAAAACGAAATCTCGAATGTAAGTCCTATCCTGGGCAAGGAAAGTTAGCGACTCGACCTGGATCTCGATCAGGGCTAGGATACCTATTTTCATTGTTTGTGAATATTGGTGGACGGCGTTTACACTCGGTGTAGCGTATTAAACTGATGTTACCAAGGGCCTTTTGTAGCTGGACGTTGAGATTGTTTCCCAGGTAGACCCGATAACGCGGTATCGAATTGTTTAAAGTTCGGTCCTTTATCAAGATAATTGCATGATGTTCCCCCTGACTTGGTCCCACCCGGAGATCCGAATGAGAAAAAAGTTTACTTCCCGAACTGTTTTTCTCAGAAGGCACTGTGCCGGTTCCCTAGAACGCCACCAATCATCTTCCCATTCATCATCATCATCGACACTACGAGCGGGTACCGGTCTAGGCCTTGTTTAGCAAGTCCTGGGGCTTGTTAAATTTTCCATAATGATCTGTTTTTTTCCGGGAAAGGTCATTAGTCTTGCGCCATCTTCCCATTACCCCATGTAAAAACTCCCCACCTAAGGCATACAAAAACCTGGAAAGCAAGTATTTACGTGTTTATAGTTGAACCATAAAGCCTTATAACGCAATAAAAGCACAATATTTGCTGATGCTAAATCTATCAACACCAAACAGGCATGTTTTATATTGGCAATAAAAACGGGTATCTTCCACACATAAAGGCAATTTGGTTGCATCACCTAGCAACCAACATTGCCCGTACTATATCATGAGATATAACCTTACGCGCCAGCCGCACACATGCAGGAAATGTTTTATCTTTTGCCTTTAGCATACATGTCTACGTCGATCGGTCATCCGACCGACAAATACATGAAGGCATATGGCTGATCGCCTAAGGAAATCGAGTTCTCCTAAATGGAAAATTTCCATCTAGAATTCGACTACGTGGAAAGGCCGCAAAGAAGTGCACGATCAGCATAAATGCTTTACGCAGTCGCTGATCGTTCAACCCCTATGATGAGATCCAGCTGCACCAGCTGCAACCTAGTAGATTTGATCCATCCAAGGTCCGCATACTTGTGGACACACACGATGAGCAGCAGAGGCAATCATCGTGTGTGTGTTTCACCCCTTTTCTTGTTGGACCAAATGCTAAAGATAATCTTACCTTATGTGGTCATCGAAGCGATGAATGGAATTTTTAATTGTTGTCAACTTATGGAGTGTGAATTTCTATGCTGTAGATCGGTGTCGGGAGCCAGTTTATGAATTGTGTCTTTAATTTTGGTGTAACGAAATGCAACCTTTTATTTAGTAATCGATCTTTTAATTTATGAAATAAATTGTATCGAAATTTAATCTTTTATTTAGTGATCGAACTTTTAATATATAAAATAAATGTGTGTCATCCGAAAAGGGAACTTTTAGTGTCACCAACTAGGATTTGTGTTTTTAATTTTGGTGTAACGAAATGCAACCTTTTATTTAGTAATCGATCTTTTAATTTATGAAATAAATTGTATCGAAATTTAATCTTTTATTTAGTGATCGAACTTTTAATATATAAAATAAATGTGTGTCATCCGAAAAGGGAACTTTTAGTGTCACCAACTAGGATTTGTGTTTTTAATTTTGGTGTAACGAAATGCAACCTTTTATTTAGTGATCCAACTTTTAATGGATGTAATAAATTGTATCGAAATTAAATCTTTTATTTCATGATCGAACTTTTAATTTATGAAATAAATTGTATCGAAATTAGATGTATCATTTAGTGCTTTAACATTTAATGTGAAAAAAAATTGTACTACCTCGGAACTGAATTCTTACGTTATTGACATAAATTTGTAACACCAAGTGATCCTCGTTTCTTTTCATTGGTAAAGTAAGCACCATTGACACCAGTTCAGAGATAACAGACAGCTGGGTTTAGCGTTTCACTGGAACAGCGTTCGGGTAATTTAGTGAATCTGTGTCCGTGTGGCACATTATTAAAAGACCGAACGACGAACCAGAACGTTAAAATTACCACAGCACCATCATAATTTATTTCAATTTCAGCCTGGGCCATCAGCCAAACATCCAGAACGTAGTCCAATATTTCACCCAACGATATCGCGGAACGTACAGCGTGATGAGATCATATCTCACACTTGGATCGACTTACTACCTAAACCAACCTATTTTTCGCACTGGTCCACCATCCAAGCTCTGAAAGATGGCAAATGATTTCTCCCAATCATTTGACGGAGCCTATACCTTTATCGGGTGGTATTTCACAAAGCGGCAGTGTAGTAGGACGCTAACTAGCACTCGGCCTTTAGTCGTGTTTTACGACAAGTCAGCCTAGCTGTGTGTATATCCTAAGGCCTTACATATAGCACGTTTTGGGATATACACGGAATCAGCTACATAGATTACTTGAAGGAAGGAAAAATAATAAAAGGAGCACTGATTGAGCAACGAAATAAAAACCAATCTACAACAAGTGACGAACATATATCTCGTAAAGTAATGATCAAACAAATTCGGGCTTCTCCTCTTTGAACGGGTGACATTCCACACTAAAAAAAAATCCTTGACAGGTTTTTGCAGGATTCCGTTGTCAGTTATAGGATGTATAATATACGGAAATTAATAGAGAGCCTTTTGTGTATTTTACAGCGTTGCTATCGATATGTATATTTATCAGGCAGCCGATTAAAATTGTGTTGTAGAAAATAGGTTTGAGAGCGTTCCGTGTGAGCTTTACGTTTAAATGCTGTCATAACACGAAGTATTTCTTCAGGTTATTAGCGCGTAGCTTGTGGAAGCAAATTTCAACTCCTCATTACGATAACATGCATGGGGATTAGTATATTTGGAGTCGCAACAGTGGAAACGCACCGATCTTTTTTTACAATCCCTCGCCGATTTATGACGCGCAGGTTTAAGGCCTCTAGCTTTTATTTCTTCCGTTTCGTGCTACTGTGAGCGTCACATAGCAAGTAATGAGTATTTGAAAGTAAAACGTAAACAAACATCTCCACATGAATATACAACCTTAAACAGTTAACACTTAAGGGATTTAATTAAATTGACCATAGGAATAAACAGCTCCACTTTTAGGTATAAATATGTTATGATTAAAGACATCCTACAATATTTAGCCCAGCAGCTTGAAGGAATCACCCGCATTGTGATCGACATCCAGATGTTGGAAACGGAGTTTATCAGGCAAAAGCTGCACTGGAACGATTGTTTAATCCTTTTAAGGAAGAGAGCTCAATTGTATATTACTTTCTTCTATCCCAATAAATCATTAAATAAAATCCGGTTGGTGAACAATCCTGAACATACACTTGCACCAGGATGTTGTCTTAAGTTCCATCTGCGATAAGGAAACCTTGCGAGCAATAACGTTCGATTCCACATATCCTTTGCAGGATATTTATGTTCTCCTGTGTTGTTTTGTAAGTCTTCCTGATTACTGAATCCCCGTTAAATATTCACCTTGTTGCCAATCTAATTAAAACCGAAAAATAATTAATATCCTTGCCAAGAACTTCACAGGCTTTTTCAGTCATCTTCGATTCCTTTTGGGAATTCGCTATGGGTATTTCACTAACTATAAGTTTACGCACCCTCCGCCCGTGTGCCAAGTCAATAAACGACTCCTGCTCAATCCCCCTGACACCGAAGGATATGTGAACTTATTGGAAGCGCAGTTTTTTTTTTTTTTGTTAAGTTGCCATTAATTCAATACCTCCAAGGAGCATTAAGGGTACAATGTGGTGGCGAAACGAGGCTTTTGATTAATTTAAACGTCGTCCTGGAAGAATCCGCCGCGTGTGAGCTGGGACAATTATAAAGCTCCTGTTTAATGTGTCTAAGCGGGATCATTAAAAAGTTGAATTTATTGGATTCACATGAAGGGATGTAACGCCACCGAGTGGGGACGGAGACCCTTTTTTCGCTGAACACTTTATTGTGCTGAGCCATCGAAGAGGAAAAACATTCGTTTCAAAAAGGGTTTACACACATGCCCATGGGGTGGGATGCGTGAAAGTAATCTGCATATGTGATTACCCGGTGTACGGTTGACAGACGTTGGTTGGCACATTTGTGGGTAAAATATAACATCCTTTGTAATGGTATTCTTTACGCTTTTATCCTGACAATGTAATAATTTTTGATCACAAGGATGTTTTCCATTTGCCATATTTGTTTTGCGGGTTGAAACGTCCTCCCCCGGGTTGGGAGTGAGAATTAGAAATTTCGTAAAAAGGATTAACTTTCTCGTTGACTGATTAATTATGGACCTTTAAGGACTATCATTTTAAAGAGATATTATTGGGGTGTATTTTGTGTGAGGGGAAATGAGTTGATTAAATTTGGGTTAGTGGTCGCAATGGCACATGAGCTGGAGAATGGTACACTAATTGAACTTAAGGAAGTGATGTTAAGGGAAGGTATTTAAAATGCACTTTAAAAGTGTGTGGTCATTAGAGTCGCTGTTGATGTATTCGATGTGGTGGTTTACGCTCTGAGAGTTGCTAAATCAAAGGTCAATTGGAGTCGTCGCAAGTTAACAGCTCTGAACTGGTTGAGGGATGTATTCATTTTAATCAAGGTTAACATGTAATGCGGCTCATAGAATGCAACCATGTAGTTCGAGATATATTCATCATCATCATCGGCACTACAACCGGGCTCCGATCTTGGCCTTATTTAACAAGTATGAGGCTTGTTAAATTTTCCATAAAAATTTGTTTTTCTGGGCAAGTTCGAGATATATTAGCACAGGGAAGAGGATGGTGAGAGTTAGAGACTAAAAGAAAACAACTAAGGAAACCTTGATCGAGGAGATTTATTCTATAACTAAGATCGGTTTTCATACGGTGAGGAGAACAATCTAGTAACAACAAGCCTTTGTAGAGTTAGTATTCGGACGAGATATAGAAGGCAATAAGTGCAGGCAACAATAATGCATAACACGCAAGTTTCACCTAGTATAAGTAGGTTGGAACAGAAGCTGATAAGCACGCAGGATGATAACTGAAATACCGATAACTAGATTTTATTTTATGCAGGAATGTAGCTATGTACTTATATATGTGGACAGACACGGCACAGACATTTTACATGAATCCACGGATGTTGCAATGATCAATGCAAAAGTCATCTGACATTGCAGCTGTCATATATAGGAAAAAAGAATACTGACTCAGGCCATAAAAGCTATCACAACATGTAGTATAGCATATTAGCAAGTCACAGATTCTCGGTAAAAAATATTACACCAATCTCACACCGTAAACCCACTAATGATTAATATTGTTCGAGAGGATTGGCACATAACGCGGTAACCAAATGGGTGAAAGGTGTTTCTTCATCGCAACTTGTTCACGTGTACATTTTGTTTCGCACCATAGTTAACATTCAGAAGGAGATTGCACACAAAACCGTTCGCTAGAGCTAATTGAATTGTTTTTTTTTTCTAAAGATATTCACGACGAAATAAGAATATAGAAATAAAGACCAATGGGTAATTACTGTATTGTCTTACTGCTTACTACTATACATTAGACAGTTTCTTACTAACAATACTTCTTTTAAAATCAGCGATTATTTTACTCTGGAGTATCTATTCATATAGTACTCGAATTTCGTGCAGACTTGAATCTCCCACAGTTCGTTATCTAGACATTTTCTATTTTGCCTCCAAAGTAAAAGGTGGGCCATAACTATTTGCAAATGGCAACTCTTGATTTCTTAAAAACGCTTAGAGGGTGGGGCGCGCGAGTTGCGGAGAATTGCTTATTACGTTGTTGTTGGAATTGCTTATACGTTTATTACGCTTCGCCACTCGCGCGCCCCTCCCTCTAATGGTTTTTAAGATATCAAGTGTTGCCGTTTACAAAAATGTATGACGCACCCTATATATAACAGAATAGGCAAGCACCTATGTTTCAATATCAACTGACTAAACTAGTAAGCCTGTGGGGGGCGAAGTCGTGGCATCGACATGGACGCAGAGTTCTACTCCATCTCCACCCATTCACTGTAAATTAAAACTGAGCAACGCCGCGAAAATGCTCTCCAAAAGTCACCAAGTTCGTAAACAGAGTGGCCACAGCACAGGAACAATGAAGCAAATACTCTTAGGAACGGCAGCACAGAAAATCAAAACACTGATTTATTGTTTATTAATTATGAATGTTATTTTATTGAAAAAAAGAAGGTATATATTTATTTTAATATTGTAGTTAAAATAAACACGCACTCAGACTCGACCGGTAAAAACTTAAGTGTCGAAAATTAGCACACACTCGACTTGGGTATAGGGACTGTACTTGCTTTTCATGCGCACGGGCGTACGTACTCCCGTGCGCACACTACTTAGTGTAAATACACGATGCGCTCTCGTTGGAGGTTGGGATACGACTCAGGGATTCAATCCTCGTTTGGGGTGAGTTTGGTGGTGTGGTGAAAAGGAAATGAAATTTCCTTTGACCAGTGACCAATGGAAATCGATTTCAGGGACGCGGTGGTGTATGTGTGTGTTCGTACACATCACCGTGTTCATCGATGCGTTTTGCCTGAAACGAGAAAAAAAGAACAATGGTGAAACGACCTACGGCATCTTTCGGTAATGAGGGTCAGCTGTCTAAATAGCAGCCACTCATTAGATGCTAAAAGGGATTGCGATATTTCATACAATAGAGATCGTATATCCTCTCTCTGCCGACTGGGAGAATCGGGTTCTTTTATTCGCATATGTTTATGCTATTGGATCCGATCCGACGGCAAAACATGGCGTCGGTGATCGTTTCAAGATACAAACAAAGGAATATTTCCGCGAGAAGTGCTCGCCATTGAATCAATAGTTGCAACTCTTCGGAAAGTAATTTAGATGGGTACATAATGGCGGTTGTGTATACCATCTGTGTCAATTATGTATGGCATCTATGGCGACGGCTGGATCGAATTATAGTGTGAATATCTACACTAATTGGAAATTCGGTTTTTGGGTCGCTAATGCAGAGATGGTTGGTAATGTATGAATGCCCTTGTAAGCGCAATTCTTTTTAGGAATTCTATGTAATGCTTGTATGCATTAATGTCCTTGGAGAAGGAAATATTGTCAGGTGCCAATGCGATTGCATTGGCGGGAGACAATGGGAGTTGAGTTGCGGATATGGGGGTTTTTCAGGTAAGTGGGCCGTGGGGTTTGATGGAACCACCACAAGCCCGCCTTTTCACCCATCGATTTATTGCGGGTGTGATAGCGATGGTCTATCACTTTTCGGAAGAAGTTTCCCACGTGTATAACCACCCCCTGGCTCGACTACTCGATCATAAAAACAATGTAGTTTATAGTTTAGTTTAGTGGGGCTACCACCCCTTTTATTGGCTTAATTCAAGCAATATAATTCATCATCGTCATCGGCACTACAACCGCGAACCGGTCTTGACCTTATTTAGCAAGTCCTGAGGCTTGTTAAATTTTCCACAATTATTTGTTTTTTTCCGGGCAAGGTCATTAGTCTTGCGCCAGCAATATTGTATAATTACCTACAATAAAGTATATATAAATTACAAACTAAAGAACTTAAGAACTATTTTAACTAGGCTTAATCTAGCGTAATCAGGACAAATTAAGAAGGCGGGAGTAGGGGCGGGTTATAGTAAAGTGTAGAAGCGCTGCTTAAGATTGGTGGTGAGAATGGTTTAGGCGCGGTGCTTGAGAGTGTGGGTAGAGAGGTCGACGTCGAACATAAGAGGTACGGTGAGGGCGAATGTCGGTATCCACCAAGGTAAATAAATCTTCCCTTTTCAACTTTCTTATTATGAGGGTCGTTCAATAATTCCTTAAAATATCCCAGAGATGATGCTCGCTGTTCGTAAATGGTTTGTCTTTGGGTGCCACGTTTACTCTAGGTGGAGAATAAACACGATCATGTGGTCGACCCTCAGACTATTTGGGCGGTATTCTATTCATCATCATCTTCATCGGCACTACAACCGGGATCCGGTCTTGGCCTTATTTAATAAATCTCTCCACCGGTCCCGATATCGAGCCGATGTCATCCAGCTTCGCACTCCCAGTCTCTGGCCGTCCTGGTCTACGCCATCCCTCCATCACAAACAAGGTCTGCCCCGCTGTCTCCGCCACAAAGGACTTTCCGGGCAGGCTCCTCTTCGCCCATTCGAGCTAGCTGTCCCGCCCACCGGAGTCTACCGAGTTTGATTTTTCTTACAACATTACCTGTAAGGTAGATTGTGTATAACTCATGGCTGTAGCGTCTCAGGACTCGTCCTCCCTCACATACGGGGCCAACAATTCTCCTTAAGACCTTCCTCTCGAACGCGGCTAAGAGTTCAGAGTGGCTTTTATTGAACCCCCAGATCACGGATCAACTCATGAGTACTGGTAATACCAGGGTCTTGTACAGTAGTACGTTGGATGTTCTGGATAAATTTCAAAATTTAAAGAGTCTTGATACACCATAGTAGGTTTTGTTGGATTTGATCAGCCATTCGCATATTTCTTCTTCCATATTGTTATCGGCTGATACTATTGACCTAAGGTAGTTAAAGGATTGCACTACTTCAAATTCTTGTTACACTACCCTGATAGTTTGACCAATGTTAGGCCTTCTCTTCGCAGAAGTTTCCACCATGTACTTAGTTTTCCCCTCATTAATGTGCAGTCCCAGTTTTTGTGCCGCCTGCTGGATCTGCGTAAAGGAATCCAGTATAGCTGGTTCGGTTTTACCGATGATGTCGATGTTAGCTGCGTAGGCAAGTATCTGGCTAGACTTGGTGATAATAGTCCCTCTAGTTGTGCAACAGAGTCACGGATTGCTTTCTCCAACCCCAGCTTGAAGGGGATGCAGGCCAGACTGCCCCCTTGTCGGAGTCTATTAAAGATGTCAATTGGTTTGGACAACAATCCCCCTCTTTTTACTTGACTAGTTACGTTGGTCATGGTCAAACTACAAAGTCGTATCAATTTGCTTGGAATGCCGAACTCTCTCATGGCATTATATAGTTCTACCCTGGTTATACTGTCGTAGGTGGCCTTAAAGTCTATAAATAGATGATATAATGGAATCTTAAATTCCTGACATTTTTCCATCGCCTGCCTAGGGGTGAATATCTGATCAATCGCTGATTTGCCTGGAATGAAACCACATTGATATTGACCAATGATGGCTTTTCGATATTGTAGGATAGTGGAGAGTATCTTCTAGGCGGTACTCAGCAATATTATACCCCTATAGTTGCTGCACAGTGTGATATCTCCTTTGAATGAATCAAGAAAACACGTCTTCTTCTGAAAATATTATTTTTATGACATATTAAACAAAACTCGTAATATCCCTGTGGATGTGTATCGCCTCCAAATCAATCCACCGATAAAATCGCATAGTGTTATAACACCTTGAAATTACGGAACACACTTCTCTAAGCTAGCTAGAACAGGGAGGAACAGCAAAACCGTGCCATTCGACAAGAGTTTCCGAGAAATTCTGATTACATCAGTTGTGTTCTGATTGGCGACAAAAAAAGGAGGCAGTTAGCATCAGCCAACTCACCTGGACGTTTCGTCCTCGCCTAATATCATGATATGCCTTATTTTTCATAAGTTGCACAAAGCGTAACCGTTCAGGTCATTTACTAGTTCGATTGCTTTCCAGCCAAGAGCTTAGCAAATTTTCAATATCCCGGTTTGAACGCTTGACCGGACCTTAAATCTGGATGTGCCTAGGCTTCCCGTGCACAATTTTCAGATCCAGCCACACTGCACAAGCTTCTTCTACCATTTGTTACTAAAGTCCCGGACATTTTCACTTTGTATAATGCTGGGGGCTCCAAGTATAGTAATAATATCAATTAGGTTATAAGCGCAGTTTGCTTTTTAGAACACGCAGCTGTATGAACTTCGGCAGGTGATCTTGGTAGACCAAAATAAATACAAAGTTATTATCTGGTTGGGACTGGATGTTAATTAGCCCTATCTAGCACGTTGAGTTCATCTCTTAAAATACTATTGGTCTAACAACAAGTCCTTTGTTCGGAACCTTTAATTTTTTTTGAAAACTTTCACACAAATATAAATAAATCATCACTTCTCTGGTAGTCGTGTTTTTTTTTTTTTTTTACTTTTTTGAAGTTGCTTTAACATTCTGTTTCTTCCACCATGGCCTATTGCAAAGTGCGTCTCATGAACTATAGTTCTTTTAAAGTATATGTAAAATCTAACAATGAAGTTGTCTTTGTTTGTGGGAATGATAGGTTTTTCACTATTCCCTACTTTCATTATGCCGTATCCTTTAGCCTTTAATAATCCTCCGGTTTTTTCGCATTACTTTTGTTTTTACTATTGTTGTTTGTAATAAGTCATTGTTGTTCTTTCATTAGAAAACCGCTATTTGCTTATTTAATGTTCATAATCTTAACTAACGTAGAGTTAAAACGATAAAGCCTACCAGCCATCATTCAATACTTTATAAAATACAAGCGGGTTGCGAAAAAACTTCTAGCAAGGTACTAGATTGCAAATACTATTTTTTTTTTTTTTTTTTTTTTTTTCAAGTTATTCAATTCAATTCAATTTTTATTTAGTAGATAATTACATTTATGGTATATTTTACAACTAGTACTTAAGAGATTTAGGATAGCAATTCCTTTACAACTATAATCTTAAATCTATATAACGACAAACAAATACTATTGTACAGGTTGGCACTAGTCGAGTGTGTTGTATTCATTTAACATAACACTTACCTACTTCTTGTGTCTTCCGGCTGGGTTAAGCCCGTGAGTAGGCGGCTTGCGACTAGTAGAGTCACAAACAGTTAGAGGCAGAGAGGGGAAATTTGCGGGAATTAGTGGGTGTTAACCGAGGAGATGGACGCGAGGTCCGTAACAAGTGGAATTGTCGACAAAGTCCGATCAAGATACGTGCTCGTTTAGCACTCGCCAAATGAACCGCGTAAGAAAAACGACAGTGCATGCGACATAAACATAAACTGCCAATAACGAACAGTGACATGTTATTTACACTCTCGTCTCCCACTTACTACGTGTAAATGAGCCATGGCGGTCTTTTATCAGATTCGCGATTACGAGTAGGGAATCGCATAAACTCGCTAGTTAATTAGATAAGTATTCAACAATTTATCACTGTTACCAAATTTATTCTCTCAGAGAAGTTTTCCTCTAATCCGGACGGAAGGGATTTTGGTCTCCGAAGAAAATTATTTTATATATGTTAATAGAAAAAAAATTACATTATACAAACCTTTTATTTATTACAATTCGGCAAACCTATAGCCCCTAGTCGAGATGTTACTGAATAACTGTTGCAGTTCTAAAACAGTTGCAGGTTGTAACCCTCCGGAAACACTCGCGCGAAGAAGGAATTCCACAGGTTACCCACTCTGTACGGGACGAGTTCAGATGCAGTGGTGTTCGCTTCGTCGGGAGATAAAACGCATATTGGTGGAATCCGTCGGATTGTCTTGTGGAGCGCATATAAACTGAATTGCTGAACAATACCACGCATCTCCGAAGAACAGTACCCGTTATAGTATCTGTAAAGCGCATAGAGGACAGCTAAGCGCCTTCGATGTGCTAGCGACTATAGTCCCGACGTCGGATATACTATATTACACTACACTTAACAATTCAGTATATCTATATATAAGCTTGCCCCGGTCTATTATAGGTTTTCGAATTTTGAAACTCATCAACTGCTGTTGTTTAGAACGCTGGTTCTACCATCAGTTACATGTGTTAAGTGTGTCAGTTACATCATAGACAAAGATGATGTACAAGAGGTCATTGATACACTCAAACAGAAAAACGCCACCCGATTTTAAACTCGGATGACCCCCCGGGACGATAAAGCAATTAATTGCATTTCCCAAAACAATTAGCAGATAATACAAAAACAATTAATTGCATATTTCAGAGTCAATAACATAAAGCAAGTAATTGCATATTTCGGCACGATTAATAAATTGAAAAAAAAGTAATGGCACAAAATTAATTAATCGGAATTGCGGATATTGAGCTATGGCACAAATCGATGAAGAAATATCGGCTGACGCCACAATAGAAAGCAATTGCGAATTGAAGTTAAAATGCGAAAATTGAGTCACTGCGAAATGTAATTGCATCATCGTCATCGGGAGGTGTTGACCCCAAGGTGACGAGAAAAGGTAAAAGCAAATTAGGAGTCAGTCGGTGGTTGGTTATAGAGATCGGATGGCAAAGCCAAAATTGATAGGGTAGTTCTGAAAAAGTCTACAAGGTAGTCATGGAGAAAATTTTATAATGGGAATAGGAAAGTGATCTTAAAATTAATGTGTGAAGGAAAATTGTAATTAGAGTAAAAAGTGAATATCTGAACAACACGTAGAGAAGAATTGTAATTAGTATAAAAAGCGAATCTCTGAACATTACGTGAAGAAAAATTATAAACGGAATAAAATAAGAAAAGGAAAACTAAAATGTGGATGTATACAAAGACAATTTGTAATGGCATAAAGGTGAAAGGATTAACCGCTAATATTATAACGAAAAGAAAAAGGAAAGTGAATTTGAATTTAGACTTGAGTAAGAAAACCACTATTGTTAAATAATTAAGATTAGAGCTACGTAACGAGAAAGAAAAACAAAAGGAAACAAATAAAAGTGGATGAAAATTAAAGAAAGACTCGGAGTTTTAATTTCATAAATTTTGGAGTAAATAAAAGAAGTGATCGCATTTCCTTTGGTGTCGTGATAACGGTGAGTACGTAAAAGTATAACTCATGTGCATCTGATTCTATGAGACGCACTCGAATCTCTTAGCAAAATTCGAAACGAAAGTTCCTTAGTCCATAATTGTCGGATCCCTATATGAGATGGAACGATTCCGAAAGTACGAGTATTACAATGGAGATTTATACGAGTGCGAGCAAGACAGAGGTGTTGTTAATAGATGTTTTTTCTTTGACATGAAACAAGTGTGCAAAAGGAATTTTGACGTACCCTTGAAAGTCACAATAACGTGCGAGAGTAAAAAGAATGAGTAGAGAAGAAAAGAAGGAGTCAATGTAGATTGTACTGGACTGGTTGGGAATCATAATGACCGAAATGATATGAGCGAAAACTCTACGCCATTGGCTAGAATACGTTACTAGAATCCAATGGCGCTTTGAATGATAAACTGTTAAAGATGACTTCGACCGGTAGTCGGGAAAGTTGTAAGGTATGGTTATTGGAGGAAAGGACCACTTTTCGGTAATGCCCTAACAAGTAAGCAGGCAAATTAGTTAGAACAAAAACGCTGGGAGTGTTAACACATTCCTACTTAATTAGAAAGAGAAAATTGTTGCGAAAATTACTTCATCAATTTCATCAAAATCGTTTTGTTTTAAAATAAATAAGGCGTTAAACTTCCCTACTCTAAAACAAATGAAATTATATTTTGAATGTCGTTTTTGTTTTTTTTTTAAAACCGTTTCCAAAATGATTAATCAAGAAGCATAACGAAATGAATGCGTTCGTTTAAAGCTTTTATTTCCACGAATCAATAAATAATAGTCTCAAGAAAGAGCAATGAAGAAATACACAATATGATGAGTAAATTAACAGCAATAAAATGGATGATAAGAATGCGTTGTCATCAGCTTTTTAGTCGATGCGTTATCAGTACAGTTTAGCCTCTTGCGGTTGCTGCGACATTCGCCGCTGCCTGAGCAACGCCGATGCCTTGTAGTGCTGCATCCCGGGTATGCTGGACGGTTCTTTCCTGTTTTTAATAAAAACAATTATTTTTAATCATTTAAAAATATGTATGTATATTATTTTTTTTACTGTGACACCAACTTACCAATTTTTTGCCAATCTTTTTAAGGAAGCCTGCCTCTGAACACCCGGAGAATAGTAGACAAACAATTGCAACAACGACAAAGATATGTTTCAAGAAATTCATTGCTGTGAGTTATCTTGTGGGATACTTAGGAGATTGATAAGTGCGCTCAATTGATGTTGAACTACGAGTGTGAATTCCTCATGATCGAATGTTGGTATTTATAGTAGGAAAGATGTTCAATAGATTACTCAAGGGGATGCACTTTTACTTCGAAAAATGTAATTTACATATTTACTGATGATACTGACTTCCTAGAGTACTTTCTTTGTTATATCACAGTACAACGTGCGCCTATAGAACTGCTAACCTTGTTTCGGAAGTTCTTATGCCACCCAATCCTGTGAGGTTGCCACCTTAATGGCATTTTTGCCTCAAACATGTATTGAAATGACTTACAAAACAATCAAGTTTTTATCAAATACACAAAGTTACGGTCAGAAAGTGATTTAAAGAATAAGACCACCCTGAAGGCATGAAAAGCGGATGAAATTCCATGCTTTCAGGTGAAAATATAACAGGTGAAATATTTTTACTTTTATTTGTTAACAACTATATATATTGACTATAAGTGTGTAAATAAAACCACTACAAAAAGGTCTGAAATGCTGCAAAGACAAGTACTTTGTCGAGGCTTCATTTAAATATTTGCGATATTTGTCTCGTACGAGCCTTCAAACATTCGTAAGGGTTTGAGCCTTTTTGTTGTTTTTTAATTGTAGGATGATCTCTTCTTTTAGGTATTAAGTTATCCAACAAAATAAAAATGTCTATTTCAGTGTAGCGTTAAATCGAATCATGAATATAATTTTTAAGAGTTATATAAATGCTTGACCAGAAGATGCTTATAGATGGTAATACTACAAATTAATATAACAATTTTTCTTATGTTTCTTTTTCTTGCGTGTTTACATGAATGTAATATACAAAAGTTTTGTATCTATTTGGTGGACACCAGGGAGTTAAGAACAGATTCGATCGCACGCGTAAGAAATATCGTTGACACTACATGTTTAGACGATTAAAACTACAGCAACAACTCGAATGGCAATGTTCATCACTGATGGAGCCGAACGATAAGGTATACTTGGACATCAGAGGGATGGGAGCGAACATAGTAAAGTCTGGTCAGGACGAACCTTGCCCTGTTCAATTCAAGTTCACATACATTCTCCACGTGGCTCCCCTGGTGTCCCGCCAAGTACTGAACCAATGCATGCAGTGACATCCTAAGCAAGGTGGGCGCAAGGCCGTTTTAAGGATTTCGGTGCGAAGCGTATCGTTAGTGGTATAAATATATCTTCGACATAAATTATCAAAAAGTTATTATACGAAGAAACTTAAAACATATAGTGGAAAAAGAAAAATGAACCAAGTTAAAATAAAAAGATCTTTAACATCAGACGGTGGATGAAAAGGATATCGGCATGAGTTCTACGCTCCTCAAGTGTGTTGAAGTTGATCAGATGGAGCCGGCTTGTGTATGGTCAATTAAAATCCCGAGGTCGTGTATCGAGGGTACAGATGATATCTGCTGGGTTAGCAGGAATTGGGCGGGGGGGGGGGGGGGGGGGGGGGTTGCGGGAGAAGGTGATGGAGTCACATTTGACAATGTTGAGTTCAAGTGAGTTATTACGGCACCAAGTTGAGACGTTGTCGGGGTCCGTTTGGATAAGTGAGGTGTCGAGTGGAGAGATGATCGTTTTGTAGAGTTTGGCGTCGTCCGCATAGAGGGTGATGGATGAGCATTTAATAATGGAGTCAACATCATTGATGGTAAGGATAAATAGGAGGGGACCTAGATGACTGCCTTGCGGAACTCCTGACGTGGGAAAAAAGGATTGGACAAGGAGGATCTGAATTTGACACGGTAGGATCGATCTTTCAGATAAGAAGATACCCACTTGATCAATAGGGGTTCGAAACCTAGGGAGGACAGCTTAAAAGGGATGAAATTATCGGAGATTTTGTCAAAGGCCTTGCTGAAATCGGTGGTGATTACATCTACTTCGTTGCCATTCTCTAAGGCACGGAGAATATGGGATGATAACCCGATCAGATTCGTTGTGGTCGACCTACCAGAAAGGACATCATGCTGGTTGGATGAGATGATGGATTTAAAACGGAAAGATAACGCGTTGTAAAGATTTCCTTCGAACAGTTTGGAGATATGAGATAGTTTGGTGATGGGCTGGTAGTTGCTTATATCGTTTTTAGGTCCTTTTTTGTGTATGGGGGTGACATAGGAGGATTTCCAAATACTAGGGAAGATCCCTTGTGAAAGGGATAGATTGAATATCTTTGATATCGGGATGGAAAGAGAAGTGAAACATTTCTTTAAAAATACAGCCCGGAGTCCATCAGCCCCAAGGCTGAACTCCTCAACTACGTGACGCAGAATAATTTGAGGGGTGAGGATGCCACATCCAGACATTGAACGCTTACTAACATATTTGCTGGCTCAGAATCTAGACACCCAACTTAAACTGTCCGAGGATCTGAAGTTAATCTTCGACAAATCGAGCGAGTCGAAATAGGGAAAACTGTGGGTATTCATTTCTTATATATTTATTTTTGTGTAACAGATTCCTGTATAACAGGGACTACAGTCGCTGTCGCATCTAAGGCGCGTATTTGAGCTCTGTCTGTTTTACAAATATTATCACGGATACTGTTCTTCGGAGATTCGTGGCATTGTTCCGCGCAATTCGGTTCATATCATCATCATCGGCACTACAACCAGGAACCGGTCTAGGCCTTATTTAGCAAGTCCTGGGGCTTGTTAAATTTTCCATAATGACTTATTTTTTTCTGGGCAAGGTCATTAGTCTTGCGCCAGGGGCTCCCCGACGGGGAATCGAACCCCGGTCTCCTGGGTGACAGGCGGGTATACTAACCACTATACTATCGAAGAGCCCATTCGGTTCATATGCGCTCCCCAAAACAATCCGATGGATCGAGTCAATTTGCGGTGCATCTTCCCACAGCGCGAGCATCTCTGCATCAGAATTCGTTCCGTTACAGAGCTGGAAAGATGTGGAATTCTCTTCCCGCGCGAGTGTTCCCGGAGCGTTACAACTCGCAAGTGTTCGAGAACAATTGCAACAGTTATTTATTAGAATCTCGAGGCGCCGACTCTGTGCTATAGAGTCGCATCTCTTGAGAGAAGTATAATAAAGAAAAAAAACCTAAATATCCAACCGTTGGACTCTGAGCGCTGTCTAATGTTCCGGTGGATTGTGGATGGTATGCGGTGTTCGCAACTTCTTAATTCGAAGAGGTTTATACAGTTTCTTCAACAAATCGCTAAAGATCTGATCTGTTACTCCCCTATAGACTCTGATTGTTACAGACCATCATCATTATCATCATCATCGGCACTACAACTGTAGTGCTCCAAAAAGCCCGACCACCTTTTCCCCCCTTTCCTACATCCAAATCCAAGCAATATTACCCTAAAACCCAAAATCCAATTATCAAACATTCGTTGATCGCTTAACATTTGCCCCCACGGCATAATTTAATCCAAAATCCAAACTAAAATTAAAATTCACAATAAACGAATCTAATATTCGTTTATCGTTTCACATTTGTCCCAGGGCATCATCAAAATCCAAAATTCAGAGATCGTTATCTCTATCTGAAAAATGCCACTAAGTTAAACAAATAGAAAACCAAATCCAGATACATATCTACATCTGCGCAATAGTTTCGTAAGAATTCAAGAAATTGAATTCTTCTCTTAAATAAACACTGAGCGTCTCACTCAGGATACAAAAATCGAGATTCGTGTAAGAAATTGGAATTTGAGATACAAATCTCGATTTGTTTTCCTTTATAAAGGAATAGTAAAGTGATCTCCGGGCCGCAGTAGATTATCGTTCATAATACCTGGAGGAAGTGCCCCAGAAGAAAAACCTTATTGATGCAGAGAGTTTGACAAAATAAAACACATTTTATATACCGAATAAAAGCGAGATTTTTTAATAGTTTTGTTGCGCTGACAGCTGGTGAGTAGAGCTGTGCTACCCCCACAAAAACACTCCTTTTTAGATTCCGAGTATCACCTGCCCCCGCGGAAGCCTACGGAGACGAGGACTATGAAAGCCGGTAAAACATCAGGATCAACAACAGGACGACGACCCTTTTGTAGGACGTTTTTCAGGAGCGGTCTATAGAGATTCCCTCTCCTTTTAAGGACTAGGAGACTCGCTCCCTGAACTAAACCTACTAAAAAACCTAACACAACCGGGAACCGGTCTTGGGCTTATTTAGCAAGTCCTCAGGCTTGTTAAATTTTCCATAATGATTTGTTTCACAGATCGTTTCGACGTAAAGCAGTCCCCCGTCTTTGTCAAATTACTTTGTAATGTCAATATCTGTTTGTTCCCGGGTTGGTCTTATGTAGTATGTAGTATTACCATGATGTTCAAGTATCATCATCATTATCGATACTACAACAGGGATTCGGTCTTGGCCTTATTAAGCAATTCTCTCCACCGGTGGCCGGTCCTTATCCGAGACTTGTTAAATTGTACATAATAATTTGTTTTTGCGGAGAAGGTTATTAGCTTTACGCCAACCTTGCTTAGGATGTCACTGCATGCATTGGTTCAGTACTTGGCGGGACACCAGGGGAGTCACGTGGAGAATGTATGTGAACTTGAATTGAACAGGGCAAGGTTCGTCCTGACCAGACTTTACTATGTTTGCTCCCATCCCTCTGATGTCCAAGTATACCTTATCGTTCGGCTCCATCAGTGATGAACATTGCCATTCGAGTTGTTGCTGTAGTTTTAATCGTCTAAACATGTAGTGTCAACGATATTTCTTACGCGTGCGATCGAATCTGTTCTTAACTCCCTGGTGTCCACCAAATAGATACAAAACTTTTGTATATTACATTCATGTAAACACGCAAGAAAAAGAAACATAAGAAAAATTGTTATATTAATTTGTAGTATTACCATCTATAAGCATCTTCTGGTCAAGCATTTATATAACTCTTAAAAATTATATTCATGATTCGATTTAACGCTACACTGAAATAGACATTTTTATTTTGTTGGATAACTTAATACCTAAAAGAAGAGATCATCCTACAATTAAAAAACAACAAAAAGGCTCAAACCCTTACGAATGTTTGAAGGCTCGTACGAGACAAATATCGCAAATATTTAAATGAAGCCTCGACAAAGTACTTGTCTTTGCAGCATTTCAGACCTTTTTGTAGTGGTTTTATTTACACACTTATAGTCAATATATATAGTTGTTAACAAATAAAAGTAAAAATATTTCACCTGTTATATTTTCACCTGAAAGCATGGAATTTCATCCGCTTTTCATGCCTTCAGGGTGGTCTTATTCTTTAAATCACTTTCTGACCGTAACTTTGTGTATTTGATAAAAACTTGATTGTTTTGTAAGTCATTTCAATACATGTTTGAGGCAAAAATGCCATTAAGGTGGCAACCTCACAGGATTGGGTGGCATAAGAACTTCCGAAACAAGGTTAGCAGTTCTATAGGCGCACGTTGTACTGTGATATAACAAAGAAAGTACTCTAGGAAGTCAGTATCATCAGTAAATATGTAAATTACATTTTTCGAAGTAAAAGTGCATCCCCTTGAGTAATCTATTGAACATCTTTCCTACTATAAATACCAACATTCGATCATGAGGAATTCACACTCGTAGTTCAACATCAATTGAGCGCACTTATCAATCTCCTAAGTATCCCACAAGATAACTCACAGCAATGAATTTCTTGAAACATATCTTTGTCGTTGTTGCAATTGTTTGTCTACTATTCTCCGGGTGTTCAGAGGCAGGCTTCCTTAAAAAGATTGGCAAAAAATTGGTAAGTTGGTGTCACAGTAAAAAAAATAATATACATACATATTTTTAAATGATTAAAAATAATTGTTTTTATTAAAAACAGGAAAGAACCGTCCAGCATACCCGGGATGCAGCACTACAAGGCATCGGCGTTGCTCAGGCAGCGGCGAATGTCGCAGCAACCGCAAGAGGCTAAACTGTACTGATAACGCATCGACTAAAAAGCTGATGACAACGCATTCTTATCATCCATTTTATTGCTGTTAATTTACTCATCATATTGTGTATTTCTTCATTGCTCTTTCTTGAGACTATTATTTATTGATTCGTGGAAATAAAAGCTTTAAACGAACGCATTCATTTCGTTATGCTTCTTGATTAATCATTTTGGAAACGGTTTTAAAAAAAAAACAAAAACGACATTCAAAATATAATTTCATTTGTTTTAGAGTAGGGAAGTTTAACGCCTTATTTATTTTAAAACAAAACGATTTTGATGAAATTGATGAAGTAATTTTCGCAACAATTTTCTCTTTCTAATTAAGTAGGAATGTGTTAACACTCCCAGCGTTTTTGTTCTAACTAATTTGCCTGCTTACTTGTTAGGGCATTACCGAAAAGTGGTCCTTTCCTCCAATAACCATACCTTACAACTTTCCCGACTACCGGTCGAAGTCATCTTTAACAGTTTATCATTCAAAGCGCCATTGGATTCTAGTAACGTATTCTAGCCAATGGCGTAGAGTTTTCGCTCATATCATTTCGGTCATTATGATTCCCAACCAGTCCAGTACAATCTACATTGACTCCTTCTTTTCTTCTCTACTCATTCTTTTTACTCTCGCACGTTATTGTGACTTTCAAGGGTACGTCAAAATTCCTTTTGCACACTTGTTTCATGTCAAAGAAAAAACATCTATTAACAACACCTCTGTCTTGCTCGCACTCGTATAAATCTCCATTGTAATACTCGTACTTTCGGAATCGTTCCATCTCATATAGGGATCCGACAATTATGGACTAAGGAACTTTCGTTTCGAATTTTGCTAAGAGATTCGAGTGCGTCTCATAGAATCAGATGCACATGAGTTATACTTTTACGTACTCACCGTTATCACGACACCAAAGGAAATGCGATCACTTCTTTTATTTACTCCAAAATTTATGAAATTAAAACTCCGAGTCTTTCTTTAATTTTCATCCACTTTTATTTGTTTCCTTTTGTTTTTCTTTCTCGTTACGTAGCTCTAATCTTAATTATTTAACAATAGTGGTTTTCTTACTCAAGTCTATAACTATATCTCTATAACCAACCACCGACTGACTCCTAATTTGCTTTTACCTTTTCTCGTCACCTTGGGGTCAACACCTCCCGATGACGATGATGCAATTACATTTCGCAGTGACTCAATTTTCGCATTTTAACTTCAATTCGCAATTGCTTTCTATTGTGGCGTCAGCCGATATTTCTTCATCGATTTGTGCCATAGCTCAATATCCGCAATTCCGATTAATTAATTTTGTGCCATTACTTTTTTTTCAATTTATTAATCGTGCCGAAATATGCAATTACTTGCTTTATGTTATTGACTCTGAAATATGCAATTAATTGTTTTTGTATTATCTGCTAATTGTTTTGGGAAATGCAATTAATTGCTTTATCGTCCCGGGGGGTCATCCGAGTTTAAAATCGGGTGGCGTTTTTCTGTTTGAGTGTATCAATGACCTCTTGTACATCATCTTTGTCTATGATGTAACTGACACACTTAACACATGTAACTGATGGTAGAACCAGCGTTCTAAACAACAGCAGTTGATGAGTTTCAAAATTCGAAAACCTATAATAGACCGGGGCAAGCTTATATATAGATATACTGAATTGTTAAGTGTAGTGTAATATAGTATATCCGACGTCGGGACTATAGTCGCTAGCACATCGAAGGCGCTTAGCTGTCCTCTATGCGCTTTACAGATACTATAACGGGTACTGTTCTTCGGAGATGCGTGGTATTGTTCAGCAATTCAGTTTATATGCGCTCCACAAGACAATCCGACGGATTCCACCAATATGCGTTTTATCTCCCGACGAAGCGAACACCACTGCATCTGAACTCGTCCCGTACAGAGTGGGTAACCTGTGGAATTCCTTCTTCGCGCGAGTGTTTCCGGAGGGTTACAACCTGCAACTGTTTTAGAACTGCAACAGTTATTCAGTAACATCTCGACTAGGGGCTATAGGTTTGCCGAATTGTAATAAATAAAAGGTTTGTATAATGTAATTTTTTTTCTATTAACATATATAAAATAATTTTCTTCGGAGACCAAAATCCCTTCCGTCCGGATTAGAGGAAAACTTCTCTGAGAGAATAAATTTGGTAACTGTGATAAATTGTTGAATACTTATCTAATTAACTAGCGAGTTTATGCGATTACCTACTCGTAATCGCGAATCTGATAAAAGACCGCCATGGCTCATTTACACGTAGTAAGTGGGAGACGAGAGTGTAAATAACATGTCACTGTTCGTTATTGGCAGTTTATGTTTATGTCGCATGCACTGTCGTTTTTCTTACGCGGTTCATTTGGCGAGTGCTAAACGAGCACGTATCTTGATCGGACTTTGTCGACAATTCCACTTGTTACGGACCTCGCGTCCATCTCCTCGGTTAACACCCACTAATTCCCGCAAATTCCCTCTCTCTGCCTCTAACTGTTTGTGACTCTACTAGTCCCAAGCCGCCTACTCACGGGCTTAACCCAGCCAGAAGACACAAGAAGTAGGTAAGTGTTATGTTAAATGAATACAACACACTCGACTAGTGCCAACCTGTACAATAGTATTTGCAATCTAGTATCTTGCTAGAAGTTTTTTCGCAACCCGCTTGTATTTTATAAAGTATTGAATGATGGCTGGTAGGCTTTATCGTTTTAACTCTACGTTAGTTAAGATTATGAACATTAAAAAAGCAAATAGCGGTTTTCTAATGAAAGAACAACAATGACTTATTAAAAACAACAATAGTAAAAACAAAAGTAATGCGAAAAACCGGAGGATTATTAAAAGCCAAAGGATACGGCATAATGAAAGTAGGGAATAGTGAAAAACCTATCATTCCCACAAACAAAGACAACTTCATTGTTAGATTTTACATATACTTTAAAAGAACTATAGTTCATGAGACGCACTTTGCAATAGGCCATGGTGGAAGAAACAGAATGTTAAAGCAACTTCAAAAAAGTAAAAAAAAAAAAAACACGACTACCAGAGAAGTAATGATTTATTTATATTTATGTGAAAGTTTTCAAAAAAAAATTAAAGGTTCCGAACAAAGGACTTGTTGTTAGACCAATAGTATTTTAAGAGATGAACTCAACATGCTAGATAGGGCTAATTAACATCCAGTCCCAACCAGATAATGACTTTGTATTTATTTTGGTCTACCAAGATCACCTGCCGAAGTTCATACAGCTGCGTGTTCTAAAAAGCAAACTGCGCTTATAACCTAATTTATATTATTACTATACTTGGAGCCCCCAGCATTATACAAAGTGAAAATGTCCGGGACTTTAGTAACAAATGGTAGAAGAAGCTTGTGCAGTGTGGCTGGATCTGAAAATTGTGCACGGGAAGCCTAGGCACATCCAGATTTAAGGTCCGGTCAAGCGTTCAAACCGGGATATTGAAAATTTGCTAAGCTCTTGGCTGGAAAGCAATCGAACTAGTAAATGACCTGAACGGTTACGCTTTGTGCAACTTATGAAAAATAAGGCATATCATGATATTAGGCGAGGACGAAACGTCCAGGTGAGTTGGCTGATGCTAACTGCCTCCTTTTTTTGTCGCCAATCAGAACACAACTGATGTAATCAGAATTTCTCGGAAACTCTTGGCGAATGGCACGGTTTTGCTGTTCCTCCCTGTTCTAGCTAGCTTGGTTAGAGAAGTGTGTTCCGTAATTTCAAGGTGTTATAACACTATGCGATTTTATCGGTGGATTGATTTGGAGGCGATACACATCCACAGGGATATTACGAGTCTTGTTTAATATGTCATAAAAATAATATTTTCAGAAGAAGACATGTTTTCTTGATTCATTCAAAGGAGATATCACACTGTGCAGCAACTATAGGGATATAACATTGCTGAGTACCACCTAGAAGATACTCTCCACTATCCTACAAGATCGAATAGCCCCATACGCTAAAGCCATCATTGGTCAGTATCAATGTGGTTTCATCCCAGGCAAATCAGCGATTGATCAGATATTCACCCTTAGGCAGGTGATGGAAAAATGTCAGGAATTTAAGATTCCATTATATCATCTAGTTATAGTCTTTAAGGGCGCTTACGACAGCATAACCAGGACAGAACTCTATAATGCCATGAGAGAGTTCGGCATTCCAAACAAATTGATACGACTTTGTAGTTTGACCATGACCAAGGTAACTAGTCAAGTAAAAATAGGGGGATTGCTGTCCAAACCAATTAAAATCTTTAATAGACTCCGACAAGGGGGCCGTCTGGCCGGCATCCCCTTCAAGCTGGGGTTGGAGAAAGCAATCCGTGACTCTGTTGCACAACTAGAGGGACTATTATCACCAAGTCCAGTCAGATACTTGCCTACGCAGATGACATCGACATCATCGGTAGAACCGAATCAGCTGTACGGGATTCCTTCACCCAGATCCAGCAGGCGGCACAAAAGCTGGGACTGCACATTAATGAGGGGAAAACTAAGAACATGGTGGAAACTTCTGCGAAGAGAAGGCCTAACATTGGTCAAACTATCAGGGTAGTGGAACAAGAATTTGAAGTAGTGCAATCCTTTAACTACCTTAGGTCAATAGTATCAGCCGATAACAATATGGAAGAAGAAATATGCGAACGGCTGATTAAATCCAACAAAACCTACTATGGTGTATCAAGGCTCTTTAAATTTTGAAATTTATCCAGAACATCCAACGTACTACTGTACAAGACCCTGGTATTACCAGTACTCATGAATTGATCCGAGATCTGGGTGCTCAATAAAAGGGACTCTGAACTCTTAGCCGCGTTCGAGAGGAAGGTCTTAAGGAGAATTGTTGGCCCCGTATGTGAGGGAGGACGATTCCTGAGACGCTACAGCCATGAGTTATACAGCTAATGTTGTAAGAAAAATCAAACTCGGTAGACTCCGGTGGGCGGGATACCTAGCTCGAATGGGCGAAGAGGTGCCTGCCCGGAAAGTCCTTTGTGGCGAAGACAGCGGGGCAGACCTTGTCTGTGATGGAGGGATGGCGTAGACCAGGACGCCCATAGCATGGGAGTGCGAAACTGGATGACATCGGCTCGAAATAGGGACCGGTGGAGAGATTTATTAAATAAGGCCAAGACCAGATCCCGGTTGTAGTGCCGATGAAGATGATGATGAAGTATTAACGCAGACACTTGTCAGGATTTCATCAGAATACCGCCCAAATAGTCTGAGGGTCGACCACATGATCGTGTTTATTCTCCACCTAGAGTAAACGTGGCACCCAAAGACAAACCATTTACGAACAGCGAGCATCATCTCTGGGATATTTTAAGGAATTATTGAACGACCCTCATAATAAGAAAGTTGAAAAGGGAAGATTTATTTACCTTGGTGGATACCTACATTCGCCCTCACCGTACCTCTTATGTTCGACGTCGACCTCTCTACCCACACTCTCAAGCACCGCGCCTAAACCATTCTCACCACCAATCTTAAGCAGCGCTTCTACACTTTACTATGACCTGCCCCCACCCCTTCCCCCTGCCCCCGCCTTCTTAATTTGTCCTGATTACGCTAGATTAAGCCTAGTTAAAATAGTTCTTAAGCTCTTTAGTTTGTAAGTTATATATACTTTAGTTGTAGGTAATCATATGGCTTGAATTAAGCCAATAAAAAGGGGTGGTGGCCCCACTAAACTAAACTATAAACTACATTGCTTTCATGATCGAGTAGTCGAGCCACAGAATGGTAATAAATGCGGGACACTTCTTCCGAAAAGTGATAAATCATCGCTATCACACCCGTAATAAATCGATGGGCGAAAAGTTGGGCTTATTACTTTAGTCAGCTGATATTGAAATATAGGTGCTTGCATATTCTGCTTATATAGGGTGGGCCGTAAATTTTTGCAAATGACAACACTTGATTTCTTAATAACCGTTAGAGGAAGGGGCGCGCGAGTGGCGGGAATCTGACGACTGGAAAGATCAACATCCAGAAATGTGAAACTATTATGTTTTGAACCCCACTGCATAAAGCCACGAACGACACAAGAAAAAACTGGCTAAAGTTAGTTATTGTGAGACCGCATACGCACAAACTGTAAACCAAGAGTGTGGTTAAATACCTTGGTAGCTGCGTAGATCAGTACCTGTATTTTAACAGACATGTGGAGGCTGCTTTGGTCAAGGGTAAGAAAATGTTGGCTATAACAAGAAGGCTATTTCGTTTTAGCCAACTTGATAGCAGGGTAAAAGTTGGATGCTATATGGCCCTAATCAGGCCCATGATTATATATGGATGCCCAGTGTGGTTCAATATAGGTCCAAATATGATGATATGAAAAGATTCGGGTTTTTTTGAAGAAAATGTTTTAGAACTTGTCTCATACTCGTATTATATCGAGCACATCATAATTTTATGATCAAGTTAATCAGTGAACATATTGTGAAAGCAATAGTCGCAGCCAACGATCTAATTTTCGGAGCTTATTATACAAATACTTTGTATTTTGAGAGGATACGTCGCAATGGCTTTGTTCCACCAGAGGCATTCCTCGAATTTAATATGAACGGTCTTATACAGGATGAATCCCGAGTTCCGCTGATTTATTATGTAAGTAGATCTTCCCTAGACGGACGATTGTGCTCGATCGGGAAGTGACGCGCACCGAAGAAGAGCTTGTGGGGGTGAAAGTATGGATGCCGACGTACGACGCGGGCTCCTATCACCCACCAACGACTCCTTCACAACAATTGGCCTCCGAAATCCGGGCGCCAGGAAAGGGCGATAAATAAAAGCCACTGGGGCAAGTTCTGTTGTATAAAGCTTTCTTTATTTGACCGATTTTTACACTGAGTTTTTGCTATTTGTCGTTTCAGTATCAATCTCTTAACGTATACAAATTAGTTTCTGTTTTCTTTGTGTCTATTGTATTTTTTTAATTGGGAGCTACAAGCAGTACTAAACATATTAAATAGTTTGCGTTTACTTGTTTTGTTTATTATTCTTTTTCGCTTTTAAACCGTCCAGTCATGCATCGCCTTCGTTTAGTTTATTTATCTCCTACCTTTTACTTAGTTTTAGGCACCGTCACGATCCTCCGCAGTGATGATTGGACCTTGACTTTGAAACGGGAGAGCGATGTGCGCTCAGCGGTGGTTGTGACTCGACTGACTAATTATTGGAAGGAAAAGGTTCATCGCGTCGTGGCAATGGAGTCATAGCTAAAATTAACTTACTGCCACTTACGAGGAATTTCGAGAAGAGTTGCTATGCTTGCATTGGTGTTCAGTTCCAGCGAATCCTCGCCGTATAAGCTGAGTCAGATTCGTTGGTTGTGTATACCGGGAAATTGGCATAGCCAAGTATGGTCGTTGTGGTCGTTTCGTGGGAAATTAGCTGTTGCTTGGTTGCACACGAGAAGAATGATTTAAGGAGTAAATGAACCGAAGTGGTTTTGGGGGGAAATTGGAATTGCTTGGGTGCAAGCAAGGAATGTCGTTTGGATAAGATATTAACCGAAGTAATTTCGGGGAAATGTATGCGGCTCGGTATAGTTGGTGGTGATGGTTAATGTTCGTTGTAGGTTTGAATATGCGTTTTATTACAGCATATGAATTTCGGGGAAATTAAGATTGCTTGGTCTCCTGGAAGGAATATGGTTTAGATAAAAAAATCACCGAAGCAATTTTGGGAAAATGTATGAGGGGATGATTTAGAATATATTCTGTTGAATTGTATTCTGTTGGGAGTTTTAGGAAATGCCTTTCATTGTAGATTGGGAGATGGATTCTTGCAAGTTCGGGAAGGATGCGCTTGCGGATGTGTTTTTGCGTGTTTTGAAATGGGTTACAGGTTAGGATAGGGTAACGCGCTGTTAGCGGTCAAGATTGGTTGGCATTGTGGGTTGGTTCTCCATGTGGCATAGAGAATCCCCACAAGCTGTTGCGGTTCAATAGAGATATTTCCCATAGAGACCGGGAGGATGTTATTAAATAGCACCAACAGTTTGGGCGGTTGAATGGGAAATAAAGACCTATCTACCAAAGTCGGTAAAGTAATACAAACATCAACCAGCTTACACAGATATACGTTTTCTAGGATTAGGGTAGTACGCAAAAAAATGTATATATATATATGTATATATATATGTATAGATGTAAGTTCAATTTAAGTTAAAAAAAAAACAAAGTTGGCACTACGTTTTTTAGTTTGTTTCGTTATTAAAATAAACATAATTAAAAAAAAACAAAGTTCTGTCGTCGAAAGGTAAATTGTACAATAGACATGTAAAGGTTAGTTTACAGCGTCTCTGTAGGTCAGTAGGTTATAATATAAGATAATTAAGTTAGAATTTAAGCATTTTTTGTCTGGTCTATAATTTAGAATCTAACAAGAAAAAGGAAATAAAAAAGGTTGGAAAAACGAATGAAATTAAACGAACCGTATCCTGGATCACAGGTGGCTCCAAAAACCGATATCGACGTTTGAGTTCCCGGAAAGTAAATTCGCGGACACATTAACTTTATCTTTTGAATTTGTGACTAGAATCCCGCTCCTCGTCACTAAGTGAGGAAAAGAGGAGGTAGCGAAGTTGCTTGTCTTTGCCATTGCCCAAAAAAGACGTGAACCAGTTGGGTCACTAAAGGAATCTATGTATCACCCTGTCGTTGTGAGCCCTCTTTGTGGTATCAATCGCCTGGTTGCGCGCGTTTCTGATTCTAACAAAATTCGTTCTGTTGTTGGATTAGAACGCCTTCGTTTAAAAACTCTTTTTTTACCGTTGTAATCTGCTCGCATTTTTTTATCAAACGTAGGTTTATCACATAAATTTAGTTTAATGGAAAGGGGAACATAAATCTCCTTTAATAGTATTGCACATTGATACCTCCTTTTCTTACCCTTTACCTTTTCTTTCGCTCCCATTCTGCTTTGAAATTTAAGAGTATGTAACATCAGAGTGTAAATCTCCGATATTGACATTTAATATTTTGTTATCGTGATTATTATGACTTACGTGGAGAGTTTATTGGGGAGAGTGGGTTCTTTGGCTGTAGTTCTGCAGATGGCTGGCTTCGTTCGGCTAGGGACTTGGAGAGCTTTACTTCCCTTTGGTGAGTGAGTCCTACGACAGCGGTTCTGTAGATGGTTGACTTCGTGGCATTGGGATTCAAACAAGACTTGTACTTTTAATATGTCCTTTATTGGTTTACGTTAAGAAGTGTGAATAACCATCCCTGTATGTCTTACAATCTTTGGTCTTGTACTTTTAATCGGAACAATGATTGATTATTATTGATTGGGAATGTCGATCCCTTAGTTCTGAAGTCACATTTATTTAATTGCAAGAAGACCCGCTGTACTAATGCAATGGGCCGCAGTCTTCTTGCTTGATTATTACACTGCTCAAAAATCCCATCTGCAATCCATCTTTATATACGAAATTATTGGTGACGAAGTGCAGATGATGCATTTTCCTCACCCAGCATGTGTAACCTATTCTGAGGTTATTTGTCTGTCACAGGCCATTCGCATTTTTCAATAATCGTTTAGTTTGCCCTGCTGAAAGTGCAGCGGTAATTAATTGAGCAATTACTTAATTGCTTTCATACGAAGAACCATTTATAGGGCATTACCCGTGTGTGCAAATCGTATCATACGATTAATTGCGCTTCACTGCTGTGTCTGCTATTTCGCCGAACTCAGCACTTTACCGACGCTCAATTACTTCGTCGTTGGTGGCCTTTGACAACACCGCTCGTGTCATATATCTTGTATGACATGTGTAGTCGAAACAAGAGCTTGCCGGCCTTGCCTGATCGTAGCGAGCGACCATGGGCTCGTTTGCCATGATATGTGTCTTGCGTCGGCCGGTATTATGAGTAATCATGAATATGAATGATATATGATATATGAATGATATGCTGTGGAAGAACGCGGCAACGCTTTGCTTTGGAGTGGATGGGCGTTTATCGCAACGTGTGCGATATGTATTGTAATTGGATTGTTTATGGGAAGATGTATTTTGCATTGTATGAGGTATGTAATATATGAGGATTAATCGTTTGAGATGATGTTTGAGATGGTGTGAGGATGCTTGAAGTATTAATTGTTTAAGAGGGGGTTGCAAGTCGAGGTGTAACAAGTACTTCAAAACCCCTTTCTTGTACTCGCGCTAGTGTAGAAAAAAAGAAGAAAGAAAAAATAAGAAAGGGTATTGTTGCAATTACAACTAGGAGTGACAGAATATATTTGTTATAAATATTTTCTTGTTTATCACCTTACACTTATCTTGTGTCACAACCCTCGAACTAACGACAATTTAACTCTATTACGTTTTGTTGGGAGAAAAAGGAAACTGTTCAAAGAGAACAGGACTAAAGGACTGATCTTCATCGGAGACAAAGAAAAACAATAACAACGGTGAGTAGAGTGAATAAAGGACAGTGAAAAAATGTAGAATAGTTTGGCTAAAACGTTCAAAGCTATTTTAACAATATTTAAGAAAGTGCGTTGCATATAAAAGCAAAATCTAATTAAAACGAAAATTGAATAAATACTGTTGAATTGCAGGACACAGTCTTTGTATTGTTGTGGATATTCGGTCCGGTACCGACTAGTTCAGTTCAATGATTTTGTCTACCTAATTGTCCTTTTATCCAAATGTATTTTTGTTCCTGCTATTTTTCTTCGAGCCTTCAAATAATGTGACAAAAATCGATTGCTTAATGGAGAGTCTAATGGTAGTTATAAGTATCTACTATTTCAAGAGGGTAGTTGTTACTATCAATGATACTATAAATTGTGTGCAAATAATGTTTAATATATTCTTGAATAAATTTTTTTAACGAATATTTGATTACACTTCCGAAGAAATAGATATAATACTCGTCCACGTACATTTCACCCAAAAAAAAATTTAATTTTCTCGACGATGAAGTCAAAAATCATTTCAGCAAATGTAAATTCTTCACCTTCTTGTCTGATAAAGTTCCTGAAGTTAGTCGAGGCTTTCATTGAACTAACGAGTCGCGCCAAGGAACACTTCAACTTAGTCAAAGTGTTGGTTTCTTGCCAATTTGATTTCGCAGAAACTAAAATAACGCAATATTTACTTGACAAGCAAACATTTCGCTTTTAATGCGAGAAAACATTTTAATGTACTTGACATTTCTCACTGCTACCTCGACTGCAACTTCTCTCTCCGGAAGCCTAATTGTTTAATTTTATAGTATTAAATTCCATTAAATGTGAAAGGAAATTTTTCAAGCATCCTTCGACAATTACAGTTTCAGACGAAACTCCTAAAAACAAAAAGCCCCAGAACATTAACAGTCTGTCTCGCTTGACTGAGTACACAATACCTCTGCCACCATAGTCCAAAGACACGAAGTAGGCAGACATAAGCAAAAAATTAATCCCTCCAAATCCATTGATACAACTAACGCTAACGAATCCTGGCTGCAAAGCAATAAAAGGACGAAAGTAAAAAATGAACATGGTGAAAAATCCAAGAAAACAAAACAAAACAATAACAAAATTAAACAAAAAACTGTAATTATTATGCCAGCCTTCATAATGGTTCATGATTAACAACACAGAAAGAACAAGAATAGAACTACTAACTAGTGTGTCTAGCGATTCTATTTGTCATGAAAATGATGAGTCGGTTGTCTTTGCTTTATTCAGGCGATCTTCTTCCCGAGCCCCTGGCATTCGGTTCAATCCGAATCCAACACCAAAGCCATTGAGTTAAAAAACTATTTTTACCCGCAAATCAAACAACAGCTTTCCGGTCATTCCACTTGGATGTCCTCGAATCGGTATCTCACTGGCAAATCACTGTCATATCGGGCCAGGACTGGCTTCAAGCCAATTCCCGGGGATGCAACACGCCGCATTACAATCAATATTTTTCCAACATACACTCGTGTGGCTGTACGAAAGTATCCTGTCGCTGTCTGTCGCTACGGATTCATTCGGCAAACACGAGTGCCTCCTTTAATGGTGTGAACCGAGGGTGAGGGTGAGTCCGATGTCTAGGAGCTGTTTGTTGCCAATTCGAACCATGAGCCTCCGTCTCATGTCGCGTCTTTCAAATCCCAAAGCGGAAGTTGGCAGCACTTTTTATGAGTAAAATATACTTTCGCTTACGATGGCATTGCTGTAGAGGTTGCTTCTACATCAGTGTCAGGACGAGTGTCGGTAGGACTTTCCAGGTTAAGATCTATAAAGTACCATGAGCCCGTCTGGCACGTACATGTTCCCGTCGGTCCTTCGTCCTTGTTGCAGTTGTTGCGGCTGTCATCGTAGAACGTACGGTTGTAGTACGATAATAGTACGTAGCGTAGTCCTTTGAATGAAAGGAAAACTGTCTGGTTGGTGAAACAGGCGAGTGGCTTGTCGGAGGGTGAGTATCACTAGCTGCATTGTAAGCATACCGTATTCAATGCACTTGCAGTATAAATGGTTGTTTTGGGGAAGTTTCTCTAATGGCTGGAGATTTACAAGATACGCTGCCATAAGGACCGCACCGCGCAGTTTACTGTGGCCGCTAGAAAAACTTTACAAAGATAAAGCCCACTAGTTTATGATCTCGTGTCGGACAGGAAGGTATGTTAGTTAATAAAGTTATGATTGCATTATTTGTACCTTCTGCCTACAGTTTGTTTACTATTTGCCTGCTGATGAATGTGCTGCCATGCTAAAGTTGGTTGCACATTAAGGAAGAGTGAATAGAGTTATGCGATATAATTACGCTATGTATAATCTTTAGCTTGGCAGAGGGCACATTTGAATTGCCAAAAGCCAAAGGTTGACTTAGTAAGGGTAAAAAGAAGACTGCTATTCTGTACGTTATGTGTTTCGTACTTTAGGTTTAAAGAATCTTGTCCGTTCAAAATAACATCAGCCTTTTAACCAGCATTTTGTGTTGCACTCAAAACTTTCAATCTCATGGCCGAACATAGAGTGTAGTCATTGTGTACGATATACAAGTTCTGAAAAGAAAAATAATGAAATAAGGGCGAACGAAAACGTTGTGGAGAGAAGCTTTTAAGATATCCCACGAGTAAACCATGAATTTCGGTTATAAAAGAAAGTCTTTTAAGATAACCCGGGCTACGTCCACCCTTGGGTAACATTGATGTGAATATTTCAAATAAAACGAACATGTACTTCAGAAGATGTTTGTGTAAAACACAGAATTCAACTGATAATTTTTGTTACACCCATTAAAGGTCCTGGTTTTGAGTCAGTATTATATCACCATATCAAGAAACCTTGACAACATTTGATAGACCTGTGTTTTTTAAGAATTACCTATCCCCCGAACAAAAGGGCGATTTTTCGCCCACTTAGATACGAAATAAAACTAAGAGGTGATTAAGGTATTTATCATGACCAAACCACTATCACTGATAACCCAAAGTGAAAGTTATGTTACGTGGTTGGTGCCATTATAAAGTACTAAACAACGTAACTTTAAACGCAGTGTGAACTGAAGTAAGTCCTTTCTTTCTTTCTTACTTTTCCAACGATATGTCTGAATTGAATCTTCGGATCACTAGACGCATGCCCTGCTCTGAAGCCTGAATATCCGATGACGTTGCTATTCGAATATAGCCTCCAACTCCCCCAGCGATTTCATTCGTAGAGGGCGCAAAACAAATTAAAAACGACTTTTTAGACGTGGCAGTTGCACTAGCTTTAGTAGGTATCTTCTACATATAGAGTATTTTATCCGAAGCCTCTCGACGAAGCCCTTTTGTTCCCCTTTTTATTCTTCTTCCCAAATCTTGCAGATTCCTTTAAATCCTACTCAGATGCCTACAGCAACTCGGCAAGACCATCACCCTGGGCCATAAGCATAATTCAGTTTGCTGTTCAATGTATCTCATCATCGGAACAAAGTCTGGTATCATCATCATCATCATCATCGGCACTACAACCGGGATCCGGTCTTGGCCTTATTTAACAAGTCTAAGGCTTGTTAAATATACCATAATAATTTGTTTTTCCGGGCAAGGTTATTAGCCTTGCGCCAAAAAAGTCTGGTATAATCATTCATTATTACTAGCGGTCTTATGTTATTCAAGTGGCATGATTGCACTTTGATTGCTTCAATTTTCCGCTACTGACGATGCTTACAGAGGCAAGGACTTCCTTTGTTGGCTTTTCTGCTCCACTCTCTGAATATACCGTACTATGGAGCAGCTTGCTGATTTTCCCATGTATCTTTATAGAAGAAGACTCCTAGCAAATTGAGCTTCGTGGGCCGAACTTGAAAGTTAGCGACGAAAGTGTTTGAAACTGGGCCTTATTTTATTTGCCATCCTTTATTTTTCACTAATATCCCTCTCCTCTACCCTGGGACACTTGATTGTCCAATGTACTTTGTGGTTTTATTTTTGACGGTTCAACTGCCCATATGGCGTTGGGGGGGCTTTTCCATATACTCCGGTCTGGTGATAATATGGCACCATAGATACGAACATATTAACCGTGGTGAAGAAAGCGTCACAAAAGAGAATCGAGAAACAAATCATCAAAACAGTGCATCAAAGCAATTTACATTGCAATTCATCATCATCATCATCATCATCATCATCATCATCATCATCATCATCATCATCATCATCATCATCATCATCATCATCATCATCATCATCATCATCATCATCATCATCATCATCATCATCATCATCATCATCATCATCATCATCATCATCATCATCATCATCATCATCATCATCATCATCATCATCATCATCATCATCATCATCATCATCATCATCATCATCATCATCATCATCATCATTATCGGCACTACAACCGGGATACGGTCTTGGCCTTATTTAGCAAGTCTCTCCACCGGTCCCGATTTCGAGCAGATGTCATCCAGTTTGGCACTCCCAGACTCTGGGCGCCTTGGTATACGCCATCCCTCCATCGCAGAAAAGGTCTGCCGTACTGTCTCCTTCCATACATACTGCCACAAAGGACTTTCCGGCCAGCCACCTCTTCGCTCATAGCTAGGTGTCCCACCGACCGGAGTCTACCGAGCTTGATTTTTCTTACAACATTATCTTCAAGGTAGATCGCGTACAACTCATGGTTGTAGCGTCTCTGGAATCGTCCTCCCTCACATACGGGTCCAAAAAATCTCCTTAAAACCTTCCTCGGGAACGCGGCTAGAAGTTCAGAATGTCTTTTATTGAACACCCAGGTTTCGGATCCATACATGAGTACTGGTAAGACCATGGTCTTGGATGTTTTGGATAAATTTCGGGATTTAAAGAGCCTTGATAGTCTATAGTAGGCTTTGTTGGATTTGATCAGCCGTTTGCGTATTTCTTCTTCTATATTGTTATCGGCTCATACTATTGACCGAAGGTATTTAAAGAATTGCACTACTTCAAATTCGTGCTCCGCTACCCCGATAGTTTGACCAATGTTCGCAGGAGTTACCACTATTTACTTCGTTTTTCCCTCATTAATGTGCAATCCCAGTTTATTGTGTCGCCTTTTCGATCTGAGGGAAGGAGTCTTGTACAGCCGAATCGGATCTACCGATGCTCCCATACATGCATCTCCTCGTGCTCCCATACGTGTACCACGATCTCATGATTTGCGTGATGTAATGCTGTCCCTCCTAGTTTGATCAGCTCAGCTGGTATGCCATGAGCTCCGTGGGCTTTACTTTATTTGAGCTCTCTTATTGGTATTACTGTTTCCACAATGCTTGGTGGCGGCAGCATTTGGTCTGGATCTTGCATTGGTGGAGCCTCCATATCTTTTGTGAGCTAACCAGATATTCTCCCCCCTAAGGACGTGTTTTACTTACCATAAGAGAGACGTAAAGTCTCTCTCTGTGGAACAAAAAGCCAGATCTTGTAATAAGGATCATGGTGGTACACATGTATGTGTGTACATTGGTTCATTCATGGGACAAAGCCATGAGAACGAAACTGAAACAAAGAAATGGCATAATGTGCATCCATGAGATGTGAGTTCGGCTAAGCAAACAAGCCGAATCTCATTGGATGCTAATTGGGTTTGTGTTTGCTTATGTGAGAAGGTCAATGGTAAACGGACCCAGGAATATGTAGGGCAAAAGGAATTTATGATCTGAGAGTTCAACTGAGTAAGCAAGTTGGAACTCATTAGATAGTAGATACATTTGGGAGACTTTATACAATGGAGATCGTATATCGTATCTCTGCCGGCTGGGAGAATCGGGTTCTTTTGTTTGCATATGTTTATGCTATTGAATCCAATCAGGCGGCTAAGCGCGCCGTTGGTGATTGTTTGAAGGTTCAAACAAAGAAGTATTTCCGAGAGAAGTGCTTGCAGCTGAATCAATAGTTGCAAGTGTTCGGAAAGTAATTTAGATGGTTACACAATGACGGCTGTGTATACCACCTGTGTCAATTATGCATGGCATCTATGGCGACGCCAAGATCGAACTCTAGTGTGAATATCTACACTAATTGGCAATTCGGTTATGTTAAGTAATGTTTAGCTTAGAGCGTCTGCGAAGGACCAGTAAGTTATTATATAAGATAATTAAGCTAGAATTTAAGCATTTTTGTCTAGCCTTGAATTTAGAAACTGACAATATTTAAAAGAAAATAAAAAATGTTGTAAAAATCAAAAATGGAAATTCGGTTCTTGGTCGCTAATGCAGAGATGCATTGATACATGTATGAATGCCCTTGTAGGAAAAATTCTATGCAGGCATTTCCAGGTAATACATTGAAAGCATTAATTATCCTTGGGAAGGAAATCTTTTTGCTGCGGGGAGATTGCGGTGCAGGCGTGGGAATGATGGAATTGCCTGGCACCGAAGGTGCCGAATTGGTTTTGGGATTCATGATAAGTTAGGAAAGAAATCTTTCAGGGAATTTGTATGCAAAGAGATGCATGAAAGGTAAGAATTCTTTAACAGGGACTTTTAAATTATAAATTTGATAACCTAGATGCGTAAAGCATTTAAGGTGCTAATGCGATTGCATTAGCGAAAACTTATGCAGATAGGGAAGTTATGGGGGTTTTTCAGGTAAGTGGGGCGTGGGGTTTGGCGGAACCGCCACAGCTATAATAATAAAACAAGGAAAAGGCATTGAGGAATAAACAGTGTGTGTACGCTGGTAAACGTCAACATTTATTTTGTAAGATAATAATAAGATAAATTCTCATCCTATATGTATGACCTGTTCATTCGATAAAAATTTTAAATACGACAAAACCGTTCGCGAAGAAGACTCAATTCAGTTGATGGAAACTGTAAATGTTTTAATGTTACAATACCGAAAGGGTACAACACAACTAAGGTCAAAAATTTCATTCTTACGAAAAATAACTGGACTTAAAGCCCATTAGAGTCAATCAATCTTGAGGCTATTTTATCTGGTTTGGCGTTCCAAATCTCTTGCATTCTCGTTAATACAATTCGCCATTGAATATGCGGTCACTGCGGCTGAGATGGCAAGGAGATTGATTTATCCGTATGTTTGTGCCTATGTAGCTTAAACTGACGATTATTTGGTTCTCTGGTTTGGAGTTAAGTTAGTATTTATTATGAAACACAATGTTCCACTGTTTTTTGCGGTCATGCAATCTGGGCGTTAAGCCCATTGGGCTTTATTAAACATACTTATGGTCCAAAATGTTTTGCCTTCAAATTGACATTTCTCAACGTATTAACGTTTCCAGTGATTTACAATACTTAAAAATTGGTTGTACTTAGACCATCCGCAACTATACATTATTGGCCGAGGTATTGCCAATGAAAAGTGCATCCATGCAATTGGGAGACTTTTATTTGTCTTTTAAATAGTAAAAGAATACTCGGGGAATAACAAACTCCACCGTGTCCTGCATATGGAGCTATTTACCTTTTGTTATCCTTTGTCTAGACAGATTAAGGCCTCGTCAAGGTAATAACCTCCAAGCAACGTACTGTGCATGTCCTCATACGTGAACTCCTAGCCCGTAACATCCAAGAGTACTAAAGCTCTTCATCTGGCAACATGAAGCCAAGGATAATGCAATTTAACTAGGATACAGGGAACACTTCACACTTTACTCACGCGACATGAAAGAAAACTCGTTCGTTGGAAATTGAATTTTCGGGTCGTAACAGGTTTCCTTTGGGACGCAGTAAAACCGGCTAAGGCCATCACTTCCAGTATCGATCCCACAAATTGAGGGGCAAGCGCCTGGTTCACGCTAATTGAAGTGCAATTCTTCATGCCGTCGGTAGCCGGTCGTATCGAGCAGTCGGTGCCATCGTAAAACTTACGCTAAAAACGCAGTTTCCCTGGACATGGGGTTAAAGTAAGACTGCAAATAAAACCCATATAGAAATATAGCTATCTGTGGGTTGAATGGTTGAGGTAAGGCACACCACCGGTCCATTACGGTATACTGTTTATTTAATCTTGAGCACAAGTAACGCTGACTCTTTGGTTTATGTTCTGATATGGGTTTTGTATCAATTTAGGGTGGTACTTGGAACGGGAGGACGCCATAAAACCCACATGTGACTATGAATACAAAAAATGACAACTGTATGAATGCAAATTGTCACACCAAATTGAACACAACGCACAGACGTATGTATGAAGACACTGATGATGTCTTCATAAATATTTTCTCAGGGCAGGAGGTCAATGAAACGGCAGCATGCCGAAAGGCAAAGTGCTGATATTAGTTTTGTATTCATCGATTTGGTTCATTGTCAATATGGATAACAGGAGAAAAGTAGGAACAAATCTAATGAGATGGGGAAGGTATCACTATTTTAGGATTATCCTGCACCTGGTACTCCATTTCGGTCATAAGGAAATTAAAAAATTCACCAAAAAATCAAACTACAGCATGTTATTTAATTCTGGAGACCACTACGATTACACGTTGTATAAAGAAGTACGAGTATTATTCGCCAAGGAAGAGCATTAAATAAATGACTTTAATGAGTACCTCTTTTTGTAATTACATATTTTACTTTATATAAACCGACCTGTGCCTAACCCCAACTCATAGTTTTCCCTTAAAGGTTTAAGGTATTCAGCAAGCTCACTCTTTCAATCAATTAATAGGCGAAAAAATGCCAACGATAACGTAGGACAGCAGCTGGCAGTGTTCAGAAATGTTGCTTTCCATTTAGAAGAGTGTCAACAATATAACACAACACATATAGAGGTTCGTTTTTATTAAGTAAATGCCCAACGATTATAAAGGGTTTCCTAATATGGGCGATGGCATTCAAAATTTGGATAAGTGCTTTCCCAATGTAGCCATATGTAGGAGTTTCCTAATAAGAATGATATGTTTTCAATAATAAATATAAGAAATAAAAACACAGCGTTTGTGCTGCACCCTGCAACTAGAGGTGATGATAAATTGATCACAGTAACACTCTTTTGTTGCGGATGGCGGATATTAAGGGAGTATTCTGGTCTAGACGCACGAATTTAACGCAATTTTTGAAGTGCTGTAAAAAAACGGATCAATATTTTTACTATTCATTTTTTATAAGATGTTTATTAATATTTCAAGAATACAGTAAAAAAAATTGAAAGTAAACAATTCAAAATTCAAAAAGTTAGCAGCTGATGAAGTGGGGGATCTCAAAAAGTTGGCACGCGGCCATACCCACGATTCAACCCTCCTAGCAATCTGAACAAAATAAAAGAAAAGATTATTAATTTACAGAAATGCCTCTATCCTTGGAACTAAAAAAAGTTGAAAAAAAGATTTTTTTAACAAAATGGCGACTGCATGAAAAAAAAATTATTTTTGTACCACTTTTTTTCGAGTTTTTCGAATTTTTTAAAAATAGTTAACATTGAAATTTGGGGATGAGGATAGTTCACACAATAGAAAAGCCTATAAACAAGACATATACTAAATTTGAAGTAAAGCGAACCTATAGCGTCGAGTGGGCGCCCCGAGATGGCATCAAATAACTGATGCAGTTCTTTTTGAACAGTTGCAGGTTGTAACGCCCCGGGAACACTCGCTTCCCCACTTTGTAACGGAACGAGTTCTGATACAGGGATGTTCGCGCCGTCGGGAGATGAACCACAAACGGGTGCGATCCGTCGGATTGTCTTGTGGAGCGCATATAAACCCAATTGCGTGGAACAATACCAAGAATCTCCGAAAAACAGCACCCGTGATAATATCTGTAAAACAGACAGAGGTCTGCTACGCGCCTTCGATGTGATAGCGACTGTAGTCCCGACGTCAGCGCCGAGTCCCCGATCAAGCGGATCGCTCGTCTCTGTACGCTCTCGAGTAGGTCGAGGGTATGTTTAGGAGCCGACCTCCAAACATGAGAGGAATATTCGAGCGCGGGTCTAATTTGGGATTTATATAGGAGAAGAAGTTGGGCCGGAGTAAAATATTTCTTGGCTCTAAAAAGATCACTCAGTTTTCCTGAGGCTCATCTGGCGATACCCGATACGTGTTTATGCCATGATACATTCCCACAGTCCGTGACGCCGAGCAATTTCAAACTTTCCCCAGCCTCGAGGGTCCGGCCACTCATCATCACCTGTGGAACCGATGATCCAGTTTTCTTTGTGAATGTTGTATACTGGGTCTTCGTTGCATTGAAGTCGACAAGACTGGCCTTTCCCCACTGCAGGACTTTATCCAGATCCTGATTCAGAGAGTCAATCTGTCTACATCTCAGCTGGTGCGACGTTGATGCACCAATCGGCCGATCACTCGAAAAGGAGGAAACAAGCGTACTATCATCCGCAAAACTAAACACTTTATTATCCGTTGACTCTAACAAATCATTTATGTGAAGCAAGAACAAGGTTGGAGCCAAAATAGAACCTTGGGGCACCCCGGAATTAACAGGATACAGATCCGAACTCTCGCCGTCCACAACAACCCGGATCGATCGATTCTCGAGGAAGCTCCTCGTCCAGTCGCAAATCTGTTGGGAAAGTCCATATGAACGAAGTTTGCTCAGCAATGCCCCGTGGCAGACGCGGTCAAAAGCCTTGGAGATATCCAATGCGACCGCCCTTGACTCACAATGCCGTTCAATCGCTGATGTCCATATATCGGTTATAAGTGTCAAAAGGTCTCCTGTGGACCGCCTGCCACGGAATCCGTAAATCATTCAGAATTCCGTTACACTCCAAATACCTAACCAACTCTGTATTGATGACTTTTTCCATTACCTTAGACAAAATAGACAGTAATGTTATCGGACGGTAAGTTTGTGGGAGACAATTTTTTCCCGTCTTTGGGATTGACTGAACTCGAGCGATTTTCCACCAGGCAGGAAAGGTCCTCCGTGCATAAGATAAGCGGAAGAGTTTGCCAAGAACCAGCGATAGTTCTGGAGCACAGTTCTTAAGGACTATTGCTGGTATTCCGTCCGGACCGGTTGCCTTCCTACAATCCAGTTCACGTAGAATGCGTTGAATAGTGCGCGGACGAAATCTCACATCCCGCATGGAAGACTGTACCGGCGAGATCACAGGTGGATCCAAAAGGCCGGGATCGAGGTTGGAATTCGGGAAAAGAAATTCGCGAACACATTAGCTTTATCCTTTGGATTCGTGACTAACGTCCCGCTGTCTGTCACCAACGGAGGGGAAGAGGAGGATGCGAAGTTACCGCTGACAGCTTTTGCCATTGACCAGAAGGAGCGCGAACCAGTTGGGCACCGAATGAGCTTATTGATCACCCTGTAGTTGTGAGCCTTCTTCGCGGTATCAATCGCCTGGTTGCACGCGTTTCTGATTCTAACAAAATTCGTTCTGTTAACATCGGTGGGATTGGAGCGCCATTGCTTAAAAGCTATATTTTTTGCCGCTGTAATCAGTTCGCATTATTTGTCAAACCAAGGTTTATCAGACGAACTTCGTTTGATGGAATGTGGAATATACATCTCCATCCCCAATAATCTCTGATACCGACTCCGCGCAAGCGTTAACATCGGAGTTTCCGAAGCACACCTCCGACCATGGAAAGGATGGGAAGAAATCTCGCACATCGTCCCAGTTAGCAGCCCCATACTTCCATACATGGCGAAGCTGCCTAGGCCGGTTATTCGCTTGATATGCAAGTGCTTGCGCGACAGATACCAAGCAGTATCTGAGTTTTCCAGTGGCGCAAAAACCTCTACGGTATAAATACTCGGTTCGGATGTCAAAAATAGATCCAGGATGTTCGCATAATCACCTCGGGCATCCGGCACTCGCGTTGGCTCCCCCACGAGTTGAGTCAAGTTGTGGCTTACAGCAAACATCCTCGCCAGCCTCCCAGCAGCGTCGGTTCTGTTAGAATGTAACAACCAGCCGGAATTGTGTACATTAAAATCGCCAAGGACAACAATTTCAGAAGCTGGGTGGTTGATCTGTATCCAGTCGACGGTATGTGAAAGATGTTCGAAAAATGTGGCCGGTCATTCGTCATTCGGGGAGTGGTAAAGACAACAAAGAAATTTAACGGAATTCCTCAGCACGACCCTCAACCATATGATGTCCATATTATTGGGTTCCAACGCCTCCATCCGCTGGCAAGCCAGATTGGACCGCTCGAAAACGCAGACTCCGCCCTTAAAACGGAATCTCGAATGCAAGTCGTATCCTGAGCAACGAAGATATGTCGAATCAGTTGACGAATCGACCTGGGTCTCGGTTAGGGCAAGGATATCAGATTTCGTTGTTTGCAAATATTGGTGGACGGCGTTTACATTCGTATTGGTGAAACCGATGCCCCTGATGTTACAAAATGCCGTCACCAGTCGAGCGTTGGGCCGAGCCTCGAGAGCTAGCCCGTTTATGCGATGACGAACCTCTCAAAGTTCCATTATTTATCATGATATCTGCATGATGTTCCCCCTGACATAGTCCCCCCCGGAGATCCCAATGGGAGACTAGTTTACCTCCGGAATTCTTTATATCAGAAGGCACCATCATGACTTATCCCCGTGGTAGTCCGGGCCATCAGCCACACATCCGAAACACCGTCGAAGATTTCTCTCGGCGACATCGTGGAATGTACACCGTGACGGGATGGTATCTCACCTTGGGACCGACTACCACCTAACCAACCTTTTCTCGAACCGGTCCATCAGCCAAGTTCCGAAAGATGGCCAGGGATTTCTCCCGACCATTTCACGGAGCCTAAAGATTGATGGGGCGGTATTTCACCGGGCGCACAGGGCGTCGTGACCCCGACTACCACTCGGCCTTTAGTCGCCTCTTACGACAACCTGGCCTAGCTGTGACTATATATTCTAACGCCCTACTCACAGGGTATAGTAGCTTCAAGTGACATAATATTTGTAAAGCAGCTGTAACTTCGCCAATTATTGGAATTTTAAAATTTAGTTTGGACAGCATATTCTTAAAAGTATAAACTATAAGAAAATTTAAAGAGAAAAAAAACGATTTTTTCAAAATTCTAAACCAGAATACCCCCTTAACATTTTTATCGTCACGCACCGCAAATGGCAATAGCAGCTCTCGCAAGAAGCTATACACATCTCGAGACGAATTCCAAGAATAAGGTGAACAAATGGCTCCTCGAAAGTGATGGCTCCAACGCAAGTCTCATATTAATCTACAAAACAAGGCACTCTCCAACACAAGCCTGCAAGGTTCGATATGCAGTCTGGGCAGCATCAACTCCACACTACAACCAGAAGCAGAATACGACAGTATGCAGCACCAGCAAACCCTATTCTTTGACCATCGACCCATAACCAGCCCCTCCAAGGAAAGGAGAGTTTTCCAGCGTAACGAACAGCGGTCTACGTGTTATCTGCCCACCTACTCCACACAGAATCCCCATTCTCCGGCACTATACATTAAAATCTCGAAGGGAACATTGAGTACTTCGTTCTCGGTGTGGGAAAGCTTTGCAGCTTGCAACTAAACACGACCAGCAAGAGTTCATTTTAACACTCTTTTGTATAACACCTCATTGGCTCAGCTTGTGTGACAACCCTAGAACTATCAACAACTTTGTTCTACTACGTTTTGTTGTAACACAAGAGCAACTGGGGATAGATCAAGAAAACAGTACGAAAGAACTGATCTTGATCTGTGATAATAGAGAAAAGAATAGCATATCGAAATAACAGACATGGTTTTAAGGTGCACAAAGAAAAGAGTTTTGCAAAAGAGATTACGGTGCGGGAAAATAGAAAATAATTAAGTACACACAACACAGCATATAACAATAAGCAAAACGAACGAAGTACACGACACAGATGCAGTGTCCAGAAAAATAACAGACAAGAAAGGAAAATTCATTTCGCTGCCGCACATATGAAATCTCAAATTAGAACAAACGATATACGAAGATTCAACACGACGGATCGTAGATGCGAAAAGAGTTTTTTATACCACGAAGCTGCGTTCCATTTTTCTGAGTAACTACCTGATTAAGAATATTATTCTAATTCCGAGCGTTATGAGTTCTTGTTATAAGAGTGAATTTGTTTAACATAGTAAAAAAATCTTTAAATAAGTCTGGTTGTTGCAGTACAGTTGTAACAGAAACTCTGTGGTGTCACTGAATGCTTCTAATTGCGCTCAACCCATGGAAAAGATTCAGCTGGCTGATATCGGGCCCCGTTGTTGGAATTGCTGAATTCAGGGGAAAAGAGAATTGTGACTGTGTGGCGGTTCCGCCAAACCGCACTGTTACTTACCGGAAGAAACCCCATAACTTCAACCCGACCTTATAAGTTTCGCTAATGCGATCGCATTAACACCTTAAATGCTTCACGCATCAAATAGATCAAATTTATATAACCTAAAAGTCCCTGTAAAAGAATTCTTACCTTTCATGCAAATCTTCGCATACAAATTCCCTACAAGAATTCTTTCCATTATACAGGAGCATAAAACAAAACATTCGGTTACCAGGCAAATTCCAACCTTCCCACACCTGCACCACAATCTCCCCGCAGCTAAAACATTTCCTTTCCAAGGATAATTAATTCTTTCAATGGATTACCTGGAAATGCCTGCAAAGAATTTTTCCTACAAGGGCATTCATACATGTATCAATGCATCTCTGCATTAGCGACCCAGAACCGAATTTCCAATTAGTGTAGATTTTCACACTAGACTTCGACACTTGCGTCGCCATAGATATCATGTCCCATTGACACGGATGGTATATACAAACCGTCATTGTATAACCATCTAATCTGCCTTGCAATGACTTGCAACTATCGATACAGGTACAAGCACTTTACCTAGAAATGTTTCTTTGTTTGAATCTCCAAGCAATCATCGACTTCGCTCATAGCCGGCGTGTTGAATTCAAAGCATAAACAATGCAAATATAGAATCAGTTTCCTACAAACGAATTTCCCTGCATATACAAATGCAAGCAATGGATTCGTTTTGTCCACCAACCCATTAGGACCTTTTCCCAATGGCTATTCGCCTATTTACACAAAGGCATCACTCATCTAAGACTTTTATGATGCCCTCGTCCCCTATTTGCTTTTAACATATCTCTTTGACGCATCGTCGTCTATTTATTTAGTCGCGATGCACATCATAAACCGTGATCGCCCCGATTCCTTTGTCCTTGCCGCCTGCCTGCTTTGTTTTTCCATAGCCTTCGCGTATTAGTAAACAACATAGATCTGAACGATCACACACATACCACCATGATCTCCATTACGAGATCTTGTTTTCTATTCCACCAAGAGAGACTTTACGTTTCTCTGGTGGTAAGTAAAAACATATCCTTAGTGGAGAGGATATCTACCACCACACCACATATTCACCCCAATTAGCGAGTCGGCTCTGCACGAGCCGTTTATCTATGAGTCTTATTACATCCACTGACCACCACGATCGTGCCGCTCCCGCTCTCCGCCGCGCGGCGGAGAAGCGTAGATATACAGAAGTCGTGTCGAGAAATAAGTGTTGCACCGTCTTTAAAGTTTATAAAACTCAATTTAATATTAATACCAAATTCTAACTGAAATATAAAACACTAACATATTTAATAATGGCTGAGCATAAAGAGAATTATCATTCACAATTTTAAAGATAATAACGAAAGTGAAATAAACTAAAAATTAAATAAGAACAACACAACAACTTATGTTTTAATTGCTATCTGGTGGACAGTGTTTTCCTTTACTCCCGGTTGTGGACAAACGTGGCGCCGTTTCGTCCTTTTGGTTCGGCGTTTTACTTGGTGGAACATTATGATGGAGGAGGAAGATGAACGGAGTGTCCGTGTTTGGCACAATAATTCCTCCCGACAACTGTTCATGGACAGTTTTTTGTTACTGTTTTTGGAAAAGGAAACAAACAGTTTTATTAATATTAATTCTCATACGCTTCTTTTTGAATAACGTTTTGTTAACCAGTAAAGTTTTTTAGTATATTCGGTACCTTTTTTGTTCAGCTCTTTTTTACGTTGTGACATTGAAAGAGTCGTCAAGAAATAAAGTTAAAAAGATCTCGTGTTGCGATCTAGTGATTTAATTCACGTGTTCCATTTATTGGATGCGTTCTCTTTGAGTTCTAATCGGATTTTGATTGTGTATATTCGTTGATTGGGCTCCTCGATAGTATAGTGGTTAGTATACCCGCCTGTCACTCCGGAGACCGGGGTTCGATGCCCCGTCGGGGAGCCTGTGGCGCAAAACTAATGACCTTGCCCGGAAAAAAACAAATCACTATGGAAAATTTAACAAGCCTCAGGAATTGCTAAATAAGGCCAAGACCGATTCCCGGTTGTAGTGCCGATGATGATGATGATGATGGTGATGATATTCGTTGATTGTTGGTTTGATCAGGTTATTTGTGCCCAGTGCGGCATTATTCGGAAACCATCCAGAGGTGTGCTGAAGTTGAGGTGCTGTGCTGTGCTGGTGGTGATTCAAAAATCAACGATAATCGAAGATTGATGCGGTGCAAGTCAGCGAACATTCAGCCAATTCGCAAAAAGGGTGACAAATTATCCCTTTCTTCTTATCGACCACAACACTAACTTCTATTCTCTCGAAGGTAATGGAATCACTTATCAATCGTCAACTTTCGAAATATCTGGAATCAAATGACCTACTCAGTGACCGCCAATATGGCTTTCATAGCAACAGGTTCACAGGAGATCTGATGGGGTACCTTACCGAAAAGTGGAGCCATTCCATCCACTACCTCGGTGAAAGCAAGGTAGTCGCATTGGATATTTCAAAAGCCTTCGACAGAGTTTGGCATCCAGCCTTTTTGTCAAAATTGCATTCATATGGAGTGGATAATTCCCTGATCCAATGGATAAGAGACCATCTTTCTGGCCGTTCAATTCAAATGGGTCTTGATGGTGTCAAATCTGTCTTCTATTAAATTAATGCAGGTGTTCCCCAGGGTTCGGTACTCTCACACACTCTCTTCCTCATCTTTATAAATGATCTTTTGTCAATTACTCACAACCCAATTCACTCGTTTGCTGATGATAGCACGTTGAGTTTCTCATACTCATACGAACACTCCCGTCCAAACTCTTCGAACGTCACTACCAACCAGCAACTTATGCTTGATACATTGAATTCAGACCGCAACAAGATATATCAGTGGGGATTATCTAACTGAGTAGAATTCAATGCCCAAAAAAATCAGTGCTGTCTCTTGTCGTCAAAGGCGAGCCCCAAAGTAAATATAAGGAACTATCAATCCTGGGCACTCGAATTAATTCGACTCTTAACTGGAATGACCACATATTTGAAGCTGCGAAAAGTGCAGCCAAATGTATGGGGTTTCTTAAGAGATGCAAAAGATACTCTACTTCATTCAAGCTGGCCACTATTTACAAGGCGTATATTCGTCCAAAAATGGAGTTCAACTCACATATATGGTCAGGCGCATCCACAACTGCACTACACGTAATCGACAGGATGCAAAAAGGAGGAATCCAACTTATTGGGGACCCAGCCGTAAGTCGATTAATTCCGGCGTTAGAACACAGGTGCAACGTATCATGCCTATCTCTTTTCTATGGGTATTACCACGGTCGTTGCTCAACTGAACTTGCTGAATGTGTTCCGCCCTTTCAGACATTTTTCCGCGATACCCGTCTATATGTGAATGGGCATCAGTTCACGTTGAAAGTGGACAAATAAACATAGAGAGTTATTCTTTAGCCGAACCACACGAATGTGGAATGTTCTGCCTGATCATGTGTTTTCTGGCCGTTGTGATGTACAGGCATCCAAAACCAATATACATCGACACCTACTTGCCTTATTCACTGCCTCTCCACCCGCTCGCACTGTGCTCTGACATTTAAGGGTACTTAAAAATCCCCTGTTGTGCGCCCGTTAGTGTAAAATAAAAAAAAAAAAATTTGCGTTTGAAACTTGTCATTGTCTCTTTCCGAATTGTCGCGTATCTTTCTGCGTCGTCTTCATCATATCTTTGTAAGTGGATCACTTTCTATAGGCCATATAAACCCAGACTTTTATGAAGCTCATATTAGAAAGGTGTGTTGCAGATATCAGTGCAATATCTATGTTGTGCTCTTGGAGCGATCCTAAATCGCTACTCATATCCAAATCCCCAATATTATCAAATAATCTAATCCAAATCCTAAATTCCCTACAACCTAACATTAAAATCCATATTGGGTCACATGAACAACGAATTTCACCAAAAGTTAGTTCGTCGTACATTGACTCAATTCCCAAAATCCTGACATCATGAAATGCTTAATTCAAAACGCATTTCATGATTCCCCTTCCCAGAACCCATCCAACCAAACTTCTAACAAATCCCCAGAACACAACCCTAATTGAAGCACGCAAAGCCTTATGTGTGCTTCTGGGAATTTTGGCCATAAAATAGTTTACAATTCTCAACTACAAAAATTATAAAAGGGCAGTGAATTTCAATTTCGTGATCAGTAGATCACCAGAGGCCGAACCTATGGCCAACGAAAGGTAAATCTAATCAGTTGAATTTCAAAGGCCGAACCCCTGGTCGTGCTTAGCATAAAACCAAATCACAAGAAATAAAGGAGAAACAGTTCATAGCAAAGCAAAAGTTGTTTTTTTTTTTTGTCTTTGGTGTCTCCGGATTCGTTCACCGTTCCTCGAGTTAACTTGACCTCGGGGTTTCCATGACTTCTACAGTGGTGTATCTGGATAACCCCCCTTTTCTGCTGAACATGAATACAAAGTTCGACTACTGAAGATCACCTGAAGCGCTCGCCGAATCTGCATAAGGAAATCAACTGCCGAAAAGGAACTGACTGGATGAATGAGCCGCTGGAAACACACCTTGGTCAGCAATAACGGTTGATTACATGGACTTCCGTCAGGAGCTAGAAAGGCCGGGAAACTTCCTATAAAGAGGCGCAACACATTTTCGACGCCGCCGCCTAAGGGCCCAACAACTGGCCCCCTCACCACTACACAACACTCTCTTATAAATATTTCTAGTTCTTGAGCCCTTTGGTTAAGCCCGTTTGCGTTCCAAGTGGTTATTCTTAGGAGCCGATTACTCAATGTGTTTATTTCTTGGATTTCTTGGTCTGTGGTTTTTGAAAATTCTTGATGTCTTCCTGAAATACACTGAACATCTTTATCATATCCATTATGGTAGGCTCGTTATTGACAGGTTGTTGTCTTCTTTTATCATCTGCTTCCACATTTGGTTTATTGTTCAGTTGTGTGTTCCTAGTACCAGTTGTGGTTGGCCCCGCTCGCTCTGTATTTTTTGATTGCAGTCTTTGAGTGAATATGGATGCTGAGCTTTTAATTATTATAATTTTTTTTTCTGGTACGCTGATCATCCCTTATAGCTCCTCAATAGTATACTGGTTAGTATACCCCCCTGTCACGCGGGAAACCGTGGTTCGATTCCCCGTCGGGGAGCCTCTGGCGCAAGACTAATGACCTTGCCCGGAAAAAACAGATCATTATGGAAAATTTAACAAGCCTCAGGACTTGCTAAATAAGGCCAAGACCGATTTCAGGTTGTAGTGCCGATGATGATGATGATGATGATCATCCCTTATAACTAGCTGGATGGCCATTCTATTGGCAAGGCGCACATGTTGGCACGCTGTTGAGTTGTTTCGAGCTTTGGGTTGTAACATATGGCGAGGCCCAGCACACTTAACGCTTCCTGAATTATAGTTGCAAAAACGTTTGGTATGACCAAGCTGTTGGCAATTATTACATTGAGGTATCGATCTAGCCTTTGTGGGTGGTTTAATCGATACTTTGCACCATAATAAGTCTTCGATTTCATAAACTGATTTGTTATCCTCTTTTTGAGCTATATCAACATAAAACAATGGGGAGTCTTTGAACATTTTTTTCTCCCTTATTCAACGTGGTGCTTTTTCTGATGTTTATTACCTTTACCACTTTATGATTTAGTGAGCATAATTCATGTCCAATCATATCTATGGACATTGAAGCTGGTAGTCCTCTGATTATGAATCTAAATAGTTTCTCACATTTTAGTTGGTAGGTATGATATTATAAATCTTGAGTTCTTACATCCGTAAAAATGTATATAAACATATGTAAAAATAATTCATAATACGTACATATATAATAATCCATCAAGGAATATAAACAAAGCCTACACAACATGACAGCAAAATATTTAATGTTTTATTTAAACATTTTAATGTGTAAATCAATCTTTATCACACAACGATCAACATCCAAAGCTAAAATCCAAAAAAATTGCTGGCCACGGAATTAATTTGTTCGACTATACTACACAACAGGCCGTCTAATCAATACTGACACCTAAGAATATCAAATAATACCGTTTATGCTTGATTGGGGCTGTGATTAGGGCGTTAGAATATACTCACAGCTAGGCCGGCTTGTCGCAAGAGGCGACTAAAGGCCGAGTGGTAGCCGGGATCCCAATGCCCTGTGCGCCCGGTGAAATACCACCCCATCAGGTTCTAGCCTCCGTGAAATGGTCGGGAGAAATCCCTGGCCATCTTTCGGAGCTTGGCTGATGGACCGGTTCGAGAAAAGGTTGGTTAGGTGGTAGTCGTTCCGCGATATCGTCGAGAGAAATTTTCGACGGTGTTTCGGATGTGTGGCTGATGGCCCGGACTGACACGGAGATGAGTTATAATGGTACCTTCTGATATAAAGAATTCCGGAGGTAAACTAGTCTCCCATTCGGATCTCCAAGGGGGGGACTATGTCGGGGGGAACATCATGCAGATATCATGATAAATATTGGAACTTTAAGAGGTTCGTCATCACATAAACGGGCTCGCTCTCGAGGCTCTGCCCATGCTCGAATGGTGACGGCATTTTGTAACATCAGGGGCATCGGTTTCACCAATACGAATGTAAACGCCGTCCACCAATGTTTGCAAACAACGAAACCTGATATCCTTGCCCTAACTGAGGCCCAGGTCAATTCGTCAACTGATTCGACATATCTTCGTTGCTCAGGATACGACTTACATTCGAGATACCGTTTTAAGGGCGGAGTCTGCGTCTTCGCGCATTCCGATCTGGCTTGCTAGAGGATAGAGGCGTTGGAACCCAATAATATGGACATCATGTGGTTGAGTGTCGTGCTGCGGAATTCAGTTCGATTTCTTTGTTGTCTTTACCGCTCCCCGAATGACGATCGACCGGCGACATTTTTCGAACATCTTTCACATACCGTCGACTGGATACAGATCAACCACCCAGCTTCTGAAATTGTTGTCCTTGGCGATTTTAATGTACACAATTCCGGCTGGTTGTTACATTCTAACAGAACCGACGAGGCTGGGAGGCTGGCGAGGATGTTTGCTGTAAGCCACAACTTGATTCAACTCGTGGGAGAGCCAACGCCAGTGCCGGATGCCCGAGGCGATTATGCGAACATCCTGGATCTATTTTTGACATCCGAACCGAGTATTTATACTGTAGAGGTTTTTGCGCCACTGGAAAACTCAGATACTGCTTGGTATCTGTCGCGCAAGCACTGGCATATCAAGCGAATAACCGGCCTAGGCAGCTTCGTCATGTATGGAAGTATGGGGCTGCTAACTGGTACGATATGCGAGATTTCCTCCCATCCTTTCCATGGTCGGAGGTGTGCTTCGGAAATTCCGATGTTAACGCTTGCGCGGAGTCGGTATCAGAGATTATTCTTCTGGGGATGGAGATGTATATTCCACACTCCATCAAACGAAATTCGTCTGATAAACCTTGGTTTGATAAAAAATGCTAGCTGATTACAGCGGCAAAAAATATAGCTTTTAAGCAATGGCGCTCCAATCCCACCGATGTTAACAGAACGAATTTTGTTAGAATCAGAAACGCGTGCAACCAGGCGATTGATACCGCGAAGAAGGGTCACAACGACAGGGTGATCAATAAGCTCCTTCGGCGCCCAACTGGTTCGCGCTCCTTCTGATCAATGGCAAAAGCTGTCAGCGGTAACTTCGCATCCGCCTCTTTCCCTCCGTTGGTGACAGACAGCGGGACGTTAGTCACGAATCCAAAGGATAAAGCTAATGTGTTCGCGAATTTATTTTCCCGAATTCCAACCTCGATCCCGGCTTTTTGGAGCCACCTGTGAATTCGCCGGTACAGTCTTCCATGGGGGATGCGAGATTTCGTCCGCGCACTATTCAACGCATTCTACGTGAACTGGATTGTAGGAAGGCAACCGGTCCGGACGGAATACCAGCAATAGTCCTTAAGAACTGTGCTCCAGAACTATCGCCGGTTCTTGGCAGACTCTTCCGCTTATCTAATGCACGGAGGACCTTTCCTGCCTGCTGGAAAATCGCTCGAGTTCAGCCAATCCCAAAGAGAGTCTACCACAAAATTACCGTCCGATACCATTACTGTCTATTTTATCTAAGGTAATGGAAAAAGTCATCAATACAAAGTTGGTTAAGTATTTGGAGTGCAACGGACTTCTGAATGATCGTCAATACGGTTTCCGTGGCAGGCGGTCCACGGGAGACCTTTTGACACTTATAACCGATATATGGACATCTGCGATTGAACGGCATGGTGAGTCAAGAGCGGTCGCATTAGATATCTCCAAGGCTTTTGACCGCGTCTGGCACGGGGCATTGCTGAGCAAACTTCGTTCATATGGACTTTCCCAACAGCTTTGCGACTGGACGAGGAGCCTCCCTCAGAATCGATCGATCTGGGTTGTTGTGGACGGCGAGTGTTCGGATCTGTATCCTGTTAATTCGGGTGTGCCCCAAAGTTCTCTTTTGGCTCCAACCTTGTTCATGCTTCACATATATGACTTGTTGGAGACAACGGATAACAAAGTGTTGTTTTGCGGATGATAGTAAGCTTGTTTCCACCTTTTCGAGTGCTCGGCCTAGACAGATTGACTCTCTGAATCAGGATCTTGATAGGGTCCTGCAGTGGGGAAAGGCCAATCTTGTCGACTTCAATGCAGCGAAGACACCATATACAACATTCACAAAGAAAAGTGGATCATCGATTCCACAACTGATGATGAATGGCCGGGCCCTTGAGGCTGGAGAAAGTTTGAAATTGCTCGCCATCACGGTCTGTGGGAATGTATAATGGCATAAACACGTGTCGAATATTGTCAGGTCAACCTCAGGAAAACTGAGCTATTCTGTTACAGCCAAGAATTATTTTACTCCGGCTCAACTTCTTCTCCTATATAAATCCCAAATTAGACCCGCGCTCGAATATTGCTCTCATGTTTGGAACTCGGCTCCTAAACATACCCTCGACCTACTTGAGAGCATACAGAGACGAGCGATCCGCCTGATCGGGGACTCGGCGCTGACGTCGGGACTACAGTCGCTATCACATCGAAGGCGCGTAGCCGACCTCTGTCTGTTTTACAGATATTATCACGGGTACTGTTCTTCGGAGACTCTTGGTATTGTTCCACGCAATTCGGCTTATATGCGCTCCACAAGACAATCCGACGGATCGCACCCGTTTGTGGTTCATCTCCCGACAGCGCGAACATCCCTGTATCAGAACTCGTTCCGTTACAGAGCGGAGAAGCTGTGGAACTCCCTTACCACGCGAGTGTTCCCGGAGCGTTACAAGCTGCAACTGCAATAGTTATTTGATGGCATCTCGGGGCGCCCGCTCGGCGCTATGGGTTCGCCTCTCCCGAGAGAAATCTAATTAAAAAAAAAAAAAAAAAATTAATTATAACAAAGTAATAAAACTTCATTATTGGCCGACTACACTACATAACTCGCCATATAATGAATACTGACATTTAAGGGGGCGTTCTCATCAAAAAGTTTTAAAAATTGATTTTTTTTTCATTTTTTGAGAGCTTATAGTGTGTAGAAAAAGTCCCCAAACCGTTTTTGCAAAAATAATTTTATAAAAAAGTTACAGCATAACTAGGTCATGGGCGCAAGGCTAATAACCTTGCCCGGAAAAACAAATTATTATGGAAAATTTAACAAGCCTCAGACTTGTTAAATAAGGCCAAGATCCGATCCCGGTTGTAGTCCTGATGACGATGATGATAACTAGGTTAAGTGAGGCCGTTTATTTTTCACTTCAATGTGTCTTGTTCAGTAGGCTCTCAAATGTATACTAACAAAGCAATCCACCTGAAAATGTATATACAAGCTATGGAGATATAGTACTATAGAACCTGGTATAGTAATTACACCTGCTGGTGCCATCTATATGTCAGAACGGAAACTTTTCACCTCACCCTCTATGGCATTTTCCCTAATTCTTTCTCTTTAATCGCGTTTCCTGAAAAATCATGTTTTTCAAACTGATTTAACGGATCGCCTTTTTTCTGTTTTTATTTTACAATAGATTTGAGTCATTGGAGCCTCTTGTTGTTGTTGTTGAATAACGCATTTATTGTACAATAATTTAACAAATGTTGACTTACGACTAAAATGCTAAATCCTATTTTACAATATTTTCTTATTCTTAAAATAATTTACTGGCTCTACACGAGCACTCTAAATTACACGATACAATTTTGTGTAATGCCTTCCGGCGTACAATAATAGTTTCAATTTTTTATATTATTATACATTACCTGTTATCCGAATATATTAGAAGAAGAAGTTCTCTCTCTGTATATATATATATATATATATATATATATATATATATATATATATATATATATATATATATATATATTTTTTTTTTTTTTTTTTTTTTTTTTTTTTTTTTTTTTTTTTAATAATATAAGGAGAAAAGGTTTACAAAAAAAATTAATAACAAACATATTAACAAAAATGTTAACATAAAGAAATTTTAAAACGAAAGGGAATCTAAATGAAAAATGGAAATGAAAAGGAAGAATAAATAAATATGAAAAGGGAAATGAGTAATGGGAAGGAAGGCGTAGCCTCTGAAGATCTTACTAAATTTGGGGACATTAAATCCTTTCTTCATTGTCAATCCACCACCAGTTGTGGTGCGATCAGTCATTTATTCGAGATTTATCTCAATCGCCTCTTGCCATGCTAAAGCGAAAGTGAACTGCAGCATTTAATATATCACTGTTATAAAGGATCCGTTTGTCCCTGTCACCACGAAAATCGTGGTAAATAATAGGGACTCCGTGCTTGTTTTGGATAAGAACTTTTCTATCCAAGAGAGGGAACGCTTCTGGTGGGATAAACCCATTTTGGAGTGTGTTCTCCAGGTACATGTCATTGGGGTACTATGCTCCCGAGATATGATTATTTTCGCTGCACATTGCCCTTGCAGTGTGACCATGAATAATTTTGATAATGAAATTGTTTATCCTATTCAGTCCTGATTTGTCATACAGTGTCTTATTAGGATAGAATTTCCTGTATTGAGACTCAGGTGTTCTATGTAATCCGAGGCAGGAACGCAAGCACTGCCTCTCGAACATGCGAAACTTTTCCATGTAGGATGGGGAAACGTTAAACCATACCGGGCAACCATATGTTACACTAATATTGGACGAATAAATGCTGAGTAGGAAATGATTATAACTTTGTGATCTAGAAGACTATTTCGAAACAGACTTCTTGTCATAGCATATGTACTTTTAGCTGCAGAGAGGGCAGCTGCTATGTGCTTATCAAAGTATAGATATTGGTCCATCCAGATACCAAGGTACCTGACAACAGTTTTCATTTGCAGCGGAAGATTATTGCTTCCTACAATGGAAAAGTTTTTCCAATTATGCCTTGTATCTCTTGAAGCTGTAGAAAGAGGTATTCTGAAAAGGATGGTTTCTATTTTTTTGGAAGTTAATTTTCAATTTCCAATCGTCACAAAAGCGTTTGATTTTATTATTATTATTATTATTATTTATTACAATGCAAATAAATTACATGGTAACTTAAAACTAATAGCACTAGCGACTAAGGCTTTCGGCTAGAATATAAATATTAAATATTGTTTACACTAGATTTTGTAACTTAACTAAGGTTAGTAGTTTGTAGAGCTTATCGATATTAGATGATGATGGTTGGGATATGATGTTGAGGATGTCGTCGTTGTAATGTTGGCGAACGAGGTCTTTTACCCCTGCACATTCAAATAGTATGTGTTTGGAGGATAGGTTGGAGTTGGATGTACAGATGTGGCAGGTAGGGGGATTACTCCTGTTGATGAGATGTTGGTTGGTGATAAATGTGTGCCCAAGGCGCAGCCGGAGGAAGCACCTGATTTTATGTTTTGCGGCTGTTGGTGGATATGTGATGGGTTCTCTTCTGGGGTTTACTACTGCATACATATGCCTGTAGTCTGCCCAGTTCTTTTGTTCTAAGTTGTGGAGCTCACTATTTAAGTATCTATGTAAGTCCTTGCTGTTTTCAACGAAAAAGGTTATTAGGGGTTCCTTGATGGCCAGTTTTGCAGCAGCATCTGCTGCTTCGTTGCCTGCTATCCCACTATGGCTTGGCACCCAGAGAAGCTTTATTTTGTTTTGTTTATAGAACAAACTATGCTGGATCAAGTGAATGATTCGGTTTCTATTGTTTGGGTTCCTTATTGCTTGGATGGTTGATAGGCTGTCTGTACAAATAAGTGTCTTGTCCTTTTTTACTAACTTAATTGCTTCCAGTACAGCGGTTGCTTCGGACGGAAATATGGAACAGAATTCGGGTATAAGTCCCTTTCTGATTACTATTTTTGCGCTGTTGACTATCGCAAATGACGTGCCGTCCTCTGTTTTGGATCCGTCGGTGAAAAGTAGGTTCCACTGGCGGTGTTGGTTTTTGATATGTTGATAATGTTGTTGGTATTCTAGGTGGTTTGTTCTAGTTTTTGGGAGTAGGCTTAAATCGGTGTTGAATATCTTAGGTGATAATAACCATGGGGGGTGAATTGTCCTTGCCCTTTGTGGTTTAATGTTTCTTCGGAATTGGTGCGCAAGTAATATTGCTTGTCCTAGGGTCGACAAGTGCCTTTGGGGCCGTTTCCTCCTAAGGATGTGTTTAATATCCTTCACTATGGGTGTCTCCGGTGTGGCGGTAAGTTTGACAACTAGCTTGGCTGAATGGTACTTCATTCGATTTTCAATCGTCGGGAGTCCACTTTCTGCTAGAATGTTTGTTATTGGGGTGGTTCTGAATGCACCTGTACTTATTCGAGCTGCTGCGTGATAGGGGGATTTCACTAGTTGTAGGTTAGTTTTGCTGCATTTCCCGTATATTGGTAGGCCGTAATCTATTTTCGATAATATAATTGCTCTGGTGATGTTTGTTAGTGTATTAGTATGAACAAAACTCTTTTTTGATCCTAAGTATTCAATTATATTTAACCTTATATCTAAGTTTTTCTTAAGAGCTAGACATTGATTTTTGAAGTCGTATTTACTGTCAAATTGTAGACCTAGAATTTTTAGTGTATTAACATTGCTGATGGTGGAGTTTTCAAAGTTAACTGTTAACAATTTATTACAACTGTGTTTTTTACATATGTGTAATATTTTGGTTTTCTTGTTTGAGATTTTGGCTCCGGAATAATGACCCCACATTCTAATATCTGAGAGAATATTTTCAAAAGTTTGACTGATAAGTTCTAAATTGTTGACATTACTGAATACAATGAGATCATCTGCGTAGATACAATATTTTACAACTTTATATTTTGCCAGTATAATACTTAGATCTTCAAACGCTATTTTGAATAAAACTACTGAGAGCGGTGATTCTTGGGGGATACTGGTTTCTAGATTGTGTACCCCGGAACAAACGCCGTTGGATTTTACCCTGAATTTCCTATTAGACAGGAAAGATCTGATAAAATTGAACATATTACCTCCTATTTCCCATTTTTTGAAGTTTGTTCAGTATGACGTGGGGGCCGATGCGGTCGAAGGCCTTTTCGAAATCTGTTGTTAGAATGGATGTATGCTTTTTGCAGGAAAGTGCAGAAGTAATGTAGTTATCAAGCTGAAGGAGGGCATCCATTGTACCTCGACTTTTTTTAAATCCAACTTGCTGCATAGTTATAAGGGTATATTTCTCTAAATACCAGTTGAGCCTTTGTGCGATAATTTTTTCTAACAATTTGCCTAAGCAGGGGAGGAGGGAAATAGGGCGGTAGCTATTGATTGTGTCGGCTTCCCCATCGGACTTTAAAATAGGTATGACAGAGGATGTTTTCCATGTTTGTGGTATGACGCCTGATTTATAAATGTGGTTAAACAGATCTAGCAGACGCTGTTTCATGATCGGAGGGCTGTTTTTGACCATAGCAGAATCTATTCTGTCGAAGCCCGGGGTTTTTCCTTTTGCAGAATGCAGACTGGATTCAAATTCTATTCCCGTTATGGGACTTTCTATGGCATTGAGATAGGTGTTCCCTAGGGTGGTTATTCGCATTGGGTGTTCCTGCATTTGTTTTTTTGCTGCGTGGAAGTTTGCATGAAAATTAAACTTTATATTTGCCCAGGATTCGGCTAGATGTTCGGCTATTTTTTGAGGACATGTAAGTATGTTAGTGCCGGTATTTATTGCCGTAATGCCAGGGGGATTATAATTGCCTGTGAGCGTTTTTATATCAGACCATATCTTTTTTGGGGTGGAATTGGGTGTTAATTTTGCCGTGAAGGATTGAAATGATTTGGCCTTTTCACTTTTGGCACGATTAAGAGACCCAACTAGATCACTAGTATAAATATTGAAGAGAATGGGAGAATTCACGGCTCCCTGCTGTAAGCCATTTTTAATATGAAAAGTTTTATTGGAGATTTTGTCCTCACATTTTACCACAAATTGTTTATCCATTATCATGTCGTAAATGATGTATAACAGATATTCAGGCAAACCTAGATTTTATAGCTTATATACAAGTCCTTCTAACCATACGATATCGAAGGCCTTTTCAAAGTCAACCAAACATACGCCTGTGCATTGTCGTTTTGCCTTGTTCCACTGTATATCGGAAACAAGTTTTGTAGCTGCATGAACTGTCTCGTGCCCCGCTCTAAAGCCAAACTGGTTGTTCGGAATGATGTCGTTTTCATCACACCAGTTTATCAATGTCTTATTTATGATTTTCACATTGGAGCCTCTACTACAATCAAGATGATATACTCGTATCCACAATTTTTTTTACAGTACTTTAAAGGGAGAACAAATGCTGAAAAAATATTTAAAAATTCAAATGTCCGCCATTTTGTAAAATTGTTTTGGTCGATTCTAGTAAGGGCTCCAACTACATTCATACATATAGTTTATGAAAATTCTTCAATTATTGATTTTTGCTCATTTTTGCAGGTGCAAGAGTGGCCGACAGTAAGGTACCTTTTTTTGAGACGGTCACATTAGAAGGCGTGTCAACAATTATTATCACGATATTCTTTAATAAAAAAAAAACCTTTTTTTTTGTACATTAGAACATATTGTAGCGAGCTTAGGGTTCGCTGGATTAATTGTTTTTAATAAATAAGAGCAGTTAAATCGATTTTGAATTAATGTAATACTTTATTAGTCCGTAAATTAACCGTTATTTTTACCGTACACTTCAGGATTTCTTGACTTATCGCTTCCGTACTTATCGCGTCTTTGACTGCTTACCATTTAGGTCTTCTTACTTCTTCGACTGCGTGCGACGTATTTATACCGTTTCCTCCTTCTGATTCGGCGTTTCGTGTTCGTCCGTCCCATAGCCTCGAATTATCTACTGCTCATAGTTTCCAATTTTCCAGTACTATCTGGAATATTCTAGTACTTTGTTCTAGACTTTCTACAATATTCTAGTACTGATTGTCATATGCGTCTGTAACGGGATCCGACATATCGACTAGGTTAGTCGGTGGGCCCGCTGGCACGCCAGCCGTTTCCACTTTCTTTGCTTTTTCCTCAGTATTTTGCTTTATCGGCGTTCTGCGTTCAATTCCTTGGAGCTGGCAATGATCTCGTCTGCCCTCTTCTGGTGGCAGCGGTTCTAATATAAGTCATGATCGGCCGCTTGCCCCGCACTCCTTTGTTCAAGTGGCTCCTCATTCTCATTGAGCGATTCACCTAACAAGGGTGATTCAGAAAACAAATATTTAAGGGGTGATCTATAGCTGGCATGGAATGAAGGATATAGCGTTTTGTCTCTGCCCAGCAACTTCGCCACTTGGTCTGGGGGAACATTTTCCTTATTATCGAGAAGACATGAAGTTGAGTCGTTAGCTTGTAAAATAAGATCACATGCAATCCCCTCTAACACGATCGGAGTAATTTCGGCACTGTTAAGCAACTCATCGGACGGGTTGTCTACCAAAGCTTCTTTGTCATTATTATCATTAAACCCAGCAACCACTGCACCTGGTCTCTCTCGGCTGTCGTCTACTACATCGGAAAATTCAAATTTGTCTTTTGCCTTTTGGCATTCGTCGGAATCAAATATTAAATTTAAACCTAACTCATGGATAGCACTGGCGTTTAAGCGTCGTTTTATTTGACTTGCTTGGCTTGTGGGAGTGGAACACTTCGCTGAGAAGTCAACTGCAATATTCTTGGAATTCTTCTTGACCATAGCTGCATCGATTGTTCCCTTTTTCACTGTTAATAAACCGGGTTCGTCGGTGCCGTCAACCGGTTCTAATGTGTTGTTTAGATCAATGTTGATGTCCTCATTAAGAAGGGATGTTTCACAGTCTCGTTATCCCGAGTAATTTCAGTCGTCCTTGATTTGTGTCGAGGTGATTGGCAGTTGTCGATGTGCCGCGAACTGGGCGGCGATGATGCAAATCCAATTAAGCACTGGATCCGTTTCGAAGGACCAGAAAATGTAACGGGATACAACCGTTAGGATGAAGGCTGCGTCCACCGATGGGTGATAATGGTGATTCTCGTGAGCCACTGTCCTGAGTGTGATGCAATTCAATTACGCCAGTGATTGCGTATCTCAATTCGGTTGCACGAACAAGGCAAATGGACGAAGAAAACGACTGGAGGAATTTACCCTTTAAAGAGATTGAATTAGTTTATTGAACATTCAATAAATGTGTTAGCAACAATGACAATGAATAACTTCTTTGGTTTTACTCGTGATGACGATGCTTGCTCCGATGTAACGAGCCCGTTGAAGGTTGGTTGCAGACTCACTCATTGGGCATAACTGCCAATTCAAAAAAGGGACGCTATGACGTCATCGTTGGTGACAAACGGCCAGCTGGTGCCAGCTGCTGCGTAACTGGTATACACAGCGAATGTACTAGATTTCTCCAGTACATTCCAGCACATTTAATTGCCAATCCGCAACACGTCACAATATCAAACAAGTGATAAAGAGTTTGAGTTCTTTAATTTCATTCGAGAAAATGACCTTTTTTTGAGGCTCTCGGATGAGAACCTCCCCTTAAGTGTACCAAACAATCCCGATTTTGCTCTAAAACTCTAATACTAATACAACACTTCTTCAATAGTTCCACTAACAATAGAAATGACTGTAAAATAATTACAATACAAATTAACGAGGAAATATTCTAATAGATGTGCAATTAGAAACTCGACTTTATTTATTAAATTGCTTTGGGAGGGACTCCTATCTATTTTGCAAGCTCTTCTTGAGGTTGACATGGATTTTCATCCATTAAAACTTCACATTCTTCGTCGTCAGATTTTTGTACTGCACCTGGACGTACAGCGTCCACAAGCCAAAAATTTCCCTCACGAAATATTGCAAAACCTCTTTTTTACTGTGGAATGACTCACAGAATATTCACCCAAAGTCGAATTAATCAACCCCATAGCTGAGCAGCATGTTTTTTAATTTGAAAACAGAACAGAATGCAAGGCATCGACATCCACCTCTTATAAAACCCATGCATACGGAATGGCAGCTTTTGAATGACTAAAACTTAGTCATAAAAACAGCTATGACTAATCTACATAGCTCCAAAATGGCGAGCGGATTGGATGCGTTCAAGTATGTTTTAATGGAGCCGACTTTCTTCGTGCACACCTATTATATGTAAAACATACAAATAAAACTTGTATTAAAGTGTGCCAACCGTATTACGGAAAAATAAATAACGTTTGGAGGTTTGAAGATGTGAAGACATGACCCAAATTTCAGACTCAACGTGCAAAAGCACAGTGAGAACTTCGATATAAAAACTCATAAAAGCTCCAGGCAATGCTTTCAGAACTTATTACAAATCTCTACACTAGTGCAACTTTAAAAGCCCAACTTTCGTTGGCTCTCCTTTGATTTTTATTACACTTCCAAGAGTATTTTTTACACGTTGACATATTTCATAAACGTTTTTCTTAATTTTTGTTTTCGTTTCACGTTTGTATGTGAGAAATTCTGGTGACGAACCTAAACATTTTGTATATAATCATTAGCACAAAACGCTAGTTTCCTTCTTTTTCTATGTAGAAGTTCGCCACCGACAACAAGACGCATAATTAAACACGGAAGAGAAAAACCATCAACTTTGCAATTAAGGATTTGCTATTAATTTACGTGATTATGTCTGATAACTAATTAAAATTTATAGCACGAACTGCAACGTCTAAAAGCGAACTTATAAGTTAACAGTCACGGAAGCTCAGTATGTGGAGAACGTACGATATGATCCCAAAAAGCTTTTGGGTGAACGTATAGTTTAAAGTAAAGAATAGTGTTCAAACAGCTTTCATTCGTTTTTTAGCACACACAAATCCAAAAGCACAAACTTTCATAAACTTCTCTCACAGTTGGATATGACATTTAACAATACACTTTGTATTAGCTTTTATTAAAATTAAGCTTTAATTAATAAGTACTCAGTTAGCGAGCAAGTGAGCATCTATTCTACTTGGAATTTACCGATTTAGACATTCAATAATAAAGTTGATGTGTTCCAGCCTAAATCCTGCGTTCAGCACAGTGTTGCAGCCTTTCTCTCAGTGAGTGTGTATATTTCTGCTTAAAAGGACGAGGGTCTCTTTGATAGACCGCTCCTGAGAAGGCTCGTTGCGGTCTCCACTGTGCTTCCGGTGCTTCCGGGAAGAGTGACGACGGATTGTTGCCATTGATTAAAAATCCCTTATTTGAGAATGCTTAAGTTTAATTTTAATTTTATTATTGTTAAACTACAACATTATCTTTCATCTAAGAGATTAAAATATTGATTTTGACCCCGATTTAGACACTGAACAATAGTCTTCTATCCGAGAGATAGTGTGCTAATATACGTACGTAGTAGGGGGAGACTTGTAGATCGCACAACGCTTCTAGAATCCGATTCCAATTCACCGAGTTAAACGCATTTTTAAAATCAAGCGTCACCACCGCGCAATATTTTTTGGTACCACCTAGCCATCGTGCTCCAGCTATCGCATTGCGAGCGATGTCGCACACCACTGATAGTGCCTTTCCGGTTGATCTACCTTTCCGGAACCCATACTGCGATTCAGAGAGCCTCGATGTTCCCTCAGAGAATTCTTCCAGGCGAGTGGCAAGTTAGTTACTCGCTCAAGCTGTTGTGTCCAGCATGCACAACGGGCGATAAGACGACGGCTATTCTGGATTCTTGACTCCTTTTGGTATAAGCAAAAGCCGCTGTTTTTTCATCGTTTAGGAAATCGTCCTGTTTGAAAGCAGGTTGTGAAGAGACTGCTGAAGACTTCCGGCTTTTTTGTTAAAGCAGTCTTCACTACAGCGTTAGGGATACCATCCAGTCCCGGGATCTTGTTTTTTTTTGACAACCCTTACAGCCAAGAGCACCTCTGCGGTGGCCACGGGAGGTATCTTGTGGGGAGGAAGTATGGCACGCCGGCGTAAGGGGCTGATTCAGTTCTTTCCCATCGTCGCTAAAACTTTCGCTGTCATTATTTAACGATTGTTCCGCCGCAGCAAACTATTCACCATAAAGAGGAATATCCAAGAATGATAGCAAGGCACATAGATGTCGAGCGAAATAAAACACACTGGTTCACTTTGTTTTTATCGTTTATTATTTATTGTGTATTATTCTTTTGAACGTTTGATTTGAATGGTATTAGAATTAGAACGTATGTTTTAACTATTCACTTCCGGACTTTACACTCTAGCGATAAACACTAGCGGAAGAAAGTTTCGATATAAAATGTTGGCTTACTTATTTGATACACAGTATGTTGATTAACTTAAGTGTCTGACGTTTACTCTAATTTAACTTTGCTCATCTTAAGGCTCAAGACCGCGGAGTTGCAATTGGGGAGGAAAAACGTCGCCTAGGGAACCCAGCGTACCGGCGCCGGTACGGTGGATGGCGAGCGACCCGGCCGCTTGGAAGACTGAATTGCGACTCAGCGATATCAATTCGCTGGCAAGGGAAATTCGGCCAGTGGTGCTGGCTCTCTTAACTTAGGGATACATTTCCTATCCCAAGACAAACGTGAAGTCTCTCTTTGAGGGTAGGTAACCGGATCTAATAGAGAAGACCACTATGGTACGCATGTATTTGTGAACATTTGTTCCTTCATGGGACGAGGCCATGAGAACGAATCTGAAACATCAAAAGGATAATGGGCATCAATGAGATGTGAGGTCGGCTAAGTAAACAAGCCGTATCTCATTGGTTACTAATGGATTTCTGTTTGCTCATGCCTCGAAGTCATGAGAAGCGGATCCAGAAGTATTGGAAGACAAAGAGATCGCGTAGATCATTGTCCACGATGTGCATTGCAGCTGTATTGATAGACTGCCATGCATCGTAGACATGGTGCTAATTGGTTTTAGCATATTGTCTGAGAATTGGTGTTTATGGCATCGCTGCCAAGGGTAAGTATACATTCTCTAGGGAAAATGCGTATGGCAAGATTGGGATTTGGATTTATGATCCGATAAGACATATAGAATTCTTGTAGGGAATTTAAAATGCGAATTGATGCCTGAAGGTAAGAATTCTCTTCCAAGTGCTTTTAGATAAATACATTAGATAAACTTGATCCGTGAAGCATTTACAGGTGCTAATGCGATTGTCTTGGCGGAAAATAATGGGAGTTGGGTTACAGTTATGGGGGGTTCTTCGGGAAGTAGAAAGTGGGGTTTGGCGGAACCTCCACAATCTCTCCTTCAGTGATCCTCCACTCCTCTTGCACTCTCAATACCTCATCACACTGTGGGTAGAGGACAGCAATGATTCTGGCCATGTCAGTTTTCCTTTTTTGCATTTGACTGCTGTTGCTCTGTAGTCTTTTCATGAGTATCCTGTAGGCACTGCCCCATGGGTTGTTATTTAATTCATCCCTCAGGGAGCAGAACGCGTCATATTTTCTTTGCGGATTACATTCCTCAATTCTTTCCGTTGGTTGACGAATTCCGCATGCAACTGTGGGTAGGTATTACGGTTTCTTGGTCTTTGTTGCAAGCGTCGTAACCTGTTGCACTCCGATCACATATGGGCGACTTCTGAGTTCCACCAATACGCTGGTTTGATTGCCCTGCTGGTTGTCTTTTTCGTGGCATAGAAGCATCACATGCGGTAGTTAGCCACTTCATGACTTTTCCAGCCTGCCTGTTTGCATAGGCCTGTGCGTCAAACTGTGCAATTTGGTCTTCTAGTATATAATCGAGCAGTTCTGCATCGAGGACCTTCTCTTTCCACCCATTTTTCTGGGCTTTCTTCGCGAATTTACCAGTGATGAATCCCCTGTGCGGTAATATTTCGTACATTACAGCTTGGTGGTCACTATGGGTGTAGGTGTCCAAAACTCGACAATCCATACTTCTTTCCATCATGGGGCTGGCAAATGTGATGTCGATTTTGGACCGGCCTCTCTCGCTTATGAAGGCGCCATTAATACCATTATTAAGTAACACCACATCTAGGACTGCGAAGCCTTCGAGTAGTGCCTGGCCTCTACTCTTGGTCCTTGTGCTTCCCCATTCTACTGCCCAAGCGTTGAAATTTCTGGCAACTATAAGAGGGCTCTTATCTCTAACTTCTTGTGTTATTCTGTCCAAAAAGCATTTGAAATGTTATATTTCCCACCTTGGCGGAGCGTAACAACAGTAGAAATGAATTCCTCTGATCTTAGCATAGGCAATTCATTCCAGCCGTTGGACACGTCTGCATTCCATGGGGGAACTTCCAGTTGTCCAGATGGCCGCTGTTCCGCTGCTGTCTTCCACCCATGTAACATTACCAGTACCAGGCATCCTGTACGACTCATTGATGAGTACCACGTCGGCACCATATTCTTTAACCGTTTGGGAAAGGAGATCTTGTGCGGCTCCACAATGGTTAAGTTGATTTGAATGCACTTAAACCTGTCCATTTTTATTGAGAAGATTGAACATCGTGTTTAAATGCTTGGCATTTGTAACTCCCTGTTGAGTGGTGGTTACCTCCTTCGCATCCTAATTCGCAGAGCATGCATTTGGATTGTGCTTTACAAACCATTGCTTTGTGCCCTTTTTCTCCGCATTTTAAATAGTTTTCCGAACGATCCTCTTCGGATTTGCAGGATTTTGCCACATGACCGTATTGCCAACATCTAAAACATCGTGCAGGTGCAATGTGTTCTCGAAGTCTGCATCTCACCCATCCAACCCGAAGAAAACCTATATCCACCAACATGCTAGCCTTTTCTTGTGGTAAGCGGATCATGGTAGCCTGTGTGACATCTGGTTTTCTTCTTAAACTCTTTATCGCTTCCTTTGGGGTCGCGTTCAGCACAGGGAACTCTATAGCGAACACTGTCAGGATTTCCTCCACAGTGGTCACCTCATCTAAATCACGACACTCAACCGTGATATCCTGTGACAATGTTTTGACATTAGCATCTTCCTTTAGTACTTGTTGTACCTTTGCTTTCAATGTGTCGGTTGTGGCCTCTGGACGGCGTTTCAGTTCTAGCAGCAATTCCCCTTTTGCTGTCTTTCGAACTTTATTTACGATATTTCCAAATTCACTTAGCTCGGGCTTGGCCTTCGTAAACTTCAGTATATCCGCATATGTTTTTCCCCGGTTTTGGATAGTATTATAGCGTCCGGGCGTGGTCTCCTTCTTTTCATAATAGTGGCCATCTCAGTATCACCTCTTGGAGCCTCTTCACCCTCCAACCTCAAATCGCTCTTCCTTCCCCCTGGCCCATTGTAAACCAATTATAATTGGGTGATTCCGGGACCCTGCTTACGTCTGTGTGCGAGTTTTGTTTTAGCTGGATTTGCACGTTTCCACCGTTTGCTTCAGCCGGCTTCTTTAAGCGATTTTCCGCTTCGTTATCGTAGAGGCTACCAATGATATCGACCAGTTCTCGCACGGCATTAGTAATATGCCTTTGTTTTTTATTTTTGATCGTCCTCGTTAATTCTGCGATCTGTTCTCCGAGCTGCGCGAACACCAAAGCACCATGATTCCCACCATCACGGTTCTGATCTGCGTTCGTCTCTATATCGCCACCGATTGTTGCCGGCATAAATTTTCAAAAGGCTTCCCTTGCCCAACTGAAAAAATCCCCGCTGATGCTGAGTTGAGTGGACCAAAATTAAATATGCACAAAGCAAACAGCGAACACTGCAATATATATGCCCCTCTATAGTTTAGGGTTTTTACCGACGAATGCCGGAAGTCCAATTGTCAATTGTCAATATACCTTACCAACTTACCCGGTGATAAGACAAATACAGTTTTTTTTCTCCTTTTTTTCCAATTTTTTTTTTACTTTGATTTTTCACTCACTTTTTTGTTTTATCACAAACTTTAATTTTTTGGTTTTATATTCTTTTCTGTTTTCACCGTCACTTTCACCACTTTATCGTTTATTATATTATGTTTTAATTGTTTTTTTTTTTTAACCAAATTTCTCTTTTTGTCGTACGTCACTTTCGATTGAAAAACAAACCCGTCCGCACTCGTCGCTACTGTGTGTGAGGGTGTGTGTGTTTTTGTGTGTACGGGTTTGTGCTGTCTTGTACTGTGCGTGAGTGTTTGTAGTGTGTCAGCAGTAGACCCCATGGGGTGGTGTGGTGGTTCTTTAAAGCTTTCCCAAAGAACCATCCATTTCTTTAAATCAACCTGCTTTTCCCTCACTCCACAAGGCACCATACCTACCTCCAATTTTGGGCAGCGTAAGCTCTCAGCTCCTCGATAGTATAGTGGTTAGTATACCCGCCTGTCACCCGGGAGATCGGGGTTCGATTCCCCGTCGGGGAGCCTCTGGCGCAAGATTAATGACCTTGCCCAGAAAAAATAAATCATTATGGAAAATTTAACAAGCCTCAGGACTTGCTAAATAAGGCCAAGATCGGTTCCTGGTTGTGGTGCCGATGATGATGAAGCTGTCAGCAGTATTTTTCATACCCGAAAGGAAATTTCTCCGGCGGCATTCATAATTCCGGACTTTTCTGGTTAATACTCCATGAACCAGTTTACATCTCCTATCGGCTCGGCTTGTCAGCAATTAACGATAAACAAACGCTGGCCAGCGTATTGCGGACACAGCTGCAACCGATATTCACTTTTACCGTACATAAATATACATTACCCCAATCCCGAGATTCGCAATTACGACCAATTTCCTTGATTGGTTATGTACCGATTTGGGCACGAATTGGCGTTAGATAATCATACCCTCGATCATGCCTAATGATGCTCCGGCCTGTAAGACAAACAAACACACAGTAGCATCACTGTGTTTATGCTACTTACCAACCGCTGTCCATGGTCCCCCTGGGTGAGGCATACGCTTGCACATCTGCAAGTCAAATTCCTCACCATCATACCCATACTCCATTGAATTAGATCAAACAAAGGCCACCATAGCCTTGGCCATAGGCGAGCAAACCTTTGGTTTGCTTATCACCACGGAAAAATCTATTGCCTGCAATGGCATAACTCTGGGGCGATTATGTAAACAGCCGACGTTCCCATGTTGGCGCAAGACTATTGACCTTGCCCGGAAAAAACAAATCATTATGGAAAATTTAACAAGCCTCAGGACCTGCTAAATAAGGCCAAGACCGGTTCCCGGTTGTAGTGCCGATGATGATGGTGACGTTCCCATGTAGCCTCGGCTAAATCACAAATAAGTGCATCGCATCGTATGACCCTCGAAATAGCGTTTCTGTTTATTTAAGACTGTTGAGGATTCGCCTTTAACCATCCGGCGAATTCGCAATTAAATTAATTGTGGCACCACCTGAACTGAATCAGATATGTGGCATCACCGAAGCAATGTCAGCAATCAGCTGACATTTATGAACTCTGTTGGTTGTCACTTGACAACCATTTTTTATGTTTGTATTCTCTTCTTCGTTAGTTGCTTGGCGAACACACATCGCTCTAATCTGTACAAATCAAAGTAATCATTTGAGATAAACTTAATATTTCACAACAGTAAATCTAATATCGAATTGTTTGTATTTTCTGGAGAATTATTTCTGGTCTTTCTGGATTCAATCGTTCTTGAGGTATTCGTTTCCCTTTTTCATATAATTAGCCATTGGTTTTCAGCCATCGGAACCACCACCGTTGCAATCCAAGGGAGTGAAGCAGTAATGCCGACGACATTGCTTTGGCCCACCATTTTCGACACTGAGTTGGTGAACAGTTCCGTGGGAATTATAAAACGAATAATTCCAGCGGAGAGAACGTTGTTTCGCAACAGAAACCATCGAAACATATTGCACGTCAGGAGACACCATCGTGTTCCTGACTGCGGGTATTCAACGCTTGTTGTATACAAAGACACAGAAACCTATTTATTCCTTCGGCGATCTTCGCTATGGGTTATCTCAATAATGCCTGCAGTTCATTACACCAGTGCATGTTTATTCAGGTGCAGTTTCGTCGTTGCCGATATGCAGGCTAGGCGGCATCGTACTTGTCCTATACGGACACATAGAGAATCCTCCCATTCAATCCTTTTGCGATCGCCCATTGGCCGTAGCCAAGTTCAGCCTACTCGCTCTTCCCACGCCGATGTAATCCACCACCGTTGAATCTGACGGAGGTGGATTGCATCAGGGAGTCAGATTTTAGCTACCAAGCTCTACGGCTGAGAAGTGGATTTACCGGTAAACCCATTAGGGAGTCAATAAAAGTCTCTGCAGTTGCGCGAACTTGTGTTCAGTTGTGTTAAATCATCAAGGACGTTCCAAATAAAAGTCTCAATTCGATTAAATACTGTAAAACGGCTCGATCTATTACAATTAACGTTACCGAAGTCAATCGCATCTGTCCAAATTTAAAAACAATAAGAAAAACGTTTTTGCAAAATAAACTTAGTGAAGTTACAAGTTTTGTAAGTTCCAAATGTTACTCGACCAAGGCAATAGGAAATTGAAATGTAAATAAAATCGATTAGTGTTTTAAGTAAAGAAGATAAAAAGGAACAGTAAATAAAATCTATTGGTGTTTTAATTAAAGAAAAAATAAAAAGGAACAATAAAATAAAATCAAACTGTATCAGAGTGCTTGTCTTTGCTGTTCTGTGCCCGCTCCATCATTGGAATCAACTGTCGTATTGTCTGCTCCGGTGTGGCATCTAGAGAACTCTTTCGTTGGGGAATGAAGTGAAACAGTGCATGTGCCTGGTACATAACTTCAACCCCACAGTGGGCCCAGGAATCCTCTATTATAGAGGAGAGGAGAATGTTGTTAGGGAGGGTGCTTGCTTCAGTTTTGGACTGTAGAAGAAATTCTGGCGGTCTGATCCGAAAAGATCGAGAGAGAGAGAAGGGTCCAGAACGCAAAACTCCCGCGTAGAGCGTAATTCCTTTTTTATCGGCCGATCAAAGTGCGAGCAGTGTGCTCTCCGGAAATTAAAGGAATATATTTGGTCATACTGCTCGACTAGTGAGTATTCATTTGGAACATGTATTGCGACGTCTAGTCCGTATCAGTCACTATCGAACTCGATTGTACAAAGACAATTTCGAGTAGTTAGATCCGTATCTAGTAATTGTCTTCCCTCGCCAGGAAGCCAGGACGGTCCTTGTCCCTGTTCAATCCAAGCTGACATGCAGTATCGACGTGACACCCCTGCATAGCTACTTTGACACCCGCCAAGTAGTGAACAAATCCATGCAGCGACATCCTGAGAAGGGTTGGCGCGAGGCTAATAACCTTGCCCCGAAAAACAAATTATTATAGAAAATTTAACAAGCCTCGGATATGGATGAGATACACGACGACGACCACGAAAATGAAAATGGCTAAACGATTTGATATTTTTCTCATGGAGCGTCCGCTCACTATACAGATCTCTAGCCGCACAGCAGGTAGCCAATCCCCTGTCCGAATTTAAGACTGACATAACAGCATTACAAGAAATTGTATGGACTGCGAGTGATGTTACTCAAAAAACGTGTATGAGATTTATTATAGCTGTCATGCGAAACACCATGCCCTCGGGGTAGGCTTTCTAGCCAGCCAAATCCCGAAGCCTGCCATTATCGGCTTTAATGCAATAAACGAACAGCTATGCACTCTTCGCGTGCAAAGCAAGTTTAAGAACATAAGCCTCATAAATGTTCACGGACCTATAGAGGAGTACCCTGACGACGAAAGAGAAAAATTCTACGAGAACGTCGAACGGGCCCTCAATGTCTGCGCAAGATACTATGTGAAAATCGTACTTGGAGATTTGAATCCGAAACTAGGCCTGGAGCTGGTTTTCAGGCACTACGCAAGTCCCCATAGTTTGCATGAGAACACTAATGACAATGGACTACGAGTCATCGAACTGGCAACATCGAAGAACTTGGTCATTGCGAGTACCAGGTTTCTGCGTAAAAACATCCAAAGAGCCTCTGGGTATCACCTGATGGAGCCACTCGCAACCAAAGTGATAGATTGATAGATCGCCGCCACTCCTCGAGCCTGATGACGGTACGAACGTACCGAGGTGCCAACGTCTACTTAGATCACTATCTTGTTGGTATAGTTTCCCTTACGTATCCGCAGATTAGGTTCAGATCAACACGGCTGCCTTACGCAATGAGAACACCAGCAACACCTTTGCGTCATGCGATGGGACTCGCTGCCGAAGAGCCGAAATTTATCCAGAACATCCAAGCTACTACTGTACAAGACCATGGTCTTACCAGTACTTATGTATGGATTCGACACCTTGGTGCTCAATAAACTACACTCTGAACTCTTAGCCGCGTTCGAGAGGAAGAATGTTAAGGAGAATTGTTGGTCCCGTATGGGAGGAGTTCCATCCGGAACCATGAACTCTACCCTTAAACTAACCTTGTAAGAAAAATCAAGCTCGGTAGACTCCGGTGTCCCACCTAGCTCGAATAAGCAAAGAAGGGCCTGCCCGGAAACTACGATGGAGGGATGGCGTAGATCAGGACGCCCAGAGCCTGGGAGTGGCAAACTGAATGACATCGCCTCAAAATCGGGACTGGTGGGAGACTTGCTAAATAAGATCCCGGTTGTAATATCGACGATGATCATGAGGATGAATTACTAAAAGGTCTCGTTTGAGACCACGGAAAGGAGAAATGTTTCTTGAATTTCGTGAGATTTCAGAACCCATCGTTTAATAATCGTATAATCAAGTATTAGGTTGTTTCGATTAAGGGTTTTTCATAGTCTTACCTGAATTCATTTAGCTTTCAGGAACACAATTACCTGCTTATAAGAACAGAGGAAATGCGTTTTTGTGCGGACATCGATTTGAGCTCTTAACCTGTGGGAGAGTCAATTACAGAAAACCAAATACGTAGCAGAATATTTCAAGTTCATTTCGGTAGATTAAGGCCTACCTACACAGGTCCTTGTTTTTTGCAGCTTTCATATGGTCGCATCGGAATTATAAGTGTATGTATATTCATAATTTATTCCCCAAACGTCTATTATAGCGACCAAGGTTATTAGGAAAGGGTACACTAACCTCTCTAATCAATTATTTTACCAAAATCATCAAAGGATGTCTATCTACTACCTAGAACGATTACGCTAATTAAGGGCGAGGCAACAGACTTATTCCGATCCATCTAATAGCCGAGTTATTCTATCACAGCCACACCTATTATTTATTGATTGTCTGCTTCTTTTCCGATACTATCGACTCGCACACTATTCAAAATTAATTAAAACTCTCGAAGCTATCAGAGGATGGGCTTCAGAAAGCAAAACTCTTCTAGAGGAGTCTAATAAAAAATTAAAACAACGAAACAACTTTGAATCATTAAGGACATGTGGAAATTGTAAACAACCTTTAGAGTTGATTAGTCACGGAATTACAATAATCAATACAAGAACTGCTACCGTTGTTGTTTAAAATTCCGTGGAACAATCACACTACTGACCGTCGCACGCGAACGGTTTCCTGTGTTTACTCATATGGTGGAAAATCATGTACAATAGTTACGTTGAAATTATCTTCAACTGTGTACAATCAACGATGGGAGATAGCACCTGAGGGACTTCAAATTGGTTGCTCATAAATTATTTCATTCAACGTGACACTTTGGTAGTGTGTTTATATTCCCATACACACCACAGTTTGGTTTTTAGTTATTTTAAGAAATAACATTTCTGAGAATGGCAATCTTTGGCATGTTTTCAATGTCAATACAAATTTTACGTACATCTTTATTTTGATCTTTTTCTTATATTTATCTTACTTGCTAGACAAAAAATATATAAATTCTAGCTTCTTTAAATTATATTCTAACTTACACTCTAAGCTAAACTTGGGGATCTTGACCTTTGACTATTGTCATGTATTATTGCCTTTCGGCTTTGTCAAATACTTACTGTATAAAAACAAAACCCTGAAGTCACTTTCAGATGTTGAACGAAATTTTACTTATTAGCCAACCTTCAACTACTAAGCGGCAACCAAATAAAAATTGTATTTCCGGAAATATAATATGAGGTGATGTCGCTCCAAGGACTGAAGTCGGGACGCAATCTACCATCTATTGCTAACTTTTCGAGCCGTCCATAAGCGCGACTCTACAAGATGGTCAGGGATTTGTCAGGATCACATAACGGAGTCTATAATATGATGAGGTGGCACTAACATTCAGTTCATCAAACTAAATATATAATATAATATATAATATTGTGACGGATATGACAATCAATACTAGAATATTCGAGAAAGTCCGAAACAAAGTACTGGAAAACTGGAGACTATGAACAGTAGAAAATTCGAGGTTATGGAACGGGTGGAAACGAAACACCGAATCAGAATTAGGAAACGTTATAAATACGTCGCACGCAGATCGAGTAGAAGAAGTAAGAAGTAAGAAGTAAGAAGTAAGCAGTAAAAGACGCGATAAGTACGGAAGCGATAAGTCAAGAAAAGGTAAGTAACGATTATTATTAACGGACTAATAAAGTGTTACATTAATTGAAAATGGATTTAACGGCTCTTATTTATTAAAAATAATTAATCCAGCGAACCCTAAGCTCGCTACAATATAATAAATATATAATAAATATTTAATTTATGTAATATAATATATCTGGCGCAAGGCTAATAACCTTGCCCGGAAAAACGAATTATTATGGAAAATTTAACAAGCCTCAGGACTTGCTAAATAAGGCCAAGACCGGATCCCGGTTGTAGTGCCGATGATGATGATAATATAATATATAATGTAATAAATATATAATATTGTTGCGGATTGCAACTGAGCGCAACCAATGGATTCAACTGAATGCCATCAACAACAAAAATAATTACAACTGTCAGCAAACAGCTGACACAACAAAGAATAAATTAATTGTCGATCTGTCATTGCAGAAAATGTTCATACTTTTCCTCTGGTTTCCTTCGGACTTAATCCGCATAAATTTTGTGTATTTGAAATAAACATGTTAATAACAATAAAGATTAGTAACAAACAATATAGTGCGGTTTGTGTTTTGATATTGTGCCATCGCAGTATTGTATTGGCTTTCTGCTTCATTCATTTGGAAAAATAGGACATGTGCCACCAATGCTGAAACATTCGTAAAGACTAAGACTTATAGTTACTTCGTGTTAATCCATTTAATCAGCGACGCTTGCTCGTGTGTGTGCGAACTACTGGAATGGAAACAATTTCCAAACTCGCAGCCTTTGCAACGGACACTTGGCGAACGTGATCAACAGACACCGTCACAGAAGACATTGATCCACATATGCACAACACATCCCCCGTGCATCCATAATCCAGGTAATCATTTATTGTCACAAATAATTCAACTCCGTTGTTTACAGACAACGGTCCACACCCAACATTTGGCACGGAGTGCTGCCATATCGGCCCAGCCTTCGTTCCACGGCAGGAGCCTATCTCATTTTTGGTCCTGACGTCATTCCCCTGGCCCACCAACGAGATACATTCGTTGGTGGACGTTCGCAGTTTGCTCAAATATAATATTTAATTTATATAATATGATATTTAATTTATATAATATAATAAATATTATAATATTTAAATATTACACAGAATAATTGATATATCGGGCTGAAATTTATTCCAGGTGCAGTACAGTTTTTAAATATAAGTTTAAGTTTAGTCACTCATTTAATAGCTTACAATACTAATAATATAAAAAATAAAAAAATAATAAAAACTAACAAAAGATTATAGAATTACATCTCGTTCGCGTGAACACCTTGAGCATATTTGCAGCGATCGATCTTTTGAAGCTAATTTTTCATTACTCGTCCACACATCGCGGCTAGAAGGTTGGACATTTCGTGCACAATATTGTTACTGAGCTCTTCTAAAGTTGTTTGATTGTTGACATAACCTGGCGAGTTAATGTAACCTCATAAAAAGAAATCCGAAGTCGAAAAAGTCGCGTGAAAGAGGAGGCCATATGATCCGACCATTTCTCGAGATTACAGCTGTGACCTATTGTGTGACTAACTGTTTGCCATGTGACTCCTTCTTATCGAAGCCACGTACTACTGATGTCAAGTCTATCCAATTGTGATCAAGAAAGGTCTCCTAACAAGGCATGATACATACTCCATTGATCGTAACATGGCGATCACCTCGGTTCAATCACACCTTTGGCATGAAATCAACACCATACGGTCACTATTTGTTGATGGAATGGGATCTCTTAGGGACATGTGGGTTTGTTTCTGTCTAATAACGCATATTTTGCTTGTCGATAAAACGGTGGCAGTTCCGCCAACCCCACGGTTCACCACTTCCTTAAAAAACCCCCACAACGTTCACCCAGTCTGCATAAGCTTTCGCTAATGCAATAGCATTAGCATCCTAAATGCTTCACGCATTAAAGAGAACAAATTTGTAATCGAAAAAGCCCCTGGAGAAGAGAATTCTTACCTGCATGCATAACTTCGCATTTAAAATCCCCTATAAGAGTTCTCTCCAAACTTATCATAAATTCCCTGAAAGAAAATTCATCGGTTCATATATAATACACCCGCATCATCAGGAAATATTAGCCTTGAGTTGGCTTATCCCAGCTTCATCAGCTTCATGGTATCATAAATTACCAGACAAACACATTGGCTGGCGACCTACACCCAAGGGACCAAAACGAATACACCCATCTCTTGGCACGAATTAAATCCTACAGCGTAAGCAAATGCAAATAGGAAATCAATACTTACCCTTACCAGTGATGCCATAAACACCATTTCCCGGTAATCTAGCCAAAAACCATTAACACCATTTCTTCGATGCGTTGCGTCTATTTATTTAGCCGCGACGCACACCTCAAACAAAGACCCAATTAGCATCCGACGAGTTTCGGTTTTGTTTTCTTTACCGGGCTCGCATCCGATGAATGCACATTATCCCTTTCTTTGTTTAGAGTCTTTCACATGGCCTTGATCCATAAAAGAACTAGTATACACACATACATGTGTACTGTGGCGATCTTCTATATGAGATCTGTTTGGTTACCCCAAAGAGAGACTTTACGTCTCTCTCGGAACAGGAAATGAGAGCCAGTAAGAGAGGCAATTTCACTGGCTGAATTTCTTTTAACAACGATTGAATATCGTTGAGTCGTTTGCCACCATCCGGCCGAGCAAGTTGGTTCGGCTTCCGCTCTCCGTCGCACGGCGGAGTAGCGTAATTACCCGGAGTTTTTATTAAATCGGACTCGCGTTTTAGTTCGAACTGTAATCTTATAATGTTACCTTTCGTTAGTGCGGAGGGTTTGCTCAGTGTGTATTGTGTACGTCCATCGTTCGAACGAGGATACGTAAATTAAGATAATCGTAAGTAACTTTCAATCCGTGTTCAGTTGATTAAGTGCAAAATAACTATCAGTGAATTAAATAAATATAACATTTGGCCGACTAAAAATAACCAGTGTTTTGACTCTCGTGGCCTTCTCGGATATCTCTGGTGATAAGCGTCAGCGGAACTTTGTATTAAATCGGTGAGGACGAAATAGAACCCTGTGTCGTGCGCCGGCACAATATTTTTCGATGAAATTCAGGATCTTTTTCGAATTTTTGTTCTCACAATCGGAAAAATGTCGACTCAGTAAATAATCAAGAGACTTTAGTTTTTGATTTGATTTGATCCTGTAAGGATGTAGGCCAAGATTATTACGCAAAATTCGTCACAATGTAGTTTGAGAGGTTCTCAATTCTTGAGAGCGGCGCAAACTCGACTGATTTGCTTCATTTTGAAGTAAAGACGTAGACCTACGATATTTTTGGTAGTTCGACCGATGCGTTGCTTTACTGCCACAGGAACATCCAACAGCGAATATTATAATTGAAATTTGTTCACTATAGCATGCATAGCCTATCTGGTAGAGGAGGAGGAGAAAACTCTCTTAAAGTCTCGGTAACCCACACAGAATGTCGATTGTAATTTTTAACAATGTCTAAACATTGTTCGTATGTCAACGTTATCATGATAAAAATATAGACCTTGAATAACGTTTTAGCATTGTCCGGTCCTAAAAAAAAAAGTTTGACAATGCGTTTGCGTTTAAATACAAAATTGTTATGTGTCTTGAAAAATACTTTCTTTACCACAAACTCAATATCGTTAACGTATCCTGCTTTCTAACATATTTCTGGGTGAAACCGATGTCATTACCCAAGCGCTAAAACCTTAATTCAAAAACCCGAATAATGTATACATAAGTAAAAAACGGTGTTCTAAAAGATTTTACGATGTTAAACAATTAAAGAGACATCTTTTTTTGTGGGACCAATTGAGATTTCTGATTGATTAAAAGATCCTTAAAATTTCAAAAGTTAACGACCATCGAAGCAAGCGAAGTAAGCTGGTGTGATGAAGTAATGACGTAAAGTCCTGGTTTACTCTGAGAGAGTGTGCTGTTGGGGAGTGTGCTGTCTGCACAGACCATGACCTCACAAAACACCAGTGGAGTTAAATACCTTTTCGGCCGGCAGTAGTAGCCATACGTACTAGTGTTCTCAGCCACACGTATCCACATACACGTGGGCCGCCCTCCTCATTTTTCATTCATTCATTTTTCCATCATTTTTAATTTCTTCCTCTTACGAGGTTTGCCTCTTATGTTTCGGGATTTGGCAACCCTAGTGTTGCAATCCGGCAATTGACAGCTCTGTCGTAAAGTTGGACATTTTTGAGGTTATACGCACTCAGAACGTTTTGACATACGAGCGCTATTTGTGTTGTTTACAGTAACTTAAAAGATTCACCTCGGCCCAAAAATGGAATTAAATCGTCAACATTTTCGTGCGATTATTTTTTACAACTTTCGGCGTGGATTAACTCAGCAACAGTGCATGGATGAACTTAATTCAATTTTTGGCGATGAAGCTCCATCAAGGTCCAGTGTTTATCGATGGCATGGTGAATTCAATCGTGGTCGTAGTTCACTCCAAGATGAATTTCGTGAAGGTCGTCCAAAAACAGTTGTCGTTCCGAAAACCGTTGATGCTGTGCGCGAACTGATATTGGAAGATCGTCATGTGACCTATCGTGAGATTGAGACAACCTTAGGCGTTAGTGGGACCAGTATACATTCAATATTGCATAAACATTTGACTATCAAAAAAATTTGTTCGCGTTGGATCCCACACAATTTGTCAATCGCCCAAAAAAAGGCTCGTGTCAATTGGTCGAAAGAAATGCTCAAATTCTGCTTGCATTTCGATGCATCCGAGATACGAAATCCCGATAAGATTTTGTATAAAAGGGCGATGAATTTCAGATTCGAAGATCAGTCTCTAGGTTGGCGTCCGGCGTTTAAGGACGCCAATCATTTAAAGTAAATATTAAAATTAATAAAAGTAGTTGCAGATTCTAAAAACAGCATTTTTATTGGAGTCGGCCGAATTTCAGAACTCTTTTATTCAAAAATCGGTTCTCACTTTTCCCGGAGGCCCCAGAAGCACGGTGTCGGCCGCAACGGGCTCCCTTAGGAGCAGTCTTAAGGAGATCCCTCGTACTTTTCAGGACGAGACACGTTCCCTGAGAGAAGGGCCATAACAACGCTTCATTGAGATAGTATTTTTTGTGATCGTGTTCAGGAGTCCGATGTAAGTTAAGACACGTCCTGGGGCGTCTCTCAAAAATCCGAATCTTTTCCATTAAGCTAGGTCCCACATTAAACCACATTGGACATCCATATAGGGCCGCACTCCTCTACCAATCGATCATGCCTGTACGGTTATTGAAGGACACAGTACCAGAATATGAATTTGTTTGGCAATCCGTTTGGTGGGTAAACACAAGTGGCAGGGGCGGCATCGCTAGACGCCGACAACCATCAAAAACCCCAAGCGATAACAATGCACCCAAGAACAAACAATGTTTATAATCTTCCTTTGAACCGGCGTCAATTTGGTTTTCCTTTATGGAAAGAACCAGAACAGAAGATAAACAATAAATAACGAAGATAAAGAAGATAAACAATAACACTGTTCCTGCAATTTTTTTTTTTTTTACATAAACGCGTGCACAAAAGGGGATTTTGGAGTACCCTTAAGTTTCAGAGCACAGTGCGAGCGGAGGGAGAGGAAGTGTATAAGGAAAAGAGGTATGTACATTGGCCTTAAATGCCTGGACATTACAACGACGAGGAAACACATGATCCGGTAGAGTTTTCCACATTCGTGTGGTTCGGCTAAAGGATGACTCTCTATATTTATTTGTGCGCGTGAAGTTCAGTTTCAACGTGAACTGATGCGCATTCTCAGATTGATCGCGGGAAAATGTCTGAGGAGGCGGAACACATTCAACAAGTTCTGTTGAGCAACGACCGTGATAATACCTATAAAAGAGAGATAGGCATGATACATTGCGCCTATGTTCTAACGACGGAATTAATCGATTCACAGCTGGGTCCCCCACAAGTTACATCAAGAAATCCCCTGTAGCTTCCAGGTAGTAGACTCCTTGTCGGGGTGGTCGGAAGACGGCCTGTCGGGTAACGACTTTCTGTCGCATAATTATAATGTTAACGGACCAAACAATAATTAATCCCGAAAGTTTTTCCATTGACTTTGCAAATAAATGCACAGGAAATCTTCGGCATAAGGCAGCCGAGCGGGAAATCGTACCAAAGGGCCCTGAGAAGGTTGAAACTGCGGTCGGTAACCACTCGAAGACCCCATCCACACCGGGGAGGGGCTGCGAAAAACTGTCGGGCAACAGTTGCGCCAACAACAAAGCAAAACCCCAAGAGCCAGAAGGCGACAAAGAAGGGGAAAGTTTCGGTAGAACGCCTACCAACAAACCCTTCGGAAGTAGAAATTTTTCTGAGTAGACCGGTCATAGTACCAGGACGCTCAAGAAAGATGAAACGGCTCCCAATAAAAATCTTGGAGGAGGTAATATTGATACCTAGAGAAGTACAGTCTGGGATTTTACGCCCTAATTGTATCGGGTTTTCCAATAGGGACCTGACAACTTTTTTTAAAATAAAACGCAAACCATTTGAGATATTTCAAAAACTTTATTATCGGCTTGAAGTACAATCAAAACATTTATGAGTGGAACTCGACTTCGTTCATATGGCCACCGCGGGCACGTTTGCAGCGGTCGATTCGTTGGACCCAATTTTCGATGACTCGGCCACACATTACGGCCGAAACGGCCGCTATTCCGCGTTCAATGTTGGCTCTGAGCTCTTCCAACGTCGTCGGCTTGTTGGCATATACCAATGACTTGACGTAGCCCCAAGGAAAATAGTATAGAGGCGTTTAATCGCACGAACGAGGCGGCCAACCGACTGGCTCATTTCTTGAGATAACACGCTCATCAAACTTACTCTTCAATAAATCGATTGTATCGTGTGCTGTGTGGCTTGTGGCACCGTTCGGTTAAAACCACATGTCGCTCAAGTCCATATCTTCCAATTCGAGCGAAAAATAATCGGTAATCGTGGCGCGATAACGATGGCCATTCACAGTAACGTGACGATCGTTATCGTTGACGAAAAAATATGACCCAATGACGCCGCTGGCATGCAAACCGCACGAAACAGTTATTTTTTGTGGATGAAGTGGTGATTCATGAAACACATGTGGATTTTCACCCGACCATTTGCTTACTGATGAACCCATTGAGCCAAAATTGAGCTTCGTCACTGAAAATGATTTTGCGATGAAGTTCATCATCTTGGCGCATCTTTTCCAGAGCCCAATCGGAGAACGTACGTCGTTTCAAATGGTCCATCGGCTTCAATTCTTGACTCAGCTTGATCCTGTATGGATGTAAACCAAGATCCTTACGCAAAATTCGCCATAAAGTGGTCTGTACGATGCCCAATTCTTGAGAACGCCGTGGAATTGACTGTTTTGGATCGTTTGCTACGGACGCCTGAACGACAGCGATATTTTCGACACTTCGACCAACCCGTTGTCTCACTGGCACGGCAACATCACACAACGAATATGTAGACTCAAATTTTTGCACTAAACTTGTTATTGCCTGTCAACTAGGGCGAGAATTACGGCCGAAAATTGGAGTTAACGCTCTTAAGTAGTAAATTTTTATAATTTGCAGACGTTGTCCGTTCTTGTACTTAACCATGATTTTACTGAATAAATTGACAGTGAGAGTTCGATGATTAGTGAGAGGGTGCGTCCACAAATTAAATTCAAAGTTGTCAACTCCGTACTAGAAAACCCGTTATTTTAAATCAGGCAGAGAGTTCCCAAATTGAGGCACTCAATATCATAGACTATTGATCGGATAAAGGTGGAGTTGGGTCTAACGAAAGATTATGCCTTCTTTCCTTTGGAAAACGGAGAGAATATACATACTGGTAAGCGAGTCAATATGTCAATTGGCAAGAGAAATGTGGTGGTGCACGATAATCGGTTAAAACCCTATTTTGAATAGAAGGAACGGTCTGAGGGTTACAGCACTGCTTTAGGTTTGAAATTGGTACCAGTAGGGGACCGGAACTGATTACACGCCACAGAACAAGGAATATCATTTCCGTACCGTAAGTTTGAACAGTAGCAATCAAAACAATAGTCATGCCCTACGAAGGGTAAATGTTTATGAAATATAAAAAAATAAAAACTAACGAAAAAGCATTGTAAATATAGTTGAAACTTTAGGGTATATAAAAAATGGATTAACAAACAAAAAGCATAATTTAAATATAGTTTAAACTATAAACTATATAAACAATTTATAAATAAACAAAAAGCATTGTGAATATAGTTTAAAATATAAAATATATATATAAACATGCCATTGTCTAAAAGAATATAATTTTAAAGGATAAATAAATATTCTAAAAAATATTTATGAATATACTTAATGTAAATATATAAGTAAAGATGTATATCAAACCAAGCCCAATTGGAAAACTATAATAATAATAAAAAAAAAAGTTAAGTATGTAAAGAGTAAAAACAAAATAAATTATTGTAGGCCAGCTTGTCGTAAGAGGCGACTAAAGGCCGAGTGGTAGTCGGGGCCCCAACGCCCTGTGCGCCCGGAGAAATACCACCCCATCAAGCTTTAGGCTCCGTGAAATGGTCGGGAGAAATCCCTGGCCATCTTTCGGAGCTTGGCTGGTGGACCGGTTCGAGAAAACGTTGGCTAGGTGGTAGTCGGTCCCAAGGTGAGATACCACCCCGTCACGCTGTACATTCCGCCATATCGCCGAGAGAAATCTTCGACGGTCTTTCGGATGTGTGGGTGATGGCCCGGACTGACACGGAGATAAGTCATGATGGTACCTTCTGATATAAAGTCTTCCGGAGGTAAACTAGTCTCCCATTCGGATCTCCGGGGGGACTATGTCAGGGGGAACATCATGCAGATATCATGATAAATAATGGAACTTTGAGAGGTTCGTCATCACATAACCGGGCTCGCTCTCGAGGCTCTGCCCACGGTCGACTGGTGACGGCATTTTGTAACATCAGGGGCATCGGTTTCACCAATACGAATGTAAACGCCGTCCATCAATATTCGACATATTAGACATCATATGGTTGAGAGTCGTGCTGAGGAATTCCGTTAGATTTCTTTGTTGTCTTTACCGCTCCTCGAATGACGATCGACCAGCGACATTTTTCGAATATCTTTCACATACCATCGACTGGATACAGATCAACCACGCAGCTTCTGAAATTGTTGTCCTTGGCGATTTTAATGTGCACAATTGCGGCTGGTTGTTACATTCTAACAAAACCGACGGTGCTGGGAGGCTGGTGGAGATGTTTGCTATAAGCCACAGCTTGATTCAACTCGTGGGAGTTAAGTAATTTAGACTTGTTTCAAAATAATATATTTGATTTTATTAAATAATAAGTCTAGGATTACATATTTTTTATAGTTCTATTTCGAACTTCGGAATTAATTAACTAAATGTTAAATTACATTAAATATATTCGTCTATATTACTAAGTTGAAGAATTACTACCTATGCTATATGCTTGCTCGATCAGCTTCACTGAGGAAAGAGGAAGTGGATTCGTTCCATCATTATTATTTGACTGTCGATTCGTTAAGTTTATCTGAGGCGACATCTAGCAGTTTGGATGGTGATGTACTTTCGTTATGTTGTATGTGATTAGACGATTTATCTTTTGGGTGTCAATAAATGATTACTGTTTGGGTGATTCATATTTTTATATAATTCTATATATTCTATAGTATTATAAGGATATGAATAATTGGGGCCTTAACTCCACCCACCCTTAAAAATGAACGTCCTCGTTTATTTGGAGTTTCTTTAACTCTGTGTTGGTCCTCGAGATATTGATGCACAGGTATTCCCCGCAACTACATATTTGTCTTCTTTAAGTATTTTCTGTATTCTCTCCTTTTTCGGTATGGTCTTTGAATCTGATGAGGTATGGTCCGCTATAAGTATGATTATTAATTTTATGGTTATGATCAATAAAAATGTTTCCATTTTCAAAATCTTTCAGTGGCTGATTATTTGTTTTTTCTATTTTACAACTTGCTTGTCTGTTTTTCTACAATTTTTGAGGTACAATTATCTTGTGGTTTCCTTTTACAAATAAAGTTCGCCATTAGGTTCTTACATCTGGACATTCTTTTATAATTATTTTTACAGTAGGCAATGTATGGGTCTAATAATAATTTTCCAAACTTACTTGCTAGGGGATGTAATAATATATAGTTGTTACATTTTTCTTTTAATATAGGGTATTTATAAACAATTATTATATAGTCTTTATTTTGGTATACAGTAATTTTAGCATATTCAAAAATAATTATTAGTGGTAATTCTAAAAATTATATTTATATATACTTTTTATATCATCTAAATAAGTATTTCTTATTTTCTAAACTAATGGCTTCGAATGTATTGCAGGCGGTAATTAATGTCATTATAAGTATTAAGGGTGTCATTTCGATCGTATATTGTCTTTATGTATAGCTTTAGATTTGTTGGTTTGGACTGTATTTCTGTCGTCGCGTAATACTGTGTGTTTCACGAAGCGGTCGGTTTTTTTATTTCTTCGATTTGATCTAACGTAAATTATTTCTCCTTGTTCATACGTTTTGTTTTTACGATTTTTATTTACTTGTTGTAACAGTTTTTCTTGTGCTGTGGTTATTGCTTTCACTATTTCTTCTGGGTTTCTGTTTTGTGAAAAAAATATTTCCGCAGGTGTTTTTCCGGTTACTGAGTGTATTGTTAAATTATACTCTTTAACGGCTTTGAATATGGCGTCTTTGATTTCTATGTCGTCTGCTTTAGCCAGCGCCCTCGCGATTTCGAGTAACGTTGAATGAACGCGTTCAACTTGCGAATTGGAAGTCGAATGTTCAGTTGGGACTTTTATATGGATCGCGTTGTGTTTCCGAAATGTTGCTTCAGCAATTTGACCGGTAAAGATGGATTCGTTATCAGTCGTTATATATGTTATCTTTCTCCTTCATATATGAATGTTTGCGATAGTAATTCGTCTATGAGATGGGATACATTCAGTTTGTTTGGGAGATGTCTAAGGTGTGTAAATTTTGAAAGACGATCGATAGTACTTAGATATATCTCATTATCAAGGAAAAATATGTCCATTTGAAGATATTGAGCGATTACCTTTGGGATTGGTGTTGTTACGTCTCCAGCGCCGTGTTTCCTCTTTCGAGGGAAGAGCGTGGGGGTTATAATATCTTTTCTTATTTGAAATAATTATCGTTTCTTAGTTATTAAATTAATTATAGGTTTTATTTATTTTTATATTTTATTGAACTCAGCTATCTCAAGCTGAGCTCTCTTCTGAACTACTTTTACAATATAAATTTTCCTGTTTTTATAGAACATTTTGTTCCAACTAACTGTGTCGTATAAAATGAACAAAACAATCTAGAAGTCTCTGTGACTTAAAATTTTGAATAAACTTTGAACGAAAATCAAAGTGGCTATGTTTTGAAATGAAAAATGTGCTTGTTATGAAAGGGGGCAGGTTTTTAAATGTGCTGTAAGTGACTGGATATAGAATATTGTGTCTGTTTATTTATGAATTGTATTAAATGAGAATGTAAGATATGTGAGGATGTAGTTTTAAAGGTTGTGTTAGAAAGGACATGAGATTAGTGTTAAAGCGAATAAGGGTAGTATTCTGGAAAACAACATCCCACCCTTCTTCGAGAAAGAAAATTATCCTTGAAGAGAATAATTTTCTGTTAACTATTGCTTAGATTAGGATTAATTACAGACTTGGATTTTCGTTCAATTACAATGGCGTTCAAAGTTAATCTTATATCAAAAGTTACAAAAATCCAAAAGTTCTTAATACTAGAAAAATAGGTTACAATAATCCAAAAGTTTACATATAGTCTACTTACATTATATTTTAACTAACTTTAAATATTTCTAACTAACTTAAAATATTTCCACTTGGAACCTTTCCTTTTATTATCCAAAATAAATGTTTTTTCTATATATATAATTAATATTAATTCTCTAAATTCTCTATTTCGTTCGAATTTCCAATATATTATATCCCAATATATATTTTAAAATATATTAGATCCCAATACATATTTTAACTGTAAAATTTTCTTTCTTTCTTCCCCTTTTTTACCCTTTTTGTTTTTTTTTTTCGTTTCCGTCATTTCTTACAATTGTTTTATATATTGAATAAAAACAAAAGCCATTTGTTAAGTGTCTATCTTTTCCTTAAATTTATGGAAAATTTTCTAACCGTGTTTAATTTTAAGATAATTGTTAAAAATTTGGTTATGTTGTGTGTATGGGTTATTTATTTATTCCGAAAATAGTTTTATATTATTATTGTGTAAAACTTTGAATTTATTTCCTATTTTGATTTCTGAGTTTTTATCGGATACTATGTTGTGTATTTCGTAGGGACCCTCCCATAAGGAAGCGAGCTTATTTTTTCTGGTATGGTTTTTTATGAGTACCTTGTCGCCAACTTTGAGTGTTTTATGGCTTGTTCCTTTGTCATAACACGCTTTAGATTTTTCCTTTTTGTCCTGCAATATGTTTTTAGCAATCTTGTAACCGTACTGTAGGCGGGCTTTTAGTTCGTTAGCGTAGTTCTCATAGTTGTATGACGTTTTCGGATTTATGCTGATCGAATTCGGTATTCGTGCAGGAAAACCATAGAGTAATTCAAAAGGGCTAAATGCGGTGCTACTGTGCGGTGTGGTGTTATACACAAACATTGAATATGGTAGCCAAGTATCCCATGAGAGTTGGTCCTTGTTAACGTAGTGTCTGAGAAATTCGGCCAACGTTCGGTGGCTACGTTCTAATGCTCCATTTGTTTGGGGATGATAAGGTGTTGTTTGTATCTTTTTGATTTTTAGAATCTTACATATTTCTTTAAAAAGGTGGCTTAGGAAATTGGTGCCTTGGTCCGTTAATACCGCGTCGGGTATTCCGAAACGACATATGATTTTCTCCACAATACTACGAGCTATGGTGGGTGCTTCCGCATTGGGTAGCGGTATAGGTTCAGTGAACTTTGTTAAATCATCTTGGAACGTTAATATGTATTTATTATCTTCGTAACTAGTTGGGAGCGGGCCAACAATATCTAGAGCTACTCGTTCGAAGGGGGTTGTACTTGTTGTGATTTTCATCGGGATTTTTCTGTTTACCGTTAGTTTGTTTCTTTTACACGAGTCGCATTTGCGGATGAATTCTTTCGTATCTTTTATGAGGGTTGGCCAAAAGTACCTTGTTTTAAGACGTTTGATTGTGCGGGAGAATCCCTGGTGCCCTCCAAAAGGTGAATTATGGAAGTCACGGAGGATTTGATCGATATCCTGTCGGTCTTCGATATAGATTCTTTTGTCAGAGTAAAGATACACGGTGATCTTGGTTTGGGCGAATGTTTGTATGATGGCATTTTTAAGGCGGGGGTTTATTGGCTCTTGTTATGGGATAGAAATGTCGATATGGTTTACCTTTTCTTTTAAACAATAGTTATGAATTTTGCTGAGTGTTTATTCAAAGCTGGGTTCGGTTCCTATGTCTAGCGGCAACGTAGTAACAATATATAAAGGGGATTTAGTCGTGTTTGGGTATAATTTTATTTCGTTTGCATTCGGACGTGTATAGGTAGGGATGGTTTTAAGTATCTTTTCGGTTTGGCCTTCTTTATTGGGTAATATAAAGATCTGAATGGGTGACCGGGTTTTGGCATCTTCTATGGGTTTAGAAATTTTGATTATCTTACATTCGGTATGTCGGAGAGTAATTTCCTCACTTGCGGCTACTAATGGTTCAGCGGTGCCTTGAACTCTTGTTTTGGTTCTAGTGGTAACTAGTACCTTGCCTACCTCTTGTGTGTCTTGGAGGTTAATAGGCAGGCGGCTAAGTGCATCTGCGTTGGAGTTGTATTTCCCTGCCTTGTAAATAATTTGGTATTCATATTCTTCTAGCAATATTCTCCAACGAGCCAATCTTGATGTCGGGTCCTTCAGATTCATGAGCCACTGTGGTGGTTTATGGTCTGTACATATTGTGAACCTTCGTCCGTAGATGTAGGGGCGAAATGGTTTGACGGCGTAGATGATTGCCAGTAGTTCCTTTTCTGTAGTGCTGTATCTGGATTCGGCGTCGTTAAGGGTACGGCTAGCATAACAGATTGCTTTGTCCTGGCCAATTTCTCCCTGCGATAAGACCGCGCCTATCCCGCCGCTGCCACCAGTGTTACGTCTCCAGCGCCGTGCTTCCTCTTTCGAGGGGTTATTGGACCGTTTGAAGGACGAAATCGCCGAAAAACGACCACATTTGAAGAAAGAGAAAGTGCTGCTTCACCAAGACAATGCACCGTGTCACAAGTCAGTGAAAACGATGGCAAAAATCCATGAATTGGGCTCCGAATTGCTTCCGCATCCACCGTATTCTCCAGATCTGGCCCCCAGCGACTATTTCCTGTTCTCAGATCTCAAAAGAATGCTCGCTGGGAGAAAATTTTCGTCGAATGAAGAGGTGATCGCCGAAACTGAGGCCTGTTTTGAACCAAAGGACAAATCGTACTACAAAAAAGGTATCGAAAAGTTGGAGGGTCGCTATAATCAGTGTATCACTCTCGAAGAGAATTATGTTGAATAAAAAAAACGAATTTTGCCAAAAAAAAATGTGTTTTACTATGGAAGACCGGGGACTTTTCAATTGAGCTGTTACGCATCACATTCTTGAAAATAGTATATTTCCTCCATGCAATAGTCTCTTTGAAAAAAAAGTTAATACGAAAGTGTTTAATAGTTTTTGTGAAAACAAATCAATCGTACAAAAGGGAAATGGACAAACAATAAACAATAACTTAAATTTAAGTACCCTGTTTTTCCGCATCTCAAAATCATTTCAATTGTGTGCAAAGGAAAATGCAACAGGTGCCAAGTAGACAATGAGCGTCAATGAGTTTATAGAGCCACTAGTTACTATTACTATTTATTGGCCTGTAGGCACTGTGGCGGTTCTTTAAGGCATTCCCAAAGAACCGCCCATCCTCGTTAAATTAACCACCTTGTCTTCCCATACAAAGCCATGGTACTTACCTGCAATTTCGGGCAGCGTAAGCTCCCAGCAGCATTTTCCCTACCTGAAAGGAAACCTACACGACGGCATACATACATTCTGAACTTTTCTGGTTCATTCTGCATGAACCAGTTCATCTCCTATCGGCTCAGCTTGTCCAATTACAGATAAACAAACGCTGGTCAGCGTATTGCGGACACAGCTGCAATCGATATACCTACATAATCGTATATCTTATCCTACCCTAAGGTCTGCTTTAGTGCGACCAATTCCCTAACCATTACCCAGCCATGCATTTGATTTGAGCATGAATGTGATCGTTTATTTACTCACGTTGATGTCCCATGAAGACCCATCATCCAACCCGAACAAACAATCCATAGCCACCGTCGTCGAGTTTTCTGTGGACTTAACGTCGAGGACCAATTTCCCCCATTCTGCTTAAGAGCCATTTGGCTATAGTAAACAGATTACCAATCTCTGGTCGAGCTGTTGACACCAGTAGATATTGCCTACATTGGTATTTCCCCGGAATCTTAAGCAAATACAATGACGACCCCTTTGTAACATAGGCACATCATGTACATTATGCGTGCCACCATTTGACCTGTGAAATAGCGCTTTTGTTTACTTTGAAACAAAAATCTTTTTCATTCCCTGGCATACATCATCAACGATGTATGGGTACATCGCCGCAGCCCCTGATTATCGTGCATTTGTGTAATCAGGTGTCCGCCGATCATCGTCTTCATCGCAGGGCGTCGAACTTGCCCTACACAGTCAAGTGGATCCGTTTTGCTCATCCTCTATCGATGCAATTCACGGCCATTGAATCTGATGGATGTGAGTTGCATCGAAGAGTCAGATTTAAACTTCGTAAGCGTACACACGCTATTCTTCGGAGAGTCAAATTTAATCCTTCACCGAGTTAAGTTGGCTAGCCTTTTTTTGAGTTTACGAGAGTGAAGTTCGTTTGTCGTTCGTGGTCTATTCTTTTAGAGTCAATACGTTTTCCAATATAAAGTTGTGGGCGGAAATATTCCAGTTCCAGATGTAAAGACAGTTTTGGTGACACCAAAACAAAAAAAAGGGATAAATCTATCTACAGCTCCCAATGTACAAAGACCATATATATACCTACACCCACGTCGTTTAACGTAGGAAATAGTTTATAAAATATACCCCAAAAAGCCAGTGCATTTGTTTACTTAGTATAGAACGGTGTTAAAAAAAATCTCAATAAAGGAACATTAAAATAAATTCTGTGCGTTTTCTTTTACTTTGGACACGTCGATAATCTTCCGCGAACAATCCGTGGTGTTTTCGCTCAACCTGCGTCCATGCTGACGCCTCTAGCGAAAAATACCCACAAAATCCGAAAGATCATCACCTCACCGACTTGAATCCGCCATTGTTCCCTGTCCCGTGCGCTCTCTTTCCACGTTCGACCACCCGATCCGATCTCTTCGAGGTCCAACCTAACATTGTCCTCCCATCTCCGTCGCGGCCGCCCTGACGGCCTCTTTCCCGTTGGCTTACCGTCAAGAGTTCTATGCACGGTCCTATCGTTGCCCATTCGCGCCATGTGTCCGGTCCATCTTAATCTTCGCGACTTGATTACTTTCACTATTGTAGGTTTGCGGTATAGCTCTTCCAATTCGTGGTTGTGGAGTTATGGGGTGGTATTATCTTTTTAGTAGGTGCCGGCCCGACACAGGTTCACCAAGACGTCCCAAACTCTGTAACCGTTAGTCGACTTGTTATTAACTTTGTTCACTGGTGTCTTGTCGATCAGAGAAAAAACATCGGGTCACTTTCGTCTAATGTCTTTATTCTTTTATTTTTAGCAACTATTTTTAATATTGTACAAAAGGTATTTTTAATTCTTACAAAACTTACTTTATGTTGACACAGGTATTTTAATTCCTGGTGTAAACCGTTGTAACTTTTATTTTAAACAATTTAAACAGAAAAGGTTAAAAACGTATAATGACTGTAATACCGTGGTAATCACTAGATTTATTTAACTTGGAACAGAGGTATGTATTCTCTGCGTACACGGTTGTAACGTTTATTTCAAACAATTCAAACAGAAAAGGTTCAAAACGTATAATGATTGTAGCACCGTGGTAATCACTAGGCAACTGACCGTTTTACGTAAAGGCACTACTTGCCTTCACGGAATCTGAAATACGATTGGCTAAGTTCATCGAAGCGACAGAATACCACGTACTCAATCATCGCTTCGATGACCATATTTGGTAATTTTCCTTTTCGAATTTGTCCCACCAAAGAAGGGTTGAAACACACACACGATTATCCTTTTTGCTGCTCATCGCCTGTGTCGGCCAGCATGCGAACCATAGAACTTGAATCGAATCAAAATAAACACATTCGCAGCTGGGGCGAGTCGTTCTAAAAAGGGTTAAATGTGCTTACACGATCAGTGACTACGAGTAGCATGATTGCTGATCGTGCGCATGTTGTTGTTGGCGTCAACAGAGGTCGAACTGTCGTGTGTGTATTTACACTGACGAGTTCTCGATCCCTTTTTGCGGCCAGGTGCGAGTTTCCATTTAAAGAACCCGAACGCCTGGGTTGACCGCCGTATGCCACGATGTATTTGTCGTTCGTGTGTCCAACCGATGTGGGTATGCATAAAAGAACCAAAAGTAAGAAATATCTCCTGTGGCATTGTAGCTGAATTCTTTAGAAGACATTTCGTTGGTAGGAACTAATGTAATGTTGGTTGCTAGATGTGCGACCAATTTGCCCTTCCTATAGAAACGCTTGTGTCGCTGATGGTGTTTTACCTCAGCGCGGTTAAGCTTTCAGCGGTGGTTGGTCATCATGAGCAGGTAAGTCATGCTTTTCAGGTTTCTATATGCCCTAGGTGGGAGTTTTAAATGGGGTAATGGGAAGATGATAGGTGGCGTTCAAGGGAAGCGCCACAGAGTTTCCTCCATTGCCCTGCCTCCTCGTCATATTTGCCGCCAAAGATACCCCTTAGGACTTTATTCTCGAATACGTGGAATTTTTTTTCTTCTCGTTTTGTGAGACCCCATGTTTTGCATCCGTATAGAACAATCGGCATGATTATGGTTCTATAGACACGGAGCTTTATATTCCGTGATAGCAGTTTGGATTTCAGCAATTTACTGGCTGCATGCCAACTTACAGTTTCTAGATTATCGCCCAAAACGGCCATGTTATCCGCATATGCGAGCACTTGTGTGACCCTATAGCGTGTTAAATAATACAGTTCGAATCACACGTTCTTCTTCACTATTATTTAACACGCTATAATTATGTTCCTTGAAGGGTAGGAACCTTACCTGGGTGGAATATTGCGTTCGTAGATTTCACAGTTTTTACTAACAGTTTCTAGATTATCGCCCAGATCGGCGATGTTGTAGTGATTCTAACAGATACACACAATTCACAAGCAAAAATAGTGAAGAACACCGAACGAAAAAAAAAATCGAATAAGAAAAATACATCAGAACCGTATACCAAGCGATAAAATAAAAATAATTCATACCAGTGGAATGTAGTCGAGTTTGGAAATCAAATAAAAAACTCGGTCAGTAGCCTGGTGTGTAACGCTTAGGTCAAATTTTTTTCGTGATTCGAGCTGTCATAGCGTCAGTTCGAATCACACGATCTTCTTCACTATTATTTCAAACGCTATAATTGGTGACCCCGGCGTGATCTGAACACGCAGCATCCACTTCCCATAGTAAAGCAGAACTTCACACACGGTCACGACTTCCGCATAGAGCCCAGCCTCCGACGTTTTCTCGTTTCTCTCTCGTTCGTCCGTCGTCCGCATACGAATCTGATCGTAACGAAGTTACTGCGGCGGGAGTGTGTAGCGATTCTAACAGATACACACAATTCACAAGCAAAAATAGTGAAGAACACCGAACGAAAAAAAAAATCGAATAAGAAAAATACATCAGAACCGTATACCAAGCGATAAAATAAAAATAATTCATACCAGTGGAATGTAGTCGAGTTTGGAAATCAAATAAAAAACTCGGTCAGTAGCCTGGTGTGTAACGCTTAGGTCAAATTTTTTTCGTGATTCGAGCTGTCATAGCGTCAGTTCGAATCACACGATCTTCTTCACTATTATTTCAAACGCTATAATGTCATCCGCATATGCGAGCACTTGTGTGATCCCGTTCAGGGATGATCTGGCCATGTTGTCGTCTTGTACCTTTCTGACGACATACTCGAGGACAAGGTTAAAGAAACATGATGAGAGGCCGTCGCTCTGTTTTAGTTCGTCCCGGATTTCAAATGGTTCTGAGAGGTGGTTTTCTACTCTAACTCGCCCTTTGTTTTCGTTCATGCAGATTTGAATGAGGGCGGCATATTTTTTCGGGATTCCCAGCTCAACTACAATATGGTAACGTCTTTGCCTTGCGATTGAGTCGTAGGCTTTTTTGAGGTCAATGAACTTGTGGCGATTCCGCCAGATCCCACGGCTCGCCTTCCTGAAAAAAACCCCCATAACCATAACCCGGGTCTGCACCAGCTTTCGCTAATGCAATTCGCATTAGCATCTTAGATGCTTCACGCATCAAACAGACCCAATTATTATAACCCTAAAATCCCTATAAAGAAAACTTACCTTCATGCATCCCTTCGCATACAATTTTTCATAAGATTTCTTTGTTTGCTTATTTGGTATTCTGAACCAATTCGGTACCAGACAAATTCCATAAATATCGCGCCGTCTATTTTCCTAGCCGTGCCATATACCTTTTCATATACATTGCCTGGCAACCTTTTTTGTTTGTCTTACCAACAAACAACCCAAGCAGCTGCATATAATTAGCGCAATAGACGCTGAAACCAAATTCTCCAGCATTTCCTAATGCAAATATGAACCCGGTTTCTATTGCAGCCAGAGATGCCATAAACATCCAATTTGCTTTTAGCACCTTTTTCTCCTAACGTCGAAAATAGCGACGAGGCATCGTATAAACATGACCCTCATTAAAGAGCGAACCATTTGGTCGCCTTTCCTTTTGTCTTTGCCGCCTCCCTGTTTCGCTGTTCCACTGCACGTGTGAATAGCATTGATCTCAACGATCCCACACATACCACCATGAACTGTATTACAAGATCTGGTTTCCTATACCACCAAGAGAGACTTTACGTTTCCCTGGTGGTAGGTAAAAAACGATATCCTTATTAGAGAGGATATCGTTGGAGTCTCATTCTATCACCAGACCAAGTCGGTCGGGTCTCCACTACGCTACCTTTGCGCTCGGTACGCGTAGATACGATGGGCCACCCTTTTACCATCGAGGGGTGCGTCGGAGTTCGCACCCCCGTGAGTCGTGTGTGTTTTATTTTTCAACTCTAGGAAGTTTTAGTTTATTTTTTTTTTCCTCGTAAATTTATCCGTGAATCTATGAAATAACGTAAATTTATTGATCCCAAACTTTTTTTATTATTGAAAACATATAGTGCGGCAAAAAAATCGGTATACAATAGTCTCTTTGATAAAACAATATCCTTAAGTCCATACGAAGTGTTCAATAGTTTTTGTGAAAACGTATAAATCATACAAAAATGTAAAAGACAAACAATAAACAATTTATAAATTTCTTTTAACTGTCTTGTGGCGGAGTTTTACTTCTTGTGTGTGACAATTTTTCGATTTGTTAACTGGTGGACTTTGTTTCGGTGAGGATGGGGAGTGAAGTGAACCGTGTGCCCATGTCAGGCACCATACTTCTACCCCACAAACTGTTGGTGAACCGTCTCTCCGTGTCCCCACTTCTTATATAGAGCCACTAGTAGCAAACAAAATAAAAAATAAAAAGCATATCATTGTTTTTTGTATCTTAATAGTAAACTTTTCCAAAGGAGATCATGAGCGTCAATATGTTTACTATATATAGAGCCACCAGTGGCAAACACGATTAAAAAAAACATGTCATCAAAGAATTAGATAAATCCTGTCTCATGATAAATTTCTTCGAATATCCAAAGCCGTACAATTCAAACTCAACTACCCACCAAACACATAATGAGGAAATTTTCCAAACATAATGCGTTGTAAATACGATCCAAAAGAAGATCATCAGAAACATCTTAAATAGAAAACTCCACTATATTGAATATATGTTATATTGTTAGTAGTTCGATTAAATAAAATCCACTCTAAAGAATGTGCAAATAAATCGAGAGTTTCACTTAAGACCACCCATTAATTACTTCAATCAATCAACTGATAGACGAGCACCTTCGAACTGGTTTCCGATATTGAGCAATTGTCTATCAGTGATTGATAAGTCATTGGGGTAATAATAATAGTTGTATGTTCCTAATTGATTTAGATAAGGTTAAATGAGTGTCAATCTTGACAATTTCATCAGCTAAGTACTCCTGAGAGAGATATTATAATCAAGCGAAAGAGTGTTACTACTTCACTAGTTCAATTAGAATATGATCTTCCTCATCTTCGTCGTCGCCAAAACGTGGTTTGATGACCATACCTGCTCTTGCACGGTTGTTTTCCTCGTTTCTTAAACACCAGTCTTGGCAAGATTCTGTGCTCATGTACCTGAATTGGTACAGGTTGCAATATGATCAATTATTGTTTTTAGAAAACCCTCACACACGCCACGCAAGCACTTCTGTGAAATCCTCCAAAGTGACTGATCGAACGAATGGCGCTAGCTATCGACACAGGCATCACCCCTCTCCCAACGGTCGCATTCATACAAGGACCAACACAAATTGAATATGACTTTCGGGGCACTGTATATCCTTGCGCTTAGTGTTTCTACTACAATATTCAATCATTAATTTATTCGTGGGCGATGTTATTGCAATTATTTTAATTTGTAAAATCGTGAGCTAAGTCGTTACAGTTTTCTTTCTTGGGAGTAAACCGTCAACGATTGGAATTGTTTAACAAAAGAAGTTGTCATTACCTTGCAACTCCTTTGAACCGGTTCCACGGATTTGTTTCACCAGGTGAAAAAATAAACCATTAGCAGAATTTCATTCATTCTGTCATCCCCACTAATAAGGACTATTAATCCTCAAGCCGACTAGCAAAGTACTCCCACTTCCTATTGGCGTATGCCATGGTGTTGCCTGTAAACGCGTCAATTTTAGCACTGAATTACACAATTCAATGAACGTGAAAGTTCAGAGTTTTCCTTGGTGGCGCTACAGACCCCCAACTGTTGAAATGGCATTACTTCCTATTACCCATGCTGTAGTTGGTAAAAGCTCCTTTTAATGCGTATTCGGCGACTAGTTGTCGGGAAATAGTCGTCTAGAAATACATAGACTCGCCCTCATCCTGAAGTTCACTCAAGGGCGCACAACCGTAATTCATTGTCGAACCCCAAAGCTCCCCTCGCAGATAATCATCGTGTTTTCTGGGAAGTGAGTGTTTGCTATAGACTCTGAGTCAGGAAAGAATATCGTGACACGAATTTGATGGAAGTGTGTCGAAATTATGTCATCACTTGGAATCGTTGCACATACAGGGACTTTTTGTTGGAGATAAATGAAATGGATAGATTACGACGATCTAATGCGAATATGGTCTAGGCTTTGTCCTTACTATAGTAAGGGTCGTACCGTTTCTTCAACAGAACCAGAGTTTTCATTTTAATTAATTAATCCTATCGACTGTCACTTCCAAATTGATGGGTTAACATATTTTGGGCATGATAACGCGTAAAAGATTTTGAAGTGTTGGCACGTAGGATAACAAGAGTTGCAACGTCTTAAAATAAAAGGAATGTCTAGCGATGTGTGAGGATAAGGAGTTCTTAAAAATGTTGTATCACATATCGATAGATAAGAGACCAACTGTTATAAGCGGGTGATGGTCTGGTGTTGTTTTTTTGAGTTGTGTGGCAATACTTCTTATCGCTCCCGAACAATCGGTACAAGTCATATTTGCCCCTATATGTACATTAGCAGATTATGTCTGACGAGGCTTGCACCTCGAAAAGATAATTACGTTTTTTACAGAAACGTGCAGTGCAACTCACGAGTTTAAGTAAATATAATTGTTTAATTTCATGGGAATGATTTCCCGACAGAATGGGCCACGGTTTGGTTTAATTATAGGTTGAAGGTTAAATGCAATATTCAGGCACTCCGGTGTAACACAAACTAACCAATGTCTATGACACCAATTGATTTCAGCTGTTAGATGAGGAAGTCATGAGGTTCTACATACCAATTATTGTACCGAAATTACCTGTTATGTGGCTATGTAGGCCGGTACCTGATTTATTTATTTCTTGTGGTAAAAAATTAATAATACTAATAATATTCTGCGCCAATTGCAAAGAGAAGGGTTAGAGAGGACAGCAAAGTAAAGAAATTATACTAACAACGGGATTGGAACACATGCCGTTAGAAGAAAACAAATAAGGCTGTATACAACATTACAAAATAGGCTTTTTCCAGCCAATTTTCACCTCAATAAAATTTGTCACACAGAACACAATCTCAACGCGACTAAGCAAAACTGCATGTTAATGTCTGCTATCAACTCTGTCAACAAAGTAACCTAATTGACCATTTAAAAAGCCCACTTAAAGAGATCGTCAACATTTTTGTTCTCGCTAAGCTGACACAACTGTCCTCTATCCCGAGTTGAATATCAACGTGTCCGTCATTCAGTTTGTTTAAAGTGCTCATTTTCCGGAATCAACTTCATCCCTCGCCGCGAATTCTCCTTTATGTCTTCTAACGACTGAAAACAAATGCCTTGAATAGGGATTCCGAGTTTTGGAAAGAGAAAAATTCAACCCGATTCATAAGAGGCGAATACGATGGTGGTTCGATGATATTAGTTGTAGTAAAAATAAATCCATTACTTTTCCAATAGTTGGCTTTGGTAATCCGTATTTCGTACTAAAGAAATTTTCGGGCAGTTTTATGATTTCTAGACTTAGTTTAGTTTGAGCACACGTCAAATATGGACACCAGCAAAGAAAAAATACGCCATAATTTACAGTTCTGTTTCGATAAAGGTGAAATGTTTATGGCCCTAATACTGTAATAGCCAATCATGCGCAATTTTTGTTTCATCGATTCCGTTCCAGTAATTTTGATGTTAAAAATGTACCACACTCTGGAAGACTAATTGTTTAAAATGTCAATAAAAACATGGGAATCCTCCAGTCCTTCACAAACCCACGACCGCAGGCTCAGCGAGTCTTCCTCAGACAGCTCCCCTGCAACGTCACCGTATCCGACCTTCTAGGGTTGCAGGCCTCACTCCATCGGGATTTAAACGAAATCCACGCATCACATGCAGTTTTTGCCACAAACTAGACCACCGACTAGGTTACGACGCGTGCCTGAAAAGGCGAAACACACCTTTCTGCCGGGAGTGTTGGCAGTATGGCCATGACATTGTAGAATGCCGTGCGCGATACACCACACTACCATAGAACAGGTCACCGCGCCAACAGAGGGAGCCGCAGAATAAAACACATCCGGTACGACACCAGCCCTCTGCCTCCACGACTCCAGCAACACCAAACCCCCGAGTGTATAGCATTCGGAGTTGCTGCGAGTTGTGTGGCCGTATATGTCACACCCGGAACAAGTGCAAAGAAAGGGTGAGACGGGAAAAAACAGGTAATTCGCCGATGACCGCGATTCCAACACAAACTCGCAAGGATAGGACTGTACGTTAACGGCAGCCCCCACATAACCACATGTCTATAAAGGGCGGCAAACAACTCTTCATACCAACGTATGGACGAAAAATGCCGACCCTAGACTCAGTTCTGCTGCATCCCGCACACGGCACCCCGTCACTGCAGAGAAAAAATTAACACTGGGTTTCAAACTCCTCCACCCCACACGCGCAACTTCGACACGGCGGATGCCACTAAGCTAGCGATAGGCCACGACCTAGTCGGCCGTCATACCTGTTGGTCCATACAAACCACAACAGGCCAGTGGACCGCACCGCAATACCGCCGCCCCTGTTGGCAACACACGTGGTACCAATCAGGTCCACTTCCAATACGGACCCAAGGCCAGTCACCAACCAGATCTTAAACACACCAGACTCTCCTTCTGACATCTCACTGAACTCTCCTGCCACCACCCACTCCAAAATTCCCCGCGCCCCTACCTTTCTTTTGGGTCACGGGGGGGGGGGGGGGGCTACGGTGGGGGTTCTCTATACTACATGGAGAACCAACCCACAATTTCAACCACAATTTCCGCCTTATTTCGACCGCTTTCAGTGCGTCATATCAACCCCTATCCCACCGCTCAGTAATTCACCTGCAAAACATGTTTTCCAAAAAGAAGCATAGCTAAACGCATTATCCTATGCAGATAATGCATAATTGAGTTTAGCTATCTTTTCGCCATACAGCAACTCCATTTCGCTAACTCATGAGATTTCCACCGGAAATTGCATCATGTCGGTTAGCAAAGGCATAGTCTGATCAAAAGACACGGCCCCATAATCATGCAATCGCTGGGGAAATTATTAAAGTATTTAATTTAGTTCCCATGATCAGATTTCCCTAGCCAAGTCGGCGTCCTACTCACTTTCCCCAGACACTACATTCGCTAGGGATCAATGAGCTCTTTTCACGGGTGAATAGCCACAGAACATTTTCCTCTCCTTCGCATTTTTATCTTCCCCGGGTTCAATGCAATTTGAGATCACCACAGTCATCGCACTAGGGCAGTAGGTCATCCTCAAAGATGCATTGAGTCATGCACACACAACTAAACCCACCCCGATCATGGTACATTGTGTTTCTGTTCTCTCATTCTCCCACGTTCGTCGAATTAACCGAAGTGTTCACCACACCTCGACGGACGTGGCAGATGAAAGAGCAGAAGCGTTAAGATGATCTCTATTGGTTGGCCGGTGTGCAAAATTAAATTACCCATTTTCATCCCTAATTGGGATCAGTCGTTACACATCCACCATCGGTGATGGTCACGCCGCACCGTGCCGTTAAATCATCCCTCGTCGCGTACACCCACGTTGCTACAGTCAGTCGAGATTCAATCACAGGAAATTTCATCTTACGCGTAAAGTTTATATTTTGCCACGAAAAGTCGGTTTAAATCCTCAAGAAAACAGTTAAATTTTATCAGTTTATTTGTGCATGTGAAATCATCGAATGTTAAATAAAGAAAACATTAACCAACAAAAGACCACCAGTGCTTTTATTTCCTTCATCTTTACCCTTGGTGTTTGCGTTCTGGAGTTTCAACATTTTTGTCGGAACAACATGATGGGGATTCAAGTGAAACAGTGCCCGTGTCTTGGCACACGTGCTTGCACCCCACAACATACTAGTTTTAATTTTGTTTAATGCTTTATTTTAACTATCTCAGCAATCTTACACACACTGAATACATACTACTCTTTAGCTGGGCGAAAAGGAATTTAACCCTTACAATGATGTGTGAGGTTCGCAGGATCGCCATACCAGCCTTGTGAGATGATGCACAACCATGGTGCAAAATCCATGTTTTCTTTCTATAAGTTTCGCCATTTTCAACGAATGTTGAAGGTTGTTATGTCACATAACTCCCAGATACGAGGGTAGATCAATAAGTCCTTAGAAACGCCTACGATGGCGCTCGTAGCATCGCTAATAATAATAATAATATGTCTATTTTCAAGTTGTTTCATGTTTCAATTTTGCATGATCAATTGAGTAGGGAAAATATATCTGCGCGATGGGTGCCGTATTTTCTCTCAGCAGAGAATTTTTGGAGCGGTTGCGTCATAACCTAGATGAGGTTCTGCGCAGAATAGTAATTATAGATGAAACGTGAATACACCACTATACTCCCGAGAGGAAAGAACAAACGAAACAGTGGAATGTTAAAGGTGAACGGCCTCCAAAGAAGGCAACGACGATGAAATCAGTTGGAAAGATGATGGCTACTGTGTTTTGGAATGCACGTGGTATTGTTTTCATTGTCTGTTTGGAAAAGGGACAGACGATAACTGGACAATATTATGCATCATTATTAGGTGAGCTAAATGAGAAAATAAAAGAAAATCGGCCTCATTTTCTAAAGACTTATTGACCTGCCTTCGTAATATTCTTTATTTATCGTCTGATTTTCAGGAAAGAATTCCGAGTGCACGACACTGCGATAATAAAAAAAAAACGGTTACCTTGACTTTCGATCGACCTTGACGTGGCTTTTTCGGTTTCGACTCAGTTGGAAGACGCCATTCCGAAACTTGTGGACCGGTTTGCATGTTAACCTCGTAAACCTATGTCTCATCAGAAGGTATAACGCGTTTTATGAATCAAAGGTCGGAATTGACTCGTTATATCAATAAGTCCTTAGAAACGTCTATGATGGCGCTCTTTGTGCAATATATGCAATTGAGTTTTTGAGAAATATCAGGAAAAAATGCAAATCACACTTGAGATGAACTGACAAAATCGATTACTGTGTTACACCTCGCTACACAACCCCTTAATCGTCCACTGCTCAAAAATCAATATTCATAGTGCACATAAACAATTAGCAATTGACGCCTCTTTCACATACGTTGTGACATTCATTCAAATACCACATACGACACCTACGGGCCTCTCCAAGCTATACGCTTATCGCTTTCATTCATAATCCCAGGGCCAAAAGCCGATTCGCATTCGAAACAAGCTCAACATTTGGCATTCACATGATTTCATGTTTCGAATCCATTTCTTTGCTTCATGCTCGAAAACAAGTGTGGTACAAGACATTTGTCACGGTCGGCATCTTCAAAAGCGGTTGGCGACGATTTAATTGAACGTCGATCAAATGCTGAGATCTGCGAAAGAACAGACACAGCAACGCAAATCGATCGAGCAACGTACTTTAACTGGTTCGGTAAATGCAGCAATCAATTGAGTAATTGCTTAAGCCAATGCCGCTGCACGTTAAGCAGGGCAATTAAGCGATAATGATTCAGGTATAAAAGAGTGGTTGAAAATAGACAGAAGGAGAACTAATCAATCAAGCAAAGGGTGCAGCCTTGCATTGGAACAGTGGGTCCTATGATTCGATTGAATTAGAATAGTCAATAGAATCAACAGTAGAATATTCCGGGGTGGTTATCCTCAAACAATCAGTGAAGTAAAAAAGTATAACCTTGTCAAATAAAAAAAAAACTCTTATCATTGAAGTGCCAACATTCGGAGGAAGACCAGCAGACTAGCGGACCACCTCAGGACCCAGGAACACCAACGCATACCCGCACATAAACATTCGAGTTTATAACTTTTGCGGACATCAGAAAATGTGCCAATAGGACGTACGGACTTAACCAAGCCGGAAGCCACGATAAACGGAGCTGGGTAAGTGAGGTTTAGAGAAATATAATAATTGATAACCTCGGAGGAGTATTCCTCGGGAGATAACGCACTAATTTAACCTAATACCCAAAATCATTTGGTATTACATTGGCGCCCGATCAGAACGCCAATACCAAAATTATTTAGTGTTACAACTGTAACAAAGTAAATGGTAGATCACGATCAAACTTCACTTCTGGATAGAGGACAGTTGTGCCAAATTAGAGACAAGAAGCATTTATCATTTCCTCTAAGCGGTTTTTTTAAATTATCAATTCCCTTTACTTTTTTGACAGAGTGTAAGTCCTCCGAATCCGTTATATTATTTTCATGCCTTAGGAGGTAATCTGTAAAAATGAAGGTGGTCCGCGCCGATTCTACCATCAATTTACCTACGTAATAAGCCATTGGCATTTGCTATTATCGTTCCGTGGTCCCATGCTTCCACTTCGGCAGCTTTGTTGTGAGATCGGGAAACTATACGGTTGCATGGCCTCCGAGCTCGTGAAGTTGAGTGGGTGCGAGTTTTATTGTGGCGTCTGTAAACTCTTGAAACCGAGTGTGAGCATTTACGCAGTGAATTACTTCGAGATTCGTGATTACGTATCCTTAATCTGGGACGGCATCAGTCGAATTTATGCCAGCTTGTGGTAAAGGTTTTCCACACCTCAGATCCGAATGTATTTGTCTGGGCTGTTAAAACTCCTGTTGAAACAGCCTTGTTGGCTTATTATTCATTTGTGTTGAAGATGTTTTGGCGGATTAGTCCAGTACTTTGGTGTATGTTTAGCCTTTCGCTATATGTGGATACAATGTACCGCCGAACACTGTTCTCACCATGAGAAAATAATACAACTTGAACACGGAGCGAATCGGCCACAAAAAACACTGTGAGAATTGTTTTATTTTGATATTGTATGTTTTTATTCGATACGACCTACTCGTTGGTAAATATGGTTCGTTGATTCTTAAACAGGTATCCTTATCATTATAATAGTATTAAACTTAAGCACAACATTCGCATTCACTTGTATTTAGTTAGGCCGCTTAACAATCTTTAACGCAGAGCCACTTATTGGCATGACCATTTTAAACAGCACTGGGCACAATTTTAAATACCAAACGCCGAATTCTTTAACTTGAGTAGCACCGTATCTCGTCTCGCGTATTACCTGTGCCTGGTTTAGGTGTTAATTGCGTTTAGCTACGAGCGTATGCATCCGTCGTTCGGTCTATTTACCGAAAATAGTATTTCCTTGGGAAACCTCGCGCTGATGTTTAGGGTGGAAGATTTATGACCTGTATTCTGGGATTGGTTTAGCATACGATGAATGGATGCGTTGACTCGATATTGAAAGTTTTTGAACGTTAAGTTCCTTGTTTTTTTGATATCGGGTTCAACATTGTTACAGCTTCGTATGACCCTTGTTACAGGTATGATTAGGAGCTTTGGGACACGTGTCTGTGGGCACGTGTAATGAATAAGGTAAGTATGTTCCTTGAAGGGTAGGAACCTTACCTGGGCGGAATTGTGCGTTCGTAGAACGCTACAATGTTATTGGTTCAGGATATATGGGTCCCCGTGTGTGACAAGCTGTGTATGGAGTTGGGTCGTCTCCAGTTATTGCTGGGGATTGATCAACGACAAACGAAACATCTGGCAATGATAATTTGTTGATGGACGATGAGAGATCATTCCTATTGTGGGCTACCTCTAAGTAGGTTGTGTGGTCATGAGTGCCAGAAACGGGAGGCAATTCATTCTCGGGGACTCCCAGTTCATGCGTTTTGTTGTTGGGTGCATGCCTGCCAGTAGCTAGGTCAGTGTGCGGAATTCTGTCTAAGGCTTCGAGTGAAGACATGCGGGAGATCACGTATACTTCCCGGATTTCATCAAAATCTTCTTCTATCTGAACATTTCAGCCTCGTCATTATTTTCGGTGATGTTTTGACGTTGGCTGTAACGCTCGTATGGAATTTATTCTCCAGTGCGTTCTTGGAAGTAGTTTCTCGAAACCTTGCTCTTCTGGTCTGTATGTTGGAAAGTTGTTTCGTCTCTACTCGTTTGCTTTAGAAGGTCACTGAGAAGTTTGCTCATTGCAGTATTAAAGTAAAAAACGACTGCTAGTACTAGCTACTCAGACCTGTCGCTTGATGATGTGGTTGCCTCGGCCAGATGTTGTGTCTTGTTGTATCAAGGATCAGGCTTTATTGGTCGAAATTTGGACCGAGAATGTGCTTTCGTGTATTGTTCTGTACGGTTAAAGTCTATTGCTTATTCTATAGTGTGAAGTTAAATATCCATGCGCGAATATCTATTATATTGTAGATTTTGTGGGATTGAACGTATTGTTCGAGAATGTGTATTCTGGTATCCTCTGTTGGGTTACCACCAGTCGGAAACGTGTTCCGAAATGTGTCGGGTTTAATACACAGTCGGATTTTTTGTATCGTGTCGTATTGTAGAGATAAACATTCGGCCGAAATATGTTGTGTTGTGTTGTGTTGAGATAAATATTCGCTCGTCTTTATCTCGTTTAGGGGGAATATCCGACTGAGAGTATTACTTTATAACATCTGTTGATTGAAATTAATTTCATTCGACTGGGATTAGGCATTAACATATAACTTCGAACGGTGTAGGCATCTGTGGCGGTTCTTTCGAACGCCACTACTTACCTGCTCATCTACCATCAGGTAAGCCTTTTTCACAAGCGTCCTGTTTCATAAAAGCATGTACTTATCTGTCCGTTATTTGCGAAAACCTTTGCCTAAAAAATCTCTAAACATATCATTTTCGCTGATGTAAAATCCACCAGCACCAAACGGATATTTGCCTAAAGGCACGGTTCTCCGGCGCGCCATTTACACGAGGCCAAAGGAGTTGCAACACGAAGCAACTGACACGACCACCACGGTGCACATGGCACCCATCGAAATTACAGCACACAAGCAAGAGATACTTTCGCTTGGCTTCAATGCTGCAATCACATCGGTGGCTAAATCGAGCCATACGAAATGGTAACTCACACCTGGCAGCAAAAAGGCATCGAGAACTCGTCAGTGTAAATACACACGACGGTTCGACCTCTGTTGACGCCAACAACAACATGCGCACGATCAGCAATCATGCTACGCGTAGTCACTGATCGTGTAAGCACATTTAACCCTTTTCAGAACGACTCGCCCCAGCTGCGAATGTGTTTATTTTTATTTGATTCAAAGTCTATGGTTCGCATGCTGGGCGACACACGCGATGAGCAGCAAAAGGGATCATCGTGTGTGTGTTTCAACCCTTCTTTGGTAGGACAAACTCGAAAAGGAAAATGACCAAATATGGTCATCGGAGCGATGATTGAGTACGTGGTATTCTATCGCTTCGATGACTTTAACCAATCGTATTTCAGATTCCGTGAAGGCAAGTGGTGCCTTCACGTTAATCCGGTTAGTTAGCTAGCGATTACGACCAGTGATAGAGTTCCTTTCACGCAGTGAACATTTACAGTTTCAAATAATACGAAGTAAACATTACGACCGCGCAAGTAAAAAATACTTACTTCAATAACCAAAAAATAAAGCTGGTGCTAACCTCAGTGCTTTAGTTCTGTTTTACAGTTCCAAATAATACGAAGTAAACATTACGACCGCGCAAGTAAAAAATACTTACTTCAGTCACGAAAATAAAAGCTAGTGCTTAACACAGTGCTATAGTTTTTTTACCCTGTGAACTTTTGCGGTTCCAATTGTTTAAAATAAAACTACAACGGGTACACCATTCTTCCATCTTAAATACCTGTGTCGACGTAAAGTAAGTTTAGTAAGAATATAAAATACTATGTCAATCTTTAACAAGTTTTGCCTAAGATCATAAAATACTGTTTTCACTTAAGATCATAAAATGTTAGTTTCATTTAAGAATAAAACACAGTGTACAACATAAAACAATTTTCACTTAAGAATATGAAATGTTATTTTCACTTGAGAATTAAAAATACCATATTCAATCAAATACAATGTTCAACCTATAATAAGTTATTTAAGATCAAAAAATATAACTTTCCTTTAAGAACAAAAAATATAATTTTCATTTAAGAATTAGAATTACTATGTTCAATAAATACTGTGTACAACATATAATAAGTTATTTAAGATCATAAAATATAACTTTCCTTTAAGAACAAAAAATATAATTTTCATTTAAGAATTAGAATTACTATGTTCAATAAATACTGTGTACAACATATAATAAGTTTACCTAAGATCATAAAATACTAGTTTCATTTAAGAATTAAAATTATTATTTTCACTTAAGAACATCAAAATACTATTTTCATTTAAGAATTAAAATTATTATTTTCACTTAAGAATAGCAAATTAAAATGCTATGTTTAATATGAAATAAGTTTTAACACCGAATAAAAACACTAAACGAAGGAGACCCCAGCGTTTCATTTCCTGACCGACGAGACACCAGTGAGCAAGTTTAGTATTGATTCGACGAACGTTTATGAAGTTTGGGACGTCTTGGTGAACCTGTGTCGAGCCGGCACTTACCAAGACCATTGTTACGGCTCCAACGCCGTGCTTCCTCTTTCGAGGGAAGAGCGAGGAGGTTATTATATTTATTAAAGAAATAATAAAAGATCTTTTTTATTTTTATATTTGTTTTATTTTATTTTATCGAACTCAGCTATCTCAAGCTGAGCTCTCTTCTTTCTACTTTTTTCATATAAAATTACTTGTTTATATAGAACATTTTGTTCTAACTGACTGTGGCGTATAAACTGAACAAAACAATCTAGAAGTCTCTGTGACTTAGAAATTTGAATAAACTTTGAACGAAAATCAAAGTGGCCATGTTTTGAAATGAAAAATGTGCTTGTTATGAAAAGGGGCATATTTATGAAATGTGCTGTAAGTGACTGGATATAGAATATAGTGTCTGTTTATTTATGAAATGTGCTGTATTAACTGAGAATGCAAGATATGTGGGGATGTAGTTTTAAGGGTTGTGTTTGAAAGGACATGAGTTAGTGTTAAAGCGAATAAGGGTAGTATTCTGGAATACAACACCATTATACACCATACGTCTATAAGACTACATGGGGTCCGCCATGAGTAGAAAAATTTAGACTTACTGTGACTTTCAATGACGCTCCAAATATTTATCCGGATGCTACAAATATATACATCCGGCTCGAAGGGCCAATGTTTTCCCTGCTGTGTTGTATTGACTGAGTGGACTATTGACCGATTCACCGTAGTTATTAGAAAATAAGTACAAATGAAAACTGGATTAAGTTTCATATGAGCAAATACTTGTGGTCTGCGTTCTTTAATAGTCATAAAAATTCTCTATTATTTCTTCAACATTTCAATAAATTAACTTCATTCCTGTTGATCAACAAGTTACTCGGAATAGTTCTACTTATTCGAGGAGAAAATCTTCATAACTAGCGAGTCCATTACACGACGACAGGTTTTAGGGTGAAAAGGTAAATATTCGATGGTGGTATTTGTCTAAAATTCTCCAACAACTTTAAACTTGATTATTATCTTGATCAAGATTTAGATGCATGTTATTGAATTGCTTTTTTTCACACCGAGCCACTGTCTATACACTTTAAAAGAACAATTTTACTAATCCCCTCCAACGCTTACCGACAATTTTAAATGAACAAATAATATTACTCAGGAATATTGTGTTGTAACGTAATCCCTGGTCGCATTTGTTCCTTGGTTATTTGTTGTTTCCTTTGTGTTATGTGGATTTACTGATGAATTAATGCTGGTACGCAATTATCGACGTGTGCAGACATTTGTTTGGTTTCTTTTTATTGGAATTACATGATATACTTGGCATGGCTCTGCATCGGTCCAAATGTATGTATGTTTTGAAGATTTTCACTTTCCGACTAAAAAAAAAACTTCCAAACACGCCGCTTTTGTGCGGGTACATATACCATTAATAATTTAGTTGAGTTTACTTCCCACACTCGTACAGCCCTAGAGAACAGCAGTGAAGCTGACGTGATTACAAGCGATTTCAGCAAAGCCTTCGGTAAAATTTTGCACAAATTAATACTTTTTAATTTATCCTCTTTCGAGTTCGAACCCGTATTGGCTTATATCTACATGACCGAGTAATTCACTCTAGAAAGTAGGTTTCAGATCCGTTCTCTCAAATTCTTTTTTCGCCATTTCAGTAATCCCTCAGGGCAGTCATTTATACCGTCTTCTATTTATGCTAACAATAAACGACATTGATACGATTATCTAACGTTCCTGTATCTAAATTTTTCAACATCGAATCTAAATTTTTCAACATCATTGTTCTTCGCTTGATTATTCCCTTCTCTAAATAGACCTCGACAACTTTTCCATGAGGGGTCAGAAGTGGTCACTTAATGTTAACAAATGTCAATGCCCCTCCCCGCCCCTACTTCTTATTCAACTAACCGTTATTCTCTGTTCACTCGACCCATCATATGTGACAGGCAGCTAAACTTCTTGTCATATATTGACCGCATAATCCTTAAGGTCACCTCTGGTCTCGAAGTTTAGGAAGTTTTCTAACCTTTACGTGGCCAGATCGTTCTACCATACTTTTGTACGCCATCTGCTAAAATACACTATCCATGCCTGGGCCCTTTATCATATGTCCCATATTCCCAGGATCGAGGGCATTTAACGTCGATTCTTACATTTTGCCCACCAAGCACCGCTTTGGGAAAATCCCCTGTCTCCATCAACATACGCAAGTCGCTTCCAACTAATTAACCTAACAACCCCTAAAGAGCAGCTTCAATATCCTCGCCTGTAATTTATGGTATGCTCGTCCACTTTATCTGCCACCTATTATAGCTTTAACGAAACCATCTGACGAATGCTGCGGAGAGCCAACTCTTATCTCACCTCCTCCTTTGACTTTTACCTTAACACTTCTGTTCTCGAACTCCGTCCTCTTATAAACCCCTCTGAATCCGTCACATCCCGCACGCAACGTTACACCAATATTAAGATTCGTCGTGTTTTACCTTTCCCCAAAATTTCATTCACCACAAGGTGTGTAGTAGTGGACCTGTTGGAGAGGAAATCGTGTTGGTTGGGAGCGTTGATGGACTTGCAGCGGAAACATAACGCATCGTATAGGATGCCTTCAAACAGTTAGGAATGTGCGAAAGCTTAGCAATGGGACGATGGTTGGATATATCGGTTCTTTTCGTCCATTTTTGTTTATCGGGGTGATATCGGGTGGTCCATACATGTTTGCAAATGGCAACACTTGATTTCTTAAAAACCGTTGGGGGAGAGGGGCGCGAGTGGCGGGGAATTGTTTATACGTTTATTACGCCCAGCCCCTCACCCCCCCCCCCCCCCCCAAACGGTTTTTAAGAAATCAAGTGTAGCCATTTGTAAAATTGTATGGCCCACCCTATATAATATTATCAGTCGCTAATTATTTAACAATTGAGTTTTACAATCATATTCATGTAGTTCTAGTATCAAGTTTGTTTTTATGTTATGTATCGCTTGTTTCAAGCTGAATAAATGGGGGTTCTGTCCTCGTCAAAAAAGAGAATTGCAAGTGTAGTGTGTGCCTCTAAGATATATGCATCTCTTCAGTAGAGGAAACAATGGTGTTTCAGTCAAAATTCCCATTTTTCTTATTTCCCAATCGCTATAGTAGCACACCATTTGTATATTAGTATGCGTAGATGTGTGGCGGTTCTACGAATCACACAATCCACTATTGGTCGCGATTTCGTCGTTCCACCAAAGAGCACACTCACCTATAGGTAAATTACACGTGGCCACAGACACGTGTATAGCGTTTGAAATAATAGTGAAGAAGAACGTGTGTTTCGAACTGACGCTATGACAGTTTGAATCACCAAAAATTGTACCTAAGCGTTACCTATCAGGCTACTGGCCGTGTTTAGAATTTGATTTTTAAACTTGACTATACTGATGTATTTTCTTATTCGATTTTTCGTTCGGTGCTCTTCACTATTTTGCTTGTGAATTGTGTGTGTATCTGTTAGAGTCGCCACACGTGTCCTCAAAAGTCCTCCACCACACCTGAAACGAAGATAACATACATCTGGGAGGCTGGAACCCCTCGTGCCCACAGACACGTGGGTCACAATTCCGACCAATCGTCCTACGCCTGCACGGCGATCGAAAAACACAACAAACTGGCAAGCATTGCCTTACCAAGGACATTTAACGCATCGTCCTAAATTCCTGAAAATAATTCTATACATCATACAGGGATCGTTAATTCGAAAACCTGATAGACGCCCCTGTTAGCCAACGTTACCTGCAAACGTGCAAATATAATCGGAGGCTTGCCGCCAGCTAAGATACGGGACACAATTACCATTGTATGCCGAAATCCCTTATAGCACCATTGTCCTAATTGCGTTGCAGGCTATTAAGCAGCTACACAATGATCCTATGCTGCTCCTTTGTTCCTTCCTCTCTTCTCAATTCTGTTTTCACACGACCTTCGCTGCATGAGAAAACAATAAATCTATTAGCACACGTGCTAAGATCAACCAGAGAGAACATTCAAGATACAGGATCCGCGCAACGCAACCGTCGCGATAGACAGTCGTCAATTAGCAGTCTACCTAGTGACCTCAACGAGAAGGTTCACCGGCGCAACGCGGTAAACGCAAAAGATTCGCGATATACAGTCGTCACGTAACATTCACAGATCCTCCATTCCCACGAGAGTCGTTTCGTGAGTCGTCACAGAGAACCGGAACGAGAAGGTTAGTCTGCACCGCGAAACCCGTTAAATTAACCGAACATTACGTACTCTTTCCCCAGTGCTAAAAGACGAAATATCTAACGTGGGCATGTAATAAAAAAAGTGTTATTTAAAACCGTAGCTGTAATGTGCGTTCCTAGCGTTTTGTTCCTAAGTGTTTATCCGTAAGGGATTGTAAATAATTGGTATTTCCTCTAATAAAGAGACAAAATAAACAAAGTAAATAAAAAAACCGAATTTTCATTTGTGGCAGATTCGCTTCGTTTTGTTTCTTTTACGAACAGTGTTCGGCGGAAAACTTCACCGTCATCATCAAACATTCCACGTGATCACCAAAGTCCGCCAAAGTTGCAACCTCCTTACCGACATTGAACGGGGTTGGGTAAAAGCAGTTTTTTTTAATATAACATAATTCTTTCACATATAATAATTCTAATTCCACACATTATTACCTCACTCCAGAAATAAATAAATGAGCAACGTATTGGCAAATTTTTTTCAAGTAGTTTGAAGCGGCAAACTGCATTACCGACCACACCGAACCACAACTACAGTAAGAAAATTTAATAACCATAACCCCAACTGCAGATAACTTCTAAATAAGTGGTCGTCCAGTAACCAAGGAAACACCTGCATTCATTAATATTTTTTATCACCAAGCAAGCGTGAGTAAGGTACTAATCAAATATCAATTTATGGCTCCGTTTGCATGGTTAATACGCGAGTTGGAAAAAAATAAATCATATATTGTATATAATTACATAATTAAAAACAGTTTTAAAGTTGCAAAATGTTAATGAAAAATGGCTGTTAGGTCAAATTCTTTTTAGATGTAATATTCCATTGTAAAATGGATAATTCAGATTTACTATACGTAATGGCGTTGGAAATACGAAATGTAAAATCTAGTTAACTCTAATATTTTCAAGTTTTCGTACATTTCTAAGGTTACCTAACATTTCAGTAGGGGCAGGGGATCAACAGTTCTAACCTTCGCTTACAAAAACTCAACTTCAAAAATAATGTTTTCCCATGAATAAGGCTTACTATGACAGTATGTTGTTTTATATCTCAACTAATTAGAAGTACCATTTGAGCGTTATATTACAGTTGAGTTTTCATATAAATGAAATACTTAAAGACGGAGCTACAAGAAAACTCGAAAACCATTTCGAGTGTATTGCAGCACACCTAGGGTATTTCGCGGAAGTACTTGAATGCCTAAAGAGACCATTAAACATAATAACAGAAGGTGCACAAAATGACGATTAATCATTTGGGGTTACAGATGTTTCCTATTTTCGAGGTTTAAAGACACGCCAAGATCTACCATAATACAACAAATAAAGTGCCAGCTGAGGTTTTGTCACTAATTGGCGTTGGGATTTCAGAACTAATACATATTTGAAGAGTTTAAAAGATACGATAAAAGATTTAGTGATAAAAAATCCAAAGTATCGTAAGAATATTATTTATAACAAACAATGAACCGAAGAGAAAAATTTCACTCGCGGACAGGGAATTTTTGAAAATCTGATCTCATCTCCATTATTAATCAACACTTGATTTGATCGGGGAAAAAAGGAAAAACGAAGAGGGAAGATCTTGTAATCAGTTACTTGAACTTTATCCGTTGGTGGATTAAAGGAAAACCTTCTACCATTAATGTCCATGACCTTATGTAGTATCAAGATTATCTCTGGATAATGGTTCAACTTATATCTCACTTTATTGATGCACAACTGGGTTCATGCGTCTCCAAATTTATGCAACTGTGTAACTTGTTCCATTAATGAACTACCTTATCGATGGCATACGTGTAGGGATAGATACCTGAAAGTGTCTTGTGTTTAACAGTTAAATGTGAAAAAAGACCTGCTTATTTTTATTTATTTTTGCGGGGGATACTTGTCGCCTTGGAGTCTCTACAAAACTATAGTAAATTAACTTCTAATGTAAACTTGCTTACTTAGCTAAAACGAGAAATATGTACAAGAAAAAAAAGGGAAAATGGAACAAACAAAGTAAATGACCGAAAATGGCAAACATTATCCGAGCACTCGATGCGGGCAGGGGAACAAACCGACGGATCTATGGTGACGCCTTGTTGATCGGCAAAATGCTGATATTGCGAATCGTAACGTCAGCCGAATCGATGAACTCGGATCATATAGCATAATGCTACTGTGCATTGTGCACAGTACGAACAATAAGTTACTTTATCGAAATGAATGTTTAAAAATATTATTAAACAAACATTATATTATTACATTATTAGATATATATTGGAGTTTGATGGTGGTGGTTTCATATCATAACTTTTAACCAATTTTTACTACCAGGGAAAGTAATGGGTTCGCATTTTTACGGATCACTAATACCTTTGATTTAATAAATTTAGATATAATTGTATGACAGATTTTATTGGTGAAATCCATCGCGAAGAGGAGTACTAAAAGAATTTTCTATGGATAGCGAAGTGGACCATTGACGAGATTTACGTTGAACTATTAACTTCAATTTTGAATAGCTTTGTAATGAAAACATTTGATGGGGTATGTGATAATCCCTAGGTTTATCTTCAAAGTGACACAATTTTGGTTGGCTACAAGTTTTGATTATTCTTTCAATCACCAAAAACAATCAAGATGCAGTTGTAAAAATACAAGGACAATAAAATGTAAATAATTCATCAATTCAAGTTGCAATTCCATTTCAGAGCTCTTGTTAAAATCCTACGCGGAGTATTTTGTACTTAGCCACAATTTGTACTTTGGTATAATTTGAGATGTACTCGTATCTGGGATGTATAAGTCACCATGTTTAATGATTTCGTTTAGAAGAAGGATACGATCAACGTATCCAAGGAAGGGGTTTGGTAATAGACATCACTCTTTTCTACAATCGACTCATAAGGCCAGCCAAATGGTAGTTAGTGGAGGATATGCTCACAGTTATCAACAAATCATAATATTGGAATTTTGCGGAAGAAATGATAACCACCACTACCGCATACGGCGCAGGTTCTTTCGAAGTAATAAAAAGGATGTTACGCACAAAACCCTCCACCCCTGAATACCTACCTCTTTGGAGCTAAGCTCCATCATTAATAGCGCATACATTAAATATCGCGATATCAATTCAATATCGAACAAATTGACCGACACGTTCAATTTGCCCATATTGAATCTAATTTAAATCCAAGACGTGAAAGAACGAACCATATGTTCAACATGGAGAATCCCCTGGATCCAAATCTGTGGACCAGATGATCAACTATCAAGTAAAGTTGTTGAGAATCATAAATTGCACGTCTGCAGTTTTATGATCCTTTAAAGGTTTTGTGGGGGTGAAAGTACGGTGTACGGCACGGCGTTCACTTCCACTCCCCATCATCATTACAAGTTCTGCCAAAATTGTTCTCAAGAACGGTTCAAAACACACAGTTCGTAGTCACCGGGAAATCCAAAAATAAAACGCACTAAATGTTATTCAGGTATGATTTTATTGTTTCACTTTTATTTAATTTGAATAGATTACAGAAAACAGATTCTAATTACACTGACGATGAAACGGATACACACAGGTGTTTTACTTATTTAGAGTTTCTTGATTAGTTAGTTATATGTTATTTTTTAAATTTCCACTTGAATTAGCACTCGCGCGAGGCGACTCGACTTTACTCTATGCTCGGGGCTTAAACATCCGCGACTACAGGGTAGGATTTACGTCTCCCCACCGCGCCACGGGGAACGGAAGAAGAACCGACCGGAGCGGTGGTTGTAAAACGACTTCGCGAGGAAAGAACTCCGACCTGTATTCAATCCTCGGTTAAGGGTGAGATTGTAGTTGAAAGAGAACATTTTCTCTTTAGGGTGTGGCCAACTTACTGCCAGCGACCAATTGAAAGGCGATCTCTGGCACGCAGTGGTGTGCGTGTGTGATCGTTTCGATCTTGGTTTGAATGGCGGCAAGGAAAAAGGGATCTTGAAGGTCATTGTTTTTGATGTGCATACGGCTAAATAAATAGACGGCAATGCATCGAGGAAATGGTGCTAAAAGGAAAGACGGGACGAGGGCATCATTAATGTCTTGGATGGGTGATGCCCTTGCGTAAATAAACGCATAGCCATTAGAAAAAGGTGCTAATGGATTGGGGTACTTTATACAAGGAAAATTGTATATTGTATTTGGGTCGGTGGAAGAAACGAATCCCTTGTCTGCATTTGTATATGCTGGGTAATTCTTTTGTGGCAAAGCGCGAAATTGGTGATTGTTTGTATTTAGGAAATGCTGGAGATTCGGTAATTGTTTGTCGATTAAACAAAGGAATCGGTTTGCTGCAGCTGTAAAAACAAGCTGTCCGACATTGCATTTTAATGATGACAAAGGGTGCCGAATGGTTTGGGATTTATGATGCATATGCACATTAAAGAATTCTTTTTAGGAATTTTACATAATGCGTTGTATGCATCAAATGTCCTTGGAAAAGCAAATGTTTTCAGGTGCCAATGCAATTGCATGGGTGGGAAACAATGGGAGTTGGGTTGTAATAATGGGGGATTCTTCGGACAAGCTTAAAAGAACCCCCACAGTTTGTTTACCCAAACCATTTCCCACAGAAGATATCCTTGCCCATTCGCCTAGAACAAATAACCTGCGCCATAAATCGAATCGTACCTTCGTTTTGGCGCCTAACAACATAGAGGATCATAAATGTGCATTAGCACGATCCTCTGTTGATTTTTCCTCTTTTGATCCTAAGCCGGGAAAGATAAAGAAAGGAAATAGCGGCTGGCAAAAGGGCCACACAGAAAAAAGGACATATCCTTCGATCTGCAGGATGGAAGCAAAAAGTCTTCGTGAAAGGAGTTGGTTCGAGACGAATCGCCCAGACGGTCATGGTGTTTTTGAGTAAAGTGGGCAGTGTGTTCTCTTGTTAAATTCAAAAAGTTACTAGAATATTTTCCATTTAAATTAAAATAAATATTAAAGAAGGAATTGGTGAAGTGAGTGAAGTGAACGAGTGTTAAGTGCATATTCGTAATACTGTGCAAAACAATAAGAACCAATAAATTCATATAATTAAACGTAATTTAAGTGTTCATAAAATAAACTCAAATAAAGCACAAACAGTAAAGGGTGTTTTGTATCTCTTTGGACTCTGTGGAATCTTTTCTCGGCTTGAAAGAAAAAATATTGGTAAGAAGATTTCGACGCAGCAGAACCCCATACCAAGGAATAAAGTGTGTTGTTATTAATAAATAAGTGTGTGTGATGTGCAAGGTGTGTGGTGAGTAAAAAGTAATCGGTTGGTCTCGACCACTCAACAAAACCACTTTTATGTTAAATAAGTAGGTAAAATATTGTCGGCCATGCCAACTCGTTTCTGTTGTAATTAAACTGTACAATTATAAATGGTTGTGACTTTAATTTTCTGTTGTTAAACATGTCCAAAACGGCTAAAACATCGTTGATGATACCATGAAATAGTAAAACTCGTTCATTGGGTGGCTGATGCGTCAATCTCTATTTCGATAAAAAAGGTGGGATGCCCAACTCTGTATAAATGCTTTGGAGATAAACGTGCTTTCACCGAAGAAATGAATCGAGTGAATATACTCTTCAGTAAGTTAGGCATCACTATCATCATATCCTGCACATTTTGTCGTACGAAGCCTTCACAGGCAAATACTAAGGAACTCGAAAGTTTTAAAATTTTAGTTTGGGGAAAAGAAATCCAGTATTCACAATAAACCGTCTTATTAACTGACCAACCATAAACTGTTTATTTCATGACTTTATTTAACGTGTTTTGAATTATCTGATTTGAGTCAGATATGCACCGTTTATTTTATAATTGTCATCATCATCATCATCGGCACTACAACCGGGATGCGGTCTTGGCCTTATTTAGCAAGTCTCTCCAACGGTATCTGTTCCTTATCCGAGACTTGTTAAATTGTCCATAATAATTTGTTTTTGCGGGCAAAGTTATTAGCCTCTAGCCTATTTTATAATTGTACATCTCTTTTATAAAGACCCTGACCCCTATTGGTGAAAAACTCGACTAAATGGTTTCTAATATGTTCTCTTAATGTCAATTTCTTACCACTAATGAAGTTTTGCCATGATTAAATAGATGTTAATCGTTTAGTGGTCCAGACTAAAAGGGGGATACACTTCACAAATAATTTCCAGCAGTTTCTGGGCAGTGTGCTCCTGAAATAATGCTGACAGAGCCAATACCTCTTCTATTGGAAAATGCTGGCCAGTTCTACCTCCCCTAAATTGGTAACAGTTGAGCTCTGAATTTGGCAACATCGCTCCGTCTATATAGAAGATGATTCCTTTTTCTATTCCCACCACATGTACAGCAAATCCTTACACAACCGCTTCACCGCGCTTTAAGGGGGGAAGTCCCTGTAAACGACGGGTTTTTCAACAATTTTTTACGGAAAACTGAAAGCATTTATTGCAATTTCTGAAGTAACATGTTACAATAGACTTTAAAACGTGTACGAAACACTGTTTTTTTATGAGTTAAAAAAAAAACAAATGGCAACGGTACAGCTGACCAAACTTGACTGCTCAGATTTGCGCCGTGCAACGCCCAGATCCTTGTAGTTATTCGAAATCAACTAACAAAATGTTTTCATTAGAATATGGAATTCTACTTTGAATGTACCTCAATCACAAAAAAGAAATTATATATAAAAAATTGAGGACAAAAAGCTTTCTTTTCATAATCAAACTGTTAAAAACAATACTTTATATTACAATATTTATGAGGTATAAAAGGTTCCTGCAAAGGTCAATAAGTTAGAGAATATCTCAAATAAATCGGTTCAAAACTACGTGAGTTACGCTGCACGGCGCGGTGTTCCGAGAAAAAACGCCATTTAAGTTTTTTGTTGTTGAAGCGGTTTGAGGAAACCGCCGATGCAACGCTCCAGTAGATCGTCTCGTGAAAAATGTTCGTATATCAGAAGAATAATCTTTTGTATTTCTGGGTATAGATGGGCTGGGTGTTCCCCAACCTTTCAAAAAGAAACTATCAAACGTGTTTGGCTTAGAAATTAAACGATAGAGGCAGTTAAGGTCGCTCTTTCGCTTACCTGCTATCGGTACTTTGCATATCACTTTGGTGACTTTTTAGGGACATTGAGGACTTTTTGTTCAGCCCCAAACTTTGAGAATTCACTCTTCAGATGTTGAATTAATTTTTAAAGCAAAACAAAAAATGCAAAACAAATTACAGGGACTTCCCCCTTTTACCACGATCGTTTTCAAACAACATTGCCGTATATGACCCACTTCTCATTTCCAGACACTGCCCGTTTAGGAAATGCATCGATTTCGTTCCTTTTCGCTAAAAATGTGATCGGTCATGTTTTTTTCTTTACGTCAATTCGTGTGCCACCCAAAGGTTATGCACGTTTTTGAAATCAACTTTATGCGGAAGGTCTACAACTTTATTCCTTTCTAATGTGAGATACTACAAACGCTTAGTAAGCGGTCTGTTGTGATCATTTATATGTTTCTATTAACATTTTCGGTAATAAACCTAGATGAGTAAGGTGTAAATGACGGAACGAAATTGTCGAGACCAAAATTGCGCATAATTAACTGTGACAATATCAGAACCATAAATACCATTCCCAACGTCAGCCATTTTCTCTGGTATTGAAACGAAATTATAGAACATACCGAATTTTCACTTTATTACGCCACATAACTCATAACGAGCCGAGCAGGCAAAAAACTATCAAGGAAGTTTTTTTTTATCATAGTACGGAATGTCACTTTGCTAACGAGCACAAGACTCAATTTGTTTAATCAGTACTTCTATCTGTCTGGGAATATAACACTACAGCACTTTAATGAAAAAATAATGGATATCTTAGTCTCCAAACTATGTATGAATACAGTGCTGGATTACCCATTAGGCCGGACTAGGCCATGGCCCGGGGTCCCTGGCGAGCAAGGGCCCCCAAGAAAATTTGTCATGATTGTTTTTAATTTGAATTAAATTGTTTTTATATTTTTTGGAATTTTGTAAACAAACATTTTTTGAAAGACAATTCATTAAAAAAAAAAAAAAAAAAAAATGGTGGCGAGAAGGCCGAATTTGGCGAGACAGGACATATGTGTCCTTCATCTTGTCTCTGACTTCTGGTCATCTTGCGATAACCAGAATCACCCACATCCGTGAGGATGTTGGGCTCGGTCTCGCGGCATCTGAAAAGAGAAGAAAAAAAAAAGGGGGGGGGGGGGGGGGGTATCCAAGGATAGTGTGGACAGTGTTAGTCCAAGTGTTCTCTAACTACTTTTATAGAGGGATGGTGGGAAAGAAATCTTACAAGACCGGTGGGTCTTGGGTGCGGTAGTAAACGCAGATCACGTCTTTGGCGTCTGATAATCTGCTCTTTGGTCGGTAGACAATTCATTTATTGTTGGAGACGGAGCAGCACACGACGGCCGACTAGCAGCACACGACTGCCGACTGGCAGACTGAGCATCGCACATTTATACTCTGTCTCTCCTTGTTCCTGTGACAACATGCGAACGAGAGAAAGGAGACAAAAGGGCGAATATAAGCAGCGGCAGTTGTGGAGTTGAGATCAGTACAAGTCAAGCAGTCAAACGCTGCACGTCAACATTGTAAAGAGATCAACAGATTGCATTGTTTTATATTTAAAGGTTAAGAATAAATTTTCGAAAGTAATAAAGCTAGTTTACATTTATCTTATGTAATTGATTATACAAATGTATTTTCAAACAGAAATATTTAAAAATCTTAATTGATTTATTCTTTTGATTCTTATTTTAAGCTACGATTTGAATTTCAAATCGCGCGCTAACTAATCGAAACAGCGCTTGCAAACTCGAGCTTGTTTATATAAACAAAAACGATTCATTTCAGTGTTTTAAGCAAAGCAAAACTATCTGTTGCTTTGTCGTTTGTCAAATTACATTTGTTCGTTGTTCTTAGAGAAAAGAAGAACGTTTTTTCAATTAGTGACGAATCTAGATGTTAATTAATGTGAAATTGTGGTATTGTGTGTAATGAACATATCGAAAACTACGCATTTGTTGAAAAAGATAGGTTCTGTTTTATATTGTATCTTTTCACACAACACAAAAAACATCACCAATCAAATTGTCTTTTTTTGTTATCCAACAACAATAATGAAAGTGAGTTTGTATATTGTTTTCGTTTTAAATTTCTTTTTTAAGTTTCGTTTAGTTTCTCGAAATTTGTCTTGTTGTTCGATTTTGATTTTGTAAACTGATTTAGTTTTAGCTATTTCGATAATCTAACATTTTGGTTTTGTTTTTCTGATTTATTTTTGAGTTCGATTTTTTGATTTTAAACTTTGTTGTTTAATTTCAAATGCAGAATTTGATGTTTGTTTTTCCTATCAGAATGTTACGATTTAAGTATGTTTGAAGATTACATAATGCTGTTTTGCCGTTGTGGGGGTTGTTCCTCAGGAAGCGCGTTTTCTTGTCCTGAAAAGGACGTTGGATCTCTTTATTGATTGCTCCTGGAACAACACACTTCAGCAAGGGTTCGTTGCCGTGCTTCCTCTGACCCAGAGGGAAGAGCAACGTCCTGATTGTTCGTGGGACGTAACCTAGGGGATAGTGTCCTTATACCCTGCAACCTCTGTACCGATTTCTTTGGAGTCGTCCTGGTATATATATAAAAAAGAATCATCCAACGTTGGGTACCAGCACAAAATTTCCAAAGTAGTGAAAGAAGTTTTTTATTTTGGATTTAGTTTTATTGATTTAATTTTGAAACTAACTGCTCTGTGGCAGGAGGATCTAGATACTGCGGCCTCGAGATCGTTTTGCTATCCCTTTATAAAGGAAAACACTTCGAAAATTGTATCCCAAAGATACACATTTTCGTACAACAATCTCGATTTGTTGGGTATTTCGAGCGAGATGTTGTATTTACACAAGATAAGAATGAATTCTTACGAAACTATTACGCAGATGTGTGAATGTATCTGCTTTTGGTTTTTGTTTGTTTTCCTGAATGGAAAATTTTCAGATAGAGATAACGATCTCTGAATTTGAATTTTCATGATGCCGTGGAGCAAATTTGAACAATAAACGAATATTAGATTCGTTTATTGTGAATTTTAATTTTAATTCGGATTTTGGATTAAACTTCGCCGTGGGGGCAGATGTTATGCGATAAGCGAATGTTTGATTCGTTTATTGCGAATTTTGGATTATGTTTGGGTTTTTGTGGGCTTTGATGGGTTTTTTGGTTTTAGCTTAAAATAGCTAGGATTTGTATGTAGGAATGGGGGAAAAAGGTAGTAGGGCTTTTTGGAGCACGACAATGCGGCGATCCTATCAGATCGGGGCTCAAAAAAAAAAATTGCGGATGAAAAGAAAAACCGAATTGAGACAGATTTATCGAAACTACCAAAATTGACGTCATTCTTCCAAAGTTCCACTGCACATGCTTCTTCATCAGCTAGTGAACAGATCGAATCTAGTAAAGAAGATGTAAGAATCGAAATATAATTTACTGTTGATATTTATAAATTATAACTTTCTTATAAAATATAAATTAAAGTGTTTTTAGAGCAAATGTATTTCTTAAAACTTTTGAATTCAAAATTGTTTTATCAAATTTGCAGATTCAATCTGAAACAGATCAAGTCGATCATCTCAAAACCTCTGAATCTTTGGATCAAGATGATGGATCAAACTCACAGCGTGATGTTAGTCTGAACGAATACGAAGAGCTCAGAGCCGCGGATTTGGGTACTTTTGAAACTGCAGCGAACAATGACAATTGTTCGAGCGATCCAGGCAAGTGGGGTGATTTTACTGACGATGACGCCAATTTTTGGATCAATCGTGGTCCAAGCATGTGCCAAAATCACTCTGGACCATTTGAGCCGTCTCGTAGATTTTACGATGCAGAAGGTAGAGCAAGATATTGCTCAGAAAAAACGATTTTTGGAAGAAAGGCAAATCAAGAACGGTTCAAGCGCGAATGGCTAATTTATTCTCCCACGACTGGTTGCGTGTATTGTTTTGTATGTAAAATGTTTGCTTCCAAAGACAAACAAAACATACTGACCAGCGATGGATTTAATAATTGGAAAAATTTTTCCCAATTACATCAACATGAGAATGGATCTCTTCACAGAGAATGTATGTTGATATACATTCAAAGGCGACAGAACTGCGTCGATGTTTCCGACAACCTTCAACTTGAGTACCAGAAGGAGAAAAATTATTGGAAAGATGCAGTGCGACGGTTGATTCCAGTCATCATAACGTTGGCTGAACGAGGATTACCTTTCAGAGGCACAAACGAGCATTTCGGCGTTCCAGATAATGGAAATTACTTAGGTTTACTCGAACTAATTGCACAGTTTGACCCGTTCTTAAAAAGTCACATTGAAAATTTTGCGGACCGAGGCAAGGGGAATCCCTCGTATTTATCAAAAACAATTTGTGAGGAGTTGATCAGCATTATGGGTTCAAAAGTAAGACATCACATTATACAAGAGGTCATAGCCGCGCGATATTTTGGTCTTTCAGGCGATTCAACTCCGGATATCGCTCACGTTGATCAACTCAGTGTAGTTGTCCGATATGTTGCTAAGAATGGAAAGCCCGTTGAAAGATTTTTGACTTTTTTATACTTTGATAGCCATAGAGGTGTTGCGATGGCTGAAGTGGTTTTAGAATTTCTTGCGAGTTGCGGCTTAGATTTTAAATACTGCAGTGGTCAATCTTATGATAATGCTACGAATATGTCGGGTATTTACTCAGATATGCAATCGATCTTGTTAAATCTCAACGAATTTGCGATTTATTTACCATGTGCAGCGCATTCGTTTAACTTAGTTGGAGAAACTGCTGTAAAGTGCTGCTTGTTTACAGTGACTTTTTTTCTATTGTACAATTATTGTACACATTCTTTTCAAGCACAACCCACCGGTGGGACGTTTTGAAGGAACGTATCGGAAACGAAAAGGTACTGAAATCGTTATCCCAAACTCTTTGGGAAGCTCATGCGAACGCCACTGAGGCAATTCAAAAATCTTTCAACGAAATCGTAGCAGCATTGTATGAAATTGCTGATGATTTAACACAAAAAAGTGACTGTAGACACTAAGCTGAATGTATCGCGAATAAAATTCAAACCTTCGAATTTGTTTTCATGCTTGTTTTGCGGAGCGATATTTTGAACAATTTTTGGGCAACGAGCAAAGCATTGCAGTCAGTAGAAATTGATCTGAAAACCTGCGTGTTAATGTACTCGTCAGTAGAAAATTTGTTAGATGAGATGAGAGATAAGTTCGAAGTGTTTGAAAACAAAGCCAGATCCATTTTACCTGAAACAGATTATGCGAATGTTGCATCGCGAGTTGGACGAAGAACAAGACAGCCAAACGATGGCGATGCTCCAGAGGTTGCATTAAGTCCGCCCGACTATTTTCGTGTAAACGGTTTTTTGGTAATCATCGATACGCTCAAGATTGAAATCAACATACGAAGCAACGTTTACTTAGAGGTTTCGGAGAGATTTTCGTTTTTGGCTGATTTTGATTTGACCGAAAACGTGTCTTCCAAAAAGATTTCCGATTTAGTTGACTTTTAGTCTGACGATTTAGAAGAATTTTATCCTGAACTCATACAGTTTCACGCTTTCACTAAATCAAATTTCTAAGGGAAACTTAAGTTCACTCACTCTGACCTCTACGAAAGTTTGATTCAAGATCATCTTGAATTCGTTTTTCCGAACGTTGAAATTGCTCTTCGCATTTTTTTAACTCTTATGATCACGAATTGTTCGACAGAGCGCTCTTTTTCAAAATTGAAACGCATCAAAAAGAAGCAAAGAAGTGTTATGCGTCAAGAACGATTAAACATGCTAAGTCTGATGTCCATTGAATCGGACATTCTTCGTCAAATTGATTTTGACGAAATCATCAATGATTTCGTTGATCAAAAATGTAGAAAAAAAGTTTGTTGAAAACGAGCGTCGCTTTCATCTTCCAAAGAGATGTCCAAAGATTATTTTATAATTTAATATACTGTTAATTATTTTTAATCAAAAAATATATAATTCAACTGAAAAAAATGATTTCCTTTATTTTATTGTATTTGAAAACCTTAAAATGATATGAATTAGTTGTTTAAAATATACAAATGCATCAATAACGATTAATTTTGCGATTATTAAAAACAAGAGGGCCCCAAAATTTGAATGGCCTAGGGCTCCCGATTGGCTTAATCCGGCACTGTATGAATAGAACAATAAATACAATACGGTCCGGGATTGTTTTTAGCACAAAAACTGAATTTCTTTATCAATTCTTCCATCTGTTACAGTCGTCTAGCGAAAAAATAATCGATTTGTTACCATAGTCCCCAAAAAACGTCTTGTAAATTGTGGCCAGGTGGGATGGGGTGAAATATTTTATGTCATCATCATCATCGGCACTACAACCGGGAACCGGTCTTGGCCTTATTTAGCAAGTCCTGAGGCTTGTTAGATTTTCCATAATGATTTGTTTTTTTCTTTCCGGGCAAGGTCATTAGTCTTGCGCCAGGGGCTCTCCGACATATTTTATGTATCTTTAAGAAATGCCCGCGCATTGGGCTGTATTTTTCGTAGTCGCTGCATTTGAGGGTCAAATCAATTCAAGTGCCTTGCATTGAATTCTAGGCCGTTAAATAATTTACATTTGTATACCACGTTGAGGTCGGAACTCGATAACTTGACCTGCTGATTGACGATGATATTTAATAAAGATTGGGAATGTTTGAATAAGTAGGAGAAGCTCATCATCAGCAAGCGAATGAATTATAATAAATAAGAGATCGTTTATAAAAATGAGAAATAGTGCAGGGGAGACTGTGGGGTAGAAGTATGTTGCACCGGCGTACGGCGCTGATTCATTTCACTCCCCATCACGAAACGAAAGTTCAGCCGCAGCAATTTTCACCAAAATAAGAACAGCTGCGCTACGAACCGTTCATCAGAAAAGGAAGGAAAATGAACCACTAGGATATGCAGCACAGAAAAGAAACACACTGCTTGTTAATTAATTAATCTTTATTGTTTTCTGTTTGTTGTAATAGTTAATTTTTGTTTTAGCACTATGATTATCTATATGCACGGCACTGCTTATTGATTTATGTTTAGGAAAAGAACCCGACTTTGACTCCGGGGTGCGTTTCGGTACGCACCCCATACGCACTCTACCTATGGGAAACGCGATGCACGCTCGATAGTGGTTGTAATACGACTCAGCGTTGCTCTGCTCGATGTAGAGCCACTTCGCTACAGGGGGTGAGTTTCCTCGAGAGAGAAAGTGTTTCTCTCGTGGTGAAAACAAGAAAGGAGGACTTGGTAATGTATGTGTATGTGTGAGTGAAGATCTTATTGGTTTTTTCATACACAAGGCCATGGGAACGAATCTGAAAACCAGAAAAGGAATGATGTGCATCAATGAGATGTGAGTTGGGCTAAGCAAACAAACCGAATGTCCTTGGATGCTAATGCTTTTTGTTTGCTCATGCCGCTGCTGATGAGAAGCAGATCCCGAAATATGAGATGACAAAGGGAACGCTTAGGTTTTTGTCTAAGATTTGCATTGCGGCTAAATAAATAGTCGGCAATGCAATTTGGAAATGCGGTAATTGGTTTTAAGCTTGATTACCGGGGAATGGTGTTTATGGCATCGCTGGTAAGGGTAGGTATTCAACTCCTATTTGCATTTGCCTGTGCTGTAGGATTTAATTGATGCCTTAAGATGCGAGATGCGTATATTTGTTTTGGTCCCTTGGGTGTAGGTCGCCAGCCAATGTCTATGTATGGTGATTTATGATACACTTGGGGAGGACGGGCAATAGGCGACGTAATTTTTATGATCCCTGTTATGATGGTTACATTGTATGTAAACCAAATCATTTTGTTTTCAGGAATTGGTCTAGGGGGATGTGTCTGGCACCGAAGGTGCGAATTGGTTTTGGGATTTCTGATAAGTTAGGAAACACTTTTTACAGGGAATTTGTATGCGAAGAGACGCATGAAAGGTAAGGATACAGGGACTTTTAGGTAAATAAATTAGATCTATTTGATGCGTGAAGCATTTACAGGTGCTGAATGCGATTGCATTAGCAAACACCCATGCAGACTGGGATGAAGTTATAGTGGTTTTTCAGGTAAGTGGGCCGTGGTATTTGGCGGAACCGCCGCAAGAGTATCGATCCCCGAGAAACACCAATTTAATTCGATGGGAGGCATATTTGACACTATCTAGAGCTCCTTGCATTTTGCGGCCAGAAAGAGAGTCCCTTATCTATAGAATCAGTGTATCATCAACTATATAGGAGTATAATTTCGACAACAAGGCTAAATGCCAATCTCTGTCGGACGTTTTCAAAACCTTTCTTTCACTGAAGTAGTGGATGCAGTGGCTCCACTGTTCAATAAGATACGCTATCAGATTTTCTCTTGAAAACTATACTGTGGGTAGTTAAGGATGTCATTTCAATCCAGGTGTTTAGAAACGTTAAACACACTAATCCCACCGATGTTAACAGAACGAATTTTGTTAGAATCAGAAACGTGTGCAACCAGGCGATTGATACCCCGACGAAGTCTCACAACGACTGGGTGATCAATAAGCTCCTTCGGTGCCCAACTGGTTCACGCTCCTTCTGGTCAATGGCAAAAGCTGTTAGGAGTAACTTCGCTTCCTCCTCTTTCCCTCCGTTGGTGACAGACAGCGGGACGTTAGTCACGAATTCAAAGGATAAAGCTACTGTGTTCGCGAATTCAAACCTCGATCCCGGCCTTTTGGAGCCACCGGTACGGTCTTCGATGCGGCATGTGAGATTTCGTCCGCGCACTATTCAACGCATTCTACGTGAACTGGATTGTAGGAAGTCAACCGGCCCGGACGGAATACCAGCAATAGTCCTTAAGAACTGTGCTCCAGAACTATCACCGGTTCTTGGCAGACGCTTCCGCCTATCTTATGCACGGAGGACCTTTACTGCCTGTTGGAAGATCGCTCGAGTTCAGCCAATCCCAAAGACGGGAAAAAGTGTCTCCCACAAAATTACCGTCCGGTAGCATTACTGTCTATTTTATCTAAGGTAATGGAAAAAGTCTTCAATACTGAGTTAGTTAAGTATTTGGAGTGCAACGGACTTCTGAATGATCGTCAATACAGATTCCGTGACAGGCGGTCCACGGGAAACCCTGTGACACTTATAACAGATATATGGACATCTGCGCTTGAACGGCATGGTGTGTCAAGGGCGGTCGCATTGGATATCTCCAAGGCTTTTGACCGCGTCTGGCACGGGGCATTGCTGAGCACACTTCGTTCATATGGACTTTCTCAGCTGCTTTGTGATTGGACGAGGAGCTTCCTCGAGAATCGAGTGAAACGGGTTGTTGTGGATGGCGAGTGTTCAGATCTGTATCCTGTTAATTCGGGGGTGCCCCAAGGTTCTATTTTGACTCCATCCTTGGTCTTGCTTCACATAAATGATTTGTTGGAGACAACGGATAACAAAGTGTTCAGTTTTGCAGATGACAGTACGCTTGTTTCCTCCTTTTCGAGTGTTCGACAGATTGGTGCATCTGCGTCGCATCAGCTGAGATGTAGACCGATTCACTCTCTGAATCAGGATCTAGATAGGGTCCTGCAGTGGGGAAAGGCCAATCTCGTTGACTTCAATGCAGCGAAGACACAATATACAACATTCACAAAGAAAGTGGATCATCCGTTCCACAGCTGATGATGAATGGCCGGGCCCTCGAGGCTGGGGAAAATTTGAAATTGCTTGGCGTCAGGGTCTGTGGGAATGTATCATGGCATAAACACATGTCGAGTATCACCAGATAAGCCTCAGGAAAACTGAGCTATCTTTTTAGAGCCAAAAGATATTTTACTCCAGCCCAACTTCTTCTCCTGTATAAATCTCAAATTGATTTGTGCACATTAAAATCGCCAAGCACAACAATTTCAGAAGCTAGGTGGTTGATCTGTATCCAGTCGATGGTATGTGAAAGATGTTCAAAAAAGATCGCAAAATTGGCAAAAAACTGACGGTCGATGGCTACAAGCTTCTCCCGAGCCGACTTTTTGACAGCAAAATCATTCACCTTAGACGGGAACAGGTGTTAGTCACTTGGTGGATGCATAAAAACCTCCCAATCAAGTTTCCGGAGCTTCTGGCGAGTTACTATCAAAGTGTGTGGCCTAGCGTTGTCCTGGCGGAACCCAGTTCCTCTCCTATTGGCCAAAGCTGGCCGCTTCTGGGGGATTGCTGTCTTCAGGCAGCCCAATTGTTGACAGTACACGTCCGAATTAAGAGTTTGGTCGTAAGGGATCAGCTTATAGTCGATGATTCCCTGCCAATGATACCTAACACACAGCAAAACCTTCCTGGCTATCTATCCTGAGTTGGTCACCGTTTGCGTCGGTTCACCGCGATTAGTACGCAGCGGTTTTCGCTTGAAGTGACCCACTTTTTATCACCATCCGTGTTAGAAACCACCAAAATTAAAATTTGGGGGTGTTCGCGTAAACTCATGTGGCATCCATAAATCGAGCTTCCTTTGGCATCTAGAGTCTTATTAATATATATATATATATATATATATATATATATATATATATATATATATATATATATATATATATATATATATATATATGTATATATAGCCTTGGCTTATTTAGCAAGTTCTGAGGCTTGTTAAATTTTCCATAATGATTTTTTTTTCCGGGAAGGTCATTAGTCTCGCACCAGAGGCTCCCCGACGGGGAATCGAACCCCTGTTTCCCGCGTGACAGGCGGGTATACTAACCACTATACCATCGAGGAGCCCATATATATATATATATATATATATATATATATATATATATATATATATATATACATATATATATATATACATATATATATATATATATATATATATATATATCTATATATATATATATATGTATATATATTTATATAACATATAAATATATATATGCCACCAAACAACTGTTGCAGTTCTTCTTGATTCCTTGGAGAGTTGCAGCTTGTGACGCTCCGGGAAGAGAGGTCCCCAGCTTTTCCGCTCTGTAACGGAACGAATTCTGATGCAGGGATGTGCACTCCGTCGGGAGATGACCCGCAAATTGGTCGTCGGATTGTCTTGTGAAACGCATATAAACCGCCAGTTGCCTGGTTCCAAAGAGCTTTTTGCGCAATGTTCAGCTCCTTGGTAATCGAAACAATGCTTACAAACGGTCGGACTCGATGATTCCCATGATTTTATTGACACTTTCAACAATTGATCTTCCAGAACGTAGTGTATTTTTAACATCAAAATTACCGGAACGGAATCGATGAAACAAAAATTGCGCATGATTGACTGTTACAGTATTAGGACCATCACATATTTTTAGCCGCGTGGGTAGCGTTTTCGCCTTTATCGAGGCAAAGTTTTAAATATATATTTTCTCTTTGCTGGTGTCCATATATGACGCATGCACAAACAAAACTGAGTCAGACAATGACAAAACTGTCTGAAACGTTTTTTTATTACGAAATCTTACCTTTCTATCGCTATCTATCATGTATTCAAGGCGAGATACAGATTACTAAGGCCAAATATTGGAAAATAATGGATATCTTTTTACTACACCTCATATTACGAGGAGGAGCCGTAACGCTGGGACCACGAAACAAGCTGTAAACGGATAATTATAAATATCTATGTCTAATTATTCAACTAGATCGCCTTCATTTCTTTTACAACACTTCACTGAAATATCTAAGAATGATGATGTGATACAGTGATTCAACAAAACCGGTTGACATTTCGGAAGTGGAAGATTATACATAACAACTTTAAATGTTTTTAAAACGGCCATAAAAATAAAAAGGGAAAGCAGAATTTGACAACAGTTCGATACGATGTTTACTCTTCCCGAAGCGGTTGAATTATAGCCCTAAGTATTTCGTCAGCTGTCAGAGCACATACATGATTTATCACTCAAGTATCTAAACCCAAAGTATATTTCCATAGCTTATCTTTGCTGACCTCATCTATCAGACAATCTCTAACGCATATACGAATGTATGACACATATTCTCCAATTCACGGTGCCGATTACGTCAGTGGCCGGCTAATAGCGAAGATGTTAATTCCAAAGTGCATCTCTCACCACTGTCGTTTATGGACACCTAACATCACTGGGCTTCTGGTGGCCGAAACCAAAAGTCGAATTTTTCTAGATCATCAAGTTGGTCAACAGGGCGCTCAACAATGCTCACGAGGGATAATTAATTGGTAACCGAACTATTAATTTAATGCATACATCCACAAATTGGTATTTACAATAGTTCAGCGGTGTAATGTGCCTGCGCCTTTAGTAGTTAGTTTTTCGTTTGTAGCTGTCGCTGTTGCCCTTGCTGTGTTTGTAGCTTTGGCTTTAAGATACCTACAATGGTTTTAGGAAGAATTGTTTCACACACTCACTCACTATTTGAATTCTCATTGAGCTTTCTTTCAGTTTATCAGTGTTTGGCGACTACGATCCGACTTACATAGGAGTGGAGTATCCGCGACTTCGATAGGTGTATGACGCAAAGCTCAGTCGTGTTTAGATATTCGAGTTCGATAGGACGCAATTTAGACGTGAGGCTATCGTGGCGCGGTGTTTTTCAAATTGAACGAGTGATAAACCTTAGAAACACCTTAAGGACTGTTGTGGCGTTCGAAAAGTATACAGGCAACGGTCAAAAACAATTAAGTATCTCATTCTAAGATATTTAACTTGATTTTAACTGATGAGGTATGTGCACGAAATTGGCCATATGGCATTTTTGAACCCCTAAACTTTATAGTCAGAAAACTACAGTAGTGAACACAACCGGGTATCATTAGTCGCCCAGATTCGCGAGTTTAATTACTTTAAGGACTCTTAAATGAGTGTACTAATTTGTTATTTGAAAACCTCTCTAGTCTATGATATTGACGAGTGATTTGGTCATCGCACGTATGTATATTAACTATTGAACGTTGGGTCATGGTCGAGAAGACACATCTCTTGTTCAATCGGATTTGTGTGGGTTCTCATCTGAGCGATTATGTGAAATTTTATGCTAGGTCGGCCAAAACTAATTACTCGAAATGGGTAGTGTTCAAAATGTGTTTTCCAGTACCTTCCAGTTGGCGCGATGAATTATTTTCAGAGGAATATTAATAAGTAATCTTCGGCTTAATGGAGTTTTTAAAGTGATATATGAAATATATAGACAGAGAATGAATGTGCGGCACGAATATCATCTTATCTGAATGTTTATCGTAGATTATGGTCACTGATATGATATGTTCGGATAGCTTGTCGAACGAGCTAGAAGTTTATATTTACAACCATTAATTAGTAGGCTATAGTTAAGATTTACTCTTATTAGGTTAAATGGGGGTATTGTTGTAGTCGCTTTTATTTACCCGAATTAATAGACAATAGTGTAGTCTCGCGTTGGTCGACATGCTAATAAGACGTTAGCGTTTAGTAAGTGACTTGAAAACTTGAAAAAAGATTTTAGTTCGATGTCATGAGTCGATCTGTGAGGTCTATTTTCTAACATTTGTACTAGTTGCTTGCCTGTTGTTCGTCTAATGTTTCAAATCATATAGCAGTATACCATTGTTGCTCTTGCATAAAAAATCGTTACCACATATGTACAACAGTTGACAATAGGTGGTTGCTTTGGGTACTCGCAGTTCTTCACGCTTATGGGATCTCCCGCAATAGATTGCTCATCAAATAATGATTCATTTTTAAAGTCGACAATACAGTGAATTTCAGAATGTTTTTCTTAAATCATACTTCATTAATGTACATTGAGTTGCCAGCGTTAATTAGCCAATTCTGCCTTTTTAACTTTCAACGATGTCAGTGTTATTTCATTTCTTCCATCAGTGAGCCTATTGCAGTGCTCATAATAGTGAGCGATTGCCGCCAGCCTTCGGCTGCGAGTGTGAAAGTTCGATTGACGATTCTACACATATAATATTCGGGCAAGATTTTTAATTTGTAAATTTGTCAATTTCGAGATATTAAATATATTTTAAGAGGTATTGGTCCGGCACGATTGTGAGTCGTTGGTGTATACTTCAAGGGGAGAACTCTATATTCCTGAATACTCCTATATAAAACTTCTCTAAGCCTAAGGAGCAATTAGTTCCCTTAAGCTGGAAGCTAAAACTATGTTCACATAATTATTATTCTATTTACTCTGAATATGGCCCCATTGGTTTATCATATATTCATAATTTTTCAATCATTCTTAAGGAAAGGAGGTTTTGGTAAAGTTACCACAGCGCAGACAGAGGAGAGAGTAAAGCGATATATTGCCGCACAAATTTTTTGCATCCTCGAAGATTGAATTGAAGTACATGACCAAGTGATCTATTCCACATTTGTTTCCAACAGTTGCAACTCATTTATTAACTTTTTAAGACGACCTTACGTATCACTAAATAAATGTCCCTGGAATTACATTACGTTTTCGTAAATAAGCAAAAACTGTATAAAGTAAATATACCCCGAAATTATCCACCCTGTCGTAAAAGGTTATAGATGGCGAACAAAACTTCGGAACGTTAATATCTGTGGCATTACTTTTGTTCAAGTCCACCTATTATTTATTTCCCTACTCAAGTATAAGTACATTAAATGTTTAGAACTGGTTTAAAGCACACATGGCGAGAATGGGCAACGTTAAGACCGTGTGTAGTGCTCTGAAGAGCCCTACCATCTCCTTCCCCCACACCTACATCCAAATCCCAGCAGTAATACACTAAAACCTAAAATTCAATCAAAACCCGAAAAAACCCAAACTAGACCCAAAATTCGCAATAAACGAATCAAATATCTGTTTATCGCTTAACATTTACCTCCACGGCATAATTTAATCTAAAAAACCAAATTAAAATCAAAATTCACAATAAACGAATCATATATTCGTTTATCGTTTTGCATTTGCCCCACGGCATCATCTAAATTCAAAAACCAGAGATACGTTATCTCAATTTGGTAAAATCCATCTAAGTGAACAAACAAAAACCCGAATTCATTTACATATCCACATCTGCACAATAGTTTCATAGGAATTCAGGAAACTGAATCCTTATCTTAAATAAACACTGAGCATCTCACTCAGGATTCCAAAATCGGGATTTTTGTAGGAAATTGTGTATTTTCGAGATACAAATTTCGATTTGTTTCTCTTTATAAGGGTGATGAATTTCAGATTCGAAGACAAGAAGATTACAGTAAAATGTTGTAACTGTGGAGGGCCACATCCAGCAAATTTCTCTCAATGTCCTCAGAAGCTAAAAGTTCTGCAAAGACGGAAATTAGCAATGTCAACAGTTAAACCAACTACAACGAAACCAACAGTATTGCAAGAAGTAAAGTTAACCCGACCCGGAATATCTTACGCGGATGCAGCAAAAGGAAGCATCAACACCACCACTCCCTCTAACGATAATACTAAAAATTTCAATCTGGACATCATGGGTTACATCAAAAGCCTACAGGCCATGCTTCCTTCGCTGAGGCATATGTCAGAAACAGAAAAAAAAGGTCAGATTCTTTCACTAATAACTTCCCATATTCTTTCCAGCTCTCTTTAAACTAACCATTATCTCCCTCAACACAGAATCCATTTACTCTAATATACGTAAGCAACACCTCCGGTTGTTTGTTGAAAAATTTTCCCCAGATATCCTCTTCCTTTCAGAGACCTGGCTCAAACCAAATTCCCGAGTTTCCATTCCCAATTATACTTTTGTTTCTAACCCCAGAACTAATGGATCCCACGGAGGTACCGGCATCTTAATACACAAAAAATTTCAATTCAGTGAAATTAGATTCACTAATATATTCAGCATTGAATACACGGCAGTTAAACTTTTTTGTGAGAACAATAAAGTGCTCGTCTTAGCATCCATTTATATTCACCCTTCACGACAACCAGATTTCCCAGATGCTGACATTTCTCAGATAATCCAACAGTCCGTTCCCGCTCCATTTATAATCGGGGGAGACTGGAATGCTCGTCATACAGCATTCAATGATAATAAATGCAACAAATATGGTCGTCAGTTGCTAGCCCTCCTCCCATCTTATCCATATACATACATTGACCCCCCATTACAGCCAACCCGTGTCACTAGCACAGCCAAGTCAACAATCGACTTCTTCCTCAAGTCCGATGATGTTCAGTCAGCGGGTCCACCTACAGTCTCCTTTATATTTCCTTCTGATCATGGTTCCGTTCATACCACGATCCAAATCCCCTCTTTCGACCCACTCTACTCGTCAAACCCTGTCCCAAACTTCACCAAAACAAATTGGAGAAAAGTCAATAGGGACATAGCGATCAGTTTCTCTGACTTGTATATCCCTGAAGCATCTAACTTACTCCCTATTGAAATCGATCACGCATCTTTAAGAATAGAGCAAATTCTTAAGGAGGCTCTCAACAACAACACCCCGACAACCATTCCTCATAACTATTTAGGAAAGCCTTTGCCCAGCATCCTAACCAAATTATTGCGCCTTAAAAAGCAGCTCCGCCGTAAACTCCATACAAGATACTGCCCCTTTATTAAAAGCCAAATTCAACTCCTATCCACTCTGATAAATGAGCAGTTGAAAAAGTTCGCAGATGAAAACTACATCTCCACACTTAAAAATATCAAACCAAATCGGGATCTTTTCAAAAACATCAACCAATTAACTGGTCGTAAATATAAACCCCGAATTGATCATCTCATCAACCCAATCAGCAATAATATTGCCCAGTCCGATACGGACATAGCAAATTGCCTCGCAGAACACTTTGCAAAGATTCATGAGCAAAATAATTCTCTATCAACTCCCGGCTTCGAGAACACAGTAAACGAATACATCTCAAACAGATTATTCACATCTTTTACTCCTTTCATCGGTGAATTTAGCAACACGAACATAGCTTCACACCCCTTAGACACTACAAATTTTCTAACTGCAGACGAATTATCCGAGATCGTAAGATCAGGAAATAACAAAAAGTCAACTGGATTAGATGGAATCCCACGCCTTCTATTTAAAAGGCTACGCCCACAGAATCTACTTCCCATCCTCATTCTTCTTAATCAAATAATTAATGCATCGCACTTCCCAGAGAACTGGAAAACTGCGGTAGTAATTCCTATTAAGAAGCCCGGTAGTAGTAATAGCCCTTTCAATTATCGTCCAATATCCCTATTAAGTACATTAAGTAAGATACTGGAACGCAAGATCTACCAAAATCTTCTCTCATTTGCCAATGAGAATGCCCTCATCCCTAACTGTCAGTTCGGATTTCGTAAGCGACAATCCACATGTCATGCTCTACTAAAACTTACACACGATGTTACAACTGGTCTCCAAAACCAAAGCCCTACTGTGTGTATATCTCTCGATATTTCTAAGGCGTTTGATTGCGTCTGGATCTCAGGGCTTCTGTACAAACTGCACTCCATATTTAATCTAAACTCTCACACAACAAAGCTCTTAGCCTCTTATCTTTCTGACAGAAAATTCGTTGTGAGAATAAATTCTTCCGTCTCAGAAACCCACAACATAACCGCGGGTGTTCCCCAAGGCTCTATTTTAGGGCCAATTTTATATCTGTTATATACCGCGGATATTCCTCAACCCGTATCTCCTAATGTTGTGATGCTGAATTATGCTGATGATACATTAATTTACTCTAGCAGCAAATTTGTTAAGGCTGCAAGAAATCGCATTAACAACTTTCTCCCTAACCTATCATCATACTTCAATAAGTGGAAAATTCACCTTAACCCAAATAAAACGCAGCTCATAGTGTTCAAGGGCAAACACGAGCACTGTACAAACAACACTAGACGCTGCCACAACAAAATTAAACTTAACCTAAACAACACTCTAATAAAACCCTCCAAAACCCTAAAATATCTGGGAATCACTTTTTCTAATAACTGGTCTTTTTCCTCCCACATTAAAAATTCCCTTCAAAAAGCCACAATTCAGCTTAATCTCTGTAGAAGAGTAATGTGGAAACCTAATAGTCTCTCTCACAAAGTCAAACTGCTCATTTACAAACAGATTATCAGGCCCACACTCACGTACGCGTGTCCATTGTGGTACCATATCACTCCCTCCCAAATGGAGAAATTACGAGTATTCGAAAGAAAATGCTTTAGGTATGTCTCTGGGTTACATCGTCGTCCTAACTCCTATAAGTACTATAGTAACGTCGAACTCTACAATACCGCTGGTATTGAGCGCCTCGATAGACGATTCCTCGAACTGTCTATCAAATTTATCGAAAACCTACAAAATAATCCCAATCCCATAATAACCTCGCTCTTAGAGAACCCTCTAGATATCAGAACTAACTACCCCAACTGTCTCCACACCAGAGCTATCTTCGCCTCAGGCAGACTGGTAAATGATTCAAACGAGATCATATACCACAACACCGAAGTTACCCCTAACCAGTTCAAATACTCTAACGTCCAACCATTTTCCAACATCCTACGTTTTTCCAACGAACAACCGGAAAGAAATACTCTTCCTCAAACCCATAACTGACCTCATTCCACATCCTTTAATTCATAAATCCCATTAATTATAAAACTTTGTTTTGTTTATAGCTCATTTTATAATAATCAGACTAAGTTAGGTTAAGTTATATTTATATTTATATTTAGGGTTAAGTTTAGATTAAGTAAAGTAAAAATAAGAAATTCCTGGTTTTCTGACCTTTTCCAGGAAGACAAAACCCTACTAAATGTACAAACACACATCTAGCCTGTAACTCTTAAAACATTGTTTGGAAAATGTATTATAATAATAATTACATGTAAGCAATTGTCACGAATTTAATTTTAAGTCACTGTATTACTTAAATGTACAAATTTTAATTATGGTTAATAAATACAGTTTAAAAAAAAAAAAAAAAAAGATTCGAAGATCAGTCTCAATTGGCGTTCTAAGTGTAAGGACGCCAGAAAATGAATTTAAAAATAAAATTAAAATTTAATAAAATGAAAAGTATTTTTAATTGATCCTGGCCGATTCCCGGGACCATATTCGATCGGTAGCTGCTCTTCCCTCAAGGTTTGAGGAAGCACGGCGGCACCGCAACGGGTCCCCTCAGGAGCTTTCTTAAAGAGATCCCTCGTCCTTTTCAGGACCAGACAAGCTCCCTGAGAGAAGGACCACACTACAAAATGGTGGCAGCGGTTTGGGATCCCAACATCCCCTACCAATAAAATATAAAATGAATTGAGCAGTGGGTCGGACTGATTCATACATCCCCTACAAAGGAGACTGACGGCAGCGGATGGACTTGTTGATGTTTGCAGCTATCGGGAACACATCTACAAAAAACATAATTTTTAAAATAACAAAAGCGTCCCCGGGGCTAAACACCGGGAGCAGTAAAAAAAAAAAAATTTCAAACATTTTAAATAATAAAAGCGTCCCCGGGGCTAAACACCGACAACAGTGAAACAAAAAAGTGAAAAGTTGGAGACAGCCACATCCTGTGGTGACTACATCATTGACGACACCACCAGGCGAACGCCTAAACAGTGTAAAGTGGACGACGGCCACCAGTCCCGTCAACATTATATAGAGAAGCAGGATAATCAGTCCTTCAGGCCATCAACCATAAAGTGACATCTTTAGCGAATGCCAATGCCGGCACAACCACAATCGCAATCACATACTCAAGGCTCAATTGAGCACAACCCACACCACACCAAAGGCCAACAAATAGTGCAGAGAAGACCAGCGGTATTAGCGGCAATAACCACCACAATGTACTCAAAAGCACCAACAGCAGTCGCAGCCGCATCAACAACAGCGATATATACGATGCCACACAGACGCATCACCAACAACACCCTACAACAGCAACACACTCAACAGAATGTCCAGCAACAACCACAGGTACTTATGTCCATTTTTATATATATTAGTTAATTTAAGAGGACTAAATCTAAAATTTGCATATACAAAGGGGACAAATCAAACCCCAAATTTAATGAACGCAAAATTTGTATTACTTTAAGGGGAATGATAATAGAAACCCCAAACAAAATTTAAATATACAGAGGGAGAATAAGAAAAAACATTTACACATATAAAAGCAATTTTCCTAAATTTTTACATATACATATATATATTTACATTCATTAAATAAGTTTCTTAAGGATTTAATTTACTTGATGAAGATTTTCCATACTTTCTAACAGGAAATTCTCGATTTTAACGCGCTCACCCTTATCTGTCTGTTGGCCTTTTTCGTTTCATCTCTTTAGATAGATTTTCTTTAGGATCTCTTTCCCCTATCCAGGATCTTTCCACTTGCAGACTCGTTTCACTTTGGGCTCGAAAAATGTCCTCTCTTTTTTACCATTGGCTTCTTTCACAGGATCTTTCGATATTAGGATTGTTTTTCGCAGTGTCAGTAAAAATCTTCTCTTACCTTTAGTATTTTCGAAATTTCCTTTAGATATATCGATGTGTTTGGGTTTGAAGGCATTTATTCTCTTTTCTCTTTAGGATCGCTTCAGTTGAGTTAGAAAAATTCTCTTCTTACAATTCGCCCTTGTTACACTTGTGTTTGGGAAGATGAATTTACTCAAGAAATTTTTCCCCCAAAATAATACCCAAATCGAATATTTGAAGCGCGCGAATTTATTACGTAACCAATAATGAAGGTTATTATCAGATTGAAAGATATTTTGCATTTCGTGCCGGTGTTTAACGGTAATCCGGACGAATTAGATGATTTTGTTTCTTGCGGAGATATTATTTTTTCACAGGCACAGGACGTAAGTCAGCATGCTTTATATCTAAGCGTGGTGAAAACCAGGCTGAAAGGGCCAGCATACGACCACATCCGGTATAAGGTCATTTCAACCTGGAATGATCTTGCTTCGGAATTAAAGGGAGAATTTAAAATTCTCACCTGTAGGTCAGTGGCACAAAACAGTTTGGTGACAGCCAAGCAAGATAGCAAGGAAGGTGTGAAGGAGTTTGGAAACAGACTCGCACACCTCCTGCATCTGCTGGACAAAGCCACGCTAGAAAGCACTGTCGAAGCTGCCGTGCAGAAATATATCTTCGAGGAAAATAGCAAACTCGCCCTACACGCGTTTGAAGATGGTCTTAGGGATTCCCATTTAAAACTCTTAGTGAAAGCACGAGGTACCCCAAGTCTTAGAGCAGCAATCAATTACGCTCTCGAGCAGGCCCCACGACTAGGCGATGGAAACCCTCTTAATTTATGTAATAATTCCAAATATAGCCAGCTACAATCGTGCAATAGGTTTGGTCATACTTCTGCGACATGTCGTCGAAATGAAAACGTTTGTAATGCTATTCCCCAACAAATTAAGACAGAGGTTCATCGCATTGAATGCACTTATTGCAGAGTTAATCATTCCCAAGCAGAATGTAGGAGACTGTCCCATTTCAGAAGTCAAAAAGACTCTACATCAAATAAAAATGATTTTAAAACTCAGTCCACTTCTACCACAAACGTTTGGAGAAGTGGAGTATTAACCAAAACGAATAGGGTACAATTAATAAAAATTGATTCCGAGAAATTAAATACGGGAAAAATTGAACAAGCGACGTTAGAAGCTAAGGATATAAACAGGAAGGTAGAAAATGCCTCACCTTACAAGGTGTCGTCTACGGATGAAATTGGCATTCGAGATAATAGGGATAAAAATCAGAGGCAGGACGATCGAGAGGCCCCCCAAATAGAGGGAGTAGCGACCAAAGATCTTATCCAACAGTCAACATTTGAATCCGTTTGTCTACGGGCCGGATCTGATGATTCGACAAAGACTCCTGACCATACTATCCTAACACCTCCATCTACTTTTATATTCTTAAATACTCCGACTTCTAGCAACAACACGTCCAAGCTCATAGAGCACAAACAGAAAATTCCGGCAAAGTGTAAGCCTGATGAGCAAGAACTCCCAGCAAACTGTAAGCCCGAGGAACAAAGATTCCCAGCTAAGAGTAAGACTGAGGAACAAGAAGTCACAGCAGAGTATAAGTCTGTAAAGAACAGCTGTATCAAAATATTCCTTTTAAATTACTTGTTTGTCCGCATCGTTCCCCTCGTTTATCTAATTTTTCAAACTTTAAAATGGGTTCTACAAATGAAACTTAAAAATAAACAAATAATCAAAACCCCGTTTACAAATAAAACAAACGTTGATCTTTCAAAATCGATTACGAATCCTCCATCCTTTAAAACGCTCTTTTTAGATGGTTTTATTGCCCAAATTTTGAACTATATCACACAACCCAACCCTAAGAAAACATGGAACATTTTTCACAAATTTAAAGAAAAACTTAAAGTGAAACAAATAGATTTTTCCTTTCAAATATATATGTATATGTGTATGAGCATATAAATAATAAAATACCAATTCTGACATTGTAAATCTAAGAATATTAAAAAAAAAAAAACTATATGTAAATTAAATAGAAAATATATAATTAATAATATTGAATTCCCCTCTTAACAAATAATTGTACAAAAACAAAATAGATACATATACATAATAACGCAAATAAATAAAATAAAACAACCAACTTTGTTTTGGGAAATTTATGTATCTAAAAGAAAATTGTCTATAACAAACATAGAACATTTGTAAATAATACAACAGTATTAACAACTCAGGGGATAATAAGCAAAATATAATACAAATAAATCTTTAAATAGTTTACATTATGAAGAGAATCTCCTCAAATTCATATTATTAACACACAAATGATGAAACAAATATTAACTCCCTCAATAAAATAATTTTGTAAATATTATACAATATTTTAATTAATTGCCATTAACTTAAAATTTAAAAAAATGAACAAAATTATTTAATTAATAAATGATCTTAATTTGTAAATAAAAAACATATATAATTCTAAGTTAAAAAAAAAAATGTTTAACTAAACAAAACAAAATCTATGAAATAAACAATTTTAAATAGAAATATAATAATTTCAAATAACTATGTAACATTCTTCAATTAACCAAATTACATCTATCCTAAGAAAAATAAGGAACTAACATTTTTTACTTAACTCAAAACAAACTTAAAAATTTAGAATTAAACCTTTCTTTATAATACATGAAAAAAAAACATAAATATGGTCCTCAAAATGAAACAGAAATATATTCTGGAGATAATGTAAATCCTTATATAATACAAAAGCTGTAATACAATACATTATTACGACTTACCTAATGTTTATCCGTATATATTATCACGAATTGAATTTAATATTTTATTTAAAATAACCTTGATTTATAAAAATAATTCACAATTATTATTAAATATATTGAAAAAACAAAAGAACAATGTAAATAACATTATTAATATCAAAACGTAAAAAATGTACTTATATACACGATAAGAAAAATTGTGAATTTAAGCCTTTAGTTTAACACATAATCTTAGACTTTATAAAAACATAACAAAACATTGAAGAACACTCTACCGTAAGCTACAGAATTAACACAAAATTTTGAATAATACTTAAAAACAAGAACAAACATTTAAAAAAGTAGCAAGCAATTGTAACTACAATGAAAATTTAAAGTAACCATTATAATTGGAAATCCAAATTATGTAACGAATCATGATGACATCGCCCTTCATCTTTTATCGCGTCACTCCTACAAAATTAATCTCTTACAGATTAATTTTTTTTGAAGGAGGGGAGGATGTAGTGCTCTGAAGAGCCCTACCATCTCCTTCCCCCACACCTACATCCAAATCCCAGCAGTAATACACTAAAACCTAAAATTCAATCAAAACCCGAAAAAACCCAAACTAGACCCAAAATTCGCAATAAACGAATCAAATATCTGTTTATCGCTTAACATTTACCTCCACGGCATAATTTAATCTAAAAAACCAAATTAAAATCAAAATTCACAATAAACGAATCATATATTCGTTTATCGTTTTGCATTTGCCCCACGGCATCATCTAAATTCAAAAACCAGAGATACGTTATCTCAATTTGGTAAAATCCATCTAAGTGAACAAACAAAAACCCGAATTCATTTACATATCCACATCTGCACAATAGTTTCATAGGAATTCAGGAAACTGAATCCTTATCTTAAATAAACACTGAGCATCTCACTCAGGATTCCAAAATCGGGATTTTTGTAGGAAATTGTGTATTTTCGAGATACAAATTTCGATTTGTTTCTCTTTATAAGGGTGATGAATTTCAGATTCGAAGATCAGTCTCAATTGGCGTTCTAAGTGTAAGGACGCCAGAAAATGAATTTAAAAATAAAATTAAAATTTAATAAAATGAAAAGTATTTTTAATTGATCCTGGCCGATTCCCGGGACCATATTCGATCGGTAGCTGCTCTTCCCTCAAGGTTTGAGGAAGCACGGCGGCACCGCAACGGGTCCCCTCAGGAGCTTTCTTAAAGAGATCCCTCGTCCTTTTCAGGACCAGACAAGCTCCCTGAGAGAAGGACCACACTACACGTGCATAGAATACTTGACGGTAGACCAACGGGAAAGGGACCGGTAGGACGAAAAATTTTTGCTTTGATCAGATAGTCAAGCGTGGAACGAGAGTGCACAGGACAGGGAACGATGCCACAGCCTAGTCAGTGAGGTCATAAACTTTCGAGTTTCTATATGTCAATAAATATGAATAATAAATAATAATTCAAGCACTCAATTTTCTGAAGATCAAATGTGAATTCCACGATTTAATTGAGTCGATTTTAATTAATATGTCTCACATTCGTGACGACCGACTGAAGAAGGGCTCCTTAGGTAAAAGCGGACAATTAATTTTCTTGAAACCATTTGAGTGATTCAATTATCCCTACATCGGTGTGTCTTCTGAGTAAGCTTTTAGAGAGTATTCCACAACTGTTCAATATTGTACAAAATGTAGATGAAGTTCTATCAAATAAATGTTGGTGGACGATCGATCCAAATGAATTCAAAGGTAGAGCGAAGGTCAGGGTAGTATAGATGAACAAAATAATCTAGTAAAGACGATCAACGGAAATGGGAAAGGGGTAGAGAAGGGAAAGAAGGTGTGGTATCGACAAATGTAATAAGGGACAATGGAGTGGAAACGAAAAACAAGCTTGATGAATTTTAAAACAGTGGCAGAAAAAAGGGAAATGTTTAAAATAATCGACAAAACAATAGTAACAGAACAGCGAAACGAGTGGAAAAATGTAACTAAAAGGAAGAAGAAAGAAGAACTACAAGAATCGGATATATAATCAAGGAAAGTGGTGAAGGGGACTACAAGGAGTGAAAATATACACCAGAAAGGGAAAGGAATGATAAGTAAAAGACGGATAAAGGCGAAGCGGAAAAAATGAGACAGATGAGCGCAAGGAAGGGACGATAAAAAAAAATGCTAAGGAGAATAAGAGAAACATGCGTTATGAAGAAATGGTTACGAAAAGACGAGAGAGTAGGAAATGACCAATAATATTACAAAGAAATGGCGAAAAGGGCAGACCCCTGAGCCAATACTGTTAATAGACGACCAAAAGGAGTAACAAAATAATGTGAACAACGAGCTAAAGTAATAAGGGTGGTAAGCGCGTAATCAAGGAGTGATCGATAGATTTGAAAACAAGCAGTAACGTAGTAGTTATGAAGAGTGTGAACAGGCAAGAAGAATATTCACCAGGACAGGAGAAGCAGATCGCCTCGAGTCAAATGAAAGCAGTGACGCTAAAGATTGAGAAAGACGTGTAAAACGAGGAAAAATGATCAGCTAGATATGACAACAGAACGGCCACGATCCACTGTGAATACGTCAAATGTATGGCAAAGAAAGCAGAGGAGTGCCAAAAGAATTGCCTGAAAAGAATACCCAAAGATTTACCAGGGAGTGATGACGACTTGGTGGAGGAGAGATCAAGCAGATAAAGGAGTTGTCGTAAAGTGTCAAAAGAGTGGTCAAGAAGTGGTAACGGAATTGTCAAGAAGTGGCAAAAGACCCGTCAAGAAGTTATCAAGGTGTGTGATGTGTTGAAATATTAACGGCTGAATGGTGGTGTAAGAGCTCCAAATGCCTAACAAAGGAACTATTTGATATTAATTGTTCTATAGGAAACCGGAAGTTCATGACCTCTGTTGGCGATGCAATCACGCCGACACGAAGAGCAAGAAAAGCACCAGCACACAAGCACTGAGCACAACGATTAGCTGCACACCGATTACGGAAAACCGCTCGAGAGGAGAAAGGCACTCAAGATACGAGCTCAGGAAAAGAACATCACTCAGGAGAAAACGAGTGCAAGAGAAGACCAGCGAGGAAACGAGCAAACAGGAAGAAAGCTGTGGGCTATAAAAGGCGAACGCAACGACGGAACACCACCGCGGTTATCGTGACTGATCTCGTGCAGTGTGGACGTGTACGGAAACGTGTTTACGTGTGAGAAGTGTACTATTAAATTGTGTAGTGTAAAGATAATAAAAAAAACTATAATAACAAAAAAAAAATTTAACAACAGGAAAGTAGTTACTTACTTCACAACTCCGATGATAGGCGATGACCCAAGCTATGCACTGGAGTTCATAACAGAACGAAAAAGGAAAGCTCTGGACATCTTACGGAACGTATTAGTAAAAAAATCCACAAATATGGAGAGAACAAGCAGCCCCGCAAACCATAAACCAATTAACAGTTAAAGTGAAACACCTCCAGAAACAAATCTATAAACAAGATTCCATCAATAACACTGATGACGTGCATTTAAAAGAAACGTCCCGTCAACCCCTCAATTCGAGTCACAGCCAAGGCGAACTACCCACCAAACTTCCTAAACAAATAAAGCCCTCATCAAATCAAATACCCGCTTAAGCCAGAGTAGAAACAGCAGCGAAAAACGAAAGACCCCTGCCAATCTACATCAAAAACCTGACCAGCACCAAAGCTATAATTCAAACCCTGGAAAATTCCCTAGGTCACCGGAATTTCAGCACAAATACAAAAGAATCTAGGACTTCCATAACAGTCAGATCATTAGTCAATCATGATAGAGCAGTTAAAAATTGTTAGAGGAACAATATCAGTACTCCACCTTCCAACATCTGAATAGCAAACCAGCTACCTTTATTATAGGGCATATCGATCCAGAATGTACCAACGAAGAATTAGGACTGGAAATCGTCCACAAATAAAGATGAATAAGCTGGACTATTTCCAAACACCACACATGAGGACAAACAACATAAAAAACCTCCGGATCATACAAATCCCACCAAATCAAGATATCAAGCAATTTAAAACAAATTAGATATTTGTTTACGCAAAAAATCGCAATCGAGGAGACTCACAAACAAGAAATTCTACATTGCAAGCGATACCAAGACTCAGGACACTTGGCGGTCTCATGCCACCAGCAAAGACGTTGCGGCTGATGCGCAGAGGAACATGAGGTCGATGAATGACAGTACAAACCGCCGACGCCGATGGATCCATTACCACAAAAAAGATTATAGTAAAATGTTGTAACTGTGGAGGGCCACATCCAGCAAATTTCTCTCAGTGTCCTCAGAAGCTAAAACTTCTGCAAAGACGGAAATTAGCAATGTCAATAATTAAACCAACAACAACGAAACCAACGGTATTGCAGGCAGCAAAGTTAACCCGATCCGGAATATCTTACGCGGATGCAGCAAAGGGAAACCTTAACACTACCACTCCCTCTAACGACAATATTAAAAATTTAAATCCGGACATCATGGGTTACCTCCAAATCCTACAAGTCATGCTTCCTTCGCTGAGGCACATGTCAGAAACTGAAAGAAAAGGTCAGTTTCTTTCACTAATAACTTCTAATAACTTCCCATATTCTTTCCAGCACTGTCTAAACTAACCATTATCTCCCTCAACACAGAATCCATTTACTCTAATATACGTGAGCAACGCCTACGGTTGCTTGTTGAAAAATGTTCCCCAGATATCCTCTTCCTTTCAGAGACCTGAGTCAAACCACATTCCTGAGTCTCCATTCCCAATTATAGTTTTGTTTCTAACCCCAGAACTAATGGATCTCATGGAGGTACCAGCATCATAGTACACAAAAAATTTCAATTCAGTGAAATTAGATTCACCATTGAATATACGGCAGTTAAATTTGTTTGTGAGAACAATGGAGTGCCCGTCTTAGCATCCATTTATATTCACCCTTCACGACAACCAGATTTCACAGATGCTGACATTTCTCATATAATCCAGCGGTCCGTTTCCGTTCCATTTATAATTGGAGGACGACTGGAATGCTCGTCACACAGCATTCAATGATAATAAATGCAACAAATATGGTCGTCAGTTGCTAGCCCCCCTCCCGTCTTATCCATATACATACATTAACTCCCCATTACAGCCAACTCGTGTCACTAGCTCAGCCAAGTCAACAATCGACTTCTTCCTCAAGTGAGATGTTCACTCCGGATCCATCTACAGTCTCCTTTATATTTCCTTCTGATCATAGTTCCGTTCACATCACAATCCAAATGCCCTCTCTCGACGACCCACTCTACTCGTCAAACCCTGTCGCAAATTTCTCCAATACAAAATGGAGAAGTATCAATAGGGACATAGCGATAAGTTTCTCTAACTTGTATATCCCTGAAGCATCTAACCGACTCCCTATTGAAATCGATCAAGCATCTGTAAAGATAGAGCAAATTCTAAAGGAGGCTCCCAGCAATAACACCCCGATAACCATTCCTCACAACTATTTAGGAAAGCCTGTGCCCAGCATCCTAACTAAATTATTGCGTCTTAAAAAGCAGTTTCGCTGAAAACTTCATACAGGATACTGCCCTTTTATCAAAAGCCAGATCTAACTCCTATCCACTCTGATAAATGAGCAGTTGAAAAAATTCGCAGATGAAAACTACATCTCCACACTTAAAAATATAAAACTAAATCGTGATCTTTTCAAAAACAGCAATCAATTAAATGGTCGTAAATATAAACTCGGAATTGATCATCAACCCAATCAGCAATGATATTGTCCAATCGGATATAGACATAGCAAATTGCCTCGCAGAATACTTCTCAAAGATTCTTTAGCAAAACAATTCCCTCTCAACTCCTGGCTTCGAGGACACCGTGAATGAATACATCTCAAACAGATTATTCCCATCTTTTACTCCTTTCATCGGTGAATTTAACAATACAAACATAGCTTCATACCCCTTAGACACCACAACTTTTCTAACTGCAGACGAATTTTCCGAGGTCGTTCACCTGGCTGACTTTCAAACAGACAACTTGTCTCACAGATTTGCTCGTGCTATTTATCTTAATCAACCGTTATTTTCACAATAATTTTCACAATTTAGTTATCATTATCTTGTTTTCTTTGCCTCGTTTTTCGCATACAAAAATTTGAACAAGTGTTGTGGAGGCTCTTGCGAACGCCACTACTCACCTGCCTACCTACCACCAGGTAACCCCTTTTTTGTATAAGCCTTAGGCGCCAATAAAGCGTGTACTTACCTGCATTAGCATGTCTAATAACCACAATGTCCGCTGATACAAAAGTGTATCAGCAATAACAGACATTTTCCCAAAATTAGAAATGCTTAAAATATCTGAAAATCATGACATGAACACCAAGCGCAACGTAGTTGCAATGGTATGAAACTACATGGCATAAGCAAGCGTGGGACATCTGCACATCGATCTGGTAAAAACACCAACCAACGATCTGATAGCAGAACAACCATACAAAACATGATGCGGTTGCGTAAGCCTGCGACTAATTCCCAGAATTACCAAGCAGGCGCGCAAACTGATGAAACCTACAACGCATGCCCTTAAAAGGACACATCTCAACCAATGCAACTACGAGAGTTACAACGCATGCCCGTGTAGCTGCATCAGGCGACCCTCCACATAATGACGTACAACGAGCGAACACACGCCATGGCGCCCAACACTGTGCACATAATGAGTAAAGTGCACACAGGCAGGGGTACGATGTGGTTACCAACACCGATGGATGTTGATGTGCTGTGGTGTGGCGCGAGTCAACCCTTAGGAGAAAAGATTTAGTGTGAAAAAGGCGATGAACCAGTGAAGTACACAGCAACCGCGATCGCGCAAAACATATTTAGTTTTCACCATCGGTCAATTAAACGTGCGTAAGCACATTTGTTAAAATCACCAGACTGTATCATAGCACACCGCAATTGCTCAAAACATTTTCGTTCTTACCATCAACTATTAAACGTACGTTAAACACATTTGTTAAAATCACCATATTGTATTACAGTGCACAGCGATCGCGCAAAACATTTTCGTTCTTACCATTAACAATTAAACGTGCGTTAAACACATCTTTGTAAAATACTTAGTGGATGCGGATCCAATTATTTGTTATATACCTAATGTGTATGAATTCAATCAATTATTTGTTACATACCTAGTGTTCAAGAATTCGATGAATTATTTGTTACATACTAGTGTTTAAGAATTCAATCAATTATTTGTTACATACCTAGTGTTTAGGAATTCAATCAATTATTTGTTACATAATAGTGTTTAAGAATTCAATCAATTATTAATTGTAGGTGGTTTAGTCCCGTGTGTGTAGTTGTACTACGAGAGGTCTCTGTCTTGTCTCGGTAGTGTGTCAGTCCGACACTGGTTCACCGAGACGTCCCCACTGAGTGTTTGCTTAGTGTGTCTAATAAACAACGGCTGTATTCTTACGGCTAGTTTCTTTATTGAATCGAATAGCTTATATTTAAAACTTAGATACTACTGGAATTCAATTTTTGTAAACACACATTAAATACCTATAGTATCTAAGTTTTAAATATAAGCTAGGTGAACCAGTCTCGGACTGACACACTACCGAGACAAGACAGAGACCTCTCGTAGTACAACTACACACACGGGACTAAACCACCTACAGTGTTATAACCGTTAAGTTATGGCCCCTGGGCCACGTGTGTTAAATAAAATTAAGCGCAAACGGTTGCGTTACGACCCCGTTATTGGAGGCCAAACTCCTCCCGATAAACTTTCAAAAGTGAACAATAACGTTCTAGAAAAATCTAAAATGTGTTCAAACACTAACTTTTTCCAACCACTTCAAAGTCTGATGGAAGACTCTCCTGAAATGGATCCGACCAATGACGAACAGTGCGCAGAACTTCCTAAAGAAACCGTTCCGCCAATTGTGGTATTAAAAACAACTAGTGCTAAAGTGCGTGATATTTTGAGCAACATTAAGATAGACAAATACTTAATCAAAAACATTTCGCTTGGGCAAAAAATATGTGCCCCAACAATGGACATATACAACAAAATCAGAACCGAACTCTTACGGTTAAAATGTAAGTTTTTCACCCACTCGCGTAAGGAAAATCGTCCATTAAAGGTAGTGTTATCCGGACTAGACTTAATTAGCAACGATGTAGTGAAAAATGAACTAATTGCACTCGGGATAAAGTGCCTAGATGTTAAAACCATCACATTAAATCCGTCAACAAAAGCCCTGTACAAACACTACTTGTACATCGTCTATATTCAACGCGGTACTGTTAAATTAAAGGAACTAAAACGGAACTACTCAACCTTGTTCAAAACCATCGTTCGCTGGGACTTTAAAAAACATAATCCAGGTAAGGTCACACAATTGCCAGCTCTACGGTCACGGCTCGATGCATTGTCATATAAATAGCTTCCGTGCAATATGTTCGGGAAACCATAAAACATCCGACTGCAAAACGAATGAGGTCATCAAGTGCGCAAATTGCAGTGGGCCACATAAATCCATCGATCCTGAATGCATTAGCCGAAAGGAGTACATAGACATTCACCGCAAATTATTCCCACGTGGACGTGATACAGGAAATACAACGTTCCTACATCCTCCGAGTGACAAGCAGCAGCTACTGCCCGACCGATTATCAATTGATAATTTTCCTCCACTACCCCGATCTGTGCGTCAACCTTCACTTCCTTCATCCACCTGGGCTTCTGGACTCCATCAAACCCAGCAACCTTCCAACAGTGATACGACACACACGAAGAAAAATCCGTCTGAAACTATAACTAATGATAACTTGTTCTCATTTAGCGAGATAAGCTCTCTTCTTAATGAAGTTGTAACCAAGTTTAGTGCTTGTCAAACTAAAGCTGACCAATTTAACGTCATTACCTCATTAACTATTAAGTATATATAGTCGGAAAAAACATGTTAAGAAACTCTCTTAACATCTTAACTTGGAATGCGAGAAGCATCAAAAACAAACAGCATGAATTTTTTAGTTTCTTGATGAATTTTAATGTTAATATTGCACTTGTTTCAGAAACCTGGCTCAAAGAAGATATTTCTTTCTCTCATCAAAATTACATATGTTATCGCCTAGCCAGGGTACATGCTAGTGGTGGAGGTGTCGCCATTGTTGTGAAAAAATGTATAGAACATACCTTGCGTACTTCATTGCACCTTAAGTTAATTGAGGAAATTAGTATAGATGTAACATTAAGTGATAACTCCAAGGTGAGTCTTTTTTCGGTCTATTTCCCTGGAGGAAATGGAAACATTGAGAAATCTACTTACTTTAAGCGGGATCTGCAAAAATTGTGTAGAGTCAACACTCGAAACAAGGTAATTATTGGTGGTGATCTAAACTGCAGACATCAGTCGTGGAATTGTCTTAGGGCAAACTGCTGGGGTAACATTTTACTAGATGTTACTGAATCCAGCCCAAGTTTTTCCATACTTTATCCACTTCTCCCCACCTATATCCCAGCGAGTGCTAACAAGAACCCTTCAACTCTCGATCTATATATCACTAATATTCCAAATTACTGCACAGTACCATTAACTCTAAATGCATTAAGTTCAGACCGCCTTCCGACCAGCCTCACAGTGAATCATGCAGTAGCTGTAAATCGTATCAGTTTATACCACAACTATTCCGCCGCCAACTGGAATTGTTATAAATCATATATAAACACGAACTTGGTTCTAGCTGATACCAGCCTAAATTCTATAATCTGCAGCGAGCACGTTGATATCCTATGTAACAATTTTGTTTCTCTTATCAATAGAGCGGCCGATCTTGCGATACGTAAATGTTCCACTGCTTCAGTTGATAAGGCACCGCTTCCTGAAAATATCTTACATCTGATTAGGCTACGAAACTCTGAAAGAAGAAAATGGCTTGTTATAGAATCGATCACTTTCTAGTTAATGTTAAAGTCTTAAATAATATCATTAAAAAAGAAATCTCAGCATATAGGAAAAAGTATTGGAATAAACACCTTTCCTCTCTTGACAAAGCAAGCAAACCGTTCTAGAAACTATCAAAAATTATGAAAAAGAGAGGGTCAAGTACTCCTCCGTTTAAAGTTCACGACAGGTTGTTTATTTCTTCAGTGGAGAAATCGAACCTACTTGCTAACACGTTTAGTAAGAACCACTCCATATCTATGCATCTAAGCGACGCATGTACTGAGGCTGAAGTTTCTAACACTATCCGTATACTTTCTCAATCACCAGCTGAAAGTACTTACGCAACTAATATTAGCAAAGTTAAAGAATTGATAAAAAAATCGAAATCAAAAAAGGCTGCGGGTCTCGATAATATTAACAACAAATTAATCAAAGCACTTCCACCTAACTATTTAATGTTCATTTTCAACGCTTGTCTTAAGAATTGTTATTTTCCGGACTGTTGGAAAACAGCAAAAGTAATACCTATCCCGAAACCCGGCAAACCGAAGAACAGCCCCGAAAGCTACAGGCCTATTAGTCTACTTAGCTGTCTGAGTAAGCTCTTAGCAAAAATCATTAAGGAAAATATTGATCGTTTTGTAGAAGCCAATAACATCTTACCAAACTTTCAGTTCGGTTTCCGTAGTGGTCACAGCACAATCCACCAAGTCCTGCGCATTAAAACCACATAGCTGGTAAATTCATCGACAAGGAGTCAACGGGACTGGTTCTTCTAGACATCGAAAAAGCCTTTGATACGGTATGGCACGATGCCTTGATTTATAAGCTACTGAAGAAGCTTAAGCTGCCTATGCCGCTTATCAAAATTATCCAGAGCTTTCTTCCTTCGAGAAAATATGTTGTGAGTATAGGAACCGACATATCCTCTACTCACCAAATCCACTATGGTGTACCCCAAGGCTCTTTCCTTGGTCCCATATTATTCACATTGTTTGTCGCAGATTTACCATGTCTAGGTGAAAGCATTCAGGTAGCTATGTTTGCCGATGATACGGCCATTTTCTCTTCGGGTGCCTTATTCACTAATGTCTACAACTCATTGCAAGCAGCTCTTGACAAACTAGCAGTATATTACAGGAAATGGAAAATAAAAATAAATGGTAATAAAACACAAGCTGTCTGGTTTTCGAGATGTAGGAAACACTACTACATACCAAATGGCACTAAACTCAGTATGTGTGCAGTTGATATTGATTGGTCCGAAGACTGTAGATATCTAGGTACTATTCTAGATAAAAAACTTATCTTTCAAAAACACATCACTACCACAATTGACAAAATAAACAAAGTCGTAAGAGTTATGTATCCATTAGTGTGTAGAAAGTCAAAGCTTAGCATCGAAAATAAAATTATAATATTTCAAACCATTTTTCAAGCTATACTCCTGTACAGCGCCCCTGTATGGTGTAATTGTGCTCGCACACACAAAATAAAACTGCAAAGGTGTCAAAATAAAATATTGAAAATGTTGCTGAATTTGCCATGGCATTATTCGACACATGAACTACATGACAACGCCAACGTTAAACCGGTAGAGTTCCTTATTGACAAAATCAATCGAAACTTCTTCGTCAATTGTTCTTTTTCTGACAATGTTCTCGTTTCCCGTCTTGCGTTATCCTAAATCACTACATATGTACTCTGTCTATGAAAAGTATATCGAGGTCTTTACTATATAAAATAACCGGTAGCTCGTGCAATATTGGTCTTAAAATTCAAATAAGGGTTTTTTCTTGTAGTTTTCCCTTAATTTATTATTTGTTACTCATTAAAATTGTGCTATTGTCGTTATATAGATTTAAGATTATAGTTGTAAAGGAATTGCTATCCTAAAATATACCATAAATGTAATTATCTACCAAATAAAAATTGAAATGAATCGCATCCGAGATCGTAAGATCAGGAAATAACAAAAAGTCAACTGGATTAGATGGAATCCCACATCTTCTATTTAAAAGGCCACGTCCGCCGAATCTGCTTCACATCCTCGTTCTTTTTAATCATATAATTAATGCATCGCACTTCCAAGAGAACTGGGAAACTGCGGTAGTAATTCTGTGGCGGTTCCGCCACACCACACGGTTCGCCTTCCTGAAAAAACCCCAAAAACTGCTACCCAGTCTGCATAAGCTTTCGCTAATGCAATCGCATTACCATCTTAAATGCACCACCCATTAAAACAATCAAATTTATATAACCTAAAAGTCCCTGGAAAAGAAAACTTGCCTTTCATGCATCTCTTCGCATACAATTCCTGTAAGATTTCTTTCTTACCTTATCAGGAATCTCAAATCAACTCAGTACCTTCATCATCATCATCATCATCGGCACTACAACCTAGAACCGGTCTTGGCCTTATTTAGCAAGTCCTGAGGCTTGTTAAATTTTCCATAATGATTTGTTTTTTCCGGGCAAGGTCATTAGTCTTGCGCCAGACTCAGTACCTTCAGTAGCAGACAAATTCCTGTAAACAAAATAATTCGGTTTACACACAATGTAACCGTCATGACAGGGACCATAAATATTGCGCCGTCTATTTTCCAACTTCGCCATGTGTACGATAAATTTTTTTATGTACACATTGGCCGGCAACTTTTTTCTCCCAGCAATAAAATTCTCTAAAGTCGCACCATGTGCAAACAGAAGAACGTTGTTCCTACATAGGTTTCTTGTGGTACCATAAACAATTCATATCGTTTGTGGTATTCGAAAAACATTTTTTTTTTCATTTAATGAGCGGCTGGTATTTATTTAGCTGACCGAACAATGCATAAGTTAACCCATTTCCATCCCACGAGTGTCGATTTATTTACACACATCTCTTGGATGCTCATTATGCCTCTTCTTTGTGTTCCACGTTCGTCTAATGGTTTTGATCCTTGATGTGTGCCATGATGATCTCCTCAAATGAGATCTGCTTATCACTACAAGTAAAGGAGATGCATCCAAAGATTCTTTTGACAGCGACTTCATATCGCCGAGTCGTTCACCATCATCCAACCGAACAAGTTGGTTCGGCTTCCGCTCTCCGTCGCCGCGGCGCAGTGGCGATATATATATTCGGAGTCGTGGGCGAAATAAATCCGAATTACTCGGTATTGCTGTACGTAAATTTTATTCGTCACCCATTGAGTTGGGCGTGGAGGTATCGAAATCGTGTTTATTGTGTCGCGTGTTACAAAGACAATCGGCAATGGTATAAAATGAATAATAAATATCTAGGCGTTATCCGAACAGTATTTTGTTGTTATATGTTTTATTTCAACGTTTTCGTCTCCTTGCTGAGTCGCAGTGTCCTGGGTGTTTACCTCTCACCCTTTACCCGTGGTTGCGAACGAACGAGGTGGCGCTCGTTCATTTATTAGTGATGACTTTCGGTTCGGTGTTTTACGCAGCGAACAAATTATGATGAAGGAGGAAGTGAACCTAGTGTCCGTGTTAGGGACAATACTTCCTCCCCACAATTCCTATTAAGAAGCCCGGTGGTAGTAATAGTGTTACGGACCGACATTGAGTCCAGGTCTCCCCAGAATCCACTAATCCCCCTTTGATTCCCCTCTTACCGGTAAAAGGAAATAACGCGCCAAGTAGCTAATTTGCATAAACTACTTTATGCGAATTCTACTTGGCGGAGAAAAAAAATAATAAAATAAAAATAATACATCGAAAATAAATTCGGAAAAATGACAATTCGCCGTCAATCTCCGAATGAGAAAGAACAAATATGAAATTTATGGATTTGATGTAATTCCAACGTCCAAATACAAGTCAAGAAGAATCAGAAACACTTCATAAATTCATCAGCTGACCGTTTCATTCAGCTTAGCAAGTTTATCTAACTAATCTCTGGTGGCGCAAGTAATAAGCGGATGCAGGTCCATTAACGAAGCTTGCTGAACAGGGGAGCAGCCTTCAACGCCCCCTGCAACCTGACGCGAGCCGCCACATCATCACAAGATACCAAAGATATAACACAGTAAGTCCCCTTCTTACCCTTAATATATTTAATTGTTATTATATAAAAAACATAACAAATTGGCGCAGCCGGTAACCACCAGCTGGAAATTTATATCAAAGCCGTCTGGGATATAAATCCAGTGGTGGAAGAGCCCCGAGGCTCTAACGTCCCTACGCCGACTAGCGGAACTAGCGGCTAGGTTTAAAAAAAATCCGAAATAACAAATAACATAAATAAAAAAATATATTCTCCTTTTCTCGGGTTTATTTTCCAATTACAGGAAAGAGGACG